>JASEKS010000011.1:0-691147 GCA_030770415.1 Pleoardoris graminearum | reverse complement strand
GGCTGGCCCTTAAGCCAGCATCCTGGCAGCAGCGCGACCCCCAGGACCCGGGGGGGGGCTACACCACGGGCTCGGGCGCTGGGGGACGGGGGCCACACCCCAGACGCCTCTATCCCCCGGAGAACACTGATGCTGGCCTGAAGTGGAGAGGTGGCCTGGGGCGAACCCCAGACGATTGACGAGGTCGGAGTTTGGTCAGGGGGGGTGGGGGGGGGGGGGGGGGGTGGTTGTAGGTTGTCTGAGCAGTTATCGTTGATGTCGAGCTTTTTTATATGTCACGATTTCTCTTTGCTCAGGAGCCGGTTCGCGTTATGAGTGCACATACTTTCCGCGTTATTTTCCTTTCCTTACGAATATATGAGCGGCTGTCGACGAATCGATGCGGGATACCTCGTTTCTCCCTTGGACATCTCACCGACTCATTGGCGCGTACTGGAGTTGCCGACCGTCCACTTGTATTATATATCTTGGGTCTTTTCCCGGATCTAGGGTAATTCTCTTTTTGGGGCTGAGAGTGCCGGCTATCTTTGGTGTCCACTTGCGATTTGGGCGGAGAGTTCCAGGCTCCGTCATCTCCTTTCACTCTTCACAGCATGCTCGCTGATGGCTAATAGCCAAAAGTCCCTTTACGATAGAGGATTCGACGACTCTCTTTGCGTTCTTTGGCCTTCCGGCATCCTCCACTATGCTAGACACGTCTAGCTACGTTCGACTCCTACGACTCTCTCCACACCATCATCTGCCATCGCGTCCGGCAACTCCGAAGATATTCTCTGGCTCTTATCATCGTTCTTGTTACCACCACCTTTTCTCCGTACCGAATCCTGGCGCAAGCTGGCATCCATAGGATTTTCTGCAGTCCTACTCCCTCATACATGGACTGTGACTCCGAGCGCTACTTTCGGCTCATGTCATTGTTGATCACCTCTTTTGCCCACGTGGTTTTGGGACCGGATCAGTCTGGGCGTTCACCTGTACTCACCTCACGCTCGCTTTACCGTTGTCGGCTTGGGCAAATGCTCCGACAGAAGCTCGACGGGGTGGTTACGGTCAGCAGCCTGGTGGAATGAAAAGCAAAAACCATACTCATATTCAGAAAATAAGCAAAACCTTGGGGCCCAGTTGGGATTATGGACGCGGCCATGTCGTTGGCCTGCAGCTCTGCCATTTTGGTCCATAGTACTCAATGCAAATCATCTTCCCTACGTTGTTCCTGTCATGCACGATACGCGATATGCAGTGAACCTGTTCTATGGCATACGCTATGAGCCGTCTATGAGAACTTGCTGAAAGCTCGACGAGTTCCCAGCGGCCGAATGGAAAGGTTTGACACTTTCTTCTGTCCTAAGCACCCTGTGTTATTCCGGTACGGGCAGGTCAAAGGACAATCCTCTCCAGACCTTGACATATTCGTACGACGGCCAGTGTGGATCACACGAAGGAAGCCCAGCGTGTTAGAGGCGGGCTTCTTTGAGCATCTTTGTTCATTGCTCAAGCTTCATGCTCCGCTTATCACATCTAGTAAGGAAGTAAGAGAACACCTGGCTCGCGAGCTGGGACGTCCGTGGCTCGTAAGATATATTAATAATGCTCGTTAGGGACACATGTGGAGCTCCGAGATCTGCAGGGGCCGGTGCGAAGCTAGCCATCTAAGGCAGAATACGCATGGCGAGCCTCAGGTAGGTGCGGTTGTACAACTGAATGGCAGATTTGGGCACGGCATGTATCTGCCACCGTGTGAGCGGCGTGGTGGTAACGCAGGAGCCCGACGTGTCCGATTCGGGGCGAAAAGTGAAAGAACGTTGGGGTAGGTGAAGGCCCGCTTACCATGGTAGTGTAAGCTTGGCGCGCGCGCGGGGCGAGTATCCGAGCGCTCAGCCCAGTGGAAGTAGACACTGTGTCCAGGTCGTCGTTCGCGCCACGGACTGACAGGACATAAAAACCCCCGTCACCGCTCTGCCATACTCTCTCCCCACACCACCTGCAGAGTGCGAACTCGACCCTCCTTTTTTTTTCCTACACTTTGGTCTTGTCAGAGCAGGCATCATGCGTTACAGCATTGTCCTCACGGCCGTCCTGGCCTCGCTTGGTCTGGCGTCCGATGTCCTCGAGCTCAAGGAGGATACCCTCCAGGGCTTTGTGGAGGAGCATGACCTCTCCTTGATTGAGTGTAAGTTGGCCTCCAGCTCGCAATCGCTTGAGACCCTGCCTCTCTCCACCACACACCTTTCAATGGCATGCTGACTTCCCCGCAGTCTTTGCGCCCTGGTGTGGCCACTGCAAGGCCCTCGCCCCCGAATACGAGTCGGCCGCGACGACACTGAAGGAGAAGAACATCCCGCTCGCCAAGGTCGACTGCACAGAGGAGCAGGAACTCTGCAAGAAGTACGGCGTCGAGGGCTACCCCACCCTCAAAGTCTTCCGTGGCGAGGACAACATCACTCCCTACACCGGCCAGCGCAAGGCCGATGCCATCGTCTCGTACATGACCAAGCAGGCCCTCCCTGCCGTGTCCGACGTCACCAAGGACTCCATCGAGGAGTTCAAGACGGCTGACAAGGTTGTCCTCATCGCCTACTTCGCCGCCGACGACAAGGCCTCCAACGAGACCTTCACCTCCGTCGCCAACGGCCTTCGCGACAGCTACCTCTTCGGTGCCACCAACGATGCCGCGCTCGCCAAGGCTGAGGGTGTCAAGCAACCCGGTCTCGTTCTCTACAAGTCCTTCGACGAGGGCAAGAACATCTTCACCGAGGCCTTCGACAAGGAGGCCATCGAGTCTTTCGTCAAGGTTGCGTCGACCCCGCTCGTTGGCGAGGTCGGCCCCGAGACCTACAGCGGCTACATGGCTGCTGGCATTCCTCTAGCCTACATCTTCGCCGAGGAGCAGGAGGAGCGCGACTCCCTCGCCAAGGAGCTCAAGCCCCTTGCTGAGAAGTACAAGGGCAAGATCAACTTCGCCACCATCGATGCCAAGGCCTTCGGTCAACACGCTGGCAACCTGAACCTCGAGGTCGGCAAGTGGCCCGCCTTCGCTATCCAGAAGACGGACAAGAACCAGAAGTATCCCTACGCCCAGGACAAGGCCATCACCGAGAAGGACATTGGCGCTTTCGTCGAGGACTTTGTCAACGACAAGATCCAGCCTTCCGTCAAGTCTGAGCCCATCCCGGAGACCAACGATGGCCCTGTTACCGTTGTTGTTGCCCACGAGTACGAGAAGCTCGTCATTGATAACGACAAGGACGTCCTCCTAGAGTTCTACGCCCCCTGGTGCGGTCACTGCAAGGCTCTTGCCCCCAAGTACGAGGAGCTCGGTGCCCTGTACGCTTCCCCTGAGCTCTCCAAGCTCGTCACTGTCGCCAAGGTTGACGCCACCGCCAACGACGTCCCCGATGAGATCCAGGGCTTCCCTACCATCAAGCTCTTCCCCGCCGGCAAGAAGGATTCTCCCATCGAATACTCTGGTGGTCGCACCGTCGAGGACCTCGCTGCCTTCATCGAGGAGAACGGCACTCACAAGGCCAAGGTTGTCATCGCGGAGGTCAAGGAGAAGGTCAAGGAGGCTGCCGAGGATATCCCTGAGCAGGCCGCTGCCGCTTCCGAGAAGGCCAAGGAGACCGCTGAGTCGGCGACCGACAAGGCCAAGGATGCCGCCGAGACTGTTGCCGACAAGGCTGAAGAGGTCACTGAGAGCGTCAAGTCGGCTGCGTCAAAGGCCACTGAGTCGGCCAAGTCTGCGGCGTCTGAGGTCCACGACGAGTTGTAAATTAGGATACCCCGCCTCCCTCCCTGTTTGCGTTCTGCCTGTCTCATATGTCGGATGGATGATGTGCATGATATGGAATTGGATGAAAGGCATGAGATATAAGCGATATGATACATGCTTATGGGGGGCCTTGGCTGCAGTTCTTTTCAATCATCTTTCGGGCTTGGAGTGCGCATGGGTTATGGGTAGCGATAGCTAATGGAGTTCCGGATTGAAAGTTCAATATGGGTGTTTTTGTGTACTATGTGAAGTGTGTCTCTGCGACCGAATAAATGTGTGCGCGCATTCACTTCTCGTGTTACCGCAGGATGTATAATTCGGAGGCCAAAATCATGAATATTCACGACAAGCTAAATTCCAGGTGAGGCAACTGAGAGTAGGTGCTGCAGAAGGACCGTAAGAATACGGGCCAAGCGGGAGGTGTATCTGAAACCGACACCGCCTCGTTGCCTCAGTGTACCGGGAGAATATTTCGTTGATTCGGCGTGGCTTAGAGTGTCAGGGGTCTTAGGCGTGCTATGCACGGGGTCAAATACCTTTAAGCGTGGTGTATTTTCACAGGAAGGTATGAAGTTGTGGTAGCGTGGGTAAGTACGTAAGAGGCGGCTTGGGGGGCGTTGCTCAGATGGATAGTGAAGGATCTCTGCTAGTTTTTAGAATACACGCACACTCATGGAGGTGATAGGAGGTGATGCGGTCGGTGGTGACGCTGTAGTCCGGAGACCGAGAGGAACTTCAAGGACGGCGTCATGGGTCGTAAAGAAGTGAGCTCTGTACGACGCGGGAGTTCAGGTCATCTGATGGAGGAGCAGAGATACTGTGTGCATTTCGTTACAGTGTTGCGGTAGCATTGTGAAGCTAGTCTAGTGGATGGGGACCCCTTCCTCGCTACCATCCCGCGTGCCCAACATCCCACCCACGAACCAAGTACCTAATCCTCAATCTCGAATCCCCAATATCCAACGCAAGCAAGACCACCGCTATCTATCCCCAACCATCTGCCCGCTTATCCACGTTCCGTCCCTTCAAATCGCCAACAACCGGAGCCACATCGGGCTAGCACCCCCACATGCCTGGGAGACAGTCGCCCATTTCCGGCGGATACGTTGTCGGCGCATAATCTCCTCCTCCGTATTTGCAGATGTCGAGGAGATAAGACCATTTGGGGTCAGCCTTGAGCTCGGCGCGCTCCGCGTCGGTGTAGGACTCGCAATGGCCACGGCGCTTGGGAGGCAGGTGGTTGACTTGGGCCGCGGGGTGGGAGGGACCGGGGGATGCCGCCACGAGAGCGGTAGGGCTGGGCGTGGTGTAGGCCGTCATGAGCGTTGCAGGCTGCGTGGAGGGGTGTACTGGAGCAGCAAGCACAGGGGTGGTGGCGAGGAGGCCGGCGAGGGCGGTGGTGAGCTTCATGGTGTTTGTAGTGCTGGTGCGACGGTGAGTTGTAGTGTTTTTGTGCTTGGGCTTCGAGAGCGTACCTTTGTGTGCTTTGTCGTTGTGGGAAGGTCTGGTGCTGTTGTGGTGTGCTTTGTCGTTGTGGGAAAGTCTGATGCTGTTGTGTGAGGAAAGGAAGAGGAGGCGGAAGGGGGACGGGAATTTATACGTGAGGCGGAATCCGATTCTACTCAACAATTTTTCCATACCGTGGGAATGAATCAAGATTATACGGGAACAAAGTGTTGAGACCCGCACCTGCCGCGCTGGTGTTGGAAAATATAAGTTCTTGGCCTGCTTTATCAAACTTGGTACAGATACTCGCTTAGAGTGGTTTCCCTTCACATACTGTGTTGTTGGGTGAGAAGAGACCAGTTGAGTGCTTCCTGTATGTTTCCTCAAGCATAAGTTATATTGATGATAGGCGAGTTACAAGACTCCTCTGATGTTAGCATCGAAGTGTACATGGTCTGCACTTCGCACTTGAGTGCACTCTTCCAGATCTTCGCTGTGGATCTCAATCCTTTGGGTAACCACCACCCTTATCGACCCATCACTCGTCCACTTGTTGTGCCCGGAGTCCCTTTTGGGCCACGCAACTTCCTCCTGATCTTTGCTGTCATTAAATTTGCCATCTCCGTCTTTGCCACCGCTTAACCAAGTAAAGCCGCCGCTGCTGGAAGACTTGAACGTTCCCATGTGTATTTCCTTTTGCCCGCGTTCTGTTGGTGTTGTTGTGAGATGACTTGTTGAGGATGGATTTGGTATGGCTAACCACGGCACTGAGGTGGAGGGTTATGGCAACCATGCGGAAGAGTGGTTTGAATGACAATGCGCAGGCTGCGAGTAGATACAGACCCGGTTCGATGATGGTCCAGTTGACGAGTGGTACGTATGTCTCTAAGGTTTAGTGGACATGCGAAAAAGCGGTGCAGTCACGCTTACAGGTAATGTCCCCAGCGAAATCAGTCTTCACAAATATGACGGTTCGGATGATGGAAGCGACAATGCCGCTGTGTTACGATCAGCTCAAGGTGCCTGGCGTAAAAATGCAACTTACACGCTTCCTGTCAAAAAGATAAGCATGAGCCCTGCCTTCCTTCCCTTTGATATCTTTAGCTCCAACACTGTGCGTGTCGGCAAAAAGAGCACCACGACACCGGTTACAATGTTGGGTACACTACTGCTGTAGGCAAAAGCCATGGCGTTGAAGTAGCGTCCTCCCGGGATCGATTTGTCCCAGCTGTATGCGAACGGGGTGCACTGGAAGCACGTCGCAACGAAGACCGATAACCACGAACTGAATATGACACTGACGAGTCCCCAGGCTATTCCACGCTCGATCCCGTTCGTAAACACTCGAAGATAAATAATAATAACGCATAGCTTTGGGAAAGCGACAGCTGATGGGTGTTGGAATTCGTGAATTATGACGCCTTTGAAGTGTTCGATGACTTTCGCGGGATCCGTCGCCAGATTATACGCAGCATGGCGGCCTGTACCGGCCTTCTGCACCATAACTTTTCCAGAATCAGCGCTAGCTCTACCCTTCGTCAGTGCAACTTCGCCTGTGTTGCTCTAGTGTATGTAATATAGAGGTTAAACCATTTCCGAGACGTTCCTCGAGACATTGGTGGCGCAGCTGGAAGTCACGCGACGCAGCCTCCGGCTCTTGGCGACAAAACTAAAATGAAAGGGATGTGCCAACAACTCAGCTCTACTCAGATCCGTCGCTCTCTCACGCGTTTGTTGCCTATCCCTACAGTCAAGCTTCACCACACCTTATTGAAACTCTCAATTGAGAAGCCGGCAACCAGGAGCACTCGATGGCTCTGGATCTTTACATTCACCCTTGCATCCACAACCCCTCTCATCCTCTACATCCCCCACCCCTGGAAAAGCCATTGAGAATCCAGATACAAGGGCCGTTAGAGTCTATACAGAAGCTTCTTCCGGACGTATGCTGGCATACTGATTCTTTGGACCTGTCATTTCCACGGCCGGCAGGGCCCAAGCTCGCGAGCCTTACATATGAGAAACTGTACGGGCAGGAAGTACGCCAAGGGGTTGATGGCGATTTAGTGGTGCGAGATGAATACTTGGGCTGAGTAATGGAAGGGAAAAGACCACTAAAGTAAGAGTATTTGCAAGCTTAGTATTCTTGGTGATTGACCATTGCCGATTGCATTAGCCGCATCGACTACTACGGCGTTACATTTGACCACCTCGTCCCCGCCGACGATCCCGATCCAGACGTATTGCCAATTAATATCGTTGAAATGGACAATGACGGAGGATTATACGCAAATAAACACTTTCTATTTACTGTAAATCCGTCAGAATGCACAAGGAAGAAAGTGCTCGCCGTGCCAAGGTGTTGTCAGAAGAAAAAGGGGACGCAAGATCGTGAGAGAGTAAATGGCGGGGTGGCTGAGAGGGATAGGGAGATTCAGGGATATTTACAGAGAAAGTTGCTAGATTTAAGCTTTATTTAAAACTAAAACTACCGGCGCCCTTAACTATCTTAACTAATATTATAATCTAAATATACTTTTAAGATACCTATATATATTTGTATACTAATCGAACAAATAGTGTGGCTGTGGTGGCTCGGGGCGACCAAAAGGGGTTTCAAAAAAAAAAAGAAGGAGTATGTGCATGCCTTCATACTTAATGTGTCGAAAAAGCCAGGATTTAAGATACCTATAATTTATAATTTTAGTTAATTTTTAACTATTTTATAAATTTATTATATTAGATTTTTATTTTTATAATATTTTTTTTTAACTAATGCTGTCTTATAAACTCTTTTTATAAATTTATATTTTATAAATCTAGTATATTCTATTTACTATTTTTATTATTATTAAAATCTTTTTAATTATTACCTTAGCTGTGTAAAACATAAAATTTACTATATAAATAATTTATATCTATATATATACTATATATTTTTTTACTACTTATTTATTTACTATTATATCTATATATATATTTTTTACTTTTAGTTATTTTTATTTATAACTTTAGTTTTTCTTTTAAAATCTATATTAAAGTTTATAAAGTTTTATATAATTACTAAAATCTAGCGTATAACTTATTTACTAAATTTAAGGTTATTTAGAACCAAAACTGCTATTACTCTTAACTATCTTAATTAATATTATAACCTAATAACGTATTAAAAATACTTATAATTTAGAATTTTAATTAATTTTTAACTACTCTATAAGTCTATTACTTTAAATTTTTATTTTTATAATATTTTACTTTATTTTTTTAGCTAACGCTACTATATAGGCTTTTTTTTTTTAAATTTATATTTTATAAAGTAATATTATTTTATATACTCTTTTAAATTTATTTTTTTAATTATTACTGCAGCTATCTATACGCCGAAATTAATAACTTAAAAAATCTTTTTAAATATATAAATGTGGAGGAAAAACGAGCTGGAAATTACTAAATTCTAAAATTAAAGAGTAGGGACTAGTTTTATAAAAAAAAGTACTAAAGAGCTATATTATATATACGTAAAAGAGAAATAAATACTCTATTTTAAAGAGCTTTATAAACTAGTAACGTAAACTTTAAAGTATTTTATTATAATATACCCCCTAATTAAGCTAACAGAAATAGCTTAACTATTTAAGTAGTTTAAAATTAATTTTTTTAAGCTTATAGTAGCTGTAAAATTAATTTTAAAGAAAGCTTTCTTTAGTAGGTAGCGTTACTAGGTAATAGAGCTTTAAAGTAAAAGACTAATTATAGTAGACACGCTAGCGTTAATAGTATAAAAAGTATTTATATAATTTTTTTACTAACTTTTTTAAAATAATTCTTACTCTCTTTATATTTCTAACTAATATTTTTATACTTTTTTATACTATTTATACTATTTTTACGCTCTTCTATCTAACTTTATTTTTTAAAATAGCTCTTTAAGCTCTCTAACTATTATAAGTATTATAAGTTAATTATTTATATTACTACTACTGTAACTATAGTAAGCTATAATACTTTTTTTAATTTTTACTTTTTAAAGTTTATTTAAATTTCTAAGCTTTAATTCTGTCTCTTAGAAACTTTACTAATTTTTATTTAATAGTTTTTTAATCCCTTTTATATTACTATAGTCTAAAACCTAAATACGATTAAGAGCAAATAGTATTTTAAATATTATAAGCTTACTAAGATTAGTAAAAAGCTAATAGAGTCTAGTCTTTTAGCTTTTAATAAGTTACTTAATATTATTCTTTAACCTATAATTACGCTCTGTAAGAAAAAGTAGTTAAAGAAAAAAAAGAATAAGAAGCGTAAGGAGCTCTGCTTTAGTAGTTAATATTATAATAGTAGTCTACCTTACAGCTTTCTAAATAATTACACCCCTAAATAATATAATAATATAGTTATATAAAGATCGTTTACTCTTTAGATTATTTATAAATAAAGCGTCTAAATAAATTATAAGTTTTAGGCTTTTATATATCCTATATTAAATCGCTTAAAAGCGCGATCTATAAAGAAATATAATTATACATTTTACTATAGTAAAGTACTCTTTACTTAAATTAGTTAAAAAATAAGAAAATTTTAAAACAGCGAATACTATATCTAATTATATTATAATAGTAGTATAAAATATAGATTTAATATACTTCTAATATACTTTAATTTTAGTTTTTATTACTTCTCTTTTATTTTTAACTAGCTCTTTTAATAGTAAAGGCGTTAGTAGGAAGAGTACTAAATTAGTTACTTTAAATTTCTTTACGATTTTTTTAATATATAAATTATAAATTAGCGTAATTATTTAATCTTTTTAATTCTTAATTACCTATATTTTAAAATACTATTTTATAGCTTTACGTATTTTTATTATATATATTTCTAAAAGCTTATCGCGCAGTTTAAAAGCTTTTTATTAATAAATTTTATAGTATAAAAGTAGAATATTATCTATATAAAAAAGTATAAAGATTTTATAATCTGTATTAAAGAATAAGTAAAACTCTTTTTTTAAATAAATAAGGCTAAGCTTAGCTAGAGTACTAAAAAAATTTTTATATTATAGTATAAATAAGTCCTGTAGCCTATATAGAGCTTAATTAAGCTTTATATAACTACCTTTTTATTTATAGCTATTAAGTAGTTTATACTATATTAGATTTAAGGGGTTAATTAGTATATTAAGGAATACGCTAATTATATTAAGCTATAAAATTTTTAGGTTAAACTCTACTATAATTACTATAACTATTATATAAAGAGAAGTAAAGTGTAGCGTCGAGATACTAGTCTAAAAAAGGTATAGGCTAAAAAAAGTTATTCCCCTAGATACAGTTATAAAAATAAGCGTATATAAAAATTATTAAAAATATTTTTATTTTATTTTTATTAGTAGAGGACTTAAACTTACAGCCTTAGTATATAGCTTAATATATAGCTTAGCGTATAGCTTAGCGTATTTAAATTTAGTATACTAGGGCTACCGTCGCCTCTACTTCTTTTTTTTTTTTTTAGGCTAGACTACTATAGTACTAGTAATACTATAATACGCCTACTCTACTATATTATTATTAAAATTATTATTAAAGTTATTATTAAAGTTATATATAATAGGATCCGAGCAGCGTTTATTCTTAGTAGCTTATAGAGTATAGTTAATTAATATACGTTATAGGTATACTAATAGTAATAATTACCCTTAATAAAACTACGACGACCGAGCCTTATATACCTATTTATAGAGGTATACCTAATAATAACCTATATATATAAGCGGCAAAGGCAGCTATAAAGTACCTACTATTAAATATACTAGTATACGTAAGAGCCTTTAACGTACTAAAAAAAAAATACTATAATACCGCCCGCTACCTACTTACCGGAGTTAAGGGAGATAAGTATAAAATAGTAATTATAAAAAGGGAAGGTATTAAGCTGTGCCTACTAATATAGCACGTCTAAATAAGCGTTATAAATAAATTTATTAGCCCGGCTATATTATAAGGTAATAAGCTATAATAGCTTATATTAAGGTTATATAAGGAGGAAATAGTAGAAGAATAAAAGATAAACTTCGTGCTAGAGATAATAAATAGTAAATAGTTATAGGAGGTACTTAACGCAGTAATAATTACTAAATTATACTAAGTAACCCGCTAATAGTAGATTATAAAGTATAAAACGGGTATAACAGCTGTTACGCGTTAAGAAAAGAAAAAGATAAATAGGTATATATTTAGGTTTAGGTTGCGTATACGCCTAAATGTCGGCAGGCGTTTATATATTAATAAGGTAGATAAGTAGAAGATTTAGAGAACTATCTATATATAGGTAAATAGTAGCTTTTTAATACTATCTATATTACCTAGAAAAAGATTAACTTAATAGTTAGACACAAGATAATAACTATTATTTATAATAGGTAAAGCCGTAAAGACGCTACCTACTATAGCTATATAAAAGAAGCGTACTATAAATATTATAATATATATTAATAAAAGCGTATTTTTTAACTAGAGGTCGCTTTTAATAACTAGATAAGTTTTATATTTTATAAAGTAACTATCCTAATTAAACTTATAAGTAAAAACCTATTTAAGTAGAAATAAATATTTAGTACTATTAAAGCGTATAACTACTTACTAAATTTATTTTTTAAAAAGTATAGTCTATTCTTTATATACAGCCTAGTAAAAGAGTAAACTAAATAAATATAAAAAAATTACTTTTTATATTACTAGCTCTTTTAAAAGCTTATTATAGTATATATAAGTTTTATTTTAAAATATTATTTTTTTTAAAGCCCTATCCTGTATAACAGCTTAAACTATAGTATTAATAATTATAAGTTTTTTATACTTTTCCTATATAAGGTTTATACTAGAAATAAATATATTTATAAAGTTATATTAGAAAGAATTATCTATACTATTTAGTAAAGTATTTATAAATTTTATATTATATAATAGCTTACTCTCTAGATTAGGGCTTAATAATATATAAATACTAAAAAGGTTTTTATTCTTGTCCTCTAGTTTATTAAGATCTTTAGGATTTAATCTATATTATCTTTAGCTTTATTAAGTAACTAGACTATAGTCCCTTATAGGTCCCTATATTTTATAAATAAAAATTTTTATTATTTTATTTAATAAAAGGAGCTCTATATTACTAATTTAAGTAATAGTATTAAATAAGCTTTTACCTACTATTTAAGAATTTTATAGACTTTTTATTTTAAACTATTCTACTCTTTTACTAAAGTATATTTTATAAAAAATACTAGAGTATTTATTTTTTTTAGAGTTTATATTTTTAAATTTTTTAGGCTCTAGAGTAGGCTAAGGAAAGATTAGACTAATATTTATATTAAGTAATATATAGATTTATAATTATTAACTAACTATATTTTTTCGACACATTAAGTATAAAGGCATACACATACTCCTCCTTTTTTAAAACCCCTTTTGGTCGCCCCGAGCTACCACAGCTACACTATTTGTTCGATTAATATATAAATATTAACTAACTATATTAATAGTCTGTATATATACTACTTATATAAAGCTTTACTTACCTAACTAGCTAAAAGAATAAAATAAGACTTATACTAAAATACTCCTAAGCTATTACTTAGGTTATATAATATTTTTACTAATTTTTAGCTTACTAAAGTTATAAGCTTATATATTAAAAATTTTATTAAACGCCTTACTTATATCTATAATCTTAATAGTATATACTATAAAATATTTATAAACTTTATAGCCTCTTTCTATAGAATAGACTAATCTTTTTTTTTTATAAAAAAGAGTTTTATTAAACGTAATATTGTACTTCGTGATAACCTAGTTAAGTAATAATATTTATATTTTATAAATATTAAAAGCTACGTAACTAACTAAATATCTAATATAAGCTTATAAATTTATTTTAAATTTATATCTATTACGCCTAGCTGTACAATCTCTATTTAGTAAATATACGTAATAACTATAGGTATATATATTATTTTAATCTAAGTATAGATTTACTGTTTAGTATTTTATAAGTTTAGGTTTATAGTAATAGAAATATTATTTAAACTAGTTATAAAAAATTTTATTTAAAGATTATATACTCTTAAAAGTTACTAGACTAATATTATAAAGTACTATAATTACTTTTATAATTTTTAGCTAAAGCTTTTCTAGTAAATTTATATTAAGTCTTATAGTAATAGTGTTATTAATAATTTTTTAGCTAACGCGTTTAGCGCTGCCGTTTAACTTATATATATAAAGAGATAGTATTTTAATACTTATACTAAGCTTTTTTACTTATTTTTTAAAACACAATCTTTTATACTATAAATAGGTAATAATATTATTATTTTAAAAGATTTTTATAATTTTAAGTTTATATTAAATATATACCTACGTAATAAAGCTTAAAAATACTTTTATAAGCTTTAAAAGTAACTTTACCTATAGACTTTATATATAAACCTTTCTACTATAGTTATTTTTAACTAATAATATTTACTACTCTCTAAGCCTTACTTTAGATATATTAAAAAAATTTTATAAAATACGCTAGTATAGTTATAGTAATTTTTTTTTAAATTTTTAAAAAATTACCTAAGCCGCGTATATAAGAGAATATTATTTATAATATATATATTTAGTACTCTAAATATAAATATTTTATACTTTTTAGATAAAAGTATATAAAACTTTTTAATTTAAATATTTTATTCTTTAGTACTATATATCCTTAGTATTAATACGTAGATATATTAACTATAAATAAAATTTTTAATATACTAGTATTATACTCTAAATTAAAAAATAAAAAGATAAAGGCTTATATTTAATAAATATAAAATTATACTTATAAGTAAATATTATAAGTATAAGACTCTATTCTAAAGATCTTATATATAGTATATTATTTAAGCCTAAATACTAAAATTTTTTATTATATAGGTAAGCTTTAAATATTATATTTAGGTAAAATTCTTCTATAATAACTATATTTTTTAATATAAAGTCTTTTATAAAATTTCTATTTAGGCTATTTAAAGTATTTTTAATTACTTAGGTTTTTATACTAAAAATTAGAAAAGCTTACGTTTTAGCTTTTATAGTATAGATATTATTAGCTTTTTTAAAAAATTTTAAAATAAGTAGTAATTTATTATTTACTAAATATAAAATAGTATTATTATTAAAAATAATACTTTTAGAGAGCGTATAAGTATTATAATTTTATATAGAGTATATACTATTATTTTTTTTTTAATTTACTACTTATAATAAGTAAAGAATTAATAACTATATATATAAAAAAGCTAGGGAATTTTAGCTTATTAGGCCTCTTACCCTATAAAGTATTTTTTTTAAACTATTCTTTTTACTTAAGTGTATTACGAAGAGCTATAAATTTATTAAATTTAAAATACTTAAGGAGCTTTTTTTTATTCTTTTTAAAAAGTAGCGCAGTCTAACTAGTATAAGTACTTATTAATACTAGCTATAGGTAATAGTACTTAGTAAGTTTCTAATAGTATACTTTAAATTTATAGGAGTTTTAGTATAACTTACCCTTATTTCTTAGCTATAAGCTATTTAATTAAAGGGATAGGCTTTATTTACTAAATATTATAAAGATTTTAGAGCTCTTAGTAGATAATTTAGTAATTTTATTTTATAATACTATTTAAAAAATTCTTCTAACTTTTATTAGAAAAAGCTTTTTACTTTTAAGTATTAATTTCTAGACTTAAATTATATATATCTATTTTACTTAATTAGGGGCTAATTTTTTACTAATAGTAGTAAGAAAGTTAGTAATAGTTAGTTTACTTTAAATATTACTAAGCTCGTATACTTTTATTTTTATATAAAAAGCTTTCTATTTATAATACTATAGCTTAGGAACTATTCTTCTATATTTTACTTTCTTTAAATAAGTATAGTATTATTATTATATAATATTCTTAGCTATTACGTTAGTAGTTAAAAGCTTTTATTTAAAAAAATAAATAATTAAGTAAATAAAAATATCACCTTTAATAGCGTAGTATATTTAAATAGCGCTTATAAGCTTTAAAGTAACTATTATACTAATCTAGTTTTAGATATTTATTACTTAGTTTATTTTAGTAGTATACTTAATTAAATAGGTATAGTATATATTAATCTCTGTATTATAGTTACGGTAAATTCTTATAATTTTTTTTAAATACTTTTATAATATATAAAAGCTTTAGTATTAGAGAAGATTTAATAAAATTATTAATACTTTTAAAATTAGGGTTAGTAAGATTCTAGACGCCGTATATTATATATTATATCTTAAGCTATATATATTATATTAGCTAGCTCGCGGAATTAGTAAGACGGATAATATTAGTTAAAAAAAATAAAATAGTTTTAAATATTATAACGCTTAGAGAATTATTAGTTATAAGGCTTATTAAGTATTTAATAGTTAAAAATATAAGTTATTATTTTATATATAGATAAAGTAATACTTATTAGGTCTATAAAACTAAGAGCTTTTAAATAAAAAGTTAAAGAATTAATTAGAGCTTTAGAAAATAGGATTTCTAATAATTAGGTATATAGAGAGAATTTTCTTTTACTCTTAAAACGCTAAACTTATAACTATAAAGGAAAAATAAGCTAGAAATTACTAGATTCTAAAATTAAAAAGTAGAAACTAGTTTTATAAAAAAAAAGCGCTAAAAAGCTATATTATATATATATAAAAGAGAAATAAATACTCTATTCTAAAAAGCTTTATAAGCTAATAATATAAACTCTAAGGTATCTTACCGTAATAATAAATTATATATTTTTTTATTAATATATATTTTCTTTACTATTAATTATTTTTATATATAATTTTAGCCTTTTTTTTAGAATTTATATTAAAGTGTAAAAGACTCTATATAATTACTAAAATCTAGCGCACGACTTATTAGGTGATACTATACTATATTAAGATAGTTAGTATATATATATATATATTTATATATTAATTAAATAAAAGGATGTGGCTATAGTAGCTATAGAGGCGACTAAAAAAAGTTTTAAAAAAGGAGAAGTATATATATACCTTTATACTTAATATATTAAAAAGTTAAATAAGGCTAGATTAAAAAAGAAATAGTACTACACTAGTATACTACTAGTATACTTAATACGCCCCTCTAAAAAAACGTTAAATTAAAAAAATCTAGTATAGACACTATATTCTTTAAAAAAAAAGATATTATAGAGTATAACTACTACTACTACTTATATATCTCTCTTTTATTCTTATTAATAGTACAGCTACATATTTCTTAAATAAATAATATATTTATATACTAATCGAACAAATAGTGTGGCTGTAAAGGCTTAGGGTAACTAAAAGGGGTTTTAAAAAATGAGGAGTATGTGTATACCTTTATTATAAACCTATTAATATAGAGAGGAAACCCTAGTAAAAGCGTAAAAGTAGGTAACTTAATATAATTAACGTACTTCGCAAGCTTTATAAAGCCGCGGCACAACGTAATAACAAGAACTTAATAAATACTAAATAGTTTATATATAATAAGATTATATATAAGCAGTGTAAATTTTAAACTTTTAAAAGTTATACTTTTTTCTTTTAGTAAGGGTTATAGTGCCCTACTAAATATAATAATACTTATACTCTAATCTATATCTATAAATTAGCGACTACTCGTAATTATCTTTAAGGTTATTAGCAATTACTACTTATAATTATATATAATATAATTAGTCTAAGGGGTTACTAAACGTATAAATTTTAAAACTAAAGGAAGTTATTAGGTTGTTACCTAGAGCCTATATAACTAAATATTTAGCTTTTAAGTTAATAAATTTAGTTATCTATTCTATACTTTATACTATATTATTAACTTCTACTTTTTAAAGTTATATTTTACTATATTATAATCTCTGTAGGTCTTTTTTATTTTTAAAATATCTATTATTATACTAATTTTAAATAGGTTACTAATTTACCGCCTATTATACTAACTGCTTTTAGTAGTAGTAATACTCTAAGCTAGTATAAAATCTAAAATTAACTAGAACTATTCGCCTACGTATAGTTTATTAATAAGTTTTACGCTAACTTACGTATACGCAATTTTTTAGTAAAAAATAGTTTTTTTAAATATATTATTTTTAGTTATTTTAAAGCCCTCTTTAGTACGTTATTCTATATAAATAGATTCTAGACTAATAAGATAAAGGCTTTATAAAAGCAGGTAGTTAATAAAAAAAGGCCAAAAAACCTAACATTATTAATAGAGCTAAAGATAATAAAGTAACTCTAGACTTAGGCTAATAAAATAAAATAAATTTATTAGTACACTCGTAAAATCTAGGATAAAAAAAAATTAAATATAAACTTTAGGGCCTACTAGGGCGCGTAATATTAGATAAGTACGCGCTCTTATTTTTATTTAGTAAATATTATTAATCGGGTAGTAGATACTACGGGCGGTATAGGTACTAAAAATAATAAATATAATTTTTTTTTATCTTATAAGACTACTAAATAAGTTAGGTATATATATAACTTATTTTACTAGTAGACTTTTAGGTAGTATTATTATTTTAGTAGGAAGTTTAATAGGTAATATAAAGGCTTAGCGTAAAATTAAATAAAAAAATATTACTTTAAATTATATAATAAGTCTATAATAACGTTATTAGTTTACGATATTAGTAGGCGGGGTAAAATATAATAAAAATAAAATATAAAAAAATAAATAAGCCTTTTATACTCTTGCTTAGGAGTAAGGTAACTTAATATATAGATAAGAAAAGAAAAATAATACTTTAGTTAAAATAAAGAAAAAAAGATTATTTTTTTATAAAAAACCTATAAAAAAAATATATATAAAAAACTAGACTATATTAAGATCGGACCGTTTTTATTTTTAAATAAAAGGGACTAGTTAACTATAAACTAGAGTTACCTGAGAATATAAGAGTATATTTAGTATTTTATATATTACTACTTAAACTAGCCAACCTAGAAATACTATATTTGTATATTATTCAAACAAAGTAGTGTGGCTATAGTGGCTTAGGGCGACCCAAAAGGGGTTTTAAAAAGGGAGGAGTATGTGCATGTCTTTATTTATTATATAATAGAGAAAGATTATAGGTATAAGATAAAAGAAATATATAACTATTAAAAAAAATTCTAAAATAATTTTTAGTAAAATAAAAACACTATCTAGAGTTAGAAAATATATAAAAACTAAAATTAAATTTATATAACTGTAGAAAATTAATTACGTAGTACTTAAAAAAAAAATTTACTATTAAGAATCTATAAGACTAAATATTATAAAACTATTTAATATATTTAAAACAGACTATACTAAGAGTAATAAGCTAATAGTTACGTTAGAGGTAAGATAACTAAAAAATTTTAAATTATTAGACTTAATTTCTCTAGAGGCTTCTATTATAAAAAGAAAATATATAGTTTTTTTATAAATACATAATTTTACTTATTTTAATATTTTTTATTTTATATTAGGCGAGCTAATATCTTAGTAAAAAGTTTATTATTATTATCTACTTTCTTTTAGTATTTTTTATAAGTATTTTTTAGGGAGGTCTATAATAAGTTTATATATAATTTATATATAGTAATATACTTTATATAATATATATTAGCGTTTAGATTATTAGAAGATGTAATAATATAAAGGATATTAGAGAAGAAATAATAATTATATAAAAAAAGGGTAATTTAACTATTATAATAAATTTTAAGACTAGTATAAAGGACGCGAGCTTTAAATTTAGATATAATAAAGATTATAAGATTATAAGTATAGAATAAGGACTAGTTTTAACTAATTAAGACTTAACAGAATACGTAATTTAACAATAAATTATTAAAGAAAAAAGATAATATTATAATCTATATTTAGGTATTAGGCTATAGTATACGGGGACCTTAAAAGTGCTAATAAAAAAGCTTAAGTAAGAAAGTTACATAACTAATAGATATAATAAAGATTTATTATATTTATTAATAGATTTTTAGTAGGTTTATTACTAGACTCTTAGTAGGTCTATTAAAAAATATAATAAATATCTATTAGGTCTATTACTACCTCTATATAAAAACGTAAGAACTAAGTAATTAAAATTTATATTTAACCTATTTTTAATTTATTATTTAGATTACTTAGGCTTTTATTAATTTAATATTTTATAATATTAATACTAACCCTATTACCTAGTTTATACAGTAATAACCCTTATTTTAAAAGTTATTACTACTTTTACTAAGAATTAACCTAAAGCCTATAAGGACTTTAATATACTTTTACGCGTACGTATATTCCTGCGCCTAGATAATCTTAATTATTTTAATAAGCTTCTCCTACTATAGTTATACTTCTTAACTTTACGCCACTATAAGAAATTTTTTTTTAAGTATTACTACTCTCTACCCTCTATAAGAGAGTATAATCCTTTTTTTACTATTTTTTATAAATTTTACTATATTCTTATATAGGTAAAATTAAACTTTATCTTTATAGGTATTATTAAGATTAAGGATTACATTTTACTTAAGTAAAAAAAGGCGTATTAAAATTAAATTAAAATTAAAAATATTAACTAAAGAATTTAGCCTATTAAGTAGACTAACTAGTTATACTACGTAAAAGTAAAAGTTAGGATAGTTCTTAATAAAACTTAGCTAGTTATTACTATTAATAAAAGCTTATACTGTATACTACGGGTTATTTAGCTTAATAGTTAAATACTAGAATACTAACGTTATAGATATAATAATAATAATAATAAATTTCTAGTGTTTAAGTATATATAATTTATAGAAAGGAGATAAAACTATTATATTTACTATTTTAAACGCGCTGTATATTAAATATATTATATATAATTTATAGTTTTACCTACGCACTATTATTACTACTATAGTTTAATAAGTTATTAGTTTAAGTTATTACTCTACTTGCTATAATATTTAAAAAAAATTTAAATTTAATAAGGCCTAGTTATAGTACTTTTAATTTTTACTTACTTCTATATTAAGTAAGGATATAGCGTATACTAAGTCGATATAGCTCCTACGGATAAACGTAAAGAAATAATAATTACTAAGTAAAATAATTTATCTAAAATAATAGCTATAAGTAGATTTTACTTATTATATATATATACGCTAATAGATCTACTATTAATTTATTATTAATTTATTAATCTAACGCTATAATTCTATAATTAAGCTAAATTAAAAAAAATAATATTAAATTTTATAGAGTCTCTATTATATTATGAATATTTTAATAGATATATAATAAAATAGGTCTTTAATAGCTTAAGTAGGTATTATATTATTATATAAAGGAGAAAGCTAAAAAAGCTTAATATATATATTAACTTTTAATACTAAATAGTTATAGATTTTATATTATTTTAAATTTTATTTACTACTATAACTAGAATAAATTTTTTTTAGTTATATTTTCTGTTTATTTAATATATATACTATAGCCTCTAGACGTCGATGTATTTAAATTTTTTTTTAGCTACCTATTTTAATAAACTTAATACTTATCTCTATGAAAGTTAAAAACTATTAATAATTACTAAAAGAAACTTTTTTATACTATAATTAATTAGTAAAGCTTTTAAATATATAGGTATTTAGTTACTAAATCCTATGCCTATTTTTAATTAATTTAATAAAAATAAATTTCTAAAATAAAAATTATATAAAAATTTTATTTTAGTACTTAGCGCGTTAAATTAGTATATAAAAAATAAAGGCATATATATACTCCTCCTTTTTTAAAACCCCTTTTAGTCGCCCTGAGCTACCACAGCTACACTATTTGTTTAATTAGTATATAAATATATATTTATATATATTTGTATATTAATCGAATAAAAAATATGGCTGTGGTGGCTTGGGGCGACCCAAAAGGGGGTTCGAAAAAGGAGGAGTATGTGTATACCTTTATATATTTACTATAAGAGAAGTATATTATATATATAATAGCTAGAAATATATGTATTTAAAAAAAACTAATTAAACTACTAAGTAACGCCTCTATTAATAGGCTTATAAAGCTTACTAATAATTTTAAAAATATTTTAAAATTACTAAAAAGGAAAGCTAAAGAGCTTTAAAAACTATCTATAAAATTACTAAAAAAAATTTCTATACTAGTACTTATATATATTAATATAATAGTATTTAAACTATTAACACTAGTATTACGTAGTAGTTAAATAATTAAAATACTAAGTAAATATCTATAATTTAATTAGTTAGTAATTATTTATAGCTCTATAAAACCTTTACTCTAAAAATTTTTATAATAAAAGCTTTTATATAGAGCTTTATAGACTTAAGTTATTAATAATAAGTTAATATTAGGGTGTATATCGTCTGTCCCTGTGCACTGACTGTCTCGGCACGGTACTAGCTCTACAAAACTGGTGTCTGGTTTTCCACGCACACTGACTTCTAGGGTATAGGTCTTGCTGTACCTATCTCAGGATATTTTGGCACAAGCGGCCACTCTCGGAAAGAGTCCATTTTCCCCGCAGGATATCACAACTCAATTGTTACGATGTTTTGCCAAGCTGGAAGGCATTCAAACACTAGACTAAACGGGAACCAGAGCCAGAAACGGGCTCCAAAAGGACCTGAAATACGGAGGCCGATAAGCACCTTTCGCATATCGCCCCAGGTCTAACCGTGCTTTGGAGGCTGCGTCGGTCAATGAGTTGCTCTTGAGCTCTCCTGGCACGAGGATCTGCGGTCGGCCGTGATCTGGGACTTCGGCCGTCTATGTGGCACACCCAAGCCAGCCGCGGCCGTCATCGTAAAATGACTTCATAAATTCTACAGCATTGCCTATGGATGGGGGCCGACCGTCACTAGATGCGAATTGTTCATTGGTGGGATTGGGGCGTACAACATAGGAGCCTAGATACATTTCATGCAAAAAGAGGTAAAGTGTAGCGTCGAGACACTAGTCCAAAAAAAGTATAAGCTAAAAAAGTTGTTCCCCCGGATACAGTCAAAAAATAACTAGATACATTTTCTCTCTCCAAGTAATTTACGAAAGATGTTTAATCCGGGGTGACTCAGTAACTACCCATATCATAATTATGAAGCCGATGTTCGAGATGGCTCCTTCCTTATATTTATTCTCACAACATCGAGGTGTTATAAGGATTATAATACTTTGGTGGTACGATCCTTCGTATACTATCATACACAACCACTACTGCCCTTATAGTGCGCTCCCTTGCAACATTCTTGGTATGATGACCGTGGTTACTTCAATCAATCTAATCTTGACTTTTAAAAACAACGCCCTCGTATTCCCACTCCGTAGCAGTCTCTCGACTTAATTTAAAGGACTGAATAGTCCCGTTGCTCTCCAACCCCAAAAATCTTGGCTGGTCTGGAGCCGCTACCAATTGACCCGCTGTGAAGTTGAAAGTCGCTGGGTATTTCGTCAATTCAGGCGCGGAACTGCCAGTCCATTTCCCTGTTTGGTTGCTGTACCGGTTGATTAGCATTTGGCTCCCGTCACTGGCGATAGACAGGAGAAGTATGTCGTTCGAGAGCGATGTTGCATCTCTGGTTGAAGGAATGACGGCGGATGAGAGCCGCAGCGGTTTGCCGTTCGAACCGGTACGTGATCCCTCGATTTTTCTTCCTGAAATTGGGTGAGCCAATCAGCGCACAACATTTGGCATTCGGATACTTACTAGCACCCCAATCGGGAAGCCATAACTTTTCTTGTAGCTCTTTTGGAGTCTGAAGATACAACTTTGGAATGAACGTGCCGTTGTCGCCCGAGCTTGGCGGTCCCATAGAAGTCATGGTGAGCCCTGTCCCAATTTGAACGTCGTTGTGAGTCTGCATTCGACTTCTTGTCCAATCTCTTTGACTTAACGCATTGATTTGGCCTGAATCGATCTGGTAGGTGACCCATATGTAGTCGCCTTCGCACTGGCTTCCTTTGCACGACAGACTAAAAGCTGCAAGTTGCGAGTCGGTTGCTGCGGAATGTTTGATGCTTTGTTGCGACAAACAACAAATGCTCCAATCCTTTTGTGCCGTGATTGAAGGCGTAACTACTTCTTCAATTGTATTCTGCTCCGAGAGATAGAATACTGCAATCATATCGAATTTTGGCCATGGGGCCAAACGCACAGTAGCCGCGAGTGGTGTGCCTGGTTTTGCGGGTTTGAATAGTTGTGCGGATCCGTTACGTGCGTCTATATTACCACCACGGGTAATGTTGACGAAGGTCCAGTTGTTCGACTCTGAATCCCAAATTGATGCCATCAAGTCATGTGTAACCGCTTGCCAAAAGACGGCACGGTAGTGAACACTCTCATTGTCACGACTTGTCCAATTTACGGCACTGAGCCCTGACGTGCTAAGTACTTGCAAATCGTTCGAGCCTGGTAGATGGTTCGGGTCATGCGTCGATGGAGATGTCTTCGCTGCTTGCTTTGTATGTTTCGAGCCCAAAACTCCTCCCGTAATGCTGCTGATGACCACCACAAGTCCAACTAAAACGCCGACGATAATGAGCCGCCGTCGTTTCCCAGAAGATGATGTATCTTTCCAATCGCTATTGGCGGGAGGATGAAATCCAGAAAGTGTCTGCCCAGGTAATGCTTCCGGTAGGGCATGTGGATCGAGCGCTATAAGATCGCTATCCTTGCATGTTTCTGGTGCGCTGGTGTGAACCACCTCAAGATCGCTGAACGGAGGTTGACTTGTCAGTGCCATGTATGGTATCTTTGGACGCCCAGTAAGATGACGAAGGGTGCGATTGCTGGAGCCAAAAAGAGTAATATTACAGTGCTCGGATACTACTAATATATGCGTGAGAGCCGAAGGAAGAGGCCCCCAAGCATTGCGCCTAGGTAGGACAACATTTGCGGGTCTTCCTGGGTATGTTGAGCTGCAAGCTAAAGTTACCTAGGTCCATGGGTACGACCAATGTCTCGGGTCGCCATATATTAACAGCTACCAGCGCTTTGCTTGGCGACCGACCAACGATTTTTTTGTTGCGCTGCCTACAATGCGACCCTTTCTTCGGCCTTGGGGGCTCCTATTCGGAATGAGTTGCTTGCCGTGAAGGCGGATGTACGAAAGGTCTAAGAAGTACGTTGCACCAATACTACACCTTCCTGTGGTGCGCGCGTGCCGCTCGCGTGTTCGGCGAGGGAATCGGACCCGCCCGAAGTGGACACCGTATTATGTGGAAATGTGTCAACGCCACGCTTTAATTAAAACTAGTGAAACGACGTTCTAACAAATTTTTTGTGTTGCTTGTGGTACCATACCTAGGTAGGCAAGCGCTTTGTCGGACATGCCAGATTTAGATCTCCCGTTACGGTCACGATCAACATTTACAACTAGATCACTGACGAACACCGACGAACACGAACCGCACCACGAAAAACATTATCGATGCACGTTGGGAAAAGCAAGGACCTGGTAAACTTCCAGTGGATCGCAGGCGTGACCGGCGTTGAGTTGCCCGCATGTGGTATACAGACCGATGAGATATTCCGCAAATCGTGGCGGTGACGGCCCAGGTCATTACTTCGCCCAGTGTGGTGATAGAGCGAAGAAAGCTGTGCAGAGCACGTCGGAGAGATTGGGTGTGTTCTTGAGGGCTGACATTCGCCAATCCACCAGCATCCTACATAGCCACGACCGCTATGAGCGAAAAGAGAAAAGCATGGAATTACATTAAAAAGCGACCTCAACCTTAATACTCCAGCATCAGATCTTCGGATGTTTCTCCGCTCGATTAAACATGACTTTACTGCGATATCAGGTTCGTGAGTATCCTTCAACCTGACCGAAAGGGCTTTTGAACACGACTGTTAAAACCTTCAGGGTCTCCAGGAAAGGGCAAATTGCCCGCACTGCTCGTCCAATTGTAACCGTAGAATGTTATATCACTTCTAAAAATCAGTCTTCGCCCGGTATTCTGTAACTCCTTTAGTTATTGAAGCTATGAATCACCAACCACCTCTGGAAACCGACGCTCTTCGGTTTCCGCTCATCTTTTCCTCTCAAGAAGTAGACTTGCGCTCAGAGATTACCTTATACAACGAAGACACTAATTGTATTTCAACCAGCACTGCCTGTGGCGATTTGCTTAGCAGCTGCTGGAAGATACGTTTTCGCGATGCTATGGACAATTCTTGCCGTTAATATACTATAAAAAAGTACTGAATAATGGATTTTCGCTCAACGTCTCTTCTCCGCAAAGTACGGTACGCCAATGCTAGCGGAGTCATGGACCTGAACATATGCTGATCGAGCGCTGCGAAAAATTCTTCTTGCATCCGTCACCAAATATGGTGCTGTGCAAATTGGTTTACAGCACGCCTTGTGCAAATTTACACAACGTCTAATTCTGCGGCGACTCCGTGTTTCTAGCTCTCCGCCGAGTCTTCTGTTCCATCGAGCAAATGTTCACAGTCGTGGAAGGGGCTATCCTACTATACACTATTGCTTAGGCTCCAGCCAGTCGTTTAGCATATACGCAAGGAGGAAGCGCGCACGGATAGGTGGTAGAGGCACCTTCTAGTGAGAGAAGTATAATTCACTCTCACTTTCACCAAGTGGCCCAAGCTTACGTTTACATAAGAGCCGCCGCTCTAGCTTTTCAAGCTAAGCTTAACCACACCTTTCCCTCGACTTCATCTCTTTCGCTGTCCATACCCTTACCGCAAAGATGGCTAGCCGACGGCTGGAGGTGGCTCTATCCTTCCAAAGGATAAAAGTGTCTTATCAACGGAAGCAAAAATGTAAGTGCGAATGGAGTGTACTCTACATGCTTCTGGTTAGCGCGATCGCTGAATGAACACTCAGGTTCCAGGGTCGCACGCTCAAATTGGCCATTGGAAAATCCAAGGACACAGATATAACGCAAATTCTCTTCGTGCATGAAGCCGTTCTGTCTGCGAGCTCCAAGTTTTTCAAGAACGCCAACCAAAGGCAACTGGACTGCTCTACGCGATGACCCGGACATTATAAGCCTTCTAGATGACGACTTCGAGACTGTCAAGGCATATGTCCACTGGCTATACACTGGAAAGATACCCGTACATGGGGATGTCAATAATCCCACCGATGGGAGGCCATGGGAGTCGTTGTCTAAAGCTTATGTTTTTGGCGAGAAAGTCATGGATGTGAAGTTCAAGAATGACATTATCGACACCATGATAGCGCGGACGATAGCCATTAACAGGTTCCCAAACTCCACCGCCATGAATATCATTTATCAAGGAACACTCAGCAGATCACCCGCACGACGCCTTATGGCGGACTTCATCGTCATCGGTGCTTATAAGAGCGGTCCTTGGAAAGAGTGTATTGAATCCTATAACAAAGAACTGTTGGTAGACGCTCTGACTGCGATGGCTGCCAAACGCTCACGTCCCAATGAGTGCCCATGGACAACCAACCCCCCAACCTACCATGAGAATGAGACCGCTGAAAAGTCCACCGATGGCACCTAAATCGACGCGCCGGCTTCCCTTCTAAAGACATGAAAGTCGGAGAAGGCGATGACTAGGGATATGGATGAAGAGCAGAACTGCTTCACTTTGGTACTGTCGTTGCCGAATTTTACGGACTCAATTCTTCGTATTTTGGCTATCCCAAAGCCAGGAGGAAAAGTGGCCAGGAAGGATGCATCACGGTACGGTCATCATGAATTGAATATGGGATGGTACTTTCTATCCGGGGGTTTAAGAGGGTTTCGTTTCACTTTGACGGACCGAGCACGGTCGTCTCTCCCAGTGGAAATCCTGTTTCTTTCTTGAACTTCCAGTCCCACATTATGCGAACAGAAGGTTGGAAGTCAATGAAAAGCCATCCAGACACTACTACAACTTTCGTATCTTCCAAGGTTACTATCAAGTTCAGTGATTTCCCCGTAGACATGCATCCCCGTAAATACGCATCACTAACTTCCCATCTCGATCCCAGCCCCCCTCAAACCATCCCCTCAAACTTCTCCGTCCCTTCCAACGCCCCCGCCCCACCC
The DNA here is from genome assembly GCA_030770415.1 of Pleoardoris graminearum. NCBI lineage: Eukaryota > Fungi > Ascomycota > Dothideomycetes > Pleosporales > Didymosphaeriaceae > Pleoardoris > Pleoardoris graminearum. Next base: position 663,821 of record JASEKS010000011.1, on the reverse strand, counting down.
AACCACCCCCTCTTATCCTTGCAATAATACTCGCTCTTCGGCCTCCACACCTTTCCCTCCCCCTTCTCCAAGCTCCCACTGCACACGACCAGAAAGCCAGCATACGCATCATTCGTCACCAAAACCGGACTTCCGCAGGTCCCGCAGAACTGCCGCCGTAATGTCGAACCGCTATCGGTGTTCCTATCCTCGTACGTCTTTAGTGTTTGCGAGGACGTCATTTCTAGTTGCTAGAACCATGGTGTTAGCATTGCTCTTAGAGATCAAAAGCTAGGCCAGGGAAGGAAAAATACAGGCTCAGGATAAAAGTTCGGGTACACTGTGTTGCCTGGGATAAGCACAGGATAACCAGACTTTTGCCCTGGAGCTGTGAAGGAGGGTACGAGACGAGGAAGACATGCCGATGTATTGTAGAAGCTGTTAGCCATAAAGCCGACACCGCTAGCGCGACCGCAGTTGTCGCAATGGCAGAGGACGGTGTTCCTCGGTGGGCCTGCGAGTTTAAACTGCACGGCGCCACAGAGGCACGAGCCCGTGACCTCTTTCTTGGGTTCGCCAGGGCTCACGTTAACGTCGGGATTGAAAGACATAGTTACAATTGTGAATTGACATAGCTTACAGACTGGTGTCATGCGACTTATATATATGGCGCACTTAACGTTATCCATGCACACGGGGCGTATAGCGCCGTTACTAGCGCATATAATGGGATCCTAATTGGTTACAACTTCGCCCCCACGTTGGCTGGGGAATCCGATAATCATCGGGCGCGATATCCCCCTCCACAGTCTCACGGCACGCCCTTGCCCGCCCTCGTAGCCTTCGCCAGCTCGCTCTGCGCCCGGTCTTCTGCATACCGCTGATAGATCGGCAAGTAGTGTTCCCTATCGCTCAATGTCTCGATCACGCTTCGTCGCTTGTGAATGGCCTCGCTCCACGTCTTCCATCGTTTCCATGTGTTCTCGTCGTCTCCACCCTCGCCCTCATCCGGGATGCCCAGCCCACCTTTGAAGTGGTCAAAGACCCATAGCCTGACGGCCCAAGGCGCAAGCGCCACGTCGATGAGCCCGAAGTCTTTGCCGTTGAAGAACGGGCCCTCAGAGTCCATCTCCTTCGTGAATTCCTTCAAGTATCCTAGGAACTCTTGCTGCTTCTCCTTCAGTCCATCCTCGCCCTGGTGCTGCAAGAACCGATGGTAAGAAGGTATGATCCTGCTTGTGACGAAGTCGGTCCAGATACGTGTTCGCGCGCGGTCATATGGGTCTTTGGGCAGGAGGTGCGGCGTGTGGCCCGGGAACGCTTCCTCGAGGAACTCCAGGAGCACGGTGCTCTCGTACAGCGGCTTGTTCTGGTACTGGAGTGTCGGGACAAGGCCGCGGGGGTTGAGGTCGAGGAGCGATTTGGGTTTGTGGTAGGGATTGACTTCGATGTACTGGTATTGGATGCCTTTCTCTTCGAGGGCGATCCATACGCGCTGCACGAAGGGACAGAACCAGCCGGCGTAGAGCTTCAGCGAATGTTCGGCATCGTGCGCCTGGAAGTGTTAATGGCATTCTCCTCACGCTGTAGGCTAACTAGCGATCACAAACTCACCTTCACGGTGCGTGAGGCTGGTCCCGTTGCCTCCGGGTGGAGGTCGGCGTCTGGGTGGTCTTTGCCCATGGTCGTTCAATCGCGTTATTTGTTTAGTGAAGAAGGTGATCCTTGTCTCCAGGGGACTTTATACGGAAGGTATGACGCCATAAAGCAAACGAGCACGCGAGAGCGGGGTAGTCTATCATTACGTCGTTGATGCGTAGCGTTGCGTAGTGCCCGTGACGATGCGGGGAGAGATCGACCCTGCGTGGAACCCGCCCTGCGTTAGCACAGTACGTAAGGCTGAGTTATGTTCCGAGGAACATGCGCCGAACGGTTTGTCAGAGCAAGGCACTTGTAGCTGCTCGTTGACTAATATCCTCACGGCTGGACTTTCTTATTCGGGCGTGGTTACCCTCAGTGACCGAATAACTGACCGACGCGAGGGTAACGTGGTACGGATACGACCAAACGGATGCTGTGCCATTGTTTTGACAACGATGATTCAGCAGACTTTTCTTGTTTGCAGGGCGCAGTAGATTTCCGTCCAACGGCTGTGGAGGAGCTATACGCACCTACGGCAGTCACGAGGGCGGTACCATTGTATAAAGGCAGTCGCAGGTAGGCGCGGTAGTAAAGTGTCACTGCGGCCCCACAAACTCTTTACATTTTGACTTCTCCACCTCAAACCAGCCAAGATCTCCATTGCATACGATGCGCGCCCTCATCCGCACCGGTACGCAACGCTCGGGTACACGTACATAAGTCTTAGTCGGTCGCTGATTGCCTATTCTGAGGCAAGACAGCAGCCTGAGACGACACAAATAAATCTGCCTTGGCTGACTCTGTGCCTCCCGCTCAGGTGACAAATCTGTGGAAACGCTCACCCTCGACTCGCACCACCAAGAGCCTACCTCCACGGACCATCCAGAGTGCTACATCATCCGCACAAGAGCTACAGCCCTGACCCGCGAGGAACTCACCTGGGAAGAACCCAAGCGCCCCGACAACCCCGTGCCTGGCTTCGACCTAGCCGGCGAGATTATCTCAGTTCCGAAACAAGGGGGCCAGCATGCCTTCAAGCCAGGCGACGAAGTCTATGCGCTTACCACCTTCGCATGGAAGGGCAACGCGCGAGAGGTCACTGTGGGCCGCGAGAACGAGTTGGCTCTGAAGCCGAAGAAGCTGAGTTGGGAAGAAGCTGCCAGTGTGCCCCTAAGCGCCTTGACCGCATACCAGGCGCTCTTTGTACACGGGGCGCTGACACCGCCAAAAGCAGGGAAGAATCCAGGAAAGCGCGTGCTAGTCACAGCTGCATCCGGAGGTGTAGGTCTCTGGGGCATCCAACTTGCGCATGAAGCAGGCGCCGAAGTCGTGGGGACCTGCGGAACTTCTAATATCGAGTTCGTCAAGAGCTTGGGCGCCGACACCGTCCTAGACTACAGGAAGACCAATGTGTTGGACTGGGTCGGCGCTGACCGAGCCGCCCGTGGCTTTGATGTCGTGCTCGACTGCATTGGCGGAGCAACTCTTGTTGATGCGTGGAAATGCGCAAGAGAGGGAGCGAAGGTGATCGGCGTCGCAGAACCACCCGGTCCGAAGAAGCCAGCAGAGGGAGTGGTCGAGGGAGTGCGGGGTATTTGGTTCATCGTGGAGCCTGATGGCGCTCAATTGGCGGAGGTGACAGACCTACTCGAAAAGGGAGAATGCAAAGCTGTCGTAGATAGCGTTTATGACCTTGAGGATTTCGGCGCAGCTTTCGAGAAACTGGATGAGGGACATGCGAAAGGCAAGATTGTGCTCAAGGTGAGCTCATGAGCTTCCTCTTGCTAGAAAAAGAAGAAGTACCTTGGAATTGGCAAAGACGGTACGAAGTACGGTTTACTCATAGCACCCAACCTTGAAATGGACCGATCCGTGATCATTGCTGAGTAAGATTCGTGGTTGTACCACGTTTACTGAAGGGAAATCTCGGACTACTTTTACAATACTCTTGATAGCTTTTCAGGTTCTCCCTTTATCGTCGTGAACGGGATCATGCGACAGGCAAGCGCATATATCTCTAGTTATGGATCTTAGAGCAACACAAGCGAGGTTGCGCTTTATAAAGTGCTCGTCCAGTAGCAATACGCTGACACGAAAAATATGTGTGGCTGGTTTGAGTAATCAAGAGACCATCACTAACCTCGGAATATCGGAATATCGGAAGTACCTGTGCCGATTCACTTAGGCGAGGTGCTCGGCCCAAAACGGTCGGTTTAACGACAGGTTGATGAGACATATATGAACGGAAATGCCTACTACCCACGATCACGATCGTGAAGGAACAATCCTACAGTAGGTTCCCCTTTGCGTCCTTGTTCGGTGCGCCCCTTTGCCGTAATTAACGTATTGTTATTTGTGCTGGTTGTCGCATGATCTGTTTAGGTCTTTCCCGGCGATAAAGGAGAAGCTGAATTCTACATGAGAACACATCGGACTTTCGGCGGAAGGTCGGATATAACAAGTGCTGTTTTGGTAGACAAGATGCGGGGTAGCGATACAGTGGTGGACTGCAGTGTTGTCCATATACAGTTGCCTGAGCGTCGCATGATCAAGTACGGATAGGCATCTACAGCAAAGCTATTGGTCGAGCTAGACGGCATTTACGATGTCGGTGAGTGCGGAAACCGAGTCGTTCAAAAGTTCAAAGATCCGGTTCGTAGCAGTGGCGGGGATAGTGCAATCGCAGATGAGTCGCAAATATGCACTCAGTGCATAATTCGACGTCGCGGGATATACATTACCCCATAAGTTGCGCGCTAAATCCTAGCAATTATATAAAAATTTCTACACTTTAATATAGAATTTTTTTTTAAAAAAAAAACTAAAGTTATAAATAAAAATAACAAAAAAATAAAGGAAATATATAAATATAATAATAAGTAAATAAAATATAAAAAATACGTAGCGTATATACGTAAAAAAGTCTTTTATATAATAAAACTTATTCTATAAATAGTTAAAATAATAATTAAAAAAGATATTAGAATAATAAAAGTGATACTAGTTTTATAAAGTATAAATCTATAAGAAGAATCTATAGAGTACTCTTAGTAATAAAAATAAAATAAAAGATTATAATAAATTTATAAAATAATTAAAATTTAATTAAAATTTTAAATTATAAGTATTTTAAAGGCGTAGTTAAGTTATAATATTAGTTAAGGTAGTTAAGGGCGCCGGTAGTTTCGGCACCAGACGAAGCTTGGATCTAGCAACTTCCAGCCCCCTCGGCAAAAACGAACCAGATATACGGACCCTACACTGACCATAGGACCTGTCAGCACCAACACACCAACACCAACGGAGTTTGGTTTCGGAAACATTATAAATCATGCCATGATTTGTTGAGCACGAAAGACAAGTAGCGACGCGTGAGGCTGAATCCTGCGTTGATCGCGTTGGTGACTCAGAGGTGAGCGCTAGAACACGATGTCGACTCACACAGCGCCCAGATGTCTTGGCTCTGATGTTCGCCGCAACGTTTCAAAACATGGGACATGACTGCGTTAGTTGGGTGACATGACCAGAATACCCGACATTCCACTTTTCCTAGGTACCATCTTCTCACGGTGATGCCGTTCCGGAAGCCTGCGGATATAGACGAGGCCGGGAGCTGTAATCAGCGAACAAGCCTTGATCAGCAGACGCACCGACTGTCGATGCTCACCAGCGCACGTCGTGCCAAGGCGGCTACGGAAGCTTATCATTCCCGCCAGTTGGCAAAATATGACGTCGATCGCGATCGCGATGAGTCGGGATGCGGCGCAGGCAGCGTTCGGACGAAGCTGGAGCTATCGCGGAGCCAAGGCACAGAAAATCTGCACAAACTGGCCCCGCGTTCGTTATTTGTTATGAGTTGCCGGGACGGGGGTTACGAGCAGTTGACGAAATCGGAAACCACCAGAGAGATCTCGATCGAGGGCGCTCGCCGAGTATTTCATCTCAGCACTAGCGCCATCCTCCTTTGAGTGTCGAACCTCATCAGTTGGATGCGCTGCCGCTCGGCGAGCGCCCGGTCCGATGCCGATGCATGCCCTGCAGCTGCCCCCTCCGCTTGTCGCCAGCACACGGCACACGAGCTGTTGTGGTGGCATGCAGCATCCTGCTTGCACCGTAGACCATTTGCCTTGTTGCAGACGAGGCGTGAAGCACGACGGGCGGAACATTTTGAAGGTGCGCCGACAAGGATCTAGACGCCAAGCGTGCGGCAAGCACGACCCACCTTGACAGGCCGCAACCGCCACAGGAACCTCGAGGGAAGTCGCGCACCATGCATGCGAAGATGACAAAAGTCCCAGTCTCTCGTGATGCTGCCGCTCCAGGTCCGATACATCCGGCATGCATTTTTAAGATGCCACGCCCGCCCCCTGTGGCGCCACCTATAGCTCTTTGTTAACGGCCTTGCTGCTCTTTGAACCGCTGAATCCAGCGCTGGCGTCTGCTCCGATAGCTGTTCGCTAGCTCGAAAGCTCTGGATAACGTGTTGCAGCTTCAACGGCCATCGCATACTGCTGGACACTCCCCATTCTTTCCCAGCGCATCGCTCTAGTCCGCATTTTCCGGCTTCACTCATCTATCCTACATGACGAGAGCGCGAGTCCTCACTCTTGCAACTGCCGCGCTCCTACTAGAGGTCCTTCCTCTGGTAGCCGCTCATGGCGACGAGCACAATGAGGGGTCGATGGACATGCACGATCCCGCCCCACCGCCAGCTGTAGACCACGGAGCTCCGCAGAGCTACTGGAGCTTGTCGGAGCATGCCTCGCTCATGTACTGGCACATTGCGCTCGAGATCTTGGCGTGGGCGGTTGTCTTGCCAGTTGGTAGGTTCGGCTCACTTATGCTCCCACTGTTCTACTAACCCTTGAATAGGCGTAATGCTCAGCATTGCCCGTTCGCGCCTGGCTATTTCCGTCCAATTTGTTTTCCTCGTTATTAACGCCTTCGCGCTGCTCCTCGGCCTTGTCTACAACCACCAGACACCGAAGCTGTACGAGAACAATGCACATAGCAAGATCGGATGGATCATCACGTGGATCGCATCTGCGTGGGTTTTCATGGCCTTGGTCCAGCTTTATACGGCGCGTGCGAAACCGTACTCGTTGGAAGACCACTCTGGCGAAGCTTTGAATGCCGCAAACATGGCCCGCTATCAGCGCGTGCACGATGCTGAGCCTAGATGGTCGAACGACTCTGGTCAGGGCACCGAGCGCAATTCCGCCTCTTTGTACGGCAACTCTACGTCGCCAAGTTTGGAATCGGAAGACCAGCAGCTCCATATGCCACCACGCAGGCACACCCACGATGAACTGGATGATGTCAGCCTTGATGCTGAGAAGAGTGGACTCCTCAGGAACAATGCCATGGACAAGTTCTTCGCGCAGAACGTCGCGCGCTTCGTAGTGGGCAAGCCTTTGAAGTATCTTCGATTCTTGTACGTCGTGATCGACCGTACCATTCTCGTCCAGGGGTTCGTCGCCATCCTGTCAGGCACTGTTGTGTATGGAGGGATCGGGGTAAGTTGGCTTGTGGCGACTTGCTAGCAAGACCAGACGCTAACTGTTGTGTTGCAGCGTGGCGGTGCCGTCTTCAATGTCCTCGCGCACTACATCAAAGGCGGAATTTTCTTTGGTTACGGTTTGCTCACGCTAGGACGGTGGATGGGGGCGTTCGCCGACTTTGGATGGGCGTGGAACGTAAAACCCCCAAAACAGGTTGTGGGAAGTCGGCGCGCGGCTATACCTTCGGCCGAATTCACCGAGTCTTTCGTCATCTGGCTGTACGGTTGCACCAACGTTTTCCTGGAACATTTAGCCGCTTGGGGTGGCGCGTGGACTGCGCAGGATCTGGAACATGTTTCGATATCCGTCATGTTCTTTGGCGGAGGTTTGGTGAGTGTGACGTTCCTTCCCACCTAGTGACACATTCACTGACCGCCTTCCTAGTTGGGCATGATCGTCGAGTCGTCCCGGATGCGAGAATTACTCAACAGTGCAGTGCTCTCTGTGCAACCACCCTCACAGTTCCATGAAGAGACATGGCAACAACCTCGCCAGTACCGGTTCTCGATGAACCCCATACCGGGCCTCATCATCCTTCTCCTCGGCAAGATGATGAGCTCGCATCACCAAGCCTCGATGCTTTCCACCATGATCCATACCCAGTGGGGTACCATGTTCATGGGCTTTGCCATTTGCCGCGCGCTCACCTACATTACCCTCTACATTAGGCCGCCTATGTCGTACCTCCCGTCTCGACCACCCACCGAGACTATCACAGCTTTCTGCCTTATTGCGGGAGGTATCACCTTCATAATCAGCAACAAGGACACTGTCGCGGCGCTGGAATCTTACAATCTTGACGCCATGTTCACATTCACGGTCACAATGGGTCTGGTAGCGCTCCTCATGGCTTGGACAGTTGTCGTTGTCGCCATCAAGGGCTGGGCTACTCGCCACGAAAGCGCAAGCCGCTTTGCCAAAGAAAATGCTGGCGCACTCGCCTGATTGATTCATGCTCGCTCTACACGATAACTGCGAAGCACGGCCTCTTCAGACACCCTCCCCTAAGGAATCGTGCTTTAGTCTTATCTTTCTTCTTCCTACTTCAGCCTTGCATTGCGAACGGTTATAGCGCCCGGAGTTTTGCCCTTGGCCGTAAGTCTCTCTTCATGCTCTCTTTGGCATTCACGGCTTTATGACTTTCCTATGATACCCCGCTCTTCGGAAGCGATCAGCCTGGATTGCTGCACTTGCACTGTTTTGCGGTTTGGATGGTAATGGTAATGAGTTGGCACGGGAAAAGGTGGATCGATATCCTACTGGACTGGCATCGAAGGAAAGGATGGGTGGCGCATCATGCGGTGTAAGGATACCCTGCGATGAATGGAACGTTTGGTCGAAGTGGAACGGCGGTAATGGCAGATAGAACAACAACGCACTCGTTACTGCAGTGTTCACGGTATCTTGTGAGGTGTGCTATAGCTCGTGCGTACGATACAGACTGTACATCCTACGTGTTGGACATTACTGTCAGCTGTACAGTACTGAGCTGGAGGCTTGCCAGAAAGCCTTTGCGTTGGACATCTCCGGGTTGGATAGCGTAGTGTACCGAGATGTTCGCCCAAAATCTGCAGGCCTTCGTCCAAGCATAGTCCAAATGGACCTCTCTTCAGGCTATACAGAGCCACCATGTCCGCACACCAGTGGGACCGCGCCCGTTTTGACACAAAACTGCCATGTTTTCCTCTTCATTCACGCGCCACCCCTCGCACCCCTCCCCCTGCTAGCCCCTCTCGCAATCCCACTCGCACCCCTCGTCCCTCTCGGCGCTCCACCGCGCGTCGGTATACCCCCTCTACTTCCCGCCCGCGGTATCCCACCTCCCCTGCCTCTCGCAGGCTTCTTCTCCGCGGGCGCCGGCGTCACGGGATTCTGAAACTTGTTCGCCATCTTGCTGCTCGGCGGGTTCTCCACGAAGCTCGTGTCCGTGGTGAGGAACGTGGCCTCGACGTCTGGCGCGTCGGGGCCCTGCGAGGTGCGGAACTGAGCGGACGCGAGGTCGTTATTAAACGAGCGCTTGAAGGACTCGGGGATGGGCGCCTATGTTGTGCATTAGCATGCAATGTTCTAGTATAGGATGGAGTGTTGCGACGCACCTCGGGGAAGTCGACGCAGAACGCATTCATGTTCAGGCCGTAGAGGAACGCTGCGAAGCTCTCGCTGAAGCGCGAGAGCGACTCGTGCATGAGTTGGAGCTGGGCGAAGTTTTGCTCGAGGTCGGCCATGGCGTCGCTGAGCTCGGCGAAGCCATCTTGGAGGTCTTCGAGGGGGTTGGTGGGGGAGGCGTAGGGGGCGCGGCCGCGGGAGATGGAGTCCCGGAAGGAGGAGCGCGAGGATGGGCGCAGGGGGGTGGTTGGGCGGGAGATGCGCGTTGCGGGTGATTTGGAACGGGTGCGGATTACGCGTGTCGTGGACGGGGGTTCGGCGATGGGTGTTGTCGATGCCATGGTGCTGTTGTTTCGGGTGCGGTGGTGAAGCGGCAGGAAACGCGCCGTGGGGAGTCCAAGTGAGGCCGAAAATCCTAGGATTAGAAGTTGGAGGTTCTCGGGGCCAACCAAAAGCTTGTAGAGTGTCAATGCACTGCGAAACGTGGGGTGGCAGAACAAGAACTGGATGTTTCGCGTGTTTACCCTGATGCATGTTTGGAGGGGCCCGGGGTATCGCCAAGCACTCCGACCAATGATGACAATGAGCCCCCCGTGCCCTCCACGCTTTCTGTGCCCCCTTGGTCTGCAGTCTTGCCCAAGTGCCCGACAGCTGCTGACGGACCGCCGCGCATAAATCCTCAGCCCTACGTTGCACATGCTCCCACCTAACCCGCAATTCCTCGCTGTCCCGACCACCTGCGCCCCTCCGCCCACCTCCGCCATCCGGCCTCTCGGCCAGTCGCGCAATCCGATAGGCTTTGTGTCTGCGGCGCCTGCAGCCGTATTTCTCTTCCTGCTACATGTCCTGTCGTGTTCGCGCACTAGGAAGAGTATCGCATAACTTTACGTCCCCGCGATATCCACCGATTGGACGCATTACCAAGCAGCAGTCCGGGTTTCGTGCCACACTTCCGACGTACCATCCTTCGAATACCGAGATCCGCGCGTACCATTGCAAGCCATACAGTCCTCCTATAAGCCACAAACAAAGTGGTTCGGGGTATTTCGCGGCATTCATTGTTTTGGGCATTGCAGTTGGCGGCGTATTACTCTACCCATTAGTCACAGACCATTCTGTGAGAGATACCCAGAGGGGCATACCGACATCCACTTTCGACTACACAGTTCAAACAGGCTCCTTCCTCGTAATGGCACCGAACACGCCTCCGGGGCGACCCGGAACCCTCACACCTGAACAAGAGGGGAAGTTGCGCGAACTATGGGCGGCGATCATGAAGGTCTTTGGCGCGCTCGACGAAGAGGTCAACGGTTCGGAAGTCGCATCGCAGGTGGCGCCCAGCGAGACTAGCGAGAAGGATGGCAAGAAAGAGAAGAAAAAGAGCAGGCTCAATGTTTTCAGACGGAATAAGGGCGACAAGAGCGACCACTCCGAGCCTGGGTCCGGCGCTTCGACACCTACTGCTTCGACGCCGGATATTACTAAGATGTCGCTCTCGGAGGACGACAAGCACGGACAGAACAAGGATTTCAAGGATGCCATCGCAAACACCGCACCTGAGGACCTGCGCAAGGCCTTCTGGGGTATGGTCAAGCTGGACCACCCGGACGCGCTTCTGCTCCGGTTCCTGCGAGCACGGAAATGGGATGTAGAGAAAGCGCTCGTGATGATGATCTCGACGATGCACTGGCGGCTGGAGCAAATGCATGTTGACGACGATATCATGAAGAACGGAGAAGAAGCGGCGCTGAAGGAGAGCAAAAGCGATGATCCCAAAGTGAAGAAAGAGAGCGAAGACTTCTTATCGCAGCTACGCATGGGCAAAAGTTACCTTCACGGACTGGACGCAGAGGGCAGACCGATGTGCATAGTCCGCGCGCGGTTACACCGCGCAGGCGAGCAGTCCGAGGCCAGTTTGGAGCGGTACACTGTCTACACCATCGAGACGGCGAGGCTTCTGTTAAGACCGCCGGTCGACACCGCGGTAAGCTTTCTGCGCTGGTGGCGCCTGTGAAACACCATCGCTGACCTCACCCATCCAGACCATCGTCTTCGACATGACGGACTTCTCCATGGCAAACATGGACTACGCCCCCGTCAAGTTCATGATCAAATGCTTCGAAGCGAACTACCCCGAATCCCTCGGCACCGTCCTCGTCTACAAAGCCCCCTGGATCTTCAACACGGTGTGGAACATCATCAAAGGCTGGCTTGACCCCGTCGTCGCGGGCAAAGTGCACTTCGCCAAGAACATCGACGAGCTCCAGAAGTTCGTCCCCATGACACAAATCCCGAAGGAGCTCGGCGGCGAGGACCCCTACGAGTATACCTATCCCGAGCCCGTGGAAGGCGAGAACGCAAGGATGACGGACGGCGCGAAAGCCGTGCTCGACGCCGAACGGCAGGACCTCGTCACCGAATACGAGAAGGCGATCTTCAAGTGGATATCTGAGGGCGAGCCGGCGAAGAGCTTGGAGGAGAGGAGGCGGGAGAGAGATACCGTGGCCGAGGGGCTGCGGACGAACTACTGGAAACTGGATCCGTATGTCCGGGCGCGGTCGTTGTACGATCGGATAGGGCTCGTGGGCGAAGGTGGAAAGTTGAATTTCTACCCCGAGAAGGAGAAGGAGAAGGAGAGTGCGACGCCGGGCGCGCAGACGAGCCCGGACGACTTAGACTAGGAAGTGCAGTTGTGTATATAGGGGGCCTTTGTATAGCGATGCAGGGGAGCGTACGGTGCGCTGGACGCGTAGAGTAATAGATGCACCAGGGGAGACCTCGTGGTATTGCTACGTATTCTTAGTGTAGACTTGGAGAAGAAGAAATCCATGGCAAGGTGTGCCGTCACACGTGTCGATAACGACCAGCCTGCAACGGGTCACGCTGAGCCGGTGACCAGCCGAACACGGGCAAGATGTTCGGTCTCCTGTCAGCCGCTCGAACACGTCCATGGCGACTTGTCCATGGAGTACATGCAATCTATCCTCTACTACCGTCGATTTGCGCACGGGTAGTCAGCTGGCGCAATGTGTGGAGCTGGGGCAATTGCATCGCGACATGTGGGGCGGCCGGATAGGTAGCGAGGGCGGAGGTGGCCATTAGTTCCGCAGCAGCAGAGGGGCCAGACGCAGGTAAGGTTGTGATGCATAGCAGACCGGTATGGGAAGGGATATTCGGGTAGGCTATGGTGTTGTGTTGGTGGTGGTCTAGGTGTGCTGCACCGTGGCGCGTATCATGGTAGAGTGCACACGCATGGATAGGACATTGGACACGGTTGAGCACTGCCGTCTCTGACATAATGCGGCTGCGGCTGGTGGTGCTTGGGAAGGACATCCAACGCCCCCTAGTCGTGGTTCTGCAGGAGAACAGATCTTGCATACGGAGAGCGACTTCGCAGATACTTGTGAGAACGGATAACGGCAATGTGTATCGGAAAGTGCAATATGTCAAGACCAAACGCCGCTAGTCACGCTCTTACATGCAGATAGGTAGGTCCTATTGTACATACAGTTACATCCAACATCTCACGCGCCGCCTTTGTCGCCTTGGCTCTTCCACGCTCCCGAAATCTTACAGAGATGTGCCATGGGATTAGTCGACCTTCTTGATGCCTCGAATTGCATGGTCGCTGAGCTCATGGTGTCTGGCTGCGTCGAGCTTGTCTTCGAGTTCGTCTGGATCTTCTAAACTCTCGTCTCGCTCCAGGTTGCGTGCAATTTCTGCGTCGAGTTCAACATCTGAAGAGGCTTCTTTAGACGCGGAAGCTTTGTCTTGGAGGGCTTCAGGTAGGTGCAGGTTCTGCGCCGGGCGGTACGTGATGCGGCCCGTCTCCGCGAGGGCTAAACGTTCTTTCTGGCCTGCCTCACCGGCACGACCCAGGACACCTGCGATGACTTGGATGCAGCGGAGACTACGAAAAATCAGTAAACAGTTTCGATATATATATATGCGTGGATGCGGAAGTGCGTACCTGTCGTCGTTGGCGGGAATGGGGTAGGTCACCCACGTGGGATCCGCATTCGTGTCGATGACACCAATTGTTGGGATGTTGTTCAGCGCACACTCGTGCAACAGGACGTAGTTCTCCAATGGATTCAAGCAAACGACCAAGTCAGGCCTGAGAACTGGCCTATCCCACAGCTGCTCCTCAAACCCAGGGACCTCCTCATCCTTCTCGTTGACGACCTTGGTGCGGCACTTGCCCAGGATCTGCTGGCCGTTGGTGATGCTGCCTGGGATCCAGCGCTCGAACAGATGATAGCCCTTTGCCAGTTCGGAGGCTCGAGCAACCGCGCGGTCCTGTCCATCGCGCGTCCCGACGAAGAGCACGAGGCCGCCTCGCTTGGACACCTCCCGAACGACCTTTGCGGCACGGCGGAGATGGGCGGCTGTCGCTTCGAGCGAGATGATGTGCACGCCTTGTCTGATACCGTGGATGTAGCGTGCATTCGCGGGGTTCCAGAGCGATGTGGCGTGGCCCTGGTGCGCCTCGGATGCAAGGAGGAGCTCGAGTGTGACGTCGGCGGGCGAAGGAGGGTTGCTGAGCAGCGTGTGCGGCTGGTAGTGCGGCGTGATGTCTGAGCCTAGCCGGCCGAACTGTGCCTCTGCGGCGTGTCAGCGCAGGACTGGAAGTGAACGGGGAAGCTGCGACGGACGGTGCTGCTTGTACCGGTGGTACTGCTCCGCGACAGATTCAGTGACGCGGGCCGAAGACGGGTCAGTCGCGGCGGTGTCGGGGTCGAACGAGGGCACCGCTTCTTGGGCTGGAACGCTCGCGTTGAACTGGGCCTCGAGCGAGTGCAGCTGCTTGAAGCTGTTCTCGGCGGATGCTTCGAGGGCGTCGACCTGTGTGGACAGAAATCTGCTCCAGGGGCGCGCGGAGCGCTGTGCAAGGGCACGGCGGCCTGGGAGCTGTCAATGGACGTGTCTCTACTGGCAGGAGGAGGGGAGGGTTACCAGCCCGGGCTACATGCCGTATTATCATGGCGTGTGCTGGATCGTCGGTCGACGCTCGCGGTCGCGCCTGCCAAAAACTCGGGACGCGATGCTTGGCGCGGCTCGGAAGAGGAAAGGGCGGCCAAGCACGCCTCAGCGCCTTCCCGAGCCCAGATGCCGCCGTTGTGGCCGGCCGATGGCACCGTCGACGCCCACAGAGTCGAGCACCTCGTCTGCTCCACACTTGGGCGCCAACCTTCACGGCCGCTGGCGAAGAAGGCTCACCAACGCGGCCACACGGCCCGTGCAGAAGTGAGCTCATTGCCCCAGCGCTGGGCCGCGTCGCCGCGGTTTCTCGGCCTGTCCGTCGCAGCGCCCGCCAGGCGAAACAGGGTGCAAGCAAAGGCCGCCCGTGTGAGGCTGCGCATGGATAAGCGCACCCTTGGATTGCCCTGCATCCCGCCGCGTGCAGAATGCCATATGAAAATGCCATGCCCCCACTCCCGCCTTTCGCGTCTGACCTCGGTGCCGGCTCGCGCTGCGGCGTTACTTCCGGGCTTTGTCGCTACCTTGGTGCCCTTTTGCTGTGCTCCCTCGCCGCCTCCCGTCTCCGACGTGCAGAAGCTTGATCCCCGCGTAGTCGGTTCCCGCACAGCGAGGTTGCGTGGCCACGCGCTGCGAGCCTAGCTCTTGTTCCTTCGCCTTTCCTCCACCCCAGCGAGCACGCCCGCTCCCCACCGCAACTCCGCCCTGCCGCCGCCCGCACACCCACCGAACCGAACCGATGCCCTCTCCGCTGCCCTCGACTGCCCTTTCCGAGCCCGACCTTGTGCGAGAATGAACGGGTACCCCTACCCGCCGCCGGCGCCCTTCTCGCCACAACAAAGCAATGCGGATCCCACCATCATGGACGTGTCGGCGGACACGCTGGACGCCGCCGCCGCCTTCGCCATGGGCCAGCAAGGCCAGTCGCTCGACAACATCGTCTCGTCTACCGACAAGGCGAACCGCCGTCGCAGCATGCCTGTGTACCCAGGGAACCCGCTGCCCATGAACAGCCCCGACGCGCGCCGCTTCTCGTCGATGAATTTTGGTGCCACCGCCAACGCCGTCATGGACGACTTCGAGTTCGACATGGGCGCTGCCACCATGGACGCCATGATTCCCGCCCAGACCTTCCCTCGCACCACGGGCGAGTTGCAGAACGACCGTGTACCCGCGTCTGATCTTGCCATCAACACGCAGTTTGTCCAAGCCAGTGCGAACTCGCCCTTTTCCAATGTCGCAAACGGCGGCTCGGCCTATACCTCTCCGCTGCTGCAGAATGGGTCACTGGATATGGACATGGGCCCCTACCCCGCCGGTTTGTCCATGTCTCTCGACATGAACGAACCCATGTCTATGCTGCCAAATGACATGAACATGTTTCCGAATCCTGTCTTTGGTCCCGCCTTGATGGACTCTCCAATTGCACAAGACTTCGCTGGCCCGCAAGTATCAACCCCGCAAAGCCACAACATGGCGATGCAGCCGCGCGAAAATTATAGGAGTGAATCATCAAGTACCACGCCGAGTGTACGCTCAAACATGCCCACACGAACCGACAGCCAGGACCAGAAACCCCTGCCTTCAGAACCTCGGTCCCGAAACGAAGGCCGATCGAATTCTCAGCTTCCTACACAGGATGGCACGCACATGAGCAAAACATCACTGGAAAACCAGCAGCCGGTCCAACTGCCACCGGCCCACAAAGTTCCGCGTCAGGCGTACGAAGCAGCATCGTATACCAAGAATAGCATGCCATGGACCGCACCACCAGCTGGGTTTCCGTCAACCAAGGACAAGAAGCCCCACATGAACACCCAATTCAAGAACGCCTATTCCTCTACCGGTTTTGACATGTTGGGCGTCTTGACGCGCGTCGCGACAAGGCCCAATCCCCAGATTGACATTGGTTCCGTTGATCTGTCCTGCGCTTTTGTCGTATGCGACGCCGAAATGGATGACATGCCGATAGTGTACTGCTCAGAAAATTTCGAGCGCCTCACTGGATACAGCAAGCATATGATTCTTGGTAGAAACTGTCGTTTCCTGCAATCGCCTGATGGCAAGGTTGAACCGGGTGTCAAGCGGACATACGTGGACGACGACTCGGTCCTGTATCTTAAGAATACCATCAACGACCGCACCGAAGCGCAAATAAGCTTGATCAACTATCGGCGCGGTGGCCAACCGTTTATGAATCTGCTGACCATGATACCGATTGCGTGGGAACCTGGAGGCAACACAAAGTTTTTCGTGGGTTTCCAGGTCGATCTTGTCGAACAGCCGCAGTCTATGACAAACAAGAATCCGGATGGCTCCTATCGAGTCAACTACCAGCGTGGCATATCTATGCCGAGCTACGTCTTCACAGACCACAAAGCGCTGCCCGAACAGCAAGGCACAACGATTTCCAAGGATGAAGTATCCAACGTCCTAACCGCTTACGGCTCCCTGAGTGATTCTGAGATAACACGGCGATTATGGGACAAGGTCTTGTTGGAAAATACTGACGATGTGGTCCACGTTCTGTCATTGAAAGGATTGTTCCTCTATTTATCACCTTCTAGTAACCAGATTCTGGAATACGATCCGAGCGAGCTTGTCGGTACCGCTCTGTCGTCGGTATGCCATCCGAGTGATATAGTTCCTGTCACTAGAGAACTCAAGGAAACAAACAACGGTGCATCGGTCAACGTGGTGTTCCGGATAAGACGGAAGAAGAGCGGCTACATGTGGTTCGAAGGGCATGGCTCATTACACACTGAGCAAGGCAAAGGTCGCAAATGTATCATTCTTGTCGGACGGGAGCGACCAGTGTATACACTCAGTAAGACAATACTGCGCGAATCGGGAGGGATCGGCGACAACGAACTTTGGACCAAACTATCTACGTCGGGAATGTTGCTATACATATCAGCCAGCGTTCGCTCTCTGCTCGACAGGCAGCCCGAAGACCTTGTAGGCACAAGTATCCAAGCTTTGATGCGTCAAGAGTCGAAGCAGCAGTTTGGTAGGATTCTGGAGCTTGCGCGGACAGGCAGGAAAGGCGAAGTCAAGCATGAAGTAATCAACAAGCGAGGCCAAGTGCTGCAGGCCTTTACTACGATCTATCCCGGCGACGCCACCGCAGGTCACAAACCCACATTTTTGGTTGGTCAGACTCGCCTGCTCAAGTACTCGAGGAATGCCGCTGCACAACGGCCAGCTTTATACCATATCAACAAAGGACGTGGCTCAGATGAGTCCGGGATGTCACATGTCTCAACCAATACCGCGGCGTCCCACCAACAGTCGTCTTCTGGAAGTGCCGCTCCGCATACAATGTCTTCGAATAATCAGTTCGTGAACACCGAGGAACAGGCTGCGACGTTTTCGGGCTCGAATAGTCTTACGTTGGGACACCAAGACCAGTCGTTAGCGTCAGAAGATAACGTGTTCGACGAACTCAAAACCACCAGGAGTACAAGTTGGCAGTACGAACTGCGTCAGATGGAGAAGCGGAACAGGTACCTTGCGGAAGAAGTCCAGAGTCTTTTGGCTGCTAAGAAGAAGCGGAAGCGAAGAAAGGGTGCTGGTCAATTGCAGAAAGACTGTGCAAACTGCCATACAAGAACTACTCCAGAGTGGCGACGGGGGCCATCGGGTAACAGAGATCTGTGCAATTCTTGCGGGTTGCGGTGGGCGAAGCAGGTAAGCCACCTATATTTTATGCATTCAATGTCGCACAGCGTAGACATGACGCTAATCTTCTCCTGTCACAGCAAGGTCGTGTCTCTCCAAGAACCTCGTCCGCGCAATCCGTCAGCGACAAAAGCAAGAAGAGCGCCTCCCCACGCCACAAACAACCCCACCTGTCGAAAAACCTTCCGCACGTCATCCAGGAAACCGGAAACAAGTCCTCGATCCCCTCGACAATGGTCCCGCCCGATAAGGGCGGGCAACCCGACGGTCAATACGACGAACATGCCGCGAAAGTCGCCCGCATCGAGGTCGCCGCATCACAAGGCTACAATGTCAGCCCGGCCATGGACATACCGCCAAAAATCGGCGAGGGCATCGAGCCGGACTAGGACGATGCCTATTATCCACTCTCTTGCTATCTCGGCTTCCTGGTCAATCTCCCATTCGATATACAAGGATACCCTGTGCTGCGCGATATTAGCCGTCTTCTTCTCTATAATACCATTTTTTCCTATCTATTTCATCTCGCCAAAGTTTCGTCATGTTCTACGGCCGACCTTGATCAGACGTCCGCATCTGGATTTTTCACACGCTTTCTTCTTTTGGCATGCGTGCTATGCGCTTATTGGGGCATGGGGGCCTACTTGGGATGGCCGGGCGCGGGATACAGCTAAAACGGTATACATGGTCATGGTGGAGGCTTTTGCTGGCGTAGGTGGCGTTGGGCAGCTCGGGTCCTTGTGCATACATACCCAGAAGGGGGCTTGGGGTGTTGGGCTATAGCGAGCGAGTGGAGCGTTTCGTTATGCGGTACACGATATTCATACTGATTTCTACGCCACAGTGTACGCTGTGCTGCCCCCCCGTGACAAGAATGCGCAAACTAATCTGACTGGCTCTCTTGTTGTGTGCGCTGTACTTTACGACAGTCGTCCGTTGGAGGGGTCTCATGGGAGGCTTCCGAATCGTATCCTTCCGCCAGGGAAGCCTGTCCTTTTGTCTCTTCCCACTTGCTTGGGCGCCTTATCTTTGTCTTTGGCCCGCCAGGCATCGGTCAGCACCTTGTCCAAAGGGCTAGGGTCAGCTTCTATAACGGCTTGCAAAGTCTCGTGTGCTCCGAGCCATATGTTATCCGCATGCTTGGAGCGTGATCTCCTGAAACTGCATTGCGTGCAGAAGTTCATCTCATACCTTTTCCTTAGCACATACAATGTGGTTGAACCACACGGCGACATGCAAGAACGTCTTAGCAGCTAGTAGTGTGTTATCACAACTACGGTGTGTCTTTCTCACATCGAAGGGCTCTTTAAGGACGTTCAATCAGTGTACTTTGCGAGCTTCATGAAGCCGCGGCACAACACATGACGACAACTCAATGGATGCCCAACAGCTCGCAATCATGTGCCAGCAGTGCTTTAAGGACGTTATGAATGAAATATGAATAATCGCGTTCGCCACCTCTTTCGCCCTCCACGAATATCTCGACACAATTGTTAAAAGTAAGTCAAGAAGGATGTAGGCTAACCTAAAAAGGTAAAATACAGCATGAGGATGTGTGTGCTTATGCCATATGCACGGGTACGAGGAGGCGTGTAAAAGGGGAGACAATGAAGGCGGTTACCTCGACTGCGTAGCATCACGCTTTGCAAGCGATGTAAAGCTGTAGCAAACATCATACATCCAGGGTCCGTAGTCATGGAAGGATGCCAGGCCGGAAAGCGCTCGCAGTGCGCATCGCACGTGGGCAAGTGCTGAGAGGACAGCCTTCAGCTGCTTTCAAAACGGGAGTCTGAAAGTAGAGAATGCTATATCAATATCCTAGCTGACACTGTAAACTTCGAATCTGTGTGTGAACGAAGTCTAAGGGAATGCATAGCCCTGAGGCGGTGTCGATATACACACGGGCGGATTTGCCAGCTAACTAGCTTGGGTTCATATCCGTCCTTTCAACCCCATGCTTCGACGTGTAACTGGTACAGCTGTGCACGCTACACGTGAAATGAGCGAGACGAGTAAGGCAGCGGCATTCGAGCGGAGTCCTAGGGCATGAACTCAAGGCACGCGGTGTCTGACCGGTCATCCATGCGCTCCGGGTCGGACCAGAGGTTGGTCGTCACGGTCTTGTAAAAATACTGCCATTTTGGATATCGGACCTTGAGAAACGGCTGCTTATCGTCAAGCTCTCCATGGACTCCCCCAAGCTGCACTAGGACATTGGCACTACTAGAAATAGGTAAGGTATTCACTCCCAGATTGGCACATAAGCGCAAGGTAAGTTTTCCAATTTGCCACAGAGGTTCTGGTTGCGTTCAAAGTGCCCGCGTTGTACGATGTATGTAGGGTATTCATGTAATCGTTGTCATACATGCTCGTCTCCTCTTCGCGGTCTCGCATTCCCTCGAACCTCAACTTTGTCTTCCGTCGAACCCGGTTGGGTTAGAGAGGCGTTTCCTCTGACTAAAGACCCTCTTGACCACCGTCAGAAATTAACTTGCGCCAAATATGCGCGAGCGAAAAGGACTTAATGCAAGCGTGTGTGCCTTCACGCTTTCGACTTCTTCTCTTTCCTTTTCTCCTTCCTTGCCTTCTTTTCGTCTCTCCTCGCCTGTTCTTCTTCCGTCCTGTGTTTCTTATGCTTCTTCGCAGGGGCCTCCATCTCTTCTTCGCCTTTGGAATGCTTCCGCTTCTCCTTCTTCGCAGGCAAGTCGAATCCTTGGGGGATACCCAGTCCAGCAGGCTCCGGCGCGGGTGCGTCATCCTCACTATCCGAATCGCCCAGTGTGGCTGGCGCAGAGTTCTCGAAACCAGACGGGAAGAAGCGCATCTTGAGGGCCTTGACTTGAGGTCTCGGGGCGCGGATGGTCGAGGCTGTTATCGATGCTGCCGCTTCAGAGCCCGTATTTTGATCCACTTGTCGTGAGGTCAGTTTGGGTAGCTTGACAACTTGCTGTACGTGGAAGCTATGCGATATCTGCGTGGGAACTGCAAGATCACGTTAGACATGAAAGGATAGGCCATCGAGGTAGCCTCCTTACCGGCTTTGTAACCATTAGCAACGGGAATCATGACTTCCCGTCCATCAGCCTCGTCGTCTCTTTGCGCGAAGCCGTACCTTGTCCCTTTGTGCTCTAGTACGGCCTCGCCATTCCGCGCCTTGTCCATTGCCAGTCGCCTAAGGTCCTTGAGCGGCACGCCCTCGGGAGCTGTAATGTGCCATATCTGTTTTCCATCCAGATTCTTAAATATGTTCGTATTTGCGGACGAAGCTGCATGCTCTGTGGACAGCTCTTTGAAATCTTTGGGAGGAACGTAAGGCCGCACCTGTTGGAAAGTCACGGTCTGCGTTTGTGCTTGTGCGGGCCTCGCTTCGGGTCGCTGAGCTACGGGTGCGGCCTCTTCTTCCGACTCGTCGCTTGACTCCTCCGAGCTACTGTCGCTATCCTCCTGCCCCTGCCCCTTCCTTTGCGCTTCCCGCTCCTGCGCTTGCTTTATGTCTGTCTCCGCATCATCGCTGCTCTCATCGGAGATGGTGGTATCTGCGCCCTCCTCTTCTTGGGTGACCTGTTTTGGAACAGGCTTCTTTGGTGGTACCGTCTGCTCCTTCTCTTTCTGCGGGGTATGTTTTTGTTTCTTCGCTTCTGTTGCCGCTTTCGCTATGCCATTCGGTCTGTGTACCGCAATGTTGATGGGTGTTTTTTGCTGTGTCGCGCCTGCTTTCGTGGCGGCGTCATCTGAAGAGTCGTCGCTTCCACCAACGAATTCCTGGCTTAATGGACGGGCTGCGACCTTCTTCTTCGAGCTTTTCGAACTCGAACCAGGAAGTGGTATGGGGGTCTTCTTGATGCTCGGTGCAGACACGGGTGTCTTCGCCTCTGAGCCTGGCAGTGGTATCGGCGTCTTTCGTGGTTTGCTCATGGCGAATGTGGTGGCATTACTTTCGCAACACAATTGGTAGGCTGTTGGAGCTTCGCAACTTTTTTGGCGGAGCGAGATTCTGCCGCGGGCGGTGGCCTTGTCTTGGCTGCGCTTGCCTGTTTACGACACGCTAAAGAAACTGGTGAACATTCTACACGTGCATCTCCAATTGCACCTCCATATCGCTGTCAGGAATCAGGAATGCCAGGAAAGCGAAAGAGGGGTGAGGCTGCCGCAAAGGAGCTAGAAAATGCGGGTAAAGCGTGCTTCGAACTCTAAATTTTGGATATTCACTTATTGACATAGCACCAAATGTCACAGCAAAACCTCTGAGCGCCATTGCAGCTGCGAGATTGCGAGCAGCCGCTCCGACTGCCAACGCGGACGGCCTCCAAGAGTCCCCGACAAGTCCTCTTGCCGATTCATCGGCATCTGAGGCAGTTGAACCGGAACCAGAAAACCTCCCTCTGAGCCACCAAAACTTTACGCTGAGCACATGGCGGAAGCACCCGGGCTCTATTTTGTCAGACACGTCTAACGAACTGACCATAGCCTTGGATAAGCATGTCACTGCATCGTTCGTTGGATGTTGTGATGTCAAAGTCCTGAAAGGGGCTGTGAACATCAATGGCGCAAACATAGGTGCGACGCCAAAAGGAAGCAAAGATAAGGGAAAGTCGCATCGTGTTTTTGTACCCTCTATACACCCAATCACCAAGATCAGAGGACTGGATCGCACGAACCATGTTCAGCTACGGAGTTGTCGAGAACCAACGCCGTTCGCAGACATCAGCCCTCTCTTCTCTGACATTTGGAGCGGAAGCGCAGATCGTGACATAGGGCGATCTTTCACTAGTGTACGTTCTCGCTTGAATTTTCATAGATATCAGAGTGCCATTAACCCCTAACTAAGGTGACTGTATCGGACGATGATCCTCTACAACGGCCTTTGGTCCCAGAGCATGCACCGGAAGACTGGCTGCGCACCATAGATGAGATTTCGACCACTGTATCCGCTACCCTCGCCATCGGTCCTGCGGTTTCAGGAAAGTCCACCTTTGCAAAAAGATTGCTGAACCGCTACCTCACCGGCTTCGGCAAGACGGCAAAACCTGTCCCTACCGTCTGCTATCTGGACCTTGACCACAGCAACCCAGAGTATAGTCCACACGGCCAAATCTCTCTAACTATCGTGCGAGAACTAAACGTCGGGCCTGCTTTCACCCATCCCACGGCCGTTACAAGACGCTCGGACACAAATAAGACGATAGCTTCGCACGTACTCCCCATCCAAGGGTTACCAAACTACGAAGATTACTTCACGTCGTGCATGGAAGATCTCTTCCGGACGTATCAGAATCTGCGTCTTGACGGGCCAACACCCCCGCTCATAATAAATACTTCTGGGGAGCTTTACGCAGCGCATACCCAGCTGTTGCAAAAGCTCATCGACACCACAAAACCCACTCACGTGGTACACTTCGGTGATAAATCCTCCATCGACGAAGAGACCGCCGCAAGCCTCCACTTCTTACAAACCCTCACGCGGAAAACACACTCCAAGCTCCACGAGCTCACGGCCCAATTTCCTGCCATCCCTCCCGCCAGAACACCGGCCGAGCTTCGAGCAATGCATATGCAGTCCTACTTCCACCTCTCCGGCTTGTCTCCATCGTCCCAACCAACCTTCACCTCCGCACCGCTAACAACAGTGCGCCCATGGGAATTCAGCTACCAAGAGACCCCAACCCGCACCCAAGACCTCATCGGCATCCTCCCGCTGTTCGAGCCTCCGGGTGCGTCCCACCTCCTCACCGCGCTCAACGGCACGCTCGTGCAGATCGTCGCTACCACCGACACCGCGCTCACATCCCAATACACCCACTTACCGCGCACACCCGAATCACGCATTCCTTATTTCCCGGCCGACACCGAGACTGGTATGGTGCAGCCCCCACGTCCCGACAGCACAACGTACGTATGCACAGCGCTGATCCGCGGCATCGACCCCTCGACCCACACACTTCAAGTCCTCGTGCCGAAGCCCCTCGAACATCTTCTGCGCGGCCTCGAGCCTGAGAAGACGGTGTTTGTGGCGGGGTGCTGCGATACGCCGGCGTGGGCATACGTGGAAGATGCGTACCAGCAGGTCGCTCAACGCCGGCGAGATCTCGGCGAAAGGGCGCGCTTTGCCAGCGATGAGATGCTGACGGAAGGCCTGGATTTGCCACCGTGGGTAGCGAAGAAGAGTGTGATTGATGGGATGGGCTATTTGAATGCTGTGCGGCGGGTGCGGAGGTTCCTTGGGTAGAGGTGGTTCCACTGAAAGGCGTATAGAAAGTAGGTGATTGGATATAGCAAAGGAGATAACATGTGAGTGCTAGTGCTTCGGAGCATGCGGTATGCTCTCGTCACGTTGATGCCAAAAGGATATCATCCTTAGTGCGCGGCGACTGCATTATATCCCCTGGGTAACACAAGCTACACACAAGGTTCGTTTATCCTCTATATACTTTGCCCTACTAGTATTCAGCATCAGGCATAGCAGACCATTCTTGCGATTACACGACCCGAGCACACCATATTAACTCATCGCGCGCATGTCCACACGACAGCAAGGCCACGGACCTCTTTCTCCCCACAACTTCTCTCCATTTATCTTTATATATATATGTACGCTACCTGCTCGCTACGAGCGAACAGCGCTGTCTACAGTGGACAGGTTCCCGCACCAATATACCACACGAAGCAAAAGCCAAACCCGCGCACACACAAACCGCCCACCTGTACCCAAAGAAACCCACAGACCGAGTATATATGCGCGCAACGCTATGCATTTCGAACGGCCTGCCTGTCCACGGCCTGCATGCACCAGCCACCCAACCCCTCTAAGAAATCTAGGAGATTCGTAACGTGTAACGTCGTAAACTGCGAGAGAGAACAATGCAAGACAAATAAGCATCGGCTATATGGCACGAAAAGAAATTGTGTGCGTGTATGAGACAAGCTATGCAAAGAAATCAATCGACTAGATCGCCCTTCCAATGTCTTTCTGTGGTGTGCTGTGCGCGGAGCGATCGACATCAAAGGGACTCGCCAACGGCGTCGGATGCCCGATACTCTCTTTCCTCGGCTTGGCCCTCCCTTTCATGGATTCAATCTTTGCGCGGATGGAGCTCGCGCTGAGGTTGCGCGTATGCCCGATCGTCCGCGAGCGGGACGCGGCGGTCGGCGCGGCGAAGCGGGAAGGCTGGCTGGCGCTGCGGGTTGGGGGCGCCGAGGCAGACTTGTTGGAAGAAAAAGAAGAAATATCGGTATTGGGATATGTGCCGTTGGTGGTGGTAGGCGAGATGGGCGAAGTGACCGGCGTGGTTGACGCCATGGTGTTGCCGATGCCGGTGCGCAGCGTGGGCGACATTACGTTGCGTTTGCCAGTGATGGAGCATGGAGTAGGTGATGTTGCTGCTGTGGGTGCGATGAGGGCCGGGTTGTGTGGCGAGCCCATAGCGATGACGAATGGGACGGTGGAGCTTGATGCGGAGCTTGGCTTGCGTGAGTGTAATGCGGCGCCAGAACTTGTAGAGCCCTCGCGCGATCGAAATTGCTGAGATGCGGGAATCGCTGTACTATTAGAAGAGCTGCTCGAATGCTTATCGTGTTCAGTGTTCGGTAAAGGTGTAGAGCCGAGAGCTGAAGAAGCCAGAGGCTTGCGCGTACCAGGCTGCCGTGCTGCTTTTGCTTGGTCCGAAGCATTACGCATGGCTTCTGCCATGACGTCCATCCGTGGAGGTGTCTGTAGTCTAAAAGCAGACCCACCTTCTGGTTTCGCATCGAACAGACCAAAGCGTGGTCGAGGCGGTCTTTCTGGGGTAGTCTTGCCCTTTGGAGGCTCGGGAGCGGATCCTGATCGCTCACGTGTCGCGATCGGTATTATACCCACTTCGAGCTTTGAAGAAGAGCCCGATTCTGAACACTGGAATGAAAGTTCGACCATGGAATCGCTAAAGCTTCGAGGACGGTCGTGTCTCTGGGGAGCAGCGGGTGTGCTGAGGGGAAAGTTCGTTGCCAGCTCTCCAAACCTCTCTTGGTCTGGAGATGGAGGCTAGAGACGGTCAGTATTATGCTACTTACTAGGGCAGGCATGTGTCCCATACAGTAGGCTTTCGCCGCTCCGGAGAGAGCTGTGCCACGGATCGGGGTGAAATGCCAGGGTCGATATTGTCCATTTCGTTTGCCAGGTTTCCAGCATTGAGCGGAGGAGTGCGAGGAGTCAATGGCAAGTTGAACCGAAGAGGGGCCGGGACGCGTTTGACTGTTCGTTTGACTTTGTCAATCGGAGACGGGTCAGGAGTAAGCTCAGTTGGCGGAGGTGTTATCCCTAAACGTGTAGATACAGTCAGCTAAAGTAGATCCAATTCGAATTGTCTAATACCGTGGTGTGACCCCAGGACAGGAGATACAGCAGCGGATTGTGAGACATATCTACTTCGTACTGGGGCGTTACTTACTTCGTTGAGTCAAAGGTATAGTGACGGAGACGGGTGGAGGTGATGTAAAAGCTCCGGCATTTGATGGGATGGACAGAAGCTTTGGAGGTGAAGGGGCATCTGCAGACTTGCTGACCGAAGGGTCTGGAGACTCCTTTTCGCCCGGTCGGCTCTCATGGCCTCCCATCTGTGCAGCAACCTTTTTGAGCTTTTTGATGTCCGACTTGTAGCCCCTGCAGTCGAGCTTGTAGTAGATGATCTCTCGGATATAGAAGTCGTTCTCTCGGCGCAGTGCTTCGATCACGCTTTCATCCTTGGCTCTCTGACCCAACTTCTCCGCCTTGTCTTTGTTCAGCTGCTTCTGGAGTCGCTCGATCCAGCGGTCGATGTCCTCTTTCGAAGCCAATGATGTGAGTTCAGGGAGCGAGTTGCCCTTCGAATCCGTAAGGAGTGTAAAACTCGCGTGGCGTCGGATTTCGGCCTCTAGGAGCAGTTTGTGGTGCTCCAATTGGCGCTCTGCTTGTTGCAGAGCTTTGCTTTTCTCGCCGATCACAGCTTCCCGTTTCATGATAGCGGTCCGGAGCTCCTCAATGTGGATTTCGTGTTGTTTGGTTTTCGTAAGAAGCTGGCCTTGAATATCCGATTGAAGATCCAGCTCCCTATGCTCGCTCTGCAGACGGACGTAGTTCTGTTTGAGCTGATCATTTTCTGTCTCAAGCTCAGAAATATGCGCATCTTTCTGACGAATTTGCTCCTGGAGTCGCTCGATGTGCGAGATGAACGCTACCAGAGTTGTGGGTTCGTGCTCGTTCGGGCTGATTGGAGACTCGTTGGCAAACACGGTACTCATGCTGGTGCGCGTACTCTGCCGGTTGTCGGGAACTTGAAGCTGAGGCGACTTAGGATCAAACCATGTTTTGTGCGATTGCATGTTAAGCAGTTGCTCCTCTGCGTCGACTTTGTCAACGTTGGCTACCTCCAGACGGTACTCAAGGTGCTCAATCGTATTTTGCAAAGCCACAATGGTCTTTTCGAGCTCCTCAGCTTTGCCCGCCTTGTCTTGCCAATCATTAGACGTCTTCCGAACCTCTTCAAGCACGCGCTTTTGTTTGCGCCCCTCTTCCTCCGACTGATTCAGTTTCGCCATCAGCGATTCGACCTGCTTCTGAAGTGCTTCATTGTTTTGTTTATACACATTCAGCTCGCGAACCGCGTCCCCATTGCCAGTATCAGGTCTTTTCGCCATGCTCAGCTTCTTCTTCAAGTTTTCCATCTCAGGAGTGTTTCGGGATCGGAGCGGCGAGCGAGGGTTTTCTTGAGCCGGCTTGGAGGACCTGATGGAGCCGCCAGGTGTACTGACCCCAGAGGAAAATGGGCTGTCACGGTTCGGCGACATCGGGTTGTCAGTAGTATCAAGCATGAACAGTAGATGGTTACTGGATGCATGGTGTAAGCCCCGTTGTTGGCTCTCGAGTGATTTTGCGTAGTCTTTCAGAGCTGAGATCTCTAATGAGTGCGCATTGACCTAAGAAGCATAAGTGGATTTTTTCAACGTCTTAAATGCATTACCGAGTGAAAAACCTGAGTACGGTGTGTTTCCCAGGAAGGTAACACAATGGCCGACTGTACTCAGACTTTTCATGTGGTACTAAGGAAAACTGACCAGGCTGGAGACGTGGGCTTCATGGGATGCCCGCAAGCTGGCGAATTGCGACTGTAATGTTGAGATCGTTTGGTCTTGCGCTGTGATTGTTGCTTTCAGTTCGTCTACCTGGTTCCGTGATGCTGAGGTTGGTCTGCTTGCAGTAAGCTGCAGAAAGGTCAGCGTTGGCTCAATTGAAGTGAGCGACGACTACCGCGGCTGCCTCTATAGCGAATGATTATTTTTCCGTAACGCGAAGCAAATTGCCCTGCTCCCGAACGATAGGCAGTGGTCTCATCCCTCATATGGATACGAAGCGCGGAAGAAGACAGAGCCATACTTACTTTGTTAGCGCCATTCCCTGCATTCTTCCATGGTTTCCCCTCTACGATGGTATCATGTCCTATGCGTGCCTTTGTGGAATTAGCGCTACTCGCATTATCACCCGACACAGCAGAGCAAGTTGTGATTCTACTATCGGTAGAAGATGGTGATGCAATCAAACTAGGTCGTGATTTCGATCGTCTCTGTAAATCATTTGCACTCTTTCTATGTTGCGGTACCTTCGTCGGCCCGCTCGGTTTAGCGTTGCCCGAGCTTAGAGAGAACATGCTTCTGACGCTAGTGACCGCGCTGCTGCGTATACTGATCGAATCGGCATCTAGTGGTGGGGTAGCCGAATGGCCCTGGTTGCCTATAGGGAGATCCCCAGGGAGCTCTGCGAGTAGGGCTGGCGACGGCGGGAGCGGGTACTTAGACAACGGTGTGGCAGATGGCTTGTTGCATGATGAGCTATCACTGAAGACTGCAAGCAAATTTGGCGCCGACTTGGGAGCTTCGGGACTTTGGTCGGTGATATAGTTTGGCGGAACAATGGAAAGGTTCTTTGGATTTCGATGCCATGGTGTATCCTGCGCAGTTGTTAGTTGAGATGAAAGCCAATGGGAAGTGTCCACACGCGAATGCAGGATGCAACTCCAACGCCCTGCAGGGTGACACGTTGATGCCGTACGACTAACGAGGTGACGCGACCAATGTAATTGATTGACAGCGCATCGTCTGTCGTGGTGGCACTTACTTTTGCATTGTCCAAGGCCACCGTTTGAAGGAATTGGTTCTCATTTTCGGCATCCGAGTCAATTGGTAGGAGGCCTCCAGTGCGGTAGTAGGGTTCTTGGGGTGCTTGTTGTCGGCTGCTTTTCGATCCCCAGGAGAAGAACTTGTATCTCGAAGAAATGGCTGCCATTCTTGGCTCCTGGGGCTAGGCCTATGAATGGGGATCGGGAGACGTAGTAGACATTAGATTAATATACGCAAAGGAGCGACGAAAGTGAAGAACGCGCACTGGGAAGAGAAAAGTGACAGTGCAATGGAGAGGTAGAGGACAGGCACAGCATTGTGCGCGAAAATGTCTTTGGACACTGGATATTTTGCTCGACTTGCGATCCTGCGCAGCCACCACCCTTGGGACGAACCTTTGGCGGCTATGTACACCTTCTTCCCCATTTGGACCGAATTGGCCCCATCAAATGCAGTCAGACGGCGCACCGCCATATGCTCCGAGGCGAGACACAGGCTGGAGCGGTTTCGACTTGCTGATGGCTGGCTCTGAAACGTGGGTCGCAAAAAGAGCCGCCTGGTACTATGATGGCGCATGCGCTGTGGTGGTGAAAGCTGCGGACGAGTCGCCCGGGACTTGACACAAGCGCCGGATGGATGCACGAGGTGAACGAAGCGCTGGTCCGTGCCCATCTGTTTAGCGCGGCGTCATATGCCGTGAATGTTGATTCGATGGCAATTCTTTGAAACACGGTGATCAACGTCTTCACAAGCGACTCACAACAACATTGTGCTAGAGCGCTACGTCCCCGGT
This sequence comes from Pleoardoris graminearum, assembly GCA_030770415.1. Taxonomy (NCBI): domain Eukaryota; kingdom Fungi; phylum Ascomycota; class Dothideomycetes; order Pleosporales; family Didymosphaeriaceae; genus Pleoardoris; species Pleoardoris graminearum. The sequence goes on along the minus strand of JASEKS010000011.1, from coordinate 633,956 downwards.
ACAGTCTGCGCTTAGCTTATGCAAATTGCGCGCCGCTGCCTGCTTACTACGCCCTACAACGCGGCAGCCAACCACCCGAAACCGCGCCCCCGCCCCCAGACAGCGCAGAGCAGACGGTCCTGTGAGCCCTGGCGATGCCCGAGCGAGAGCTCTCGCCATACAGCGCTCGCGTCGCTCTTACCCAGAGGCTGCGACGGGAGCAAACCAACGACCTTGCACCTGTAGAGCATCAGCGTAGGCCATGGGACTCACCACCAAGGGGGCTATCTGGCAGGGGTCAGAGTGGGCGAACATCGTCGCCGCCGCCGGGCCGCGGCAGGGCGAGGGAGAAGGGCAGGTTCTCGCCCCCCAGACGTGTGAGGGACCGCTCACCGGAGGAACGAGCGCGCGACGCGAAGTCGAAGGAGGCGTCAGTTGGACCCGCCCCGCCTGCACGCGACCGCGAGGCGTCTCCAGAGCCATACCGTAGGCCGCGCGAAGCATCGAGAGAGAGGACGAGGGACCGCTCACCAGAACGCGACCGACGCAGGAATCGAGACCGTTCGAGGGATACGCACAGGACGAGGGACAGGGAGCGCTCAAGAGAAAGGGACAGATCGAAGCATAGAGATTGGTCAAGGCACAGAGAGAGGTCGAGAGACAGAGACCGTTCACGAGATCGACATCGGGAGAAGCGTCGCGAGCGTTCTGGTGAGCGTAGGCACGAAGGTTCGCGAGAAAGGCGGAGATCGCGAGACCGAGACAGGAAACGGGATCGCTCGCGCTCTCGCGACAGGGAACGACACCGGCGCCGCGAGCGTGACCGTTCAAGAGACCGCCGCTCACGCTCCCCACGCTCGGATCGCGCCCTCAAGCGCCGCTCGCCGTCGTCCTCTCCGCCCCCGAAACGCCGCCGAAGACGCACACCCTCTCCTTCGCGCTCCCGATCGCCTGTGCCCCACCGTCGCTCTGCCAGACCTCTTCCCGACCAAGAGGTATCCTTCCGCGGCGCAGACAACAGCGACCTTCCTCCAACGAAGTACGGTGGCGCCCCACCCACCCTCGAGAAGCCCAACTTCAAACCGACCGGCCTGCTCGCCAAAGCCGCTAACAAGGTCGAAGGCACTAAGATCTCCCTCAAGTACCACGAACCGCCCGAGGCACGCAAACCTCCTCCGTCGCAGCCGTGGCGCATCGTAGTCTTCAAAGGCGACGACGTCGTCGATACCATTGAGCTAGCAACGAAGAGTTGCTGGTTATTCGGCAGGAGTGTCGAGGTCGTGGATTATCCGCTGGAGCACCCGAGCAGCAGCGGGCAGCACGCCGTTATCCAGTTCAGGTACTCGCAGAAGACGGTCGAGGATGAATACGGCGTGAAGCAAGTCCGGGGAAAGGTCAAGCCGTACATCATCGATCTGGAATCTAGCAACGGGACCGAGTTGAACGATGAGCGCATCGAGACGAGTCGTTACTTCGAGCTGCGAGATAAGGACATTATCAGATTTGCGGGCAGTGAGCGGGAGTACGTGGTTCAGTTGCCGCCGAAGGTATGAGATGCGGACTTGAGCGCGAGGTGCGGTGCTAGAGCGTAGCTTGCGGGCTGCCTTGCTGCCAAGTAGGTAGTGCAAAGGTATAGAATAGAATGTACTATAAGATAGATCAAGAGGAAAAGACTAGCAGTACCCCTTCCCTGCGCTATGCCAATCCTCAGATCCTAGGTACCTCTCACGGACGCCCAATCCAACGCCTTTTCCCTGGCACCAAAACAACCAAATAAAACAGCCCAACAACCACCTATGACACCAAGAGTGCATCCTTTCGCTATTGAATCAACGCAGAATGCTCAACTATCCGGACAACAATAACGTCGCCACCGTCATCTAGGTCTTTATGACTCCTTCCGCTACCAGTGCCAATATGCTGGATACAGTACACACATCTTTAGTCAGCTACTATATTATCTATCCCAGAGTAATATAGCAGCCTAAGACTACGTAAATTAGATCTATCTTAACTAACTTTGTACCTCCACGTTCAGGCTTAGATAGATTAGGGAGGGAATGGTGGTAGAGTGAATAGGAAGATAGGGCACCAGTTCCGACGTGTACCTGCTACCTAAGTAGTGATCTTGTTATTGTATTTCTTCTTGGGGGAAATGTACCTTGGTATCTTTTTTCTCACTTAAGAGATAAATCAACTAAAAAGTAAAGGCTAAGCATTAATGTCTAGGTACCTAGTGGTATAAGCAGGTAAAAGCGAAAAGGCGGGGCCACATGCATCTAACGGCCGAGTGTAACAGGATTAATGCACAGAGAGCGTAAGATGAAGCTGGAAGATATATTACACATAAGAAAGACATCCGACCCATCCAGTACGAAACAGCGATTTTCTCCATAGCGTACATGTACAAAAGAAACTGGACTCCATAAGTTCCACCTTCTACTACGTTTTCGCGACCCCACCGTCACCTATCTGTACACCGTCCATCCTACCCGCCTCTCCATTACGCGTAGTACCTTGGCTCATCGAAGACATGGTACCTATGCCCTCTGACACCCTGCCCTCTGAACAGCGCCGGAAATCTCAACCCCTCCGGAACCTGCTCCTCAGGAATAATATCGTCCGTGCCCTCAGGCTGTCCGACGACGAACTTGCCGACCTACGCCCGTGTCAATAAGCAGACTCAAGCATGTTAGAAGCATAACGCAGCATACCTGAATCTCTGTATCTGTGATCGTACTCCTCGACACACGCGCATACCCCGTGCGTCTAAGGCCCTTGTAGAGTATATACTCGCACCATCGATCCCAATCGCTTGGATCGATATCCCGCATTCCGCTCTTCTCCCCCACATACGTGTGATAATTGCCCTGCAGCGGCTTCGTCACGAGGTAGCTTAGCAGGATCGCCGGGCGCGGCGTAGCCTTCATCCGTTCCGCCAGGTACAAGCTCTGCAGGCGGCGGTCCTCGGGGTCCTCCTCCTGTCCCGAGTGGAACACAAACACATCGATCAGCTCGCCATACGCGTCAATCGTGGCCTCGATCGCGGGTGCGAGTTCACCGACTGGCGAAGGCAGAAGATGGTGCGTGGAGTTTACGATGGGGAACTTGGAGAGGAGGGCAGAGCCCCACGTGTGCTTGTTCGGGCCGGGCCCAAAGTCGACGTACATGCCCAGGTCCTCGGCGAGGAACTGCGTCGTGTCGCGGTTGCCCATGATGATGCGCTGGAGGTCGGATTCAAGGAGGCCCATGACGTCGATTTCGAGTTCCTTGATTACGTCGCGCATGCGGTGCTCGGAGCTCCACATGTCGTTGTCGAGGCTGAAGTGGATGGTCCAGATACCGGCTGTGATGCTCTTGGTTTCCGGGTGGTAGGGAGTGTAGTTGTAGGATGGGAACCGCAGGTAGGCCACCGAGACGGCGAGCAGTTCGAGGAAGGCGAGGACGTAGAGGTAATAAGCGCGCTGCTTACGGGCGGCAGCGTTGGGTGTCGTGGGTTTACCTTTCGCCTTTGGAGAGGGCGGTTGGACGGAGACGCTGAAAACGCCGGCGCCGACGCAGAGCATCATCGCGGTCATGACCCAGTCGGTGTGCTCGCGCATGAGGGGCCCGCCGGGGACAAAAGCGTAGGCGACGATCCAGACATGTGCTAGAACGAGGATATTGTAGACGAGGAAGCCGATGCCGAAGGTTTTGGCAGGAGAGTGACGTGCTGCGTGACCGATGAGAACTGGCGCTACCGCCATGGTATACACTGCGAGGGCAAGCGCGCCGTAGTAACCAGTCCAGTGTTTTGACGTGGTCAGGACAGCAGCACCGACAGAGCCAATGCCGTAGAAGACCCACGAACGAGAGAGAGAGGGTGCAAACAGGCCTACCAGGAGACCAAAGCCCATTGCAAGAAGCGTCCAGGCGCCATGGGGCACTGCAAGCGGACCGCGGACAGGATAACCTTCCCAGACCCATAAAATCATGGTGCTGGAATCGGATAGGAGAGAGTGCATGCTGAAGAAGAGACCAGCGAGACCCAAGCCGGTAAGAGTCGCAGACCCCTTGGTCGGACCGGGAGCAGGAAGGTCAGCACCAGAACTTGCAGTGGAGCGAGTAGACCTAAGCACCGCCACAACAGCCAGAGCTATTCCAACCTTGTTCCAACCGCCGTTCGGACCATGCATGATGGGCCAAATTGGGTTATTAGTATGAAAAGCAAACTTGGCAAGACTGGAGGTGATCAAGCCCAAAGTGAAGCCTGAAATCCTTGCCTCAAGACGATGAGGCTGCGACCTTTCTCCATAGAAGGTCGCAGCCCATGCTAGACATGACATCCAAACACCAAAGCCCACTGCGAAGAGACGATTCGCTGGGTCGTTGATGAGATAGGCGAGAAGGCCTGACAGTGAGAGCAAGTGGCATACGCAAACATAGCGCGTGGAGATGTAACGCAGAGGTCTGATGCCTAGCAAAAATGGAGAGACGGTGCACATCACAAGGACCTCATACCCAGATATGCCCATGTGCCACAGCGGAAAGTCTTTGTAGTTTGTCAGCAGGCGACGTCGAATCTACATTCTGACACTTACACCAGACACACAGTCCGAGGGAGGTAAGCATAGACCAGAAAACGAACTGTTCACTCATTAGTAAGATATCGTAAAGTTGAAAAAGCAGCAGCCTACTCCGGTGTATACATCAGCTGCGGCATCGAAAACACCAATCCAGGAAAAGCTGTTGTCGAAGACAGCACGAGCCTCCTTGTTTTTCCTACTTTGTGTTAGACGCCTTGGGGTTAAGAGGCAGGGACATACTCCTTTTCCAGGACGGTATCGGCCACGGCTTTGTTGCCAGCACTAGAAGCAGATCATATCAGAAATTGGTTCAAAGATATTGCATTGAATAGGACTTCTATCTACTCGGGAAACAGAGGGACATACCCGCGACTGATGCCTTTTAGGTCTCTGATCTGAACCTCGAAGTTCTGGAATTCAATGACAGTAACAGCATCGAATCCAACATCGAGTAGCACCAGTGCCCATTCGAAGAAAGAGTAGATGGTGTAAGCTGCGACGGTTAGGGTGGCTTCAGCTGCTATGGGCTTGTACGTACCTCCGGCTACGTGATGCACCTTGTGTTGGATGAAAAAATAAATGAGCGGCAGAATAGTAGCGTAGAATGTTCCAGAGAAGTACTTGCGGTATTGTACAGCTGTTGGGTTGTTCGGACTTAGAGCAATTACACCGAACGTCCATGGAATGGTTGAGAGCAGATACGAGATCATGAATATGTCGTGCCAGTCATGGTCATCAGTCGATGTAATATATGTCCATCCACCGCAGGTCAATGTCCGAAAAATTCCCACCCCGAGCACGAATTTCGGGAGCGTCGAGTTCGGTCGGCGAGTAAGAACGTACCACAGGCCCACGAGAGCGAACCGCGGACCTACACATCATGAGCATCTTGAATCCGACTCCCAGTGTGTCTCCTACCCGAAGTCAAGGCAATGAAGAGTTGGAAGACAGATCGCTCTGGATAGCGGTCTCCAATGGTTGCCGAGACGGATGGGAACCATTCCTGTGGATAGCCCTATGGATGTGTTGGTACATGTAATTGGTACCGGATGCGTGGAAACTAACGTAGAACTCATTCTGAACAATTTTGTGGTAGTGTAGAGATCTGCGGACGCTTAGACGAGAGTTCGCGGGGTGTTCGGGGACGCGTACAAGCCGACGACGAGCGCACCAACGAATGCGGCTGCGGAACTATTAGCTTCGGATTTTGAACATAGGTTCACACACCTACTATACGCTACAACGGTATGCAACCAAGACACCCATTTGCCGTTGAACTGTGAGCTCGTAAGCAGCGGCGCGGGCTCTCGGATGCGGGCTGCATACACTTGCGACAATGTCGCTGTCGCGATATTTTGGCGGCATGTCTGACGTACTGCGGGGCTCCAAAACAAGTCACCGCTATATCACAGAAGGGAAGTAAAGGAATGTCGTAGTTTCCCCTACGCGTGAGACGACACTGTCCCTGAACGTTTACGGCGTTGCAGGGATCAGCAGCACGCGAATGCGGGACCCTGGCTTGGCCGAGGCGCGGGCAGCTCTACGCGAGACTTGAGAACTTTTTGCGACGACCGCCGTCTACGCACCGCGTGAATATGTCGGGCCCCAGCGACAAGGCGCGCTTCTTCCTCGAGCAGTCGGCCGAGCAGCTCAACGAGCTCGAGCGGAAACAGATTTTCTCCCGAGTTGGTAGCTTGAGCCCAGCGTCCTGTTCGTCGCTAACCTTGCGTAGGAAGAGATCAGCTCGATCGCAAGGAAACGTTCCGACTTCGAGCATATTGTCAATGCCCGCGGCTCACACCCTTCCGACTGGCTGCGGTATATCGAGTTCGAGAAGAATGTAGACGCGTTACGGCGAAAGCGCATCAAGAGACTGGGCGTGCGATACCGTGGCAGCGGCCAGCGAACGATATATGCCTTGTATAACCGCGGCACGAGAAAGTTTCCAGGTGATTTGGGTCTATGGATGCAATATATCCAGTTCGCGCGCAAGGACAAGGCTTTCAAAAGATTGAATGAGATCTTCACCCAGGTCGTGCGACTCCACCCCACGAAACCGGAGCTCTGGATATATGCAGCAACCTACTTCATGGAAAGCCAGGCAGACATTACAGATGCGCGTAGCTATATGCAGCGAGGGTTGCGGTTCTGCAAGAATTCGGAGCAGTTGTGGATAGAGTATGCCAAGCTAGAGACGATTTACATCGGCAAAATCGCTGGACGGAGAAAGATTCTTGGGCTGGATCTCGATCGTATGAAGAAAGAGCACCAACAGGATAATGAAGATGGTGACACGATTGCGCTTCCGGAGGTCACGGCCGAAGACGTGAACCCCAGCTTGAAGAAGGACGACGGTGTTGACGAAGTGGCTCTACAAAACCTTGCCTCTGCGCCCATTCTTACAGGGGCCATACCCATTGCAGTCTTCGATTCCGCCATGAAGCAGTTCAACAGCAAAGCGGCGGTTGCAGAAAGATTCTTCGATATGTTTGCCGACTTCGATCAGGTACCTAGTGTGAAGCGCATCCTGCAACACGTCGAGGAGTTCCTGCAGCAAAACGCTGCGGAGACGGTCCAGACAGCTGCATGTGCCTTCCGCTTATCGTTCTTCGGTCTGCACCCAACGTCTCCCGAGTTTCCCACTGTGCTTCGAGACTCGCTGGATACACTCAACGCTGCTATCGCACAACATCCCAACTACAAGCGTCACCTATCTTACACCGCCCTCCGACAGATCCTGTCGACGGCCCGATCAGCAGAAGACGCGGATCCTGTCGTCAGAAAAGTTTTGTCATCACAGCTGCGCAAGTTCACTGGCTTTTTGGAAGAGACTGGCGATGGCACTGGCGACAGCGTTGCGACACTGGCGGAAACGCTCAGAAGAGAAGGAAAGAGAGAGGAGGCAAAGTATTTGATACAATCGAGCATCAAGCGATGGGGAACAAGTGAGCGCATGCAACAGCTTCATGCTGCTCTTAACACTTGAGTCACTAAGTGGAGCCGTTCTTATCGCCGCCAATCCTTCCAAGGTTAGATGACTATGTTGGCAACTGTCCGTTACCTACGGACTAGGTCCCAGCGACGTGGCTATGTAGCTCGTTATCTCGATGCCGACTGGTCGACTTTGATGCGCTGCGTACTTTGATTGGATTGAGGGGTCTGCAGCCCGCATATTAATCGTCGCCGCGACTTCTCCGCGAGCTCTTCTTAGCGCTATGCTGCTTCTTACCCTTGAGCCTCCGCTCGTTATCGGACTTTTGTCTGTGAGCTGTTAGCTGTCTAGGCTTCTTCATGGCCGTGACAAGGCCGTACAGATCTTTGACGTGTTTGGCTTGCTCGGCAGATGTCTCGCCAGGGATAGCAACCTGCCCAGCCTCGACAATGGCTTCATAAAGCCTCTTGTAGCAGCTGTGCGCGTTGTCGTTCTGCTTGCGGCTATCGTCGGCCTGGATGATGATGGCGCCGGACCGTTCAGCAACATAGCGGGATGCCCTTAGCTCGCGGTGAAGAGCGGGTGGCACGTGGTGCAGGAGTGCATCGAGGGGCACTTTCAAGGTAGCTTTAGAATTCACTCTTACACATTTTAGCGCCAACACTATCAGAGCTGTAGCTAGCGTGCTCATACTTGTTAACATTCTGCCCGCCGGGCCCGGAAGATCTGCTGAAGCTCAATTCACCAATGCTTTTTGGGATGGTATCTGCATGCAGTTGAGCGAGCCACTTGCGAGCAGCCTGCAACTCTTCAGGACTCGCCTCCCTGTTGCTCCTGCCCGACGCGAAGCGGACGGAAGGTGCGCCGGGAAGCCGCGGACGGGTGGCGATAAAAACTCTTGCGGCGGGGCTACGCGCACGCAGCAGCATGCTGTGTCGTGAAATCGCCGTGATGCAATGCGGGTAGGAGAGCAATTGGAGCGAATTGGACGCGATGCAGGCGGTTAGCTAAGCGAGTCTAGAGCTGCTGAGGTCAAGCTCGCAAGGAAGAAAAGGCTGCTGGTGTCATCCATCTCTCCCCACCACCTCGCCCCTGCCCTCAACAACCACCTCGTGCCTTTTCCTTCACCGCGCATCTTTCCACCTTTACACCATCTTGACGCTCGCCCGGTCTTGTCGCTTCCGCTCCCACATTACCTATTGTTGCCCGCTGTGCCGCGCTCACTGCCTGCCTGCCTGCCCGGACATTTGCACTGATCTACAGCTTGTGGACACTCCGCCCGTCTCACGCGTACTCCCTGCCTTCTCCCTCCTGTCGCTGTGCGCGCGCAGCTTCGTAGATGCTCTGAGGCAGCGGCTCGCCGTAGACGCGGCTTGCGCCTGGCTTCGCCTACATGCGATCAAGTCCAAGCCCTCCAGAAGACGCGCAGCACTTTCGCGGCACGACCCTCACGCCCGAGTCTCCAAAGCCCCTGCATTACCCATCGCCCTCAAACATCCCTATTCTTGAAAAGCAGATGGACCCGATGCTCGGTGAGCCAGCTTTGAGCCTAGGAACACCCGTCTCATATCATCAGTCACAGACGCCGAATTCCTCCACCTACCACGCCGATCACCAGAATGCCCCCGCTGTAGGCGTCACTATCGGGGCTGGCGAAGTGCCGCGTGTTGCTCCGGGATACACGTTACAAGGGTCGATTGAGCAGCAAAACACATCTACAGTGCACCCTCTCTCACACGCCACCTCATCTAGTGACGCAAACCATGCGCCCTCCCAAGAGACTCGCTCTGCTGCATATCCATATGATCCCAACGCGAATGCCCAGTCTCCCGCCGTCGCCAGCGTCGATGTCCAGGCCTTGCTTGATCAGTTGTCTACGCCAGCAAACGGTGCGGGCCCTAGCCAATATGCACCGCCCACTGTGCCTCCCCAACCTCCCCAGCAGTCCAATGCTCTTTCCTCGCTCCCAGCCGCACCCAACCTACCGCCCCGACCGCCTCCGCAAGAAAAACCTTCGACCCATCCAAACTACAACCCGAACGATGATATTCGGTCCTTCCATCCACACAGCAACCATCGCGGCTCCATCCAGCTACAAGCGTTGAACGTGCGGCCTGGTGCCGGTGCCCCCGATAAGATGAGTCCAATTGGGGGGCCTGGATCAAGTTACCCACGGCAGTCGCAGGACTTCAGCCGTAGCACTTCAGTTGGAGATGATGAAGATTCGCGGTGGCCTCCGGAAGTAAACAAGAAGTACGAAGACTTCTTGCAGCAAGAACGAGATTTCGTCACAGATGGGAAGTGGGATCGATTCCCCATGGGATCTAGGCTATTCATTGGTACGTTGAAACCGACGTTTCGTTACCCGAGGATACATAACGCAGCTGCCGAGACAGGAGAGTCTGATGCCCAGGCACCGACCGTTTCCGGTCCAGTCGGCCTATATATCATGCATCCTAGGACAGCACACATCCTGAGACGACTGCAACCCTGAATTACACTAACGTCCATAGGAAACTTGCCCACCGAGAAAGTGACAAAACGGGACATATTTCACCGTTTCCACCGCCACGGCAGTCTAGCACAGATATCGATTAAACAAGCATACGGCTTTGTTCAATTCCTTGACGCCGAATCATGCTCTCGAGCTCTACGAGCGGAACAGGGACAACAGGTTCGCGGAAGGAAGATGCATCTGGAGATTTCCAAACCGCAACGAAATACAAAGAAGGCAGAACCTGATCGCAATGCGGGGCGACGCCGGTCACGCTCTCCTGATTACAGTCGCGGTGGTCGCAACACGAATCCATTGTCTCCACGGGACAATCGACGGCTTCGGGACGATTACCGGCCCACGCGGTCACCTTCGCCTCGAAGGGGTCAGGGGTATCGCGTGAGGGATCCCAGCCCTGATAGGTACCGGCGTCGCCGCAGTAGTTCGAGGTCGCCGCGCCGTTATCGTAGCCCGTCGCCGCGACGAGCATCAAGCCCTGATTTGCCTCTCCCTTTCCGAGCCCCGCACGAGGTTCCCGACGTGCAAGTCTTGGTATTCAACGAGGGACTTCCGCGTGATTTCATTCGTTTCATCGAGCAGACTTTTGAACGCGCAAATCTCCGCATCAACGTGCTCATTCTCAGCCCGCGACTCGACGAACATGCGGTGGTTAGGAGACAGATCATGGAAGGTGTCCTCGCAATCGTCCGGTTGGACAATAATTCTCTAACAAGAAGCAAGATCAATGTGCAGCTTTTCGATCGAAGCAGCGGCAACGGCAATGTCCAGTACAACGAGTATACCGACCTGGATCCAGCCATGGCTGTTGCCCTTGTGGCCGATGCGAAGCAGAAAAGTAGCTCCTTCCCTGTTCAGCAGCCTGCTCCTTCTACATACGGGCATTACGGTGCCCCTGCCACTAATCCTTACGCTGCCTCCGTACCAGCGCCAAACGCAGTGAATCCGGCAAACCTGTCCAACCTCATTTCTACCCTGGATCCGAACAGCTTATCCCAACTGCTTGGAGTCATGTCCGGAAATGGTGCGCCCGCAATACCGCAAGCGCAACCAGCTGCCATTACGCCTGATCTTGCACGTCTATTGAGCTCTGTTTCATCTCCTGCTGCAGCCCCAGTATACAGCCAACCGTCTCTGCCCCAGTATCACCCACAACAGCCGCCGGCGTCCCAGCCTTTCAACCCTTACGGCACACAATACGCGGCTCAACCGCCTCAGGCGCAACCACCTCAGACAACTGCCAGTGCTAAGGCGCCAGACATGGCTGAAATCATGGCACAGCTGGCCAAGTATCAGCGCTGAGGGTGCGACCTGGGCAGTAGCAATGGACACGTCTCTATTAGCTTAGTCGAATATCCTACCATCCGATCTCGTTCCAAGTGGTCCGATTGCCTTATCCAGAAATGCAGCCTACTCCTGCCCCACACCGTCGACAGGTGATTCAGAAGCCCCGTCGAGTCATTGGCGTATCTCCGTATTTCAATAAGCATCTCCCTTCTGATCCCATATTGTGAGCCGTATAAAGGCCAGAGTCCCTTTGCGACGCTCGACAAAGTCTCACACAGGACCAAATATGAGGACTTTCGGCGCTCGTATTGCCTGTACTGGGGAACACAGAGTACTCCGACTTGTGTCACAGCAGACCCGCTGAACCATTTGGAATCCTTCGGTCTGCCTTCAAGGCCACGGCCAATACTCTGGATCCCCGTCCTACGCTCTCGCCTACCCGCTTTGCTATTAGCCCAATAGGAGAGGTCATTGGACTAAAGTAAAGCTTGGGAGATGTATCATGTCGGTGTTCATGTTTGGCCTGTTCCTTTGTGTCGGCGTTGCATTTGGATATGGGCGGCTTGCTTGCATTTTCGGGAGTGAGGGCTGATGGTACATTGCGATATTGATGCAGGGCCTATCGTGTTATTGGGTTCCTATGTACGAAATGGAGCGCCGTAACAAATCGGAATCATGAGACTTTCCCATTGACCGGCTTTGTGTAACTGCGATTGACCGTTCCTTCCTCAGGGCGCTCTTAACTTGTCGCTGGCCATCCCAGGATATCGTTTGTAATACGTGACTGGTTTAACTAATTGCCATTCCCTCCAAGACATCATCGGCCTTGTTGAGATGCTCATCTCGATGCTTGCTATGTCCGGGCAAGTGGTATCGCAGAGAACATACACGCAGATCGTGTATAGTATGTGGGGAAATAAGGTATTGCAGGGCGCAATGGAGGTACCGTGTCCACGATAGACGAAAGTGGAGCTGGTTCCGTAGCAGTAATTGAACGGCAGGAACCGAGTCCGCAATGAAGATCGCCCATTGCTGTGACGACATGGGGCTCTAACCTCAGCAGGGCACGGGCCTACAACAACACGCGAGACAGGCGCGTTTCGCTGGCACGAGAGCCAGGAACACGGCAACACTCAGCAGCTTCCCCATCTTAGCACGCCTCTAAACATGTTGATGAGCGCGACTCCGACTACACCCCACATCTGCGACAACATCCCACCACACGTGCTTCCCAGCCGCCATGGCGCCCGCGACCGACGATGCGAACCTCTCCACGGCTGATGCGGCGCAAACACAATCGCTTGAACCGAAACCCTCCCTACTCGCGCTCCAGTCCGCGACCGAAAGGAGCATGATGCATGACATCTCCGACGCTGAAGATGTGCGCTCTTTCGACACCCCAGATGCGGACCTGCCTCCACTTCCCGCCGACGACGATGATGATAGTTTCCTCCAAGCGGGCAACCTGGGAGAGAGCCAGATACAAGGTGACGATAGCGCACTCATGGACCGCGAGATGAAGCGCCAATTGATGGACATTGAGTCGAGCTTCCTACCAGAACCGTCGGTTGCAGCGGACGCTACACAATCACTCGCAGCAGGGGTGGACGACACTTTTCTCTTTGGTGGCTCTCTGGGGAACTCGCGGCCAGTGTCTAGCGCAGGCGAAGATGGAAAGAAGGCAGAACCACCGACACCCTTCCACGACTCCCACGAGGGTCACTCCTCCATCCTGTCAGAAGAACCTCCAACGCCGGCAGGCGCCTACAAGACGCCAGCAGTACAACGATTGGATCTAGCAGACGACTCTATGGATTCTGGCGCTTCTACGTCTGAGGTCATGCCTTCATCGCCTTCGGCTGATGCCGCGAGGCGGCGCGGCACTGCACTAGGGAAGACGGACCTGGAACTTGCAGCCGATCAAGATCTAGAGGAAGTCCCAGCAACTGCGGGTGCCGAAGAGCGTGCCGATCTTGACATTTCAGAGGTCCCCGAACTTCGACCTCCCAAGGGACATGATGATACCCGTCGGCCGACGTCTAGTGCCTCTACAATCAAGGCACCACCTGATTTCACCGCAGTAGATGATAACCCCACGTTCACTGCAGATCATGATCCCGGCATGGAGAGCGTCCAATCATCCGCTCCGTCAGACCCTACGACCGCTCTGAAAGTTGGACAGCGGCCAAGCTTTCTGTCGACGCGCACTTCTAGCCAGCGGTCATCCGTCTCATCGTTCACCAACCTATCTAACGTATCTGGCGATAACGGTAGTACCTTGAGCGTCGGAGCAGACTACGCTTTGCAGACAGGCGGCTCACCGCCTCGCTCTTCTGGTCCGCACAAGGCTGAGCTCTCTAGACTACCAAGTCTTGGGAGCATTGCATCTTCGATGTCTGGGTACAGTGACTCCAACCACTGGGATAGGATGCGAAGCATCAGTTCGAATTCGCTTTCGGGATTTCTGCACCCGGACAGCAACTTGGGTCGATTAGACGAAGAGGCACCCAGTTCTACCACCCCTCCAGCAACACCACGCGCCCCGAATGTCAAGATCATAGCTCCTACTGACACTGTCATTGCTAGGCATGTCCAAGACATACGAGTCCCGGATACTGTCGCCCGCGAGTTTCGAGAAAAGCATGGCCGTTCGCCCGAGAAGCGGCACATCGCGACTCCATACACTCGAAATAAGCACAATTTGACCCTCAAGGAGCAGAACAGCAAGATCGACAAACTAAGCAAGGAGAACTTCGACCTTAAGCTCAAAATCCATTTCCTTGACCAGGCACTCCAAAATAGATCAGATGAGAACGTCCAGGAAACAATCAACAAGAACGTTCAATTGCAGACCGATCTCGCAAACGAGAAAAAGGAAAACCAGTCACTTCGCAAGAAGATACGTGATCTAGAGAGGAGAATCAAGGCACAAGAAGACGGCGCGACGATCAAGGAGCCTACGAGCGAAGACGAAGAAGACAAGAGCGACGATTCCGTGCCCAAGTCTGCTCTCGAAGAAGAGATTGAATTTCTTCGAGAACGTCTTGAGACGACAGAGATTACTATCGAACAATGGAGAGAAGAAGCGTTGCAAAAGGAGGCGGACAACAGGCGAATGGTAGAGTACATTAAAAGCATGACCGAAAAAGGTATCCCAGATGACTCCACGGGCGTTAATGAGGCCGTCAATATGTGGAAAGAGGACTTCGAAGAGGAACGCGCAAGGCGTGAGCAAGCGGAGAGTAGATGCGCGCAAGCAGAAGCGGAGCGTGAACAACTCATCAAAGAAGTGCAGCGCCTCCGAGAAGACCAACGCTCCCAGGCACAATCCACCACAAACAACCACATCAAACACATATACAACAGTCGGCATAGATTTACGACAATAACCACGCGCTCGAATTCCGGATCGGAGGGCAACGATCAACAGGCTGTTGCTTCCATGGGCGGAACCAGTGACACGTTCGTGGAGCAGTTACAGCGCGATCTACATGCACAAGCCTCGATGCTTACTTCTCGCAACCGGGAGAATCAGCGATTGCGAGAAGAAAATGAGGGTCTCAAACTAAGTATTCGAAGAGGCGATGTCAACTCAATTGCTGGTGATAGCATCCTGGAGCGCTCAATTTCCCGCAATCACCAACGATCAGTATCACGTGCTAGTGGGGGTACACGTGCGACGCAGGCCAGCGATCCAGAACGTGATCGTGAACGCGAAGATCTCGAAGCGAAGTGCGCCTCTCTCAGGGACGAACTTTCACAAACAAAGCTTCAATACAAAGAGTTGGATGACCAACTTGTCGGTCATCTCGACCTTCTCGAGCAGACCGAATTCAAGGTGCAAGAGCTGCAGAGGGAACTCGATGCCTCCAACGAAGATCTGCAAGCTCTGTCCAATGAACGAGACGAGATTCTTCAAGGCTTGGAAGAAAAGGAACAGGAATGTGAAGACGTCAGGCAGCAAGCTCTGCAGACTATCCAGAGGCTCGAGGCTGAAATTGAGCAAAAAGAACAGGAATGCAACCGGCTCCTGGTCGATCTTGAGAACGTCACCGAAGATTTCAACGCACTGCAGCTGGAGATGAAGAACGTCAGCGAGACTTTAGTACAGCTGGAAGACGATCGAGACGCCAGCATGCGTAAGATCCAGCATCTGGAATCTGAGCTTGAAGACGCCAACCAAGAGTTGGTCCGGCAGGACAAACTTCTTTCGGATGAGAAATCGAAAAATGAGAAGCTTGATATACAGCTCGAATCGTGTCAGGGCGAGATCGACTTCCTGCGTGAAGAGCAGGAGGGTGACAAAATCAAAATCGGTGAACTCGAGTCGACGCTCAACGCAGCACAAATCACGATTCAGGACGAAAAGGAACGGTATCGTGAACTGGAGGAGCGCATCGCAGAGGAAAGACGGCAACGCGAGATCTTGGAAACTCGAGAAAAGCAAGAGGTTGACAAGGTCATTACCGAGCTGAATGCGCAGCTAGCCAAGCTGAAAGAAGAGAACAGAAAACTTCGCAAGAGCCTTTCGGGCAAAGAAGTCGAAGCAACTCAGTGGAAGCAACGGCTGGATGAGCTTGAGAGCAATCTCCGGGAGGCCCTGGGCAACCTTAATGGTACCAGGGCTAGTCTACTGAAGGTAAGCATCACCTCTGCACGGACAAGTCCATGTTTAACACCATTGTGCAGGACGTACAAAAGTTACAGCGTGACCTCGAAGCGACTCAGCAGGAGCTTGACAATTCCCGGCAAGATCTCGCAGAGAAAGACCGGTTACTTCGCAATCGAGATGCATTGTTAGAGAGCACTGGCTTGGAAAGCCGTCGTTTGTCCGATATGCTTGAGAAGGAGCGCCAAGCTCGCCGCCAAGATCAAGCTACCTTTGAGAATGCTAAACGCGGACATCAATCCGTCACCAGAAGTATCCAGCAACATGAGACAAGAGTTCTGGAGCTCGAGACGCTCCGCAGCCAAGACAGACAGAAGCTACATAATCTAGAGAAGAAATATCGGGAAGAGCTTTTAGAGCGCAACAACCTCCTCTACGCTCTCTGGAATCGACTCTCGACTCTATGCGGCGGAGAGTGGGCCCGTAACCACAGTCTCATCAATGGCGAACTACCATCTATGGAAGTCATATCGAAGAACATCCAGGGGTTTAACAAGAATATCATTCTCGCTGTAAAGTACGTCGAAGGCATTGTTGGTGGCTTCCGACAGCGAATACGGAGCCTCGAGAAAGATCTTACCCGCGACTACCAGCAGCTCGAGCACACTCTCGACGTCAAAATGAAGCGTCTCGACCAATTGGAGAAGCTAGTCCGTGCACAACGAGATTCTATCGGTCGCCCGAGTACCGTCCGCGGCGGCATTGTCGAACTGAACTCCCAGGAACTCAACAAACTCCGAAACGAGAATAAGACTCTCAGAACGGAAGTTCAGACACTGCGAGCGATCACCATGACGACCCAATTGGCCGAGCGGTCATCCGGAGGCTCCCGAGCTGAATCGCCCAGTTCCAAGCGCGCCAGCGTCGCTGCTACATTGCTCCGCCATCACTCTACATCCGCCGTGGAAGGTGTGCAAAACCAAACGCCAGACCACCCATACCCACAAGCAGGGCCACTGCAGCAGAACGAGCAGAAGTGGATACACCGACTCAAGGAACTCGAACGGCGCCTGAAGGCTGAGCGCGAAGCTCGGCTACTGGATCGCAGCGGTGCGAGGAAGAGGCTCGAGCAGAAGGTGGAGGAGAACGCGGATCTGAGAGCTATGCTCGAGAGGGAACGCGAACGGAAAGCTCTAGAGGACGGCAGTGTCGTGCGGTCTGCATCTGGCAATCGATCCGTGAGCCGGAGTGGGCGAGGCAGTGCGATGGGGAGTCTAAGACCGGAGGAGGATGTGTATTAATACAGCATCATCTGTGGCGTTGCTGGCGTTTTTGTTGGGCCATGGGCTACGATGGGTGTGGGTTCGCTTCGTTCTCGATATGTATTATGCTATGTGGCTATTAGTAGGGTGCTGGAAGATTATGGGCTGGTCTGGAGCTCTGGTTGTTCGGGTGTCCGTTTTGCAGATGGTTTCAACGTAGACGATATGGAATGAGATATTATGAGGAAGCCCCGGACCATGGATGCACAATGACGCATGACTGTGAGCGGTAAGTATATGCAATCGTTCATATAATGTCCCTATCTCGCCTATTCATATCAATGCCCGCGCCAAAGCTAAGTACTTGTTTGGGACTTCCCCCCTACTTGTTTATACCTGCTTCCTGCCGCCCATGGAAGGATCAGCATCTTTGCGAATCAATTTCCGGTTGCAAACCAGCCTATTTTGTATCATTCTGAGCCATCTCAAGTATCTTCGGGCGCATAATTTTCAACGTTCTCAAAGGAGAAGAGCCACAAGCGTCGGCAAGCACTTGCACGGTGTCATTCAGGTGCCAGCACTGGAGACGTTACGCTGTGGCTCCCAGGTCTGCTTATGGTCCATGCGGTGTTGCAAGGGCATTTCAAATTATAGTGTCTTCCCATCCTCGCCTTCCAGACGTCACAATGATTTGTCTTTTAATTTCCCTCCTCGCGCCCGCGAGCGCGTCACGCCTCCTCCACCGGCGCATGGAACCCTGTCATGGGAGTATCTCTTCGTATTTGATAAGCTCTTTATCATGTTTACTGGCCGTCTTCTCCGCCGGTAACTGGGCACTTGGCCTTCAATTAACGTACTTCGCGAGCTTCATGAAGCCGCGGCACAACGCAACAACGAGAACTCAATGAATGCCGAACAGCTCACTGGGCACTTGGCTCCTCACAAACTATTGGCCTTGTACCACCCCTTCCGTTTGACGTATATCGCACGCATTAACACATTTGGAAGCTACGGCCTCCGATCAGTCGCTCTCGAGCATAAATTCAGAAGCAACTTCTCTCACTAGCCGTCAAGTCACGCTACTTTAGCCGAAAGCAGCTGCCTCCTTAAGCACCTCGGTAGGTTCTTCTTCCACCCATGTACTGGCAATAGACTTATAGACATTCTTACAAGTTTTTTCATACTAACATCATGTCGTTTTCATCTTGCTCCAGAGATAAAACGAGGTTTACTCGCAAGCCGGCCCAGAATCTGCGTACGCCCTCTCGACGCCCGTTCTTACCGGCGTCGTCGTCTATATCTCACTCTTATAAACAACTTGCGCCCCAAGTAGATCCGCTCTCCGGCCCAGCTTTCTGGAACCTTCTCACTGCGCACACACAGAATCCTCATGCCTCTATAGCGGGAGCTCCTGCAGGCCCGCCCCCGGACCGCTCCGCGCAACGCAACGCGTCGGCAACGCCGCGCTCGCCACGCATTGTTCGGAATCGCACGACCGCCTACTTGATCGAGTCTGATACCGAGGGGGAGACTGAGGAAGAGTTCAGCAGTGCGAAGCCGCGCCCGCCACGGGACCGACGCAATCTCACGCCTGCATACACAAGCGAAACGGGCTCAAAAGTAGAAACGGAATCGGGCGAATCGATTTTGGAATCTGAAACAGAAAGTGAGGAAGAGCTGGGGAATATCATAGTCACAGAGAGGCAGAGTACGCGACAGCGCAGCCCGCAGAGAGGTCTCTCGCGAAGTTCGGAATCATTATCAGGATACCCGGAAGCAGAGTTTGCCAAATACTTCCATAACAAGATAATGGCGAGAGCGCTGCGTGTGAGGAAGCCCGCTCCGGTGAGTGAGGAGAAGAATGTTGCGAAGCCGAGAAGCAGGGTTCCCATAAAACGAAAGACGGCCCAGCATCAGAGCGAAAAGGACATGGAGCGTCCAACCAAAATGTCGAAGACGGGGTCAAATAGCGCTGGAGGAGACGAATCGGGGCGGGGAGGCTCAATGGCAGATTTCTCGGACTCTGACTCGACGTCGGAAGAGGGTATGCCGCTTAGAGATCAGTTATCAAGACGTACAGAACCCCCAGCACCAGGAAACCTAGCGATACCTGTGCCCCCGCACTTTTTCTCGAAGCTAGGCGTGCGCAGGTCTTCTCGGAGAGCTAGCACCAGTTCGGATAGATATTCGGACGGCATACGCACTCAAGACGCGGACCGAGCCGATAATGCAGAACTTCCTTCACATACGGCACCAAGCATAGGTTCGACCCATTCAAACTCCAAAGATCTCCAACAGTACGAGGAGATCCTGAACGACTATGGCGTACAGAAGAAGCGGGTACAGGAACTGGCAGACGAGTTGGCGAAGGTCAAAAGGGATCATGCTACTGAGATAGCGAAGCTGGATCAGGAGCACAAGACCTTGCAGCAGGCTAAGCACGAATCTGATTCTACAATCGAGGCATTGCGACGAGCAAGCGAAGCCAAGGCGCGAGAGCACGAGAAGCAGCTAGAGCAATTGCGACAAGGGAACGATATCAAACCGCGAAAGGCAAAGCATGACCATGAATCCGAAATGGAGACATTGCGTCAAAAGTCTAGCAAAAGTCTTGATGTTACTCAGCAGGACATGGCGGAGCAACTGCAGGAGAGCACGAAGCGGATCCAGACGCTCGAGGCGGAGAATCACTCGCTGAAGGATCAGTTATCGAAAGAGGAGACAGCCCGCGAAGAGTTGACGAAGACTCTCGACCAGCGAGAAGTGTTCGTCGATACGGAAGCGTCCGTCAAGGCTCTCAAAGCGAAGAATGTCGCCCAAGCCAAAGAGATCGAGACGTTGAAGAAGCAACAAACGAATGACATTACCAAAGGAGTCTCGAAGCCACGGCCGAAGTTTGACCCTCCGCTTTCACCCACTCCCACGCCTTCCCAGCTATCATCTCGCGATACTGCCGACGAGACGAAATCCAACAATATCAGGCATGTCTACCTAAGAGTCAGAGTCAAGTACGATAGCATGGTCACAGTTGCCAGGAAGATAACCGGCACCACTACCAACATGGATCTGGCTGCCTTCGGCGAATTTGGAAAGCATATTAAGCATCTAAGGCAGATGCTCGAGGACAAGGATGAGGACGGCGCTGGTGGAAGCCAGGACGATGATGGTCAGGAAAAGGCGGATTAGATCGAGGTCATTGAGCAAGGCGTTGGTGCGGTCTCTATATACGCATCTTTGGGTGGGCTTTGCGACGATGATATTGGATAGATGGAGGCGTACCACGCGGTATATGGGCTGGCTAGCTGGGACCGCGGTGTGGTACGACGGAGCTATTTGGTGTTCTGGCGTTCTGGCCAGATCTCGGCTCATCTAGGATCAAGCATTCTTCTCTAGGGCAATAATGTAGCAACAGACAGTGAAACAACCAGGCATTCTCGACGTATCATTGAGAGTTTGATAAACAGCCATTCTTTTAATACTTTTACGGAGGACACGCCCTTCGGGTAGT
Organism: Pleoardoris graminearum; assembly: GCA_030770415.1. NCBI lineage: Eukaryota > Fungi > Ascomycota > Dothideomycetes > Pleosporales > Didymosphaeriaceae > Pleoardoris > Pleoardoris graminearum. The sequence goes on along the minus strand of JASEKS010000011.1, from coordinate 613,302 downwards.
ATACAGAGATAGGCCGTGCCGTGGCCCACGGAGAAAGTTATGCTCAAAAAGAAATGTTAGGGATAGGTGGATCGTGAAGCTACTATGATTAACAGAAGGCACAATTGAGGTTTATGAAGAATTAAACGTTCAAGTGAAAAATGAGATAAGAAACGATTGACGTGCATCTGAAGCTATTACGCGGAAATGTTTAACTCTCAAGCGGAAATATAGAGATAGGAAAGGAGAGTTTAGAATATTCTAAATTATAAAAAATAATGAGAGTCAAATAGGAAAAGGGCCAAATACTACGTTTTACTTACATAACTGGGGGCGGAGGTATGGCAATGCAGGTACGCCACCAGTTTACACACAAACGGTATACGCCGACAGTTTAACCAGATAGCACGTTAGTGTAAAGAAATTCTGGTGGCCAGAAAGAAAATCATTGTTTGAGATGTGGAGAAATTTAATTACGACTGCCAAATCCGGCTTCACCAGCAGCACAAAGATATCTACCACCAACTCTTTGTCCGCCCAAGCGAGAACCCGAACGCTATCCATCCCTCATATGAACGTCCTCCTTAAGGCCTGGCCACACATAAATAGGAAACCTCTTCACGCCAAAGCTCATCGACATACCCTCAGCCAAACAATTGCACCACTTCCACCATGCCCCCCAAACGCAGAGGCGGACGTAGATACGCGACCCAGTTAAATCGCGCCACCACGCATGGCTACCAGATTACGAACGGGTCTGAAAGGGCGTCGTATCAGAGGATGAAGGCCGAGAACCAGCGGGCGTATGTAAGATTTGCGAGAGAACAGACTACGCGCGACACCGCCCTTCGACCAGAGGATGTCATCGCGCTGTGGAGGGTCCTCCCACCGGATAGGAAGCAACGTTATATCGATCTCCCGGCACGTTCGCAATCAGTGCCGCCCACGCGTGATCGTGTACCTTTTGGAGGGGCGCCTGGTGGAATCGGTGTTGGGCCGGTTGTTGCTGGACCTGCACCTCCCGGTAATATACCTCCCGTTGCTGGTCCCGTGCCTCCTGCTGTTGTACCTGCACCTCCTGCTATTGCACCTGCGCCTGCACCTCCACCTCCTATTGCTGGACCTGCAGCTCCCGCTGCCACACCTCCAATCCCTGCGGCGCATCCAGACGAGCCAGACAGACCAGCAGCACTACGCAGATGGACGCCTACACAAGGACCATCGGGGGGATCGAAATATTACTGGCACTTTGTCGATGTCATCTATGACCGCGACTTCGTAGGTGACGAGATATGGAAGAGTTCCAACACACTTTACGCAGCCACGGACACCAATAACACGATCTACGGCGTAAGTGCATCGTGCTCTGTATCACTCAGAAGCCATAGCTAATAACAAGTTTTGTAGCGTATGGTCGTCAAAACAACTGTGTGGAATCCTTACCACAAAAGGGCGGCAGCCGAGTTCGAAAAGACCCGCAATGCTGCAGAGACGGTCTCAGAATTCCCGGAATTGGCTGATTTTCCGGATGCGCTAAAAGACTCGCCATTGCTGAAAGGCATGCATACCATTTGGCAATGTATCACCTTCCAAGAAGAACCGGAGGACGAATTGCAGCCAGACGAATGGGACGTTATGGATGAAGAGGAAGTAGAACAGATGAGGGATAGAGCGGGGAAGGCCCCAGGTCTCCGCCAATACATTGACTGGTCGCCGGGCAAGGACTTGGATAAACTGTTCGACATCTACAATCACAGGAATCCCGAAAAGGTATGACTATTCCGGATATTGCTCTCCGTACACAAATAGCTGATCTTGCCCAGCAAATTCCCGAGCCTTTCATCTGGACGGTCTTGTATAACGTTTCTACAGTCTTGCACTTCATTACTACCCGCGGTTCTCCATGGACCGAGACATCTTCTTCCGATGACACGGGCCCATGGGAGTTTGGAACGTTGGTGCATTGTGGTAAGTTGCATCTCCCTTGGCCAGCAGTAGTATCATACCCGGATACTAATACCTTGCAGATATCAAGCCTGGCAACATCTGTAAGTAGCGCTTTCATCGAGAATGCGTATGTTTACGATGCTGATTTTGTCGTTCAGTCCTTAGTGATCCTCGACCCCCTTACGACCAATACCCAAATCCGCAGCTTGGTGACTGGGATACAACAATAGAATTGGGGTTCTGGGACAGTCCTGGGCAAAAGCGTGATCACGAAAGCTTTGGTAGAGGGGACATGGACTGGAGAGCGCCAGAAAATAGACCACTGAGACAGACGGAAGAGGACTATACTCTCGAATTCGAAGAGGACTCCGCTCTGCAAGAGGACCATACTCCGCAAGGCTTGCCGCCCGGAGAAACATTTCCGCGCGCCAACTTGTCGGGTAAAAGCGACATATGGTCGCTGGGCCTCGTCGCATGGGAGCTGATGAACAGTACTGTTCCTCGGGACAGGCGCAACGAATGGCACGAAGAGATCGTTCAGAAATACAACTATACGAATTTCAACCTCTCGCAAGAACAACTTGGGTACAATGGTTTCTATTCGAAAGCGCTTCATGAGCTGAGGGACCGTTGCTTGAAGATCAATCCGGATGATCGACCTACACCACATGCTATAGCGTTGGAGAGTCTAAGAAATCTCGAGGTCCAGCTCCCGAAAACCGTCGGCAGGTTTTCAAATGGCGAAATTTACCCGCATCTACGGCTGGAGTACAATAGGGAACAATTCGATATGCACGTACCGTTCAGCAGGAGGCGAGGTGGACAGGAGGACAATGAAGGATAAGGTAGAATGTGAATGTGAATGTATAGTGTATCTTAGATCGTCTTGAACAGTAGCAATCAACCTGTCTTGTTAGAACATCTGATACCGTACCGGTACAATAGCCGTGAACGGACAGACAAATTGGCCTAGGAGACTAATATCCCGGTTTCAGGCCCAATATTCTCGTAGCTTCATGCCAGGAATACTCGCGGCCTCTCACTCTCTGGCTCACATACGTGCTCTGTAATCTTGTTAATAGGAAATCCTCCTTAGGTTTAGTAAAAATCCCTTTTAGGTATAGTTACTAAGTAGGGCTATTTACTACTTTTCTATAAAAACTTTTAACTTTCCTTTTTCTATTTTTAACTATATTCGCTCTTTCTTACTCTCTTACTTTTTTTATTTACTTTTGCCTTTTTATACTTTATATAAGCGTATAATACCTATAATTACTAATTTTCTTTTTTTACTATTACTTTACCTCCTTAATTTTTTTAATTTATTCTACCCTTATTTTAAGTATTATTCAAGTAGTCTCTACGCCCTTTTTTAAATTCTATTTTACTTATAAAGCGCTTTAGTCATTATTTTATAATAACTTTATAATTTTTTATATTTATTTATTCATATACTATTTTTTAGCTTTTTTTATTTTATAATCTTATTATATAATTATTATAATTTAAATATTTCTACTCTAAGTAAAAGCGTACTTATTGTAAGAAATTAAGGTAGAATAGTAATATAGTATAATATATAAGATAAATTAAGTATATATTATATATAAGAGTTTGTACCCCTAGATCGTCGTCTAGGCGTACTTATTACTTTTCGATTATATATAAGAGTAAAAAGATAAATCGCTACTTAGCTAAAGCTCTATAGTATAGACTATATATCCCTTATTATATAAATATGCTCCTATTTAAAGCGAAAATACCTAAATTATAATATTTATTCTCTTTTTAGGACTACTTTTAGCCTAAAAATAAATTATATAAATATATATAATCTATATATACCTATTTAGCACTTTTTTAAACTATTTTAGTATAATAGTACATAAAGGCATACATATACTCCTCCTTTTTTAAAACCCCTTTTAGTCGCCCTGAGCCACCACAGCCACACTATTTGTTCGATTAATATACAAATATAGTATAATAGTATTAAATAATAAAATTAAGTACTCTTTTTAAGGTCTTTTCTTATAGGTTGCTATTTAGTAGTATTTAATATTATTTATTTTTTACTATTTCTACTAGGTCTAGTTAATTACGTAATAAGCTAATTAATAATATTATTTTACTAGTATTAGTATCTTAGCGCCTTTAGCTATAAAATTAGACTATAAGGACCTTTACTCCTATTTTTTACTTTAGCCTTAATAATATTTTTTAAAAGTAAGTATTTTATATAAAGCGTAAAGTAATAGAATTTAGTACTAACTATACTATATAATTATATTAAAGCGTAATTAGCCCTTATATATTAATTTTAAATTTATAGTATTAAATTTTAGTTTATACTACTATAATACTTTTTAAATATAAAATACTTAAAGACTTCTACGTCTAGTTAATTTAAAAAAAATAAATAATAGATTAAGTTATTCTATATTAGCTATATTAGAGTTATAGCAAAGTATAATATTTTAAATTAAAAATACTAGTATCTAGTAGACCCTAATAGAAATAAATAAAAATTATTTATTTATAAGGGCTACTAGTATAAGACTTATCTTTTTTATTATAAAGGTATACACATACTCCTCCTTTTTAAAACCCCTTTTAGTCGCCTACACAGCCACCACAGCCACACTATTTATTCGATTAATATATAAATATAAAATATATCTTTTTTTTTAAAAAAAAAGAATATTTTTTATTAAGTAGTAAGTATTAATTTAGTATTATTAAATACTATATAGCACTAATTATACTATTTAGCCTTTATATAGTTAATATTACTATCTTAAGTAGCTGGAGATAGTTATTAATAATGCTTTAGTAGGTAATAAGAATAAGTATTTTACTATAGGCTAAAATGCGTACGAGTAACGCTATATAATATATAAAGTATAAATATTAAGTTATAAACCTATACTATATTAAATACTTTATAGTTTCTTAAAAAGGCTAATTATAATATATAATTAAGTCTACTACTTTTACGCCTTTTATTATAACTAAAGCGCGTAAAATAATCTAAAATAAAAAAAATAGACTAATAAAAAGGTTAAGGATATTTATAAATAAATTATAGTAGATTTAATAGCGTAAGTAAATAATTTATTAAAGTTTAGAGTAAATTAGCGCTAATTATTATATAACGGTAATATTAGATTTTTTAAAAAATTCTATACTTATAGCAGCATCTTTTACTTTACTAATAGATATACTAAGTTTAGTATCCTCTTTTATAGGTGTAGTTAGTCTAATATAGTCTTTAAAAAGAAGTAAAAGTATATTAAAATTAATAATAACTTTAACGACTCTTAAATAAGCCTTAAAAAAAAAATAAAAAATACGTAAGAATTTTTTATTATAGTATAATAGTATTATTTAGGCTAATTTAATACTTTTTAGTATACTTAATTACTAATATACTTTTTAAAAGTCTAGTACTCCCAATATAGTAGCTCTAATTAGTTTAAAAATAAATAAAACCATTAAGCTACTAATTACGCTACTTAGCTTTAAACTTAAGTCTAGATTTTTTAGCGTTTTTTTATTAACTCTTTTTTATTATTATAACTATCGCGCTTTTTAAACTTTTACTTTTAACTAGATTAGGTTCTATTCCTATTAATAATAATAAAAGTAAAGAAGTTATATACTTTAATATTTAATTTAATACTAATTATTAAACTAAAAATAGTATAATCTACTTTACTTCTAGTTATTATTATTAGTTAGCGCTATATCCTAGTAATTATATTTAAAAATAAATAGTAAAAAATATTACTATTATAATATCTTTATTATAAAGGCATGCATATACTCCTCCTTTTTTAAAACCCCTTTTAGTCGCCCCAAGCCACCACAGCCACACTATTTGTTTAATTAATATATAAATATAGTATCTTTAGTAAATAGTTTAATAAGTTAATAATTTTTTAAGACCTTATAATTATTACCGTAATTAATAGGCTTTTAATATAGTCATTTAGGCCGGATAGTACTAATTTTTAATAATTATAGTTTTTATTTTACTATAATATATTTATGTATTTTTTATAATTTTTTTATTATATTATTAAACTATCCTAATTTTTAATAGGACTATTTACGTTACTAAACTTTTTATAAAAAATATATATAAAACTGTAAGAGTAAAAAATAATAATTTTATTTTATATAAAATATAGTTTTAAAGCAGTTTAAAATAAAATATTATTTTATACTAAAAGCCCTTTTAGACTAATTTAGCGCTTATAACTATTAAAAAAAAAGTAAACCCTTTAACTCTTTTAAAGTCTATATAAAATTATTTAAAATTATATTTTTTTTTAAAAAAAACTAGTTGTGGTCTTATTATATTAGTATACTTTTAAGTAAATTATTACTTTTTATAAGAAGTCTATTTTGCTTTTATATTATTTAATCTACTAAGCTTATTTTAAATCTTTTTAAAGTAATCTTAAATTATTTTTAAAATTTTTTTAACGCTTTTATACTAATTAAAGCTTTTAGTTTTTAAGTATTTTTTTTATCTAAATAGTCTATTTATTTAATAAAGTATTTTTATTAACTAGACTTATTACGTTTATAGTTTATAATATAATTTATATTATATATATTATTACTAAATTAGCGTAATATATTAATTATTAGCTTTTACTTATATAGTAGTAAGCCTTAAGATTTATATAATTTTAATAAAAAAAATAAAAAACTAGATAGACTTATCCTAAACTTACGAGTTTAATTTTATATATAGTAAGTAGACTACCTATATATTAAATTACTCTATTAAGACTTAACTATTTCTAGTTAATCTTTTTACTTAGTCTTATAAATTATATATAATAATTTAAAATTTAAATTTTATTTTCTACTTCTAGGTTTAGTAAAAGATATTTTTTATTTTAAAGCGTATTTTAATACTTTTATACTATTTTTAGTTTTTATGTAGCTTTATTATAAATATTAGTAAATTTAGAGGGTAAGTAAAAAGCTTAAAAGTTTATTTTCTTACCTAGTATTTATAAGGGCTAATTTAACTCTTCTAGGCTATATTTATTTCTTTACGTTTATCCGTGGGAGCTGTATCGACTTAGTATACGCTACGTCCTTACTTAATATAGAGGTAGGCAAAAATAAAGCGCTATAACCTAAAACTTATTAAATATAAAATTTTTTAAATTTTATAGCTAGTAGAGTAATAACTTAAGTTAATAACTTATTAGACTATAGCAGTAATAACGGCGGGGTAATAACTATAAAATAGTAATTATTTATTATAAATACAACTATAAAAACTATATATAGCGTATTTAATATATAGTGCGTTTAAAATAGTAAATATAATAGTTTTCTCTCTTTCCTATAAATACTATATACTTAAATTTTAGAAATCTTTTATTATTATTATTATTATATCTACGATATTAGTATTTTAGTATTTTATATATATTTGTATACTAATCGAACAAATAGGTGGCTGTGGTGGCTCGGGGCGACCAAAAGGGGTTTTAAAAAAGGAGGAGTATATGTATGCCTTCATACTTAATGTGTCGAAAAATTTAGTATTTAATTATTAAGTCGGGTAACTTATAGCGTATAGTATAGACTTTTACTAATAGTAATAACTAGCTAAATTATATTAAAGACTATTTTAACACTTACCTTTACGTTATATAACTAGCTAGCCTATTTAATAGGCTAAAAAATTATTTAGTTAACGTTTTTAATACCGACTTAATCCTAATACGCCTCTTCTTATTTAAAATAGTTATAATCTTTAAGCTTAATAATACCTATAAGAACGCTAAGGTCTACTTTAGATTATATAATAATATAGTAAACTTTATAATATAATAACGTAAAAAAGGTAAAACTCTTTTATTTAAAATAGAAAACGGCAGTAGTAGTAGCAGTAGTACTTTAATAATAAAAAAAAAAACTTCTTTAAAATAGTAAAAAAAGTAAAGCTTTAGTAAAAAAAACTTATTAAAATAATTAGAATTATTTAGGCGTGGAAATATATATACGTATAAAAGTAAGAGTAGGGCTTTAAAGTAGGCGGTAGACAGTAAAAAAAAAATACGCTATAGCGCTATAAGATAGTTATAGAAGTTTACTATTAGGGAAGTTAGTAATTATTATAAAAAAATAAAAAAATTTTACGGGAAGTACTATACTATATTTTAATATTTTAATTACTATTAGAAAGGTTATAGGTTATTAGTACTAGTAAAAAAGTCGTTGTAGTTACTATATAAAAAGCTTATTAAAAGTTAGTTAATTACGTAATATAGTAGAAGTTTAAATAACTAGTCTAAAGTTGCGTAACGTTATAGTAATAACTCTAGAGAAGGGTAGGCTATATCTATAGTAGACTTAAAAGAGTGTATACTTGATAATAAAATACTAACTATTATTATAAATAAATTTTATATAGGAGATTTACAACGTCTAATTATTTTACTTTAAGTAATAAAAAATATAAAAGTACTATTTAAAAATCTTATTTTACTATTTTATTTACCTATTTATTTATAAGTAGAAGGTAAAGAATAAAATTCGCCTTAAGTTTAAATAATAATAAAAAGTATTTTAATATTTTACTTATATAAGCGGACCTCTATTAAATAGTGCTATTATTAAATTTTTATAAAATTTTATAACTTTATAAATCTAAGACTAGACTAGATTAATACTATTTTAATTTATTTTTACTAGTATATAATAGACTATTATAGAGAAATAGTTAATAATTATAAAAATTATATTATAAATAATTTTAGTAAAGCGAGTAGGGGGTAGGTCTATAATAAAATTTATAATTATATATTATTATAGTCTATTAGGGATAAAAAGCGAACAGAGAAGACTATAAAATTTATATATTTTTAAATTAGTATACTAATAGCGCTTATAGTTATAAATATAATTAGTAATATTTTTAAATATACTTATTTATATATATTTACGCTATACATGCTTAAGAATTTACTTTATATTAAAATACTTTAAAAGGGGACTATTATAGTATTTTATAATTACCTTTACCTTATCTTTAGAAGTATAAAGCTATATTAGCTTTATTAATTTTAATTTAACGCCCTTTAAACTATTTAGTTATAAATTATTATTATTATTTTTAAATAAGTTTTACTTTTTATTTTCTAGATCTATTAAGTACTTTAGGATAATTATTTCCTATTTAAGTAAATTATATAGTTTAAAGTTTTAAATTTCTTTTATAAGCTTTAAGTTGTATTTTTAATTTATTTAAATATAAGTTATTATTATAAAAACTACGACCTCGTTAACTTTTATAGTAAAAAGTTACTATTTTGAAAAATTAATATAAAATTAATTACTATGGCAAAAAATACGTAAATTATATCGTTTTAAAAAGAAAGTCTAAGAGACTTATCTAAGGATTGTAGTTATTACTTATTAATTACCTATAATAAATTAAAATTACCTAAATATAGTAATATTTTTAACCACTTTTTTAGGTTCCTATAACTTTTTTTATTAGCAAATATATTTAACTAAAATATTAACTATACTATTTTAGGCCTAGTATAGGTCACATAACTTTTTTAAAGTATATTAGTAATTTAATAATAAAATTATATTAATAATAAAAATTTAGCTTATACTTATATAATCACTAATTACGTAATAGATTATTAATATTATAGTATATTATAATATCTTTAACTTTAATAAACTTAAACTCTTATTCTCTTAAAATAGCGCTAAAACGCTTAAAACTTAAATATAAAATAAATTTACTTTTAATAGTAAATAATTCTCCTTCTTTAATTACTACTACTTTAAAAAAGTCTGCTTCTACTATATATAACGCTATACAACGTAATAAAAGTATAAAATAATAATAAAGAAAATAAATATAATATAAAAAAAGTATATATAGGGGGTATAAAAAAGTTAATAAAAAGGGATAAAAGAGTAATTAATAGATACTTAACTAGAAGTCCTAAAAAGGAAAATAAAAGTATACTATTAGAAAATAATATAGAGATTATAAAAAAAGAATTATAAAGAGTTATAAAAAAAGAAGATTATAATATTAATATAAGTAAAAAAAAACCTATAATTAATAAATAAAACGCTAAAAAAAAAAAAATTAAAATACGCTAAAGAAAATAAAAAAAAAATTAAAAATATAAATTTAAAAAAGACTATATTTTTTAATAAGTTAGTAATACAAAAGGGTAAAGTTAAAAAAAAGTATTATAGAAAAAAGAATAATAATAGAGTTAAAAAAGAACTAGCTGTTACCTAATTATAAAGTAAGTTATTTTAATTTTTTAAAATATTAAAATATATAATGTTTAATATATTCTTAAGTTATAGTTTTAGTTATTTAATATTAATTATATTAATTATTTTATAGGCTATAATATAACCTTTTAAGTTTAGGGAGCTATTTAGATAGAGGGGAGAAGTAAATTAGTATTTATTAAAATACCTAATAATAATACCCCCTTTACTAATAAGGACTATATTAATAAAGTCCTTATACCTAAAGTTAAACCGAATATAAAAAGGGGTAAGTTTTATTAACTTTTTTTAAATACTTTTTTATTACTATACTTATATATATATATATAATTATATTATATTATAATAATAATCTTTATATTAATATAAATTTAGGTTAGATATTTTAATAAGATAACGCGCCTATTTATAAAATAACAGATATTTTAAACTAGTTTAAAAATAATAAAATTATACTATTTTCTTACCTAGCCTATAGCCCTGATTTAGCCCTAATAGAAAATATATAGAGTTATTTAAAATAAAGGTTAAATAAAAATAAAAAGGCCAATTTAGGTATAGCATTTAGTTTATAAAGTATAGAGATCTTTAAATATATATTTATATATTAATCAAATAAAAGGGTGTAGCTATAGTAACTATATAGGTAACTAAAAGGGGTTTTAAAAAAGGAGGAGTATATATATACCTTTATACTTAATATATTAAAAAAGTTAAATAAGGCTAGATTAAAAAAGGAATAGCGCCGTGCTAGCTTGTACTAGCGCGCTTAGTACGCCCCCCTAAAAAAATGTTAAATTAATAAACTCTAATATAAAAACTCTAGTACAGATATTATATTTTTTAGAAGAGATATATATAAATAGTAGCTACTACTACTACCTATATATCTCTCCTTTATCTTCTTTTACAGTTAACACAGCCAAACCTAAATATTTAAAAAAAGATACTTACTAAATATTCTCTAAAATATTCTTTAAATTTTTTCCTATTTTTATACTTTTCTCGGCAGATATTATACTTATTAAGATTAACCTTAATACGCCTACTGCGCTAAATATATAAACTATTTCTGCTATATCCTACCTAGATAGTAATATATAATAAAAAGTTTTTAATAATACCGCTAAGTATCCTGTACGTAATATAATTACCTACTAGTTTTATAAAAGTACTATTTATTAATTTCGCGTAATATTATACAATTAGTATAATAAAGAGTATAAAGGTATATACATACTCCTCCTTTTTTGAACCCCCTTTTAGGTCGCCCTAAGCCACCACAGCCACACTTTTTATTCGATTAATATATAAATATATAGTATAATAAAATAATAAATAGCGTAGTAACTTTATTAATAGTAAAGGCTATAGAATTTAAAAATTTAAAATTAGTTACGGTAGCCTCTATAAAGGTAAAAATAATAAAAGTAAAAATAGTAGTACTATATTAGTTATAAAAAATAAAGAGTTAGCGCGTTAATATTAAGTTTATAATAAAAATATATAGTCTAAAATCTGTAGTATAGCTACGTAAGATATTATTAGGCGTGCTAGTAGTAAAGATAAAGACGTTCTAAGTTTTAAATTCTAAGCTTAGAGCCCGTAGGGTAATAAGTAAAAAATATAGAAATACTAGAGTTAGTTAATATTTAAGGGTTTAGGGGGGCCTATATATAATTTCTCTAGTATAGTAATACGTAGACTAGGTATATATATAGGCGTACTTAGTATTGCGTTATATTATCGTTGTAGGTAAAAAAAGAGATATAATTATAAATAAAAAATATTAACTATTATTAAACGCTACACTACTTGTATGTATATAGGCGGAGTAAAAAGTAATAGGAATAAATATAACCTCTATTTTGTATAAAAATAAAGTTAAAAAAGTAACTAATAGATTACAATAGCAGTTATCGGTCTAGATTTTTAAAAAAGTTATTATAAAAGAGTAGTATAAAATACTATAAAAAGTTATTAATAACTATATTTTATCTCTTTCTAACCGTTATAAGGTAGTTATAAAAGCTAAAGAGTATTATACTAAGTATTAGTAATTTATTATTTACTAGTTTATTATTAAAAATTTAAAAAAGTGACTTTAATATATAATTATATAAATAATATATAAATATATAAAAATATTTTATATACTTATATATTACAAGGACTATTATAATTTTATAATAATTAGCAAATTTTGCACCTTAAATAAAACGTTATTATAGCCTAAAGTAGGGCCCTAAAAATCTTCTATATTTACTAATTTTTTTCCCTTAAACCCCTTAGTAAGCAGCCCCTAAGTAGGTAAATAAAATACGCTAGTCTTTCTCTTTAAAACAGTATTTTTTTTACGTATTCTTAGCCTTACTAATTAATAAGTTATATAACTTTAAAAAAGATAATTTTTAGATTATTTTTTTCCCAATATTATCCCCCTGTAATTAGGGTAATAAAATAGGGTATTAACTAAATTTATTAACTTTATTTTATAAAATATATTAAAATTATATTTAAACAGAAATAGGTATAATTATATTTAATATAGTAATAGGGTTTTTATTTATATAAATTATTATAAATTATTATAATTTATATAAATTTTAAAATAAGTACTTTATAAGTATTATTTTTAGTACTTAATACTATTTATAATAATAAAAAGTTTTTTATTATATATATTATAATAGTACTACGCGCTGCCTAATTTATTTAAATAAAAATTAATTAGCTTTTATTAAAATAATTTATTCCTTTTAAGAACTAATTTGTTTAAAATAGTACTAATAGCTTTATTAAAAATATTTATTTTAATTTAAGTTTATTTTTTATACTTAAAGTGCGAAAGTATTAGTATTTTAAAAAATTTTTTTTTAAAGATTTTTAAAAGTTTTTCTACTAGTATTACCTATATTAATATAAACGCTTTTCTCTTTTTTTATAGCTTACCCGCTTTTAATACTATTTAATACTTTTTAGAATAATTTAGTAAGTCGTAGGGCTAATTAAAAAAATTAGGTTATAAATTTATAATAGCAGTTTATAACACTAATAAAGACGTAAATATTTATATATATATAAGTTTACACTAGTTTTAAATTATCTTAACTTAAGTTAGGTTAATTAAAAAACCTTAAGTAAAATAATAGAATTAAGATATTTAGTAAAGGTAGTATACTAAAAATATTTTTTAAATTTAAATAAAGGTTTACTTTACGTAAACGCTGTAATACCTCTTTTATATAACTTTTATATATTTTTTTTATATCTAAGAAGATAAGTATATTATTAAAATATATAATATAGGTTATATAAACTAATTTAGTTAATATTTATAATATAAACTTTTTTAATCTAGCCTTACCTAACTTTTTTAATATATTAAGTATAAAGGTATATATATACTCCTTCTTTTTTAAACCCCTATTTAGGTCGCCCTAAGCTACTATAGCTATACTTTTTATCCGATTAATATATAAATATATATATATATAATATAAGCTATTAGAACTACGTAAGTATATTTATTAAATTAAAAAATATAACTATATATATAGAATAGCTATATTTTATACGGAATATAGTTTTCTATTTATTATTTTTTATAATATAAATATAATAGTAAGCTTTTTATAAATTAAGTTTAGTATAGATTTATACTTTTATAATATAGTCTAGTAATTTTATAATTAGTAAAAAAGTATTATAATTTTTAATTATAATTTTATTAAGGCCTTTATAGTTTATATAAAGTCTAAAACTACTACTTTTTTTTTATAAAAAGAATAGAGGCTCTAGTAGAGAATTTTAATTACTAAATTTATTTATATTAAAGATATTCTTATATATACTTTTTAAGAATCACTAGTTTAGTAACTAAAATATTATATATAAAATAATATAAAGCATTAGTACTAGACTTAAAATCTTTATCTAAAGCTAAATCTAAAAAATTAAAATATTTAAATAGTATAAAATATTCTCTATACTTATTTAGTCTATTTTAGACTAGAATGTTTATTAAGTCTACTAGGTATATATATATCTAAATACTTAAATTATATATAATACGCTTAAACTCTTCCGCGCTTTTAAAAGTAATTTTTATAAAAAAAAATTTTTTTTTAAATTACCTCTAAAGAGGACTATTTATATAATAATATTTATATTTAAACTTTTTTTTATTAAACTAAAGTAGATTAGAAAAATTTTATATTAAAAAAAATCTATAACTATAAATAAAACTAATCAAGTTTAATTTTAATTACGTAAGTTAGTTAAGTTTATTTTAATAACTATAGTACTATAAATAGTTATATTAAAAATATTTACCGCTTATACTAATTATAGAGAAAAACAAGCTAGAAATTACTAAATTTTAAAATTAAAAAGTAGAGACTAGTTTTATAAAAGAAGGCGCTAAAGAGCCGTAATATATATATATAAAGGAGAATAAATCCTTTATTTTAAAAAGTTTTATAAACTAGTAATATAAACTCTAAAGTATTTTTCCGTAATATACCCCTTAATTAAGCTAATTAAAATAGCTTTACTATTTAAGCGGCTTAAAATTAATTTTTTTAGGCTTATAGTAGCTATAGAATTAATTTTAAAAAAAGCTTTATTAAGTAGACCTTTAGCGGGTAGTATTACTAAATAATAGAGTTTTAGAATAAAAGACTAAATATAGTAAATATACTAGCGTTTAGTAGTATAAATAGCGTTTATATAATTTTTTTACTAATTTTTTTAAAATAATTTTTACTCTTTTTACGCTTTTTATTATTACTTTTACGTATTCTTATACTGTCTATTTTATATCTAAACTCTTTTATTTAATTTTATTTCTCTTAATAGCTCTTTAAGCTCTCTAACTATTATAAATATTATAAATTAATTATTTATATTACTACTGCTGTAACTGTAATAAGCTATAATACTTTTTTTAATTTTTACTTTTTAGAGTTTATCTAAATATTTAATCTTTAATTTTTTCTCTTAAAAATTTTACTAATCTTTACTTAATAGTTTAAAGCTATAATAAAAAATTTTTAGTATAAAACTAAACTTAACTACTTAAATTTAACTAAGCGCGATTAGTATTTAAAATATTTTAAGTATACTAAAATTAGTAAAGAGCTAATAGAGTCTAGTTTTTTAGTTTTTAGTATTTTATTTACTATTATTTTTTAACCTATAATTACGCTCCGTAAGAAAAAGTAGGTAAAAAGAAAAAAAAATAAAAAGCGTAAAAAGTTTTAATAATAAATAGCTTAGTAGAACTAAAACGCTATTTAGTCTTAAATAAAAAAATTTATAATTTAAATAAAAACTCCCGTACTATAATATTTAAAAAATTATTTACTTTTTTTATAAGTTAATATACTGCTACTATAAGCTTTAAATAATTATTTTATATCTTTAATAAATAAAGATTTTTTTTTTAATTAAGAAGTTTTGCAGATCTCTTTATTTTTAAAAAAAAAATTTTTATTATTATTATAAGCTTACTAAAATTTGCCTATACTATTATTTAGTAATTTTAATAATCTTTTTAGTCTAATACCTATATTACGCTCCTAAATAGCTATTTAAGAGCTAGTTTAAAAGTATATAATATCTCTATAAGAAGCTTAATACTAATAAAAATTTTAGAAAGCTTTTAAAATTATTAAATTTATCTAGCCTATTTCTTTAGTTTAGCCTTTTTAAGCGTAAAACGCTATTAGCGTCCTTTTTAATTGAGCTCTTTTAAGTTTTACTAAATTAGATTTAAAAAATAGGCCGCGCCTTATAGTAAAGAGCAAATCTAAAAATAAATCTAAGAAAAAAATAAAATTAATAAGCTATTTATTTTACAGACTCTATTACGCCGTAGTAATAAAAATAATATTAGTAAAATAAAGATATACACATACTCCTCCTTTTTTAAAACCCCTTTTAGTCGCCTTAAGCTACTATAGCTACACTATTTATTTAATTAGTATATAAATATATATATAATATTAGTAAAAAATATTTTAAACTTTTTAGTTTATAGTTTTTTAAAGCTCTATCTATTTTTTTATATTAAAATTAAAAAAGTTTTAAAACTACTAAACAGCGTCTATATAGCTTAATATTATTAATAGTTTATAGAATTAAAGTACCTTATATCTTACTTTTATTATTTAGGTAGTACTTTATTTAGTAAAAGTAATAAAAATTACTATAATACTAAGACGTAAGACTTTTATTACTAAATATATAAAAGCAGATACAGCTATATACTAATATATATACTAATATTTTAATTTAAAAAATTTAAAAAAATTATATACTTACTATTATAGTCTTAGTTATATCTAAAAGATTACTAAGTACTTTCTATCTTATTATAAGCCACTCTATAATAAGAAGGTAAAATAGTTTACTTATAAGTAGGTATAATTTTTTAATCTACTTTTTTTAATTTTTACTAACGTAGACTTTATAAATAATAAAATTTAATAAATTACGGACTGCTATTAGGTAAATAATTAAAATAAATAAAAACTTAAGTAGTAACTCTATAAATAATATTTCTAATAAGATTACTTCGCGCTATACTTAAGCTATTTAAAAGTTTAGTAAGCTAGTAAAGTTATTAATCTATTAAGTATATTTATTAGATTATTATATAATTTTTATTATTTTATTATTTTTTTACTTTTTTATTATAGAGTTTTTCTAAGTAATACGATTTTAAATTATTTATTTTAAATAGTAGCTAATAAGCTATTTAATATTTAATTTAAAGCGCTTTACGCTTTATCGTTATATAATTTCTTAAAATTCTAGTTTAGTAATTTTTTTTTTATATCTTTAAAATTTAGTTACTTTTTAAATCTTTAGAATTACTAAGCTATATAAGCTTTTATTAACCTATTAGCTAGTATATTACTTATTTAAAGGTATTTAATTTTAAAACTCTTTTTTAAGTATTTTTAGTATAACTATATATTTTATATACTTATATAGCGTAAATAGGTAGTTATATATTTATTTTTACCTATAACTAGAGTAATTATCTATTAGTTATTATAGAATATACGCTATATAGTTTTAAAATCTAAAATAAGTGTTTTAAAGAAGCGCTTTAAAGCTATTATTTTTTTATTTATATACTTAAGCGCGAGGAGCTCCGCTTTAGTAGTTAATATTATAATAATAGTTTACCTAATAGCTTTCTAAATAATTATACCCCTAAATAATATAATAATATAGCTATATAAAAATTATCTACTTTTTAGATTATTTATAAATAAAGTATTTAAATAGATTATAAGTTTTAGGTCTTTATATACTCTATATTAGATTACTTAAAAGCGCAATCTATAAAAAAATATAATTATATATTCTACTATAGTAAAGTGCTCTTTATTTAAATTAATTAAAAAATAAGAGAGTTTTAAAATAGTAAATACTATATCTAGTTATATTATAATAGTAGTATAAAATATAAATCTAACGCGCTTCTAATATACTTTAATTTTAGCTTTTATTACTTTTTTCTTATTCTTAACTAGCTCTTCTAATAGTAAAAGCGTTAGTAAAAAGAATACTAAATTAACTACTCTAAATTTCTTTGTAATCTTTTTAATATATAAATTATAAATTAGTGTAATTATTTAATTTTTTAATTTCTAATTATCTATACTTTAAAATACTATTTTATAACTTTGTGTACCTTTATTTTATATATTTCTAAGAGCTTATTACGCAGTTTAAAGGCTTCTTATTAATAAATTTTATAGTATAGAAATAGAATATTATATATATAAAAAAGTATAAAGATTTTATAATCTACGTTAAAAAAATAAGTAAGATTCTTTTTTTAAGTAAATAAAACTAAGTTTAGCTAAAATACTAAAAAATTTCTTATACTATAGTATAGGTAAGTTCCTTAAGCTATATAGAGCTTAATTAAGCTTTATATAACTATCTTCTTATTTATAGCTATTAGGTAGTTTATACTATACTAGATTTAAGGGGTTAATTAGTATATTAAAGAATATACTAATTATATTAAGCTATAAAATCTTTAGATTAAACTTTATTATAATTATTATAATTATATAAAAGAAGCGTACTGTAAGCGTTATAATATATATTAATAAAAGTATATTTTTTAACTAGAGATTACCTTTAATAATAAAGCGAGTTTTATACTTTATAAAATAACTATTCTAATTAATCTTATAGGTAAATACTTACTTAAGTAAAAGTAAATATTTAGTATTATTAAAGCGCGCGACTACCTACTAAGTTTACTTTTTAAAAAGTATAGTTTATTCTTTATATATAGCCTAATAAAAGAATAAGCTAAATAGATATAAAAAAATTACTTTTTATATTATTAGTTTTTTTAGAAGCTTATTACGGTATATTTAAGCTTTATTTTAAAATATTATTTTTTTTAGGGCCCTATTCTATATAGTAACTTAAACTATAATATTAATAATTATAAACTCTCTATACTCTACCTGTATAAAATTTATACTAAAAATAAATATATTTATAAAATTATACTAAAGAGAGCTATCTACGCTATCTAATAAAGTGCTTATAAGTTTTATATTATATAATAGCTTACTTTCTAAATTAGGGCTTAATAATATATAAATACTAAAATAGTTTTTATTTCTACCCTCTAGTTTATTAGAATTTTTAAGATTTAACCTACGTTATCTTTAGCTTTATTAAATAGCTAAACTATAGTTTCTTATAGGTCTCTATATTTTATAAATATAAATACTAATTATTTTAATTAATAAAAGGAGCTCTATATTGCTAATTTAAGTAATAATATTAAATAAGCGTTTACTTACTATTTAAAAATTCTATAGGCTTTTTACTCTAAACTATTTTACTTCTTTACTAGGGTATATTTTATAAGAAATATTAAAGTATTTATCTTTTTTAAAATTTATATCTTTAAGTTCTTTAGGCTCTAAAATAGACTAAAGAGAAATTAAACTAATATTTATATTATATAATATATAGATTTATAACTATTAGTTAGCTATACTAATAGTTTACGTATATACTATTTATATAAAACTTTACTTACCTAACTAGCTAAAAAAATAAAATAAGACTTACGCTAAAGTACTTTTAAACTATTATTTAAATTACGTAATATTTTTACTAATTTTTAGCTTACTAGAGTTATAGGCTTACGTATTAAAAATTTTATTAAACGCCTTATCTATATCTACAATCTTAATAGTATATAAAATATTTATAAGCTTTATAGCCTCTTTTTATAGGATAGGCTAATTTATAGTTTTTTTATAGAAAAAAGTTTTATTAAACGTAATATTATATATTATAATAACCTAGTTAAGCGATAGTACTTATATTTTATAAATATTAAAAGCTATATAATTAACTAAATATCTAATATAGATACGTAGATTTATTTTAAATTTATACCTATTACGCCCGGCTATATAATCTCTATTTAAAAAATATACGCGATAACTATAAGTATATATATTATTTTAATCTAGGCGTAGATCTGCCGTTTAGTACTTTATAAATTTAGGTTTATAATAATAAAAATACTGTTTAAACTAGCTATAAAAGATTTTATTTAAAAATTATATATATTTAAAAGTTACTAAATTAATATTATAAAGCGCTGTAGCCGCTTTTATAATTTTTAATTAAAACTTGTTTAGTAAATTTATACTAAGCCTTATAGTAATAGTTTTATTAATAATTTTTTAGCTAGCGCGTTTAGCGCCGCCGTTTAGCTTATATATATAAAAAGGTAGTAATTTAATATTTATACTAAGCTTTTTTATCTATTTTTTAAAATATAATCTTTTATACTATAAACGGGTAGTAATATTGTTATTTTAAAAAATTTTTATAATTTTAAGTTTATACAAAGTATATACTTATATAGTAAAATTTAAAAATATTTTTATAAGCTCTAAAAGTAACTCTACCTATAAGCTTTATATATAAATCTTTCTACTATAGTTATTTTTAACTAATAATATCTACTACTTTCTGACCCTTCCTTTAGGCATATTAAAAAGATTTTATAAAATACGCTAGTATAGTTATAGTAATTTTTTTTTAAATTTTTAAAAAATTACCTAAGCTATATATATAAGGGAATATTACTTATAATATATATATTTAGTACTTAAAATATAAATATTTTACACTTTATAAACTAGAGTATATAAAGCTTTTTAACTTAAATATTTTACTTTTTAGTATTATATATCCTTAGTATTAATATATAAATATATTAATTATAAATAAAACTTTTAATATACTAGTATTACGCTCTAAACTAAAAAATAAAAAAATAAAGGCTTATTTTTAATAAATATAAAATTATATTTATAAATAAATATTATAAGTATAAAACTCTATTTTAAAAATCTTACGTATAGTATATTATTTAAGTCTAAATACTAAAATTCCTTATTATATAGGTAAGCTTTAAATATTATATTTAGGTAAAATTTTTTTATAATAGTTATATTTTTTAATATAAAGTCTTTTATAGAGTTTCTATTTAGGCTATTTAAAATATTTTTAATTACTTAGGTTTTTATACTAGAGATTAAAAAAGCTTACGTTTTAGCTTTAATAGTATAAATACTATTAGTTTTTTTAAAAGATTTTAAAATAAGCAGTAATCTATTATTTACTAAATATAAAATAGTACTATTATTAAAAATAATATTTTTAAAGAGCGTATAGGTATTATAATTATATATAAAATATATACTATTACTTTATTCTAATTTACTACTTATAATAAGTAAAGAATTAATAACTATATATATAAAAGAGCTAAGAAATTTTTATTTATTAGATTTTTTACTCTATAAAGTATTTCTTTTAAGCTATTTTTTTTACTTAAGTATATTATAAAGAGCTGTAAATTTATTAAATTTAAGATACTTAAGGAGCTTTTTTTTATTTTTTTTTTTAAAAAGTAGGATAGTTTAACTAGTATAAATACTTATTAAAGCTAACTATAAGTAATAGTACTTAGTAGGTTTCTAATAGTATACCTTAAATCTATAAAGATACTAATATAACTCGCTCTTATTTTTTAGCTATAAGCTATTTAATTAGGGAGATAGGCTTTATTTACTAAGTATTATAAAAATTCTAGAGCTCTTAGTAGTTAATTTAGTAATTTTATTTTATAATTCTATTTAAAAGATTCTTTCTACTTTTATTAGAGAGAGCTTTTTATTTTTAAATATTAATTTTTAGACTTAGGTTATACGTATCTATTTTATCTAATTAGGTATTAATTTTTTACCTATAGTAGTAAGAAAGTTAGTAATAGTTAGTTTATTTTAAATATTACTAAGTTTATATACTTTTATTTTTATAAAAAGAGCTTTCTATTTATAATATTATAATTTAGAAACTATTTTTCTATACTCTACTTTCTTTAAATAAGTATAGTATTATTATTATATAATATTTTTAGCTACTGCATTAGTAGTTAAAAGCTTTTATTTAAAAAAATAAATAATTAAGTAAGTTAAAATATATTTTTTAATAGTATAGTATGTTTAATTAGTACTTATAAATTTTAAAGCTACTATTATACTAATCTAGTTTTAGATATTTATTACTTAGTTTACTTTAGTAGTATAATTAGTTAAATAGGCTTAGTATATAGCTATTTTAGTAGTATAATTATAGTAGATTTTTATAAT
Source organism: Pleoardoris graminearum (assembly GCA_030770415.1). NCBI lineage: Eukaryota > Fungi > Ascomycota > Dothideomycetes > Pleosporales > Didymosphaeriaceae > Pleoardoris > Pleoardoris graminearum. The sequence goes on along the minus strand of JASEKS010000011.1, from coordinate 591,334 downwards.
TTTAGCTTTAGACGTTTCTATAATATATAAAAGTTTTAGTATTTAAAAAAAAATATTAAAATTATTAACACTTTTAAAGTTAGAATTAATAAGATTTTATATATAGTAAAGCGTATACTATACTTTAAACTATATATATTAAGTTAGCTAGCTCCCTAAATTAGTAAGACGGATATTATTAGTTAAAAAAGATAAAATAGCTCTAGTTATTATAACGCTTAAAGGATTATTAATTATAAAGCTTACTAAGCATTTAATAGTTAAAGATATAAAATTTATTATTAGTATATATATAAAATAATACTCGCTAGGTCTATAGAACTAAAAGCTTTTAAATAAAAGATTAAAGAATTAATTAAAGCTTTAGAAAATAGGATTTTTAATAATTAAGTATATAAAGAAAATCTTTCTTTACTCCTAAAACGCCGGGCTTATAACTATAAAAGAAAACGAGCTAGAAATTACTAAATTCTAAAATTAAAGAGTAGAAACTAGTTTTATAAAAAAAGGTGCTAAAAAGCTATAATATATATATATATAAAAGAATAAATTCTCTATTCTAAAAAGCTTTATAAGCTAGTAATATAAACTCTAAGGTATCTTTCCGCGACACTAATAATTTATAAAAAGTAGTTACTTTTAAGCCTATTTCCTTTACTAGTTTAGTATTTATAAAATTTAAAACGAACTCTAAGTTTACTAAAACTTTAATATAGTCTTTATTTATAACTCTAGCTTTTAGGGTAACTATCCTCTTAAGTTAGTTATCTAACTAGTTAAATAAATTACTAATATACTTAATCTTAAATATTTTTAGTAAATAGTTTATAATAATTTTAATATAGGTAGTAAGTACTATAATTACTTTTACCTTTTTTATTTTTTTATTTAGGTAGATAACGTAGCCTTATTAGTTACTTTTTTAGATTTAGAGACTATCGGCTTAATTTTATATTAGTAGTTAAAAATATAATAGCTCTTTTTACTATAATAGTAATATATTAATATACTAGTAAAAATTTTATTTTAGTTAGTACTCTATTAAACTAGTTAATACTTAACTATATCTATTAGTTCTACTAAAAATATTTTTAAAGTTTAGTAAATTTTTTTATATTTTACGTATTATTTTTAGGCTTTTACGTTTTAAAATTACTAAAATTAATTATCTTTTATATTAACTAAAAGAAATTAGTGTGTTTTTTTATTTTAGTAAGAGTATTAATCTATTATATTTTTTAAAATATAGAACTTAGTTTAAAATGTTTTATTTAAGTAGCTTATAAAGTTTTAAACTTATTAAAGTTTTTTACTAGTTTTAAGTATATCTAGCTCTTTCTAAAAAGGATAAATATAGTTTAAAATTTTTATAAAAAATGACTTAAACTACTAGATAGTTTACTTAAAATTAATTTTAGTTTTATTAAACTATTATAGCAGTTTTCTAAAAGTATTTAATATTTTAACTTTTAAAAAGTTTTAAGTTTTTTTTAAAAATAGATTAGTACTAAATTTTAACATAATTTTAGTCTTTTAAATAGTTTAAAGGGAATTATTAATATAAATAATAATAAATTTAGCCGTTAAGATCTCTATTAGGAAATAGGTTAATAATTAGTAAAAATAGTATTTATAATTATTTTTTTAATAGTTAAAGTCGCGTCTGTTTTTTTTTTTAAATATAAAAGGCCTTTAGTATTAGTAAATATATCGCTAAAATAGAAACTAAAATAGTATAATTTTATAAAATAGTTAGTTTTTTATATATATATTTATATTTATATACTAATTAAACAAATATTGTGGCTATAGTAGCTCGGGGCAACTAAAAGGGGTTTTAAAAAAGAAGGAGTATATATATGCCTTTATTAGGTTTTTTTATAATTATAATTTAGTTGCCTGCGTTAAAGTAATAGTAAATATTAAGGAATTACTTTATTTTTATTTTTATTTTTAACTTGTCGGAGCTAAGTACGTATTTTATTAAAATTAGTAAATATAGAGAGTTTTAATTAAAATAAAAATATTAAACTATAATAATTAGTAACTATTTATATCTTTTCATATTTTAATAGACCTAATAAAGACGTCTCTACGGCTTATATAAAATTTTAAAAAACTTAAGTATTAAAAATACTAAAAAGAGACTTAAGATTTTTTTTTAAAGTTCTTTAATAATTTTAGTATTTTATAAAACTAATATATTACGTATAATTAAGTAATAAGACTTTTTTAGAGCTATATTATACTAAATTACTTTTAAAAAATAAAAGAGCGATTTAAATATAAAGAATTAAGGTAAAATAGTAAAATAGTATAATATATAAAATTAAAAAGATAAATTATATTTATATATTATATTTATATATTAATCAAACAAAAAGTGTAACTATAGTAGCTTAGGGTAACTAAAGGGGATTTAAAAAAGGAGGAGTATATATATACCTTAATAAAAAGATAAATTAATATATTTATATTTATATACTAATCGAACAAATAGTGTAGCTATAGTAGCTTAAGGTAACTAAAAAGGGTTTTAAAAAAGGAGGAGTATATACATACCTTTATAATAAATTAATATTTAGCTAAAGCCCTTCAGCGTAGATTATATATCTCTTATTATATAAGCACGCTTTTATTTAAAGTAGAGACACCTAAGTTATAATACTACTATAATAAGGGATATATAGTTTATATTATAAGACTTTTAGTTAAGTAATAATTTATTTTTCTTTTTTTATTAATAATATATACTTAATTTATTTTATATATTATACTATAAACTATACGCTAAGCTATATACTAAACTACGCGTTAAGCTACGCGTTAGTTATATACTAAGACTATTAGTTTAAGTCCCCTACTAATATAAAATAAAAATATTTTTTATAATTCTTATACACGCTTATTTTTTGACTATACTTAAAAAAATAACTTTTTTAACTTATATCTTTTTAGACCAGTGTCTTAACGCTACGCATTATCTTTTTTATATAATATTATATTATATTACTATTTTACTTTAATTTTTAATATTTAAATCGCTCCATTATATAATAAAAGTAATAGAGTATAATATAGCTTTAAAAAAATTATATTATTTTATTATATAACATATGTTAATTCTATAAAATACTAAATTTATTAAAAGATTTTATATAAAGAAAGGTAAAGTGTAGTGCGGAGACACTAGTCTAAAAAAGGTATAGGTAAAAAAAGTTGTTCCCCTAAATATATTAAAAGATTTAAAGAAAATTTTAAGTCCCCTTTTAGTATTCTTAATACTTAAATTTTTTTAAATTTTATATAAACTGTAAAGACGCGTCTATTAAATATATTAAAGTATAAAAAAATATAAATAGCTACTAACTATTACAGGGGGATAACATAAAAAAGTTTAATTAAAAAAGGTACCTTGTTTAAAATTTTATATAAAATTAAATTATAGGCCCAAAAATACGTCTGTAATACAGTTTTAAAGCGAAAATTATAAAAAATTTTATAAATATTTTACTTACTACTTATTAATTACGTATAATAAATTAAAATTACCTAAATATAGTAAATTTTTAAACTCCTTTTTTAGGTTCCTATAACTTTTTAGTTAGTAAATATATTTAACTAAAATATTAACTATACCCTTTTAGGCGTAGTATAGGTTACGTAACTAGTTTTTTTAAGGTTATTAGTAATCTAATTATAAAATTATATTAATAATAAAAATATAGTCTAAACTTATATAAATACTACTTACGTAATATATTATTAATATTATAGTATATTAAAAAATATTTTTACTTTTATAAACCTAAACTTCTATTTTTTTACAATAGTGCCAAATTTTTTAAAACTTAAATCTAAAATTAAACTTTTTTTAAAAATAAATAATTCTCTTTTTTTAATTACTATTACTTTAGAAAAGCCTTTACAAATAATTTATAGAGCTATAAATAAAATAAAAAAAAAGAGAATAATAATTATAATATAAAAAACATTAAAAGTGGTAAAGTTTCTAAAGTAACTTAAAGAGAAATAAGAGTAATTAATAGGGACTTAATTAGAAGTCCTAAAAAAGAAAATAAAAGACTATTATTAGAGAATAGTCTAAGTATTTTAAATAAAATCGTTATAAAGGATTTTAAAAGAGTAGAATTATAATATTAATATAAGTAAAAGAAAACTAATAATTAATAAAGAAAACGCAAAAAAAAAAAAATTTAAAATACGCTAAAGAAAGTATAAAAAATATAAAAAATATAAATTTAAAAAAGTAATATGTTCTAATAAGTTAGCAATACAAAGGGGATAAAAAAATAAATAATATTATAAAAAAATAGTAATAATAAAGTTAGAAGAGAACTAGCTTTTAGTATATTATAAAGTAAGTTATTTTAACTTTTTATAATATTAAAATATAGAACTTATTATATATTTTTATATTATTATTTTAGTTTTTTAATATTAGTTATATTAATTATTTTATAGGCCGAGATTTTACCCTATAAGTTTAGGGTGCAATTTATATAGTAGATAGAAGTAATTTAGTATTTATTAAAATACCTAATTCTTTTATTTCTCTTACTAGTAAAAATTATATAAATAAAGTCCCTATACCTAAAGTTAAACTAATAATACAAAGGGGTAAGTAATTTAATATATTTTTTAGTCCTTTTTGTAATATAATAATATAATAATATATATATATTATTATATTATATTATATTTGTATATTAATCGAACAAATAGTGTGGCTGTGGTGGCTCGGGGCGACCAAAAGGGGTTTCAAAAAGGAGTATATGCATGCCTTTATTTTATATTATATTATAATTATAAACTTTATACGACTTCTTCCCTAGAGTTATTACTATAATATTACGTAATATTAGACTAGCTGTTTAAACTTCTACTATATTACGTAATTGACTAACTTTTAATAAACTTTTTATATAGTAACTATAATGACTTTTCTACTAACGCTAATAATTTATAATCTTTTTAATAGTAATTAAAGTATTAAAATACAGCGTAATACTCTCTATAAATTTTTTTAATTTTCTTATAATAATTATTAACTTTTTTAATAGTAAGCTTTTATAACTACCTTAAAGCGCTGTAGCGTACTCTTTTTTTATTATTACTATTTATCTTATTTTTACGCGTACGTATATTCCCGTATTTAAATTATTTTAATTATTTTATTAAACTTCTTTTATTAAAACTTTATTTCCTTTACTACTCTAAGGAAGTTTTTTTTTTTTTTATTAAGATATTACTACTACTATTATTACTACTGCCGCCGCCGCCGCTATTTTCTATTTTAAATAAAAGTGTTTTACCTTTTTTCTATTATTATATTATAAAGTCTACTATATTACTATATAATTAGAAATAGATATTAATATTCTTATAAGTATTATTAAGGCTAAGAATTATATTTGTTTTAAGTAAAAAGAGATATATTAGAATTAAATTAGAATTAAAAATATTAACTAAAAAATTTAGTCTATTAAATAAACTAGTCTACCGTACTACGCGGAGATAAAAGTTAAAATAATTTCTAATATAATTTAGCTAGTTATTATTATTAGTAAAAGCTTATACTATATACTAAAAGTCATTTAGTTAAATTATTAAACGCTAAAATACTAATATTATAAATTAATTAACGTACTCTACGAGCTTTATAAAGCCGCGGTATAACGTAATAATAAGAACTTAATAAATACTAAATAGCTTAATATATAACGAGACTATATACGAGTAGTGTAAATTTTAAATTCTTAAAAGTTATACTCCTTTCTTTTAGCGAGGGTAAGGTGCCCTACTAAATATAGTAATATTTTACTTATATTTTAATTATATATCTATAAATTAGTAACTACTTATAATTATTTTTAAGGTTATTAGTAATTACTATATATAATTATATATAACGCGGTTAGCTTAGAGGGTTACTAGATATATAAATTTTAAATTATGAAGGCATGCACATACTCCTCCTTTTTTGAAACCCCTTTTGGTCGCCTACACAGCCACCACAGCCACACTATTTATTCGATTAGTATACAAATATATATATAAATTTTAAAATTAAAAGGAGTTATTAGGCTATTACCTAAAGCCTATATAACTAAATATTTAGCCTTTAAGTAAGTCTAGTTATTTATCTTATACTTTATACTATATTATTAACTCTTACTTTTTAAAGTTATATTTTACTATATTATAATCTCCGTAGGTCTTTTTTATTTTTAAAATATCTATTACTATACTAATTTTAGATAGGTTGCTAATTTACTACTTATTATATTAATCGCTTTTAGTAGCAGTAATACTCTAAATTAATATATAATCTAAAATTAACTAAAACTATCTGCCTACGTATAGCTTATTAATAAGTTTTATACTAACTTACGTATACGTAATCTTCTAGTAAAGAATAACTTTTTTAAATATATTATCTTTAGCTATTTTAAAGCTTTTCTTAGTACGTTATTCTATATAGATATATTTTAGGCTAATAGAATAAAAGCTTTATAAAAATAGATAGTTAATAGAGAAAGACTAAAAAACCTAACGTTATTAATAAAGCTAGAGGTAATAAAATAACTTTAAGCTTAGGCTAATAAAATAAAATAAATTTATTAGTACACATATAAGATTTAAAATAAAAAAAATAACTAAGTATTATAAACTCTAAAAAGTCTCTTATTTTTATTTAATAGATGTTACTAAGTAAGTAGTAAGTATTTATAGGCGGCGTAAGTACTAAGAATAGTAGGTAATAGCTTCTTTTTTATTTTATAAGGCTAAGTAAGCTGAGTATATATATAATTTATTTTAACGGGCCTTTATAGTATTATTATTTTAGTAAGAAGTTTAATAGGTAGTATAAAGGCTTATATAAAATTAGGGAGAAAAATATTACTCTAAATTATATAATATAGCTATAATAACGTTATTAATTTATAGACTATTAGTAGGCGGGGTAAAATATAATAAAAATAAAATATAAAAGAATAAATAAGCCTTTTATACTCCTACTTAGGAGTGCGACGTTGTAAATATAATAATAATAAAAGATTTTTAGACTTTAAGTATATAGTATTTATAAAAAGGTAAAAAAAAATATTATAGTTACTATTTTAAACGCGCTATATATAGCCCATAATTCTACTTTACCTAAAATAGTAGCCTATAGTTCTACTCTACCTAAAACAACAACCTATAAATACTTTATTATTATTTTAGAATTATTACCCCACTATTATTACTGCTATAGCCTAATAAGTTATTAGTTTAAGTTATTACTCTACTAGCTATAATAATTAAAAATATTTATATTTAATAGACTCTAATTATAGCGTTTTTAATTTTTTACCTACTTTTGTATTAAGTAAGGACGTAGTATACACTAAGTTAATACAGCTCCTACGGATAAATATAAAAAAATAATCTTTATACAAATAGTAATTTTAGTTATTAATTTTAATATAATAACGTCCCTATTTATAAAATAATAAACGTTTTAAACTAGTTTAAAAATAATAAAATTACACTTTTTCCTTACCCAGCCTATAGTCTAGATTTAAATCTTATAAAAAATATATAGAGTTTATTAAAATCTAGACTAAATAAAAAATATAAAGATAATTTAGGTATAGAGTTAAGTTTAAAAAGTATAGAGATCTTTAAATAAGCTATTATTAAAAAGTAGTATAATATACTATAAAAAGATATTAATAATTATATTTTACTACTCCCTAACCGTTATAAAGTAGTTATAGAAGCTAAAGGCTACTAAACTAATTACTAGTAATTTATTATTTACTAGTTTATTACTAAAGATTTAGAAAAATAACTTTTATATATAATTATATAATTAATATATAAATATATAAAAATAGTTTATATACTTATATATTATAGACACTATTATAATATATATAAAAACTAGCCAATTTTATACATTAAATAAAAAGTTATAATAGTCTAAATAAAGGGATACATATACTCCTCCTTTTTTGAAACCCCTTTTAGTCGCCCTGAGCCACCACAGCCACACTATTTGTTCGATTAATATACAAATATACAAATATATAATAGTCTAAACTATAGTCCTAAAAATTCTTTATATTTACTAAATTTTTATTACTATTTAGGGGCTTACTATGCAGCCCCTAACAGAGTAAATAGAATTAGCTAGTTTTTTTTCTTTAAAATAGTATTATTTTTATATTTTTAGGCCTTATAACTAAAAAGTTATATTATTATAAAAAAGGTAACTTTTTGGATTTAGGTTTTCCTAATATCCCCCCCCCCCCCCCAATAATTATTCTCTCTATCATTACTTAGCCTTTATAGGTTATAAGCACTCGCGTTTAAACTGCGTAACTATGCTACTACGACTATAATACACGGTTACTAATTGCGACCGCTATAGTAGCGGTTATTTTAGGTACGATAGCTAACTACACCTAACTGTATACGGGACCTAGACCACAGCCGCTTAACGATATAAGAATATACCCCGCTACACACTTGTAGGCCGCGCACATAACCGTGTCCACAATTCCGAACGTCGCTGCCCTGCTGGGCAAGGATTTTGCCCGCCTTAATGGCACAGACAGCTATGTCTAATAGGTCAAGCATTTTAGACCTATCGCCCGAATGAACGGCGTCTGGGGTCTCTATAAGGGCACTGATCCTATCGCTACAAAGACCGAAATCAACTAAATCCTCGAACACTCCGCAACTAGCGCCGAAGGGGGACACCAGGGGTGGACCCGAGCCCAAGACGCGGAATCGTACCACAACTTGGGCTCTATTCAGTTGAGGCGCATATTGACCGCTGTAGTGACGTGTTTGACAAATTTTCCAGTTTTGAGTGTTCATACCAAGCGGCTAATAAATTGTTTCCAATGAGGTACAGTTAAAATGTACAGCCTTCTCGCCTCTTACATCACGTTGCGCCGAAGGTCCCCAAGGACAACGTCATAAATATCAGCCCGAATTTGAACCAGTTTCCACTCCGAAAAGGCTCGCGCTTTCGATGGAGCCCTACGCTGTTCCATTATTCCATTTGCCATTATTCCATCACAATCACCATGCGGCCTGAAGAGCTCATAGCATTTAATGCTGCCGAATATACCCAACGTGTTGCGGCCCATTCAACCGTCCACCTCCAGCAGCAAGAGCTCGTCAAAACTCGGCAAATCAGCAAGGCGAAAATAGGCTTGACTGTAGAAGCTGGCACAACCATCTTGACGGGCGGAGCAACAGTCTTGCTTGTCCCATATACGAGTCGTCAACTCTACGTCGCGGAAGAAAAGCTCAAAATAATCCAGGCAGAGCTGTCGAAGCGCCGAGTCAAGCTACACGAGGCTGACGATGACGATATGACTGCCGCCGCGCTGGCATATGTAACGGGAGACTTTGCAGGCGATGTAATCGATAACAATTTCGTTAGCGACGCCGTGCCGGAAGATGAGCTACAGCATGTAGTCGCGACTACTGTTCCGGCAGAACTCGCGAGTGGTGCGGTGGCGGAGGTTACAGACAAGCTACCTCCGAAAGGATGTAAGAGATTGGATTTGGACAAGCATTACAGACTGCGATGTGATGCATGCTCGGTGTGGTTTGATACTTCCTTTGAAGAATATCTACGTATCTCGACCGGCCTCCCCACTGTCCGCTTGGGATTAACTAATAGAGCCTCAGACTGCTGCTATTGCAACGGAGACAACTACGATCTGTGTGGCGCCTGTAGCGGGAAACAAGCTGAATCCCATAAGGCTGGCCATGTTCTTCATAAAATGCAACCGAAAATGCCAAATATTACCTCCAGCGTGCGTGGATGTTTCGGCATGAAGATTCTTTGCAATGAGTGCGGGATTCCGCTAAAGAACGTCGACGTCTATAGTAAGTCCAGCACTCATTTACGGTCAACAAACACAAGAGCTAACTAGTAGTCATGATAGCTTGCGAATTTTGCTTTGGGGATTACGATGTTTGTTTAAAATGCTACTCAAAAGGGAAGGGCTGTACGAAACACAAAGATTCTCTCTACCGAGAGCATGTTGGGGATGCACGGTAATGATCGTACGGACTTCACGTTGTAGCAGACACTGAGTTTGCGGTGACATTGTCATTTCAAGACGTGACGCAGCTCTCTGTCCATGATCCACGACGAGTCCAAGGAAGGGTGGAATGCCAAATGTGCATTGTAACGCGACAAAGCCACTGTCATTCACTATTTTAAGGGCATCGCCACAAATCTCATGTTCTGCAGCTCCGGCTTGGCGAAGACCAGAGGATTCTCATCCTCTTTAGGCGATAATAATACACGTACGCGAGGCAACCGTGCTAGTAGAAGTTAATAGATTTAATAAGATAATATTAAGGTTATTACCTGGGGGTATAAACTATAGTTAATAAAACTATTTTATATATATAAATTCTTTATCTATTTATTATATACCTATTTATATCCTCTATCTCTGTTTCCGCGATTATTATATTTAATAATAATAGTTATTTTAAGTACAGCTATACTACTACTTTATTTAAAAAAATAATATATTAAATAGTTTTATAAATTTTATATAAATACCCTATTTAATCTAAGACTCCTTAAGAAAAATAAAAAATAGTAAATTAAGGATAATCTTTATAAGTGTATATATTTAGCTAAGCTTACCTTTAATAGTAATAACTTTAAACTATAAATTAGACTTTTTATGCTAGTTTAGCTACTATACTACTATTTAAGATTAGAATTTAACGTAGGTAAGTAATTATCTCTTATAATAAATAACTTATAACTTATATAATAAATAACTAACCTTAATAGAACTTCTAGTATAGTATATTAAAAATAAATTACTTAAAATTAAAAGCTTTTTAAAAAAAAATTATAAAAAACGCCTTATAAAGAATTTATAGAGCGCTTTCTATTATAAAATACTAATAAAGAAAAAGAAAGTATACTTTAATTTTTAAAAAGAGTAGATTATTTTAAAAAATAATTTACTATAATCTATAATTAGCGTATTAAATATAAATTACGAGATTACTATATAGATTATTGTAGGAAAATTATTAGAGGATTCTTATACTAAAGTAGCACCGCCGATTTTGCCCTTTGCTCGCCCTTGACGGGACCGAGCGTTTCACTTGCTCTCGCGCCTGTGCGATTCCATGGTTCAGCTGGCTGAAAGGCTACCATCTAAGTCACAGCGGTCATTGTCAGGAAAACCCCCGACGCACGATTGGTTTACCTAGCACTGAAAAGCATTTTAAGAGAGCTGATGCCCACGTTCTCAAACCAAAGAAGTCCGCGAACTCATCCTGAAGCATCAGCGCCATACCGACGTCCATCCTATCCAAGATAAACATGGATAATGCCTGTAATGTAACGAAAATCCTTCTTGGGCACCATATATTTGAATCTATATGAAAGGCCAAGATTTGTTTCCCGGAGGTATTTAAAGTCTCTCCCGTATAGAGTGTAGAGTGCGCGGTATCTAAAGCTAAAGTAGTAAGACTACTATAACTAATTACGTGGCGCACGGTATTATATAGCGCACACCCCACTAATTCTACACTAAGTTTAAAGTCTTATTACTCTACTAATCCCCTCCCCTAGGAGCTTGGGCCACTACCCGGCGTAACGTTATATTGGCTCCTGGGCTAGTTTTATTTTTGGTAATTATATTACCTTACTATATTTTATATTGTAATATTTATATATATTTATATTTTAATTAAATAAAAAGTGTGGCTGTAGTGGCTTAGGATTACGCTGGTTGAATGGGTTGGGGTTGGGTCGGGGTTGGGTTGCCCAACCTAAGTCTGGGTTACTAAATATTTTAGCTACTATATAGCTTATAACGCTAGTAATAATTTTATATATATATTTAGTATTTTATCTATAGTATATTAAAGTTTTAGATTTATAGCTCTTATATTAGGTAAGTTAATATATATTTAAAAAAGTAATATAGTTTTTAAAAGTAAAAAAAATTTTATTTTAATTAAACTAACTTATATAATATAAAGTCTATTAATCTAAAATCTTACTATACTATAAATATACTACTCAATTTATATATAAAATTATTATTATTATTATAAGTTATATATTAGCTAAAATATTTAGTAACCTAGAGAGTAACCCTAGTGTAATCCAACGCTTAGGTTAGCTTAGGTTACTCCTTAGGTTACTAAATATTTTAGCTAATATATAACTTATAATAATAAAAATAATTTTATATATAAATTAAGTATTATTTCTATAGTATATTAAAATTTTAAAGTAATAGCCCTTATATTACGTAAGTTAGTTTAATTAAAACAAAATTTTTTTTACTTTTAAAAACTATATTACTTTTTTAAATATATATTAACTTACCTAATATAAGAGCTATAGATCTAAAACTTTAATAAGCTATAGATAAAATACTTAATATATATATAAAATTATTACTAACGTTATATATTATATATTACGTAATTTATTTAGTGACCTAGACTTAGGTTAGGCAACCTAATCCCGACCTAACCCCAACCTATTTAACCAGCCTACTTAGGATAACCTAAAAGGGGGTTTAAAAAAGGAGGAGTATATATATACCTTTATACTTAATGTTATATTATAATATTATTAAGGGCTTTCTCTTACGCTATAGGCGGTAATAACTATATAATAATTATAACCTTAATTTATAAATAATATATATAGATAGTTAAACGCGCTAGTAATACTAGACTCTTAATATACTCTTATTTAGTTCTTTAGATTCTTATACGTAGTGTAGTAATAAAATAGTAAGTTTTTTTAGTTTAGTATTTTTATTACTAGGACTTATAATAATTTATAAAGCTATTATATTAGTAATACCTACCTATAGTTTCTACCTATATAAATCCTTATATAAGGAGGATTATTCTTAATATTTAAATAGTATATATAAATTTTTATAGCTAAAGCTATAGAGCACTATATAAAAGTCTATATAAACCTATTTTCTAGTAGTAAAACTCTAGTTTACTATTTTTTAAAATATATTTTTTTCTCTATTAGTCTAAATAAGCTCTCTATAGTACTATAGTATCTTAATAATTTATTCTTATATTTTTTATAAAGTAATCTTATTCTTTTTTTTTAAACAAAACTACTTTTTTATATATATATAATAAAGTTGCTATTAGTAACTACCTAATTAAAAAGAAAAGTATTATATATATTATAAAACCTAATAACCGACTCTAAAAAGTACTATACTAAGCCTAACTAAAAAAAATAGTACTAAGATAGGTACGTAATAACTACTTAATAGTATTTAATAGATTTATAGCTTAGTATAATTTATTACTCTATATAGTAGTTTATACTTATATATTTACTATTATAAACTAATACTAAGTAGGTATTTATAAAAAAAGAGATATTAATATATTATAACTATAGTATATATTATAGTATCTAAAGTATAATTTATAAATAATAATATATTACTACTCTATAACTAAAATACGTGCTTCTAGTGTATTAAAAAAATAAAATTTTAGTAAAATATATATACTAGACTTACTTTACTCTATACTATAGAGTATAATATATACTCTAAGCTTTTAATATATATATATACTAATCGAACAAATAGTGTGGCTATAGTAACTTAGGGCAACTAAAAGTAATTTTAAAAAAGAAGGAGTATGTGTATACCTTTATACTTAATATATTAAAAAAGTTAGGTAAGACTAGATTAAAAAATATATACTTATAATTATTATAGAGTAGTATTATTATTAGTAGGTCCTTATAATATTATATACTTATTTTTTTTAAAAAGCTTTCTTTATATTTATATACTAATTAAATAAATAGTGTGGCTGTGGTGGCTTAAGAAAAGCTTTCTTATACTTTTATATATATATAATAATAGTTACTTTATAAATTAAGTTAAGTTAAATATATAAGTAATATTACTACTATTAAAAATAAAATAGAATATAGGTATTAGTATTAGTAGATATATACTTATAGTAATTAATAAAGGCATACATCTACTCCTCCTTTTTTAAAACCTCTTTTAGTTGTTCTAAGCTACTACAGCCACACTATTTGTTCGATTAATATATAAATATATTATAGTAATTAGTAATAGTAGTAATAGTAAGTCTAATTAATTAAATAAAAATAATAGAGTAATAGTAATAGATAAAGAAAAAGTATTTTAAAAAAAATATTAATTTATTTTATATAGTCCGAAGTTTAAGTAGTAGTTTATTTAAAAGATAAAAAAGTTATAAAATAGAGTACTAGCTACTTTAGTATTTTAAATAACTTATAAAGTGCACAGCCCTTTAAAAGTATATACTTATTACTTTATATCTAGCCGTATTACTAACCTAAAGCACTAGGCGGAGTACTTATTAATTACTTTCTTAACTTTATTTATTAATTACTAATATATCTTTAGTATAAAATAGTTAGGAAATTAATAATAATAGTAAAAATATAATTTTTAGAAATACGTTTATAGGTTAAAATATACCTCGTTAGTAAAATAAACTAAGGTTTAATATTTAAGAACTTTTAGTTTCTATTAGCGTTACTATATAAAGTATTTTATTATTATTTTAAATCTTATATAAATATAAAGTATTATAAAAGTAAATATAAAGGTATATATATACTTCTCCTTTTTTAAAACCCCTTTTGGTCGCCCCGAGCCACTATAGCTATACTATTTATTTAATTAATATATAAATATATAAAAGTAAGCTTTTTTAAGCTTTAAGAGATTATAATTAAGTAAGCTAAAAGTAAGCTAAAAGTTATAATAGTAGGCTTATATACTAAGTAGCATCTATATAACTAAATTATCTTCTAATACTCTTTTTTTAAATACTTCTTAATTAGCTTTAAACAGGTAGCTAAGTTTTATATTTTTAACTACTTATTACTTTTTTATATACTATTTAGTTATTAGTATACTTAATTACATACTCCTTCTTTTTTAAAACCCTTTTTAGTTACCCCGAGCCACTACAGCCACACTATTTATTCGATTAATATATAAATATATATCTATAGGTAGCTTAAACGCTTACTACTATCTTATTATTCTTTATATAATTAAAATTTAAAAGTATACTAAATAGTAGCTAGTACTATTATATAAAAAGAGGTAATATATAGCGTTAAGACACTAGTCTAAAAAAGGTATAAGCTAAAAAATATTATTCTCCTAGATATAGTTTTTTTTTTTTTTTTTATATAATAAAGTTACTATTAGTAACTACCTAATTAGAAAGAAAAGTACTATATATATTATAAGATCTAATAACCGGCTCTTAAAGGTACTATATTAAGTCTAATTAAAAAAAGTACTGCGCTAAAATAGGCACGTAATAACTACTTAATAGTACTTAATAGATTCGTAGTTTAGTATAATTTATTACTTTATAGTAACTTATACTTATGTATCTACTATTATAACTAATACTAAGTAGGTATTTATAAAAAAAAAATATTATATTTATAGTACGCAGCGTAACGTATAAAATAGTAAGCTTTATTAACTATAGTATTAGACTTTTATATACCTAATAAACTGTAAAATAGATAACTTACTAGTAATATATATATAGGCTTTTGCATTATAGGCTCTCGTAGTATATACTATAAAAGGTATATATTAAATAAATAAGTAAAAGAAATAATAAAAAAGTTAAAGTTAAAATAAGCAACCTCTTATAACCGACGTAGGGTAATATAGGTAATACTTATACTATTTTTAGCTTAATACTATATAATAGTGTACCTAGTATAACTAAAAAGTAGTATACGCTTATAGTAGCTATTACTAAATGACTAAAAATTTAATTAAGGTATAAATAACAAGATAAAACGCCTTATAAATTAAATAAAAAGCTAGTATTACTAGTACTTTTAGATATCTACTAAATACTTAAGATATAAGGCGGTATATAGTAACTATTATAGGCGTAACTACTACTATCCTAGTAAGTCTATTACTAAAACTAATAACTTATAAAACTTTTATAATTAAATAAAAACTTTATATAAAAATAGTAAAATAACTTAAAAAATTTATATAAAAGTAGACTAAATAACCCCGGGTATATTATAAAGTTATAAAAATATAATATTATAAAAGCGTAATAGGTAGGCGACGCCCGTATACTAAAAAAATTTTTAAATTAGAGATAATAGCTAATAGGTCTAGGGTAATAAAAATAAATAGCTTAGTATATAACTAAATAAAATAGAATATTTTATATTAATTATCTTATTATAACTTTAAAACCTTTAGGTCTCTGTTAAGACTGCAGATATAGTTAAAAAAATAGCTAGTATTATATTAAAGTAAAGTTATAGGTTAATTAAATATTTATGTTTTTTATTAAATATATTTATTGTATATATTAAAGATAGTTATATTAAATTATACTAGTTTAAATTTATAGTATTTATATTTTAGAAAATATTATAAATAGTTACTAATATAACTAAAGTATTATATAACCCAGTATTATTTTTTTTATCTATTTTTATTAGTTTTATTATATTTAATATTTTATAGTATTATATAGATTATATTTATTATAAAAACTAGTTATATTTTTTATATTAAAAACTTTTTCTTATATTCTTCTAAAAACTTTAATTTATTTTTATTAATTATTCTTTTTATATAGGCTTTTTATCTATATTATATAACTAAAATAACTACTATTTAAAAAAGCGTCTATTCCTATTATATAGTATTTTAGATAAAAATATATTATAATTTACTACTAATAGCTAAACTAGAATTTTATTACTAGTTACACTATTAAATATACCTAGAATATAATAAGTTATATAGTAGTAATAATTTTAGTTAAAAGAATCTATTAATTGTATTTAATTAACCAAAAGGTAACATAACGATATATATACTCCTCTATTTTTAAACTTCCTTTTAGTTACTATAATAGCTAATATAGCCATACCTTTTACTTAATTTATATATAAATATAAATAGTCTTTAATCTTTATACTATTAAGAGTACTTTATTATAATATCTATAAAGCTTCAAATACTATATTTAAATTATTTATTATAACTTAAGCTATTATAACTATTCTAAAGAATAGAGTATATAATAATACTAAGTAATAATATAATATAGTAAGTAGGTGCTAGTAAAATATATAATTAAAGAGTTAGCTAGATATAAAATATAAATTTAGTAAATAAAATATATAATAAAAGTTAAAATAAAGAAAAGTTTTATACTATAGATAGTAGTATAATTATACTACTTTTTACTACTACTATTAGAGTCTTTTAATATTTTACTTAATAACTTTAATACTTATCTATTTTTATTACTTACTAATATTTAAAATATTACTTTATTAGTTATAAATACTATTTATAATTAATAGTGCTATATTTAGCTCTATAGCTGTATAATTATATATAAAGTATAAATATTATATTTATATTATATATTAACTCCTACTATATTTTATATAAATTTTATAAAAGAGACTTTTACTATCGGTTTACTCTACCTACTATTTATATAAAGCTAGTTAGTACTCTACGCTTCTATTATAATATAAATAACTAAAATTATTATAAATATATATTTATATTTAATTCTTTTCTCTAGAGTTTAGGAAATTAGCTATATATATATATATATATAGGAGAACTAGCTATATATACTAAATCTAGAGTAGTTATACTAACTTAGCTACTACTATAGAATATTATTTTCTATTATAAGTAGTAATTCTAAACTTACGTAACTAGCACCTACTAGTAACTTATTTTAGTTTAAGTCTCTATTTAGTTACTTAGATTAGCTGCTTAGTAGCTTAAGTTAGCTATTTAATAAATACTTTTTAGTCTCCGCCCGGCTTTATTTTATTTTTAGTTAGATACTAACTTATCTCTATTCTAATATCTACTATATTAATTTAATCTAATAATATTAATTCAGCTTTATATACTACTTAAATTATACTAGTTAATACTCTAAAGTTTTATTATAAACTAAGTAACTAAAGTCTCTATAAGTATATATTTATTTTTAATTATTCTATCTACCTAAGTTAGTCTATTCTTATTATATACGAGTAAGCTAAGCTTAGTAATTAACTTATTTTAGTTTTATCTAAACTTAAACTACGTTAAAATAATAGTTAACTAAACTATTTTTACTATTTTAAAAAATATATAAATTATTATTAGCTTTACTAGTTTCTATAGTTAATTTATATAGAAATTTTTTATTATTTTAATGTCTATTACTAATCTTTTAAAAAAAATTAGTATAGGATAAAAAGTTAAGCTTTTTTATTTAGATAGTAGAAGTAAATACTATAACATAAAAACTATAAAAAGCTTTTATACTAGTACTACTATTATATTACTATAACTTTAAGCTCTAATTAAAAATATAAATAGGTACCTTAATTATAGATCTAGTATCTATTTTTTTAAAAAAAAATATAAATATAAATATCAGCACCTAATTACTTACTAAATAAAAAAGTTTACTTTAGTAAAAATAACTAATATACTTCTAATTTAAAGCTAGTAACTATTATTTTTTTACGTTTATCCGTAGAAGCTATATTAACTTAGTATACACTACGTCTTTACTTAATATAGATAGGTAGAATAGAAGTACTATAACTAGGGCCTATTAAATATAATATATATATTTATATAATAAAGGCATACACATACTCCTCCTTTTTTAAAACCCCTTTTAGTCGCCCTGAGCTACTATAGTTACACTATTTATTTAATTAATATATAAATATATATATTTATATATTAATTAAATAAAACAGTATAGCTGTAGTAGTTGTATAGGCGACTAAAAGGGGTTTTGAAAAAGGAGGAGTATATATATACCTTTATACTTAGTGTCGAAAAAGTTAGGTAAGGCTAGGTCAAAAAATATATATACTATATATATATAAAGTTTATAAATCTTTATTATATCTACGTTAGTATTTTATTATCTAATAATTAAACTATATAACCTATAATATATAATATAGGCTTTTACTAATAGTAATAACTAGTTAAGTAATATTAAGAACTACCTCGACTTTTATTTTAATATAGTATAAATAGTTAGCCTACTTAATAAACAAATAAATTCTTTAGTTAATATTATTTTTAATCTTAATTTAATTTTAATACGCCTTTTTTATTTAAATAAAATACTATTCTTTATTTTAATAATACCTATAAAGACTACAAAGTTTAATTTTACCTATATAAAAATATAGTAAAATTTATAAAAAAAAAATAGTAAAAAAAAAGTTATACTTTTTTATTTAAGGTAGAGAACAGTAATAATAATAATAATAATAATAATAATAATAATAATAATAATAATAGTAGTAGTAGTAGTAGTAGTAGTAGTAGTAGTAGTAGTAGTAGTAGTAGTAGTAGTAGTAATAGTAGTAGTAATAGTAGTAATAGTAGTAATAATAGTAGTAGTAATAGTAGTAGTAATAATAATAATAGTAATAGTAATAGTAGTAGTAGTAGTAGTAGTAGTAGTAGTAGTAGTAGTAGTAGTAGTAGTAGTAGTAGTAGTAGTAGTAGTAGTAGTAGTAGTAGTAGTAGTAGTAGTAGTAGTAGTAGTAGTAGTAGTAGTAGTAATAGTAATATTTTAATAAATAAAAAACTTCTTTAAAGTAGTAAAGAAAGTAAAACTTTTTTTAAATAAAAAGTTATTAAAATAATTAAAATTATTTAGGCGTAGAGATATATATACGCGTAGAAGTAAAGCTTTAAAATAAATAATAAATAATAAGAGAAGGATAAGCTACAGCACTATAAGGTAGTTATATAAAAACTTACTACTAGGGAAGTTAATAGTTATTTTAAGAGGGTTAAGGAGCCTTATAGGGAAGATATTATTTTAATACTTTATATTTATATATTACTTAAACAAATAGTGTAGCTATAGTAGCTTAGAGTAACTAAATAAGGTTTTAAAAAAGGAGAAGTATATATATACCTTTATTTTTAATACTTTAATTACTATTTATCTAAAAAGGTTATAGGTTATTAGTATAAAGGTATATATATACTCCTCCTTTTTTAAAACTCCTTTTAGTCGCCCTGAGCTACCACAGCTACACTTTTTATTTAATTAATATATAAATATAGGTTATTAGTAATAATAGAAAGTTATTATAGTAAAATATAGTAAAAGTTTAAACAGCCAGCCTAGAGTCGCGTAATATTACAATAATAACCCTAAAAAAAATAGCTAGTAACTATTATAAAAAGAGTAAAATACTAGTATTACTACCTTAAACGCCTAGTATTAAAACTAGAAATTTTAATAAAATATAATAATTTACGTAACTTTTTTTTAAAATTATTAATTTATATACTTTATAAGCTTTATACAGTCGCAACATAACGTAATAATAAAAACTTAATAAATACTAAATAGCTTATATAATACTAACGAGATTATATATAAATAATATAAATATTAAAATTTTAAAAGTTATACTCTTTTTTTTTAGTAAGGGTTATAATATTCTACTAAATATACAGGGGGGCGACATTAGGAAAAAAGTAATCTAAAAATTACCTTTTTTAAAATTATATAACTTTTTAGTTATAAGGTCTAAAAATACGCAAAAAATACCGTTTTAAAAAAAAGACTAGTAAATTCTATTTACCTATACAGGGACTGCTTACTAAAAAGTTTAAAAATAAAAAAAATTAGTAAATATAAAAAATTTTTAAGGCCCTACTTTAGGCTATTATAACTGTTTATTTAAGGTGTAAAATTTACTTATTTTTATATATATAATAATAGATACTAAGTTATATTAGTATAATATATATTTTTATATATTAATATATTAATTATATAATTATATATAAAAGTCACTTTTTTATATTTTTAATAATAAACTAGTAAATAATATATTACTAGTACTTAATATAGTAGCCTTTAGCTTCTATAACTGCCTTATAACGGTTAGGGAGTAATAAAATATAATTATTAATAGCTTATTAAGGTATTTTATTCTACTCCTCTATAATAGCTTTTTTAAAGACCTTTATACTATTTAAACTATTTTCTACACCTAAATTAGCCTTTTTATTTTTAATTAGCCCTAATTTTAATAAATTTTATATATTTTCTATAGGGGCTAAATCAGGACTATAGGCTAGGTAAAAAAATAGTTTAATTTTATTATTTTTAAACTAAGTTAAAACGTCCGTAGTTTTATAAATAGGGATATTATCTTATTAGAATTACTAACCTAAATTAATATTAATATAAAAATTATAATTATAATATAATATAATAATATATATATATATATATATTATTATATTAATAATAAAACGGGTAAAAAAGTATTATAAAACTTACCCCTTTTTATACTTAGTTTAACCTTAGGTATAAGGACTTTATTTATATAGTCTTTACTAGTATAAAAAGTAAAAAAATTAAATATTTTAATAAATACTAAATTACTTTTACCTTCTACCTAAATTGAACTCTAAACTTATAGGGTAAAGTCTCGGCCTATTAACTAATTAATATAATTAATATTAAAAAACTAAAACTATAATTTAAAAATATATAAAAAGTTATATATTTTAATATTTTAAAAAATTAAAATAACTTACTTTATAATTAGCTAATCGCTAATTCTCTTCTAACTCTATTAATACCCCTTTTTCTATAATATTACTTTCTAGCTTTACCCCTTTGTATTGCTAACTTATCAGAAAATATTAATTTTTTTAACTTTATATTTTTAATATTTTTATAGTCTCTTTAGCGTATTTTATTCTTTTTTTAGCGTTTTCTTTATTTATTATTAGTTTATTTTTTACTTATATTAATTATATATCTATTTTTATTTAAAACTCTTTCTAATTATCTAGTTATAATATTTAAATTATTTTTTAATAGTATTATTCTATTTTCCTTTTTAGGACTTCTAGTTAAGTCTTTATTAATAACTCTTTTATCTCTTTTAGTTAACTTTTTTATACCCCCTATATAAACTTTTTTTATATTATAATTCTTTTCTTTATTTTTTTCTTTATTTTTAATACGTTAGATAGTATTATAAATAGTCTTTTTAGGCTTTTTTAAAGTAGAACTAATTATAGAACTAAAAGTATTTACTTTTAAAAGTAAATTAACGTTATATTTAAGTTTTAAAAGATTTAGTGCTATTTTAAGAGAATAAGAGTTTAAGTTTATAAAAGTAAAAAGATATTACTATATACTATAATATTAATAATATATTACGTAATTAGTAATTATATATGCCTTAGTAATATTTTTATAATTAATATAATTTTATTATTAGAATACTAACATACTTTAAAAATCTAGTTACGTGACCTACACTAGGCCTAAAAGGGTATAGTTAAAATTTTAGTTAAATATATTTACTAACTAAAAAGTTATAGGAACCTAAAGAAAGAATTAAAAAATAGCTTTATTTAGGTAATTTTAATATATTATAGGTAATAAATATTATATTACTAAAATTCTATTTATAATTTCTATAATTTTCTTTTTAAAACGGTATTACTTACGTAATTTTAGGCCTATTATTAAATTTTATATAAATTTTTAAAAACGATAACTTTTTTAATCAGTTTTTTCTAATATTACCCCCCTATAATAATACTTAGTAGAATACTATATAATCCCGCTTCTCTTACTTTTTAAAATACTTATAGCTTTTTATATTAAATCCCTTTTTTTTTTAAAAAAAAATAAGCCTTTTATATTAAGGCTACCTAACTACGCTGGTTAAATAGGTTAGGGTTAGGTCGAGGTTAGGTTACCCAACCTAAGTCTAGGTTACTAAATATTTTAGCTACTATATAACTTATAACGCTAGTAATAATTTTATATATATATTTAGTATTTTATCTATAGTATATTAAAGTTTTAGATTTATAGCTCTTATATTAGGTAAGTTAATATATATTTAAAAAAGTAATATAGTTTTTAAAAGTAAAAAAAATTTTATTTTAATTAAACTAACTTATATAATATAAAGTCTATTAATCTAAAATCTTACTATACTATAAATATACTACTAACTTTATATATAAAATTATTATTATTATTATAAGTTATATATTAGCTAAAATATTTAGTAAACCAGAGAGTAACCCTAGTGTAACCTAACGCTTAGGTTAGCTTAGGTTACTCCTTAGGTTACTAAATATTTTAGCTAATATATAACTTATAATAATAAAAATAATTTTATATATAAATTAAGTATTATTTCTATAGTATATTAAAATTTTAAAGTAATAGCCCTTATATTACGTAAGTTAGTTTAATTAAAACAAAATTTTTTTTACTTTTAAAAACTATATTACTTTTTTAAATATATATTAACTTACCTAATATAAGAGCTATAGATCTAAAACTTTAATAAGCTATAGATAAAATACTAAATATATATATAAAATTATTACTAATATTATATATTATATATTACGTAATTTATTTAGTGACCCAGACTTAGGTTAGGCAACCTAACCCTGACCTAACCCTAACCTATTCAACTAGCCTATACCTAACTATTTAAGAAAAGTATTTTATTTTCTAAATAAACTAGAACCGGCTCTTTAATTCTTTTAACTAGATTATTATTTACTAAATAGTTATACTAAACTACTACTCTATTATCTAATTAGGACTAGTTCGCTACGCTAGGCCTATTTAGAAAATAAATTTTTATTTTATCTAACTTTAGATAGTAATTTTAGCTTAAAATTTTACTTATATTTTTAAATATAACGTATTCTATATAAGAATTTTAGCTTTCTATAGTTTTATATTAATTCCTTAGTAGTACTTTACACTTTTAAAAATTTTATAAATTATTATATAAAGTAGGCGCGTTTAAAAAACGCTATAATAAAAAGAGGAATTAAACCTCTAATACGTAGAAAATCTTAAAAATTTAAGAAATCTTAGTATTTCTAGGTATATACTCCTACTATACTACCCCGCCAAATCTCCTCTAAAATATTTAATTTATATAATATTACTAGTTATTATTAAAGAAAAGCTTAGTACTAGAGTCGTATAAGAGTAAAAGAAAGCTAAGTAGAGAATAAAATTTAATAATAGCCTTGCTAGATAAGGAAGTTAGTTAGATATAAGACTAAGCTAGTAAAGAGGTAATTAATAAATTTAAAAAATATACTAATAGGGATAATAAACTTAAAATTAATTTAAAATACGCTTATCGCACCGTCCGCCTAATAAATAATAATAGTAAAAAAAAGTTATAGCTATTAAGTATTAAAAAAGGTATAGCTTTAATAAGACACGCTAGAAGTACTTTTATATTATTAAGGTTTAGTATTTTTTAAGGAAAAGTAGGAGGGTAGTTTTTAAGATTCTTATTTCTAGTATTATAGTAAGGCTTAAATCCTACGCTAACTAGAATCCTAGTATAAGCTACAGCTAGGGTTATTCTTAGTATTAAAAGAAAAGTCCCTTCTAAAGCGGTGTATATAACCTTTAGATTTGGTAGCGAATTTCCCGTTACCCTGCGTTGAGGTGTAAACGCGAGATTTACTTCGTGGTCCTAACGCGATCTGGAGGCCAAGCGCGAAGAACAGAACGATTTCGCGAACATTCGTTGTTGTGCGCTTCGATGGGCACGTTGCTACCTGTACTTTATTATGATACTAGAGCTACCTCAACCTCTGCTTAGTTGTCGCGTACTGGCGAGCTGGGAGGGGATTCAGTCTTGCTCACACGGACCGCGCGTCGTCAAAGATACAATTTCCGTACCCTAATCTTGAATATCCGGAGAGGAATTGGGATGTTACGAAAAACTTGCAATATTAGGCTATTGTCGGTCTCAACATAGCTCAGGCGTTGTTGAGGTGGCGTCTTTCGTCGTCAAGTGCATCTTCAGTTGCGTATTTGTTTGGTGCGCCATTTGGTTTGTCGTATAATCGTTGCGTTGTTATTTGTGCTGGTTGTCAAATGATCTGTTCAGAACCATTGATCGGTAACGACGATAAAGGAGAACCTGGGAACCTGGGAACCTGACGTTATCAAGTGACACTCGTGGGACCGTACGCACTCTTCTGCGGCTCTAGGTGGTGATAATAACATATGGGGGAGGCAACCGTGCCAGTAGAAGTTAATGGATTTGATAAGATAGTGTTGTTGAGGTTGTAGCCTGGGGGTGCGAACCGTGGTTGACGGCGAAGACAGGCACAGGAATCTTCTGAGGCTGCACAAGTGTGTTGTGTAGCTTTCAGACTGCTGTTAGTGGTCGTGGCGTCATAAGGAATTCGCAGACCTCTAAGCCATAGTCGAAGTCGCACACGGCTGCCAGGCTCTTCTGTCTGGCTACGTAGCGATGAGCAAAAGAGGTGCGAGGTGTTGCGTGCTTTCCCTATGTGTATAAAACTGTTCACTGCGCTCATTAGTAGTCGGGTGCTCTCACGAACAACAATCCCTTCCTCCCAAAACCAGGTCTCCTCATTCTACCCCCGTGGCAAGCGGCCAATATGATCTACTCGTACACAGACCGATGCCGCTCTCTCGACGGTCCTGCCGACCCCGTCTACGACAAACGTGAACAAACGGGCTTGCTCACTCGCTGGGTTCCCGACAGGTTCAAGCACGCGAGGTTCTACCGCTGGTTCCTCTGCCTCACCCGCGAGCTCCAGTTCGCCTCATCGGCTTTCTCTCTTACCATGTTCTCGCTGCGGCTGGACGAAGTACTCCGCCTCGTCAACTCAATCAAAACGCGCCGCGGTGTCAATGGCGCATACGGCGCAGTCGAAGGCATCCTCGCGGCAGCCGTCCTCTACACGTTCATCTGTAAACTCCACGGCTGCATCAAGAGGAGTGCTAACCCGGGAGGTCGAACGCGCCGGTGGTTGTGGATGCTGTTGGACGTTCTCTTCGTGGGAGCGTTCATCGCTGTTGCCGTCTTGACCCGGCCAAACGGTGGGCTAACCGGCGCGCGGCATTGCTATAACGCCTCACGGTTGGTCGATGGCGGGCCCAACGATGTGACGGGGGCCGCGGCGAATCCGGGCGATTCTTCATGTTACCTGCCGTGGGACACGTTCATCTTGGCCATCCTCAGCACGTAAGTTACGAAGAGGGTCAAGACTTCATGTTCGTTGAACGTTGCTGACTTACTATGTAAAGTATTTTGCATGCTATCACCGCTGCTTTTCATGAGGTCAAGGATCAGCGCCTCAAGCACAGACTTGGTCAGGAGATGGCTACCAATCATGATCAACAGGTCAACAGGACCGCTTGAGCTTGGGGGAAGACAGGACAGGATGGAATCATGAATACCGGGGCTGGGAGGGGGCTCTAACGAATAGTCAAGCGGACGAATGGAACGCGACTACTAGCCATTTAGTACGTTTCGCAGGAATAACACTCCTTGCGATTACGGTAGCAAGTGTATCAATCAAGGTTGACTAAAACTTCGACCTTCCACTTTATACCCACACTTCGACAGATCAGCATCCCTTCTCCCAGACGCTCACCGGTTCACCTCGATTCTACTTATCAACTCCCCACCTAGCCTCTTAATCTCAGCATACACAGCCTCTTTGTTGATCTGGATATCCACACCCTTCTCTTCCTTCGCCTTCGCCTTCCCTTCCTTCTTCTCTTCCGCCTTACCCTGCACTGGCACGCTATTCCATCCCGGTTTGACCTTAAACGTCCGTTGCGCAGTCACAACCGGGTTCCACAGCCCCGCTACGCTTGCCATACTTTCCTCGTCCCAGAACCATAGTATAGCATTTCCGTAAACACTTTGCAAGTCTTCCGCGAACAGTCGCGCAAGCTGAGTGGTATTTTTCTTTACGCTATCCAAAGTCTGCTGTATCTCGATGTTCTTGAACTTCGAATCATCCGAGCGCTTCTTCTTGCTGGCCCCGGAGTACTTGGGATAGATGTGGACGACGAAGTCGAAATCCCCGAGCTGGGGTACGAACAATGACTCCTCTGCGAAGTGCGATTTGCTATTAGCAGCAGAAGTATCTTCAGAAGCCCGCACGGCCTGCGTCGCGGCCTTTGCCAGCGCCGTCATCCGCGCTGCAACCACTTTCTCCGGCCGTCCTCGATCCGTCCACGTGTTGCCATCGGTGTCCAGGTTCGTGGCTGCGAAGAGCACGACGCGGTTCATGCCGGGGTCGATGCGTCGCCAGGCCTCAAAGCGTGTCTGTATTTTCTCAACGTCTTCTGCTTTCATGCATCCGCTGTTTGCAGTCCCGGGCTCGACAGACGAGTCCGACGCGGTGGATGAAAAATCGACAATAAAAGGGCTATGTCGCCAATCCCATCGGCTGAGCCAGGCTAGTGTTCGTAGAAAGCCCGTTGTGGCACAGGAAGGTACAGGCCATGGATATGGCTGCAAAAACGTTCGAACAACTAGGAGCTCGATGAGTTCGGGTGCGATGTGTGGCGATAACAGATGCGAATCGAACCACCGCTTCGTTAACCGTATAGCTGGCGAAAGCGCGGTATACCGTGTGCATAAGTTCTGGATGGTCTGCGTGTGGGAGAGGATTCGCGAGAAGTCCCGGTTATACAGAGCGAGAGCCACAGCAGCGGATTCGCGCGACTGCGCATCCAGCGTCTTGTCTTTCAGCTGTCTTTCGAGCAACGTAGCTTCGCGGTCATGATGGATGCGGAGGCGGAAGACAAATTCTCGTACGCCAGGCTTGTCTGAGGGGACTGTGATATCAAGGAAGGCCTGGTTCTGGGATGGCTGCGATGGGTTCTCTAAGCCGACTTCGGTTTTGTAGCTTTTGTGGGCTGCAGATAGCAGTTCCGAAATCTTGAGAAGAAAGGCAATCTTCGTTCTTTGGATGGCACACAAGTCATCAGGCCATCGTGCAGATGCTTCGAATTGTAGCACAATAGACGCTGGCGAGGTTTGGTGGACGTCGACTGACGAGTAGCGTAACTGCGCATCAGCAGCCCGGATATGGCGCACAGAGAGTGGGAGATCTTCGAGTTCGCGGATGTCTTTCTCAACTTGTGTGAATACACTCATGACCGGTGCGAATGCTGTGGTGCCCGACTGGCCTTGAAGGCGTCCAGACGGGATCATGTGAGCACATGAGTCATATGTAAAGGTTGCGTTTTCCCGAATATGACCGTTGGCGTGTTTGGAGAGAATGTAGAGAATGATCTGCTCCAAAACAGACACAGATGCATCCTTCGCTGACCAAACTACAGTTTCGAGAATACTGCCATCTTTGAAGCGTCTAAGCTCGGATTTGTCGCCCCAGAATTTGCGGAAAGACGCTGCCTCCCGCTTGTTCTCTGCAGAGGGCCCATGGTCAACGGTTCGGTTCGCACTGGCTGGATCAGTCGCGATGTTTATTACCATGCGGTCATGCATGCCGTCCTTCGGCCTGTTTGTAGCAACCGACCAACTGCGGTTGCCAGGAAGAGCGATGTGAAGAGCCGTGATTCTGTCCGTAAGAGCCCGAATCAAGATCGTATAAATTTTGTGGCACGTGCTTTCTAACTGCTCGCCATAGTCTTCTTGCGCTGGATCAAGCCCAAGTGCGCTCAAGGGGATTTCTAGGGTCGCATCGTACCAGTACCTTCCCAAATCCGTGCGCAAGACAAAGGTAGAGTCGAAGTGGTCAAAAAGCGAGTCTCCCAACATGTCCACTGTAATCTTTGCCTCAAGTTGTAAACGTGCAAACGACCAGGGCGTCATTTTGAAGAGGATGTTCAAGCCTCTTGGACCGTCAAAGAATACTGGAGCCAGTCCGCTCTTTGGAAAAGCGACATCGCGCGCCTGGAACGAAAATGCATTCTTGGACATGTCGTGGCATGCCAGAAACTGAAGTGTGGCTTTGAACAGCTGATAGCTACTGTACCCACTTGAAAGAGGAGCCGCACCCATTCCAGGGTTAGGTTGCATCAACAGAGCCATGAGCGCTGCCCATTCGAAATTTCCAAAGCCTCCTCCGCGTATCGCACTTCGAAATCCGCGCTGCTTCAGCCATATCCTGCCGAGGACACAGGCGTCCTTGAATGCATCGCAATTGGCGGCAGTGGAATGAAGTAGTTTGAGATAAGATGTGACGGTCGCATCCGATCGAAGGCTGCTGTTGTAGAACGGAGTCGGTGTGAGGGGCTTATGTTCGTGTTCCATGTCGTCGCCTTTTGGTCGTACGCAGTTTGCTTTTGGAAGCAGCTTCGCATCCGGGAACACGCCCTCCGGTATTGCAAGGAGGATGTTGATGGAGCATTTCGAACTCGAAAAGTCATCGTCGTCACCCTTGCCGTTGGGTCGTACTACAAGTATAGGCTGAAGCTGGTTACCATTTAGGCAATCGAACGCCAGCCGAAAACTATGCTCTTTGGATTTCTCTATGCCAGCTGCCAGACATGCTAGGTAGAATGCGCGCTTGTAGAAGTAACGGTAGTTTAGGTAATCCTTCTCTTGGAAGATAGCATTGGGCATAGTTACAACCAAATCGATGCGCACGCCGTCGTCAGTTCGAGTTGCGGTCTTCAGCGGGTAGCTGCCGGCCGCATTGATGCTCGCGGGGCGCTCGTATTGGAACTTGTATTTCGCATCGGTCGGCGGTGGTGGGCTCGGGAACGGTATCGTGACGCCAGAAGCTTGGAGGCTTTTCTCTGCTTCGGCAAGCTATGCATGGTTAGATGAGCTTGTAAGGTGGTGCTGGTAGCGTACTAGCTGTGGTTCCCGGCTTGGAAGTTGCTCGATGATGGCTTTCAGCGTGTGCATGGCTTTCTCCGCTGAGGCTTCCTTCTTGCCGTACTTGAGCTTCACCTGATCTAGAAGCTCGTCAACCTGGAGCTTGAACATGTTGGACTTGAACGTCTCTGATGTGTAGGCTCCGCCTTGAAGTTGCGCGTCGGAGTGTCTCGGTGGTTTCGACTTTTGCCCGTCCTTGTGTTTCGCGACTGCTTTAGGCTGGCTTGTCGCTTGGTCATTTTGCTCTTCTTCCTCCTCTTCATCGTCGTCCTCCTCTTCTAGAGGATCTTCGTCGGAAGCCTCGTCCTCGTTTGCGTCTAGGTCATCCATCGACACGTCGCTTGCGTCGCTTGCGTCATCGTCGCTCGAAACTGCGCCATTCACCTGGCCCTCTACGAAACTTGTCTCGCTGCCGCTGTCCTCCTCCTCGTACTTCAATTTTCTGCGCTTCGTCGCGGGCGCCATGGTGGAGTCGTTTTGCGCCGATTTCGCGAATTCGAAAATTTCGGAGGGCAGATGTGGCGCAGCTGTGGCGCACCTTCCTTATCGATAGCGTCATAACATTTTGGAGCTTCGGAAGAATTACCGAAGCCCGAGATCGGGGAAGCAACTGCACTAGCGAAGTGGCTCGAAACCCAAACGGACTTTGCCTCATCGTCCACGGCAAACGTTGATAATCTATATTAAAAGTGAGCATCACCTTCTGGCTGCACTGCTACCACCCATTCTCGTTCGGATGCCTCATTCAATCCTTCCAGAGAACGACGTGGAAGTTGGCGAATCACTGCCGCCGCAAACGGCGCACGTGAGTCACTGAATCACTGCGCTTCATCGTCAATTGCTTATAAGGAAGTACAGGCTGTGAGCGTTTCTTTGCCGACATGGCGTGCAAACGTGGGATACGAAGAAGGTGAAGAGTGGGTCGTTAGTAAAATGAAGACTGGTTATCCAAGGTTCGTCGGGTTGTCTCTTTGCCCCTTGTATGCGGCATATCTGATATCGGGAGATTTTTCATCCACAAGGTCATTCAACAATTTGCTGCAGATATTACCACCAAATATGGACAGCGGGAGGAGCAAGCATTGCTGTTTCCGACACCTGCCACCGCTGGGAGATGTCGAGACTTCATCCTCCGACAGGCACCGGAATTGGATAGCCAGCAAGTGCGGGTTTTAGACCTCGTACCCATCTCAGAGAAAGCTCGCTCCGAGGAATTCTCCGTCATTTCGCCCAGGATATCAGCAGTACTCTTCCCTGAAACGCATTTCAAGATTGCCAAGACGTTCTGGCAGCATTCAGGCGATGGTGTATCAAGCCGACGTGCAGAATATTGCCGAAGTTTGTTTGCCAAAGACTTTCTGGTCCATGCGAAGGAACCATGCACCACATCAAAGATGTGCAAGGGACCTCGACGGTACAGACAAAAAACTTCCATCGATCTCACCGGATCCGACGACCGGCCCAATGGTAGCGACAGTCACGACTCTGCTCAATTCGTCGAACAGAGATTCGGACGCAATCTCGACCTTTCACAGGCCAAAAATGCGAAGTTGGCTATACGAAGACGTATAGCTGGTTCGCTGACCGCAAATGTCGGCTTGACGGAGGCTTTGTCACTAGAGAAAGATGCAAACAGGACGCGTGACGTTCCGGGATTCTCCGAAGATGATGTCTATCTTTATCCATGCGGCATGAGCGCCATCTTCAATGGCCATAGGAACATGATGTCCACAAAAGCCCCACTGAAGAGTATTGTTTATGGGTATGTTGCGTCGGTCAATCATTCATCCCTCCCATTTCACCGCTCCATGCCTGCCCATCCTCCCTCGCAACAAATTTCACTGCGGCAGCATACATGCACGCCCTCATCTTACCCCATTAACCCACACATTTACGCGCGGAGGATATGTCTGCAGACAATTCGATGGGTCCGTCGGCTGATCCCTCTCCTTCAAGCGCGATCAACAACGAGGCTTCTTCTATCTGCAAGTTATATAAATACTGACCAAGTCAGATTCCCATACATTGATACCCTAAAGATCGTGGAAAAGTTTGGTCCGGGTTGCCATTTTTGTGGATTCGGTTCAACGGAAGAGTTAGATGATTTAGAGAAGCGACTAGAAGCTGGCGAACGTTTCCTAGCCCTCTTCACAGAGTTCCCTGGTAATCCTCTATTACGTTCTCCGGACCTCGAGCGCATTCGCCGCCTCGCCGACAAGTACGACTTCTACGTGGTCGTGGACGAGACTATCGGTAACTTCCTGAATGTCAATGTACTACCCTATGCAGACGCGGTCGTCAGCAGCTTGACGAAGGTCTTTAGTGGTGACAGTAATGTGATGGGTGGAAGGCAAGCAAGTCCATCCATGGGCGATGAACATGCTAACGTGAAATTAGTCTTGTGCTGAATCCCAAGTCGAAGAACTACAAAATCTTGAAGCGCGCTTGGCACGGCGATTACGAAGACAATCATTGGGCGGAGGACAGCATCTTCCTGGAGCGCAACAGCCGGGATTTTGTTTCTCGTATCGAGCGGACCAACGCAAACGCTGAAGCGATATGTGAAGTGCTACGTGCACATCCGCGTGGTTGGTACATCCGTAAACAAGAGGGACTTTTGATCTGACGCTGTCACAGTGAAACAGGTCTACTACCCGAAATACAGTGACACCCGACCGTTCTACGAGAAGTGCAGGAACGCAAATGGAGGCTACGGCGGTCTCCTCTCAGCAACCTTCTACACGAAAGCGGACGCAACCAACTTCTTTGACAACCTAGATACCGTGAAGGGACCAAGTCTAGGCACGAATTTCACTCTGAGGTAGACTTGATGGCCTATATTTGCCCTTCACAATGCTAACCCCATTGCAGCTCACCGTACGTTATCCTGGCGCACTATGGGGAACTCGACTGGGTAAGTTGTCTTGATGAATCCCGTTCTATCCACGGTGGATTTCTAACGTGCGTATGTAGGCGGCATCGTGGGGCGTAGAAGCAGACCTGGTACGTTTCAGCGTTGGCTTGGAGGAGACAAGCAAGTTAGTCGGCATATTCGAACGCGCCCTCGAGGCCATTACTACGTCTTAGCCACGTATCTCGTCCGCTTGTTTCTTTCAGTTTGTCCCAATTATATCCAGCGTACACTATTCCCAATACAAACGCATCCATCATACCGCTGAGGTCACTTGACCTGGTTTGCAGGAGCAGGACGAGTGACGAAGCAACATTCTCCCCGCCTCGTTCTTTATAGCCCGACCTTCCGACTTCCAAGCGTAGCGGAGGCCAGCGGAAGCTAGTCAAGCCTCCCCTTTTGAACGACTGAGTCGTGTAGTGGTACGTGTACCATCTACTGTGATACTACATCCTTCCTCCGTGCGTGTGGCCGCGATCGGCGACTGCTGTTCCGCCCCCCCGCGCCTTCCATGCCCCGTTTTCGCCATGTCATTGTGAACATTTGGCTTCTTGATGAGTGGGTACGTGCCTACTGTTTCCCTGTGGAGGCGGCACCTCGGGGACGAATGCCTGCATCGCCGAATCCTTCTATAACGGGCCCGAAACGGCATGTGATTTGCTTCCGACCGTGGGATGGAATCCGTTGAGGGATCATCCGATGCGGTGTGGGGTTTTTGTTTCAGCTAGTAGGTTGGGACCAGGGCTGAGTACATGTACGACGTGCATATATCGCATGAATTACGTGGAGTCGGCGATTGTAGTGGGAGGTTCCGACTGGGGTTGATTCAAGGGACTGTCTTGTTGTCGAATGCGCTAAGTGCGAATATTACTTAGTACATGGCAAGTGGATTAGGAATGGGAAGGGACATGAAGACCTTGAACTGCTGTTCCAGGATGGGCCCGGTAACCAGACGCAGGGACCGGTTTAGGTTTGCTTTGCATGCCGCAGAAGTCGTGTAGTGTTTATGGAAAGAAAGATGCTAAAGGGAACGCGCAATGCGATGTGGTACACCGTGATCTGTTATTTTGGAGTTGAGTAACAGAATCTTTCGCCATCTTGGAGTATCATAGGGCTTTTAGAACATTCAAGTGGTCGGACGCTTTGCTAGCAGATGATCTGATGGGTATGATTTTGGAGATAGTGCAGAGACTCAACAGGCCATGCAACGCATCATGTTTCTCTTGAGCATGCGTTCCCTTCGCCCCGACTCGGGGACTCTATTGGGTTTATTCCCCTGCGGTATTGATGGCCGTAACTTCGTCGACTGACTCATTGGACCCTTTTGGGGCACAACTTGCGCCTTCTGCAGCATACTACCAAGTGTCTAGGATTCTAGCATAGATTATTTAGCGAGAGTGAGGCCAAATTGGCTCATCTCGCATTGAATATCTTGTATTTGTCAGGTATTCTTTGGGGCTCTGCATGCCCAAACGTTTTCACGGAGCGTTTCTCGGATGAACTTTGATGAGAATAATGAGCGATCTGCGATGAAGATACTGAAATGAGGCTGATTCATAACCCTGTGTTTTACTGCTCTAATAACAATGCTTGTCGTGTGGTGCGTGATTAGTGCACTGCAGAGTCAAAGAAGACTTGGACTTGGCCGCCAGCAACCCACGCAGGAACCGCATCGTGCATTGCTAGTCAGTTCATACCAATATGCCAGCCCTTGTGGGTAACGCTTAAGCGCCGACCGCCTTCGGAGTCTTGCCTGCCCTGCCACGAAAGTCGTAGGTGGCTAGCTAAACACGAGATAGTCGCTGGACGTGGTTGATGCCAAGTGGACGGCGGCCCGAATCCTTTGGAGATTCTCAACCAGCGTAAAAATTCCTCAGGATCCACGTGGTAGCATCTCCTAGCGCCGGAAGGTCTCTGCTTTACACTTGCTGGCTGTTCCAGAATGGCGGGCGGACATCCGGACGGGTGCTAGGAAGGTAACCCGCACACTGGGAGCCTGGCCCAGGGCACGATGGCACTGGACGATTAATCTTGAATTGCGAATGAAGAAGTGTGCATCAGTATGGTAGATGATAATCTGGAGATGCATGCAAAATATCGAGCATGGCGACCTTTCCTCAGTACAGTGTAAGTAAACGCGACCATGCTATAGAAAGTGCTAACCTGGATGAAAGCCACTGACTATAGCGCAAATGTGATAAATTACCGTATATTTCGCCGCTTCTCTGATACGGGCTGTTGCTGGGTGTTTTAGCGTATATGTCGACGCACAGACTATAAAGCCTTAATGCAAGGAGGGGTTCTCCTTTATCGTCGTTACCGACCTGAACAGATCATGCGACAACCAGCACAAATGACAACACGTTGATTACAGCAAAAAGGCACACTGAACATTAATGCAAGGATCACTGGCACTGTGTACGGACCGTACGAGCAATTGAATGGATATTCCACACGAAGTACCTCTACACTCTCAAAATCGGTGCAGAGAGCATTTGAACAGAAACATTGGGTGACCCCGCATGTCTGTGATGCGGCTATACCTAGGTATTACTGCTTATGGCATGTATTGCGGGTTGAACCGTACCGTGGGATGAACACAAGTTGAAGCGGCGCATGGCGCCATGGTAGTAGAAGACCAATCTCGCTTGTGGGTTTGCAATGCAACAGCCAAGCTGGGTTGCTCTGCGGGCCTCTTCATAATGGCCCTAGCCTAACGATGACATATCAGGCCCCCTGCAGCAAGGTAAGTGGCCGTACACGCATGGTTTGGGGGTCAACAGGGTGTAGTGAAGAAACAGGCCCATGGGGATAATGCGGGCGCGGCACGCAATGCGTACCGCTTCCCACGCCCGTCGCATCCTAATTCCAAGCGAGCTGCCAGTGAGAGCGCCACTTTCCAATTGTGGCGTTAACAATGTCAGAACCATGCCGCGACTCAGGGAACACCCTTTGTTTTCTAATAATACAACATGTTCAAGGACCCCAAAACTCCGGATGCCATCACGGGGAAGTACTTCAGAGGGCAAGGCTTCAATCGCGGCATCAAAGCGTCGCTTACCTGTGCACAGCTGTGCTCATTGACTGCGTCATGGTGTCGCTCCAAGCCAGGGGCAATCGGTACCCTGCGTAGAGTTTTTCGGGGTCTCTGCGGTTAGGTTAGTTGGCCTTCTAGCGTCTTTCGGTATCGTTCGACGACCGGATAATGACGATTGCTGTTCCCGTCCTAGACACGGTGGATCTCAAAACCGAACCGGCTTTGATAGGAGCTAACGCCCGTAAGGGCGGGTCTGCTGGCCGAGTGAAGGTCGAGACGAAACGGAGGGTGGGCACGTGCCGTCCGAAAAGGGTTAGTCATGGGCCCGGCCCAACAGGTGCTTCATGTCAGACATCGCAACCATGAACTGTTCCAACTTGATACACGCTCTGATGTCTCATCTCGCCACACCGCCTGGTGACAGAGAGTGTAATCCATATCGCAACAGTGTTTGCGGCGGGACCAGATGCTTTGCTAATCACCCCATCTACACAGGGTTTCGAGCCTGGAGTATTCGACCACGTGTCTGCCATGTGCGCATTCCAAACGGTGCAGATGCATGGAACGAATGCACGCTTCTCTCGTCGGCCCCCACGGACTAACGCACCGGGTCGGACTTGCAAAGGCGTCGCGGTCGCGGCGGTAATTAGTGCGTGAGCAGCACAGCACTTCGAAGGCCTCACCTCAGCAACACTCGATGCGGCCATGGGTCATCTCGTACGACCGGGCCTCTGCCGCAGCGCGTGGCACCTGCATGGCAGGGTATTGGGATGCTTCTGGAAGCCTGCATCGAAGCGGCGACGTGAAGCATCCGGCGGGAGGACGCAGAGGCACACCCCAGCAACACGCAACATGGATGGGAAATTCCGCTCACGTCGAGGTGATCAGAGCGCGAGGCTTGGGCTCGACGGCGTCATGCTCGGCTGCACTGGCGAGCCGCGAGCATCTCTCGGAGAGGCTTGGAGACGAAGCAAGCGCACGCAGGCGCCACGAGCACCCCATTCGCGCGACCTCATCTCAAGTGGACTGTTTGCTCAGTTGAGTCTAGCTGCTCGCCCAGGCCGCTGTGCTCGAGCGGGTATCAGCGTCGTTCGCCTGCTGCAACGGCCCATGCTCGCCGCCAACAGCACTGAGCGAGAGACGCTCGACAGCATCGGCACGCGCTCACTGCCAGCGTGGGCAGCAACGCTCTGGGTGACTGGTAGTGGACAGCACATACGAGGGGCGCCAGCCGGGCGACCACGCTTACTCCACGCACTTGGGGCCTGCATGTGGTCGCCGTCCTCGCGCATGTGTCGCCGTGGCACAGCCTGTGGCCCGGCGGCATACTCGTGCCCCCCGCCGCCAGCAGTGACGCTCCCCTCATCAGACTACCCGGGGAGAACGTGGGAACTGCACCCATCCGCCAGAGGCCGTCTAGGATCTGGCTGCGGCAAGGGCTGGCCGCTGGGGCACTGACACTAAACGGTCGGGAGCTTGGCCGCACGGCCGCCTGGGATGACAATCCGTCGAGGCACCAACCAGTGCCAGCCGCTTTGCCGGGAACGGGACGGTTGGCCTGGCAGGTGTAATGTTACTGGGTCTGAGGGCCCTATACCAGTATATACTTGCCCGCGATCCCGGGCATGGCGCAGAACAAGACCCAGCTCGCGAGTCTGCCTTGTGAGCGCTGCTGCTTTTCGTAGGGCTGCTGTATAAACCTCATACATAGATGCAGGAACACAAATGTATGTTTACCCCCACACCGCTCGACCTTTAAACCCATGACGGCCTCACCCTGATGATCATGACCCCACGGTCTCCCACGCAACAACCAAAGCCAAAGACCAACACCATCTCACGACGCCTTAGAAACCGTGCCGACCAGCATCTCTCTGTACAACCTCCCGAGCTCCCGCAACTGAGGGGTCTCCGTGTTCGCCGTGCCGCAACACTACCTTCAAGCCGCCGCACATCTGCCACGTCTGCCGCATTCTCACCACAGGAAACACCTCTCCGCGATTGGAACGGTGATCTCGACGTCTTTCAACGGAGAAACACTTCGCATCCCGCCGACTTGGCACACTCCAACCTCCTCTTACAGGAAGCGCTGGATACTGCGACCTACCACTCGCCCCGCGACGTGTCCTCTGCGCTAGTATCCGTTCCATCGGACGAACCTCAGAGCTACCCAGTCCAACCCAATTCGCCGGCGGATCTTCTTCCCTCGCCATTACCGTCTCTTTCTGGTAGTCATACCGTGACTGAGTTTGACTACCCAGAACCATCTCACGATTCGTCCCTTGGTTTACAAGATATGAGGTACGACCTAAGGTCCGCAAGAGACGCCTCAAAGCTCACCACAATAGCACTCTGGGGTTCATGATGGCTCCTGCACCGTACGGTATGGAGCACCATTATGGATCTCCTCAAAACATGGAATCTCCTAGTGAGTACCGGCCACCACTTGCGCGGTATGAGCGCCGGATCATTGACCATAATAGGCTACACACCTATAAGCCAACCGTACACCGCTGATAAATCATCTACGTCAGCATCCTATGCGCCTACTTACTCCGCCAGCCCAAGCATGCATGGGCAGCCTCTATCAAGAACCGAATCTTCAGGAATACCGCCTTTCCCGCCATCATCTCTGCCACGAAGTCCATACCAGCAGTCTATGGGCCCTATTCGAACAAGTCCCACGCCAATGAGCTACTCGGCAGGCTCTGGCGAACCATCACCGATGCTTAGTTCCGCTCCACAGACGTATCCATACCCTGCAATACACTCAAATCTGCCGACTGCATCATTAGGCAGCAACGCTTCAAGTTATCCTCCGTATGTAAGGTTCTTATCGCAACTTGAGTCTTTCAATAACAAGCAGGCAGTCCTCCGCTGTACCCACCGAGCAGTTATGGCATGAACGAATACACTCCCCTTCCAACCGCACTATACCCAGCAACCACCTCGCCTGCACCTTACTCTTCCTACGAGCACCCGCCTAATATAGCACCGCACAGTGCTGCCTCTGTTTCTGTGTCCACTACCGGTCAGAACCCGGCGAATGGGCCAATGCCCCGGGTTTTGAATTCGCGACCGAAGCCCCAGTGCTGGGAGCATGGTTGCAATGGACGCCAGTTTTCCACGTTTAGCAACCTTCTTCGACACCAGCGTGAAAAGTCCGGCACAGCAGCAAAGAGTTATTGTCCACGATGCGGTGCCGAGTTTACACGCACGACCGCTAGAAATGGACACATGGCACACGAGAAATGCAAGCCACGACGAACATCGGATTCGAACAGGTAAGCGGACGGGCTGAGCAGGACAGGCTCGGGCTGACCGCGGGACTCATTTGATCTTACGACGCATTGTGAGCTTGACTGCTCGATGGGGTTTTCGGTTGGGGCGCTTTGGACCACGACACTCGCATGGTGGCTTAAACACTGGAGTCCAATATATCCTGGCCCTCCTTTTCGGCAAGTGTCAGCGCCCGTTGCAGCGCTCACCTCACTCATCTCACGCTTGCGCAACGTCAGTTCTGCCTCACGATGCTCCAAGGCATAGGCGATATTTTCGGGGACGATGAAAAGCACGATGGATGCATTAGAGACCGGCGTTATCTGCAGCGGTACACACAGCACATTTTGCGCATTTGGAAATTTATTCTTACTTCGCCTCACGTACATACGTTTATATGGCCCTTTTCTGTTTATTTTGGTTCTGTACGCTGCGACGCACGGAAACGAAGATGTCATCTTATCGGTGAGCTGCAGCTCAAGCGCTGAGCCTGTCCTAGCCGAATGAAATAGTTGGTCTTACGAAGAAGCTTCCTCGTCCTACGATTCTGGATCGATAGAAAGGTGCCTTCGGGATGAATAACGTCGAGGCGGCAGCCTTGGAAGAGGTCCCGTGGAGCTCGCCCGTATGCTGCAGGCTACCTCCCAGGAGCGCTGTTCGCGGGCTCGTACGAAGGCTAAGGGTTACGGGCGAGAGAGTCGCAAGCCTTGCTGACACGGGCCTCGCTGTTGACTAACGCACCAATCGCCGGGAGTTTGCTTTAAGCGGCGCGCTCGTGCAACAACACGGTGCACCTCGAAGTCATTCACCCTTCACCGCCCCAAAGAGGTGGTTCGCAAAGAGTTTTCCGAAATCCGTCGGCATCATCGGTAGCATTTTTCATTTTCGGTTTACAGCATTGTTGAATGACTGGTTATGGCTCGAGTGAAATCCGAAGATAGTAACAGCACTTTCAGCAGCTATTTGAGTGAGACTCACCGTCTTGAATGCAGTCCCGGTGCAGTGTCACGCTAAATCTTGGGATTACAAGGTCGCCTTGTTTTTGCTCCTTGGAGCAGCTCGAATATGATGCTACGTACTAATGCGTAGGGAAGCTATGGGATACCCGTATGGGTTATTCTAAGCGCCCGGCTAGCTTTCCAGGGTAACACACTGCGCTTGAGCGCGTGATCGGATATTTACCTGTTTCGAAGGTACAATTGGTGAGGGTGTGAATCTAACGTGTTTGAAGCGTGGTGCTCTAGCACAAGGGTGATCAGCGTAGGGCCGACTGCTGGGCTGCGAAATGAAACTAGCGCCCGTCCGACGGACACAGAAGCGTGGGAGCAAACGTGTGCATGGCGTGGGCGCCGGGTGGTAGCGGGCGAGATGGATGGGGCGGGAAGCCTCGTGTTGCCAAACATGGGAACCCAGCACCGATCAATCGTTTTTTACGTGAGACCTTAGTGTTTACAGATGGACATACCGCAGGAGAGGTTTGCTGGGGTCGCTGAAGCATGCGCAATGCAAGGCAGTACGCGCATGAAGATGATGGCATGCCTCCCGTCGCATGTTCCTTGCATCCCAGCGCACGTCGCCCGATCTCCGACCTATGTTATCGGACCGCAACGACTCGCATAGGTACCTGCCGGAAGTCGAGTCATTGTCGGGATGCCAGCTGACGGAGCGAGTCAATGTAGCCTCCGGATTATGATAAACTCGATGTGGTTCGATATGTGGGGCTCTCCCCACAGGCAGCCTTAAATTCAAACTTGTTTTGCATGATCATACGAAGCGTTGAATTTGAAGGCCCCCTCGGAACCCGGATCTTACGCGTCCATACTGACTCCGATGGCGGGGAGATATCCCTTCTTCCCCGGGGCCTGGGAGCCGGCAAGCTAATTCCAAGGTTGGCGCTGGGATATCCTTACGGGAAATGGGTTGTGGAGGCTTGTACGCTCGAGCCTCTGGGTTTGGTTGCGGTACCCTCGTAATAACATGATTTCCCTACTACAGTTATGCGGCTCTCTAATCTTTTATATACTATGACACTTTGTTAATGTCTTTATTAAGTGCCGTTTTCAGGAGGTGTTGCGTAATATTATACCGAGAGGGAAATCTTGCTGTCCTTCGACTTGCCTAGGTAACTTGTTGAGCTCGCACTTGCCTAGGTAAAAATGTTGTAATCAGCAAGAAATATGGGAGCAAATTATAAGGCCTCCTTTACCTCGGGCCTGGATAATTCTAGCTGTTCGCATGTTATATCGTAAACAGGATTTTACAAAATTGTGGATAACCGATTGGTTCGCACCTTGTCGAAAGCGATTGGCTGCGGAGCACTATCCGTGGCGCAGGTCTTTCGTTGCGAAAACTCTGTAATGCCCTGCGTAATTGTTTCGAATCTCAGATTCTTGTTTGATTCGATTAAGGTCGTACATTTCCATCCACCCTATCAGTAGTTGCATTTGTGATACAAATTTCCCTTTAACATGGCAAATTGTGCCCCGTGCAAGATGGGGTTTTGTTGTGACTCCGTCACTTCTTACACCGCCTTTTACACGGAGATGCCATGCCCTGTAAGATCGGAAACCCATGTCTCCAGAAGAGTGCTATTATGAGCGATATGTCATCTGTATGGTCTGCCCATAGACCGCGTCCGGCGTCACAACAGAGTTCTGACATGAGCTTGACGCATTCCATGCCTGAATGTGATTCCCTGCGGCGCGGCTGTGCGGGAAGGATGAAGTTTCAACAGCCTCGACAGGGCCGCGCTGTGCACGTGAACAGTGTTCTTAGAAACGCAATAGATTGCGAAAGCGAATCACCCCTTCGATCGTCCCGCTGCCCATGCTGATCATGCTGATCATACCGATCGCACGAATGCTCGATCGGTACGGAAGGGACCGTCTTCGAGGGCCAACTCCCGAGCGTGAAGACTTGACATGGTGGGCGCACGTTATAGGGCTGCGTCTCGTATCACCATGG
The DNA here is from genome assembly GCA_030770415.1 of Pleoardoris graminearum. Classification (NCBI taxonomy): domain Eukaryota; kingdom Fungi; phylum Ascomycota; class Dothideomycetes; order Pleosporales; family Didymosphaeriaceae; genus Pleoardoris; species Pleoardoris graminearum. Next base: position 549,319 of record JASEKS010000011.1, on the reverse strand, counting down.
CGCTCCCGGAGGCCGTCTCGTGATACTCCGTCCACAAGCTTATCCGCCGCCCATTCATCAGTTGTGTCGCTTGCATGGCCCGAAGGTCGAGTCCAGTCATCACACAGGAAATCTAGTGTTGTCTGACCACTCCTGCAGTAGCGTTGCCTCTCCATTGCGGCGCTACCAGCGGAACTCAGGGCCACAACGTTTCTCATGGTCCATGCTGCGGCCAAAGCCGCTAGCTTGGGCCCTTGGTTGCACCATTGGATCCCGAAGAACGCTGTATGGAAAGCCCGAAAGTCGACCTGTGCGGCGGCGTTTAGATGACCACATTCTGCAAACGGTGGTACCCTGTGCTTTACTGCGTATAGCAGACGATGCATTGGCCTGTTTCAACTTTCAACTCCGCTGTAAAAGCAGTAGCTGTAAGATAGGCTAGGCAGAGATCTGAATAAAAGGCGTTTTCTCACAAAGAGCATGGTATCATTACGTATGCAGATATACTTCCCTCTTTTACATAACGGTTATTAACCGCGTGTTGTCCGAACTCTGGGTAATTTCGAACTCTAGTCATGGGCGCGTTGAACCGACGCCCAGGAGCCAGCGCACGCGATTATGGGGGCCAACGGTCGCCTGAAGGTCTCCCTCGCCACACCGCTGGAACCCGGGAAGGACGTAACGGGAGGAAGAACAAGATGGTAATCTATTTGATCCTCTGAAAACCTTTAATTGACCGCACTGGCAGCTGGACTATCAAAAGTATATCTGAGACCAGTTACGCATAGTCAGCGAAGATGAAACAATTTTGGGCAAGGCTGCTCAGGCTTTCCGACCCGAAACCCCGGGTGTTCGCACCAGACTCTACGACTGAGTTCGTCGCTCGGCATGTGCAAGAGCTGCACACGTCCCTTAACAAGGTCTTGGCCTTTCGTATCACCATGAAATTGAGAATATCGAATGCGTTATAATGCCGGGACACTATATCAGCGGCTCGCAAGCTTTTTGTTTGTGTGCGCAAAGGAAATCTTGCGGACAAGCACGTCCAGTGCCTTAGCCGCAGCCTAAGGTAGGGCTTTTATTATTAAGCGTATAATTGCCTATAGTTCTTACGTCGTTTCCATTTAATTATAATTAAAATTTAATGCTTAGTTATATACTAGCTACCTATATAATTTAAAATAAGTAGTAATAGAGTTATAGCTATTACTAGTACTAATATATTATAATTTAAAAGTCTAGCACCTTAATTATAAAAAATTAAGTATATACTATCTAAAAAGTTACTTATATCTAGATACGTTATATATATAATTATAATAATATTAATTATAAAATTAATATATATAATAAGCTTAAGAAGTTTAGAAATAATTTTAATATATATATTTATAACTTAGTTTAAAAATATATTACTAAGTATATTATATAATATAGTAATAAAAATATTTATTATAAATTAATATAGTATTAAATTTAGTTTTTTAATATAATTACTTATTATATTATTATTTATTTTAAAAAAAATTATCTTTTAATACTATTTAGAGGTAGTATTAGGCTGGTGAATAGGTCTCTATATCGGGATTTTAAAAATTATAATAACTCTTTAACTAAAAGAGTTAGAAAAAAACTTTCTATTAGTAAAATATAGATCTAGATTAAAACTATAAAACTAGCAATTAAACTTTCTAATTAGGCTAGTATTAAAAGAGATATCTTAGATTAGAGTAAAATATAGAGACCTAACTCTTAGTAAACTAAGTTAGCTAATAACTTTTTATTTATTAGACTTAGAGAAAAACTTTCTATTAGTAAAATATAGAGCTAGATTAAGACTATAAAATTAGCTGTTAAACTTCTTAATAGGGCTAATATTAAAGGAGTTATTATAGTTTTTAAAATCCTAATATAGAGACATATTCGCGACACTAAATAGTATTAATATTACTTAATAAAATATTTTTTTTTTAAAACTATTAAAAATTAAAAAATAGACACTATAAAAATACTTTAAAAAAATTAAAAAAAGTTTAATTTTTAATTATAAGAAGTTACTATATATAAATTATATAAATAAAATATTTAGTAATTTTACGTAATTTATAAAATCAAATTTTATTAAGCGCGTATATATAAAGATTTAGTATTAATTTTATTAACTTTTTTTATTATATAACTAGACTAATATTAAAATTTACTAACTATACTATATTGCGTTATATATATACAGAGTTACATATTACTAGGTACCGAAATATAAGACTTGCGGACAAGCACATACGTACAGTCCGCACATTTTTGTGCCCCAAACCGGATTCTGATCGTGGGCCAGTGGATAAATGTCCTTGCCTTCGCTCCCAGGTCCAACAGGGACAAATATCGGTGCCTGGTAAAAGCATCGCTTGGGAAGCTTGAGATTGACTGATTGACGAAGCCAGCGCTACCTGTCCGGTGCACTATGCTTGCGCTGCTGGTATACTATCGGAGGTCTTAACTCATAGATTTCCGATTTTGGTATCGCTTCCTGCGCTATAGAGTTGAAAAGCGATGCACATTGGATAGGAAACCGCTGGCAAGCACAGACGGGTGCTGGCTTTCTTGGCTTGTTGCATACGTACTTGCGTCTTCTGACTCAAATAGGTGAATAGAGGCGACGTAGCATAGTCTACAGATGTTCATTGGATAGCGTTCCGACATGTTATTTATACTTGTGACGAAACCTAATACCTCGTATTTACTCACGTATTCTCCCAGGCTGGTCTTGAGCTTCAATATTCAGAAATAAACTTCTCAGTTTCAATTTCTCGAGTGCTGAAACCATCTCGCGCGACGTGACAAGAAACACTAGAAACGGGAAGGACTCCCTAGTGCGAGATGGCGCGGTATTTTCCGTTGGGTAATCAGCAGATGCATGCAGCATGCGCTACGTTTGCTCGGCGAGGTAGTGACTTTGTTTCGTATGTGCCGCACGAGTATGATGTAACTAGGTGGTTGACGGTCGCTGCTCTAACAGAGATATGGTCGTTTTGTTGGCTCGCAGTGAATCTGCCGCGTTTCGATGGATACCTAGATAAGTCAGGTGTCGCTTGTTCAGAGACGAGGGACCGCACATCGTCAATCTAGCCAACCAAGTACAAGCAAAAAACATATATTCTCAGAGAAGTATACATACATTTCTTAGTACTCGATCATTTTTCCTTGCAACTACGAGAACTGCTAGAGGCCTGCGAGTGGGATTGTTGGCCTCTCAAAACAATGCATAAACAAGAACGTATGTGTTGTAGAGTCTTGTTTCGAGTTCATGTCTTCTGTCGGGTCATTTTGTGTTGGGCGTTGTTGATTAAAAAAAGGGCGTTGTGTGACTCAACATGAACACCAGCTGGTGCGTCGGATAATGCACGTGACCCGCCCAATGTCGAAAGATCTTGGCATTCGGTTCCCGATGCCGTGACTCTTAAATCGACTTCCCTTCACCCACGTCAACGGGACTTGCACAACAACACCAACAACCATCGCTGTCACAATCGAAAAGTAGCAATGCCTTTGGTCTAGCTTGTATAAGCGGATCATTTGCTCCAGCGGACGGTCGCCACCGAATCTGTGTCCACATCATCGCTTGACAGAAACGGCCCGCGTTTGTGTCTAACATTCGTCACGATGTTTCCCTCAATGGTCTTACTATTCCAGATACATTATTCTCATACGAACTCTCGATTATTACAACCGTCACAAAATTCTTGTTGCACGCAGCGGCGGTTGCACAAACCTTAGCTATTCAGACATCCACCCTTTTTGCATTTGTTCATCAAATCGAAGTCAAAAAACCATATCAACCATCATGGCTTCCATTTTCACATTTGATCCGGACCCTCCGCGAGTCTCAAGCCCTTGGACGCGGGCCACACCACCGCCGGACGAGCCATCACGCCCGACACCTCCAAGGAACTCCAAAAGTGCCGGACCCATTCCCATTGCAAAGAAGCGAGGCGATGATGTGCAAGATCTAGCCATGTTAGATTACAGCACTGTTACCAGGCTTGAGGCTGAGCCCCAGGAAGGCCCGACAGAGTACAAGTTGCATTTGCTTCTCCGCAGACGCCGATCATTTACAGGCTCCAGTACTGGGCGCCACGTTTCCGGATCGTTACGTCGCAGCGACAGTTACGCGCCAGGTAACAAGACCGTACATAACCTGCTGTCAAGCGCTCCACCACCGCTAAGCGCATCTCAATCTCGCCAGCATCGTCTCGTGCAACTCACTACCCAGATGCTGTGGCGTCTGCAGCAATCGTGTCCACACCATGTCTCCTCTTCCACGGCTGGCGTTCAGCTTCAATTCCCGGACGAGGCAAGTCTTGCCACTCCCGTCATGCCTCAGCGGCTATATCCCGGTTTAGAAGAGAGCAAGGGCGCGCTCTACGAGATTGGTGTTGCAGATGATGGCGAGCTGGTCGGTCTTGCGGAAGACGAGATGGAAGAGTCACTGAATAACCTGCGTGCTATGGCGTAAGTATCCCCGATATATTGCGAGCACCTGACTGAACTGCTGTTTTCCCCCAGGCATAACTGTCTGGTTGTAATGCGATCACCCCAACCCAACTTTACATATCACGCTGACTCCTCTCTTGCTGTAGTTCCAGTTTGGGTTGTCAAGTTGACATAGTACGCATGGTGGATGTCGGACAATGCGAGTGGGCCGAGAGCGGTATTACGCGCCGGTCTAGGCTACTTGTTGCCGAAGCATACGTGCATCCGGACCTACATTTGATGAAGCAAGACCATTCAGGAACCGACGATATTGAAGGTTCTCAACGATCCACACATACTTCGTTGCCACAACTTCGTGTTTCCCTTGCGGGTGCGACAATGTCCGGCAAGTCTAGTCTACTTGGCACGCTTTCGACAGGCACGCTAGACAATGGCCGAGGCAAAAGTCGCTTAAGCCTCCTGAAGCATAGGCATGAGATTGAGTCCGGCGTTACAAGCTCTATCACACAAGAGTTGATTGGTTACGGCGACTTACTCGACCAGAAGGGTAACCGGTCTCTGTCACAAGTCATAAACTTTGGCTGCACAGATATTTCATCCTGGACCGAGATTCATGCATCTGCGGGGTCATTTACAACGGGAAAGCTTGTCTTTCTGACAGACTCTGCGGGCCATCCTCGCTTTCGCCGTACTACAGTGCGTGGCTTAGTCGGCTGGGACCCCCATTACACGCTTCTGTGTATACCTGCGGACAATGCCGAAGATGGTATGCCCAGACAAGAGTTGCCATCAAACTTAAAAGAGAATCTCGCTCCCGCAGCGATAGACATGGACTTGTCAGGCGAGCTTCTTCGCCTGTGCTTGTCCTTGAACCTCCCTCTTGTCATTGCTGTCACGAAGTACGACCTAGCTAAAAAGGCTTCTCTGAAAGGCATCTTGACACGAGTACTATCTGCTCTCAAAGATGCGGGTAGAACAGGGCGTATCATTGCCGACCCGTCCACATCATTAGATGCTGGTCTCCACACATTAAGTTCCACTGACCTTGCAGAAGCTGAAGTAATCGCGAATGCCTTCGAGGAATCACCACTCGCTACCGTGCCTATCGTCTTGACGAGTGCACTGAATGGAACAGGACTGCGTAAACTCCATGCGCTCCTTCGAACCCTTCCGGTACCCATCAGCCCTACACCTCCCTCTGTAGCTCGCGGCCCTCTCTTCCATATTGAAGATGTATATGCGCCTCACGCCGGACGATCTGCTTCCGATAAACCAATAATTGTGGGTGGCCACTTACGCTCTGGCGAGTTAAGCATCGGAGATGAGGTAGTGCTAGGGCCGTATCCTGTAGACCCAAGTTCAGACGATAGTGATTCGGGAAGCGGAAGGCCTTCGGTCCGCAATTCCCCGATCCCGACATCGAGATCCTACCCAGGCGCATTGCAGAAGAACTCTACGACGTCTATGCATACACAAGCAAGCTCTAGTGCGCTATTCGAATGGCGGGCTGTCCGCATTACTTCGCTACGCAATCTCAGACTACCAGTCTCAACTCTGCAGGGTGGGCAAGTCGGTACCGTTGGCCTTGTTCCTCTCCGTGCTCCTATATCGAGCCCCGCCATCACCAGGATCAGAAAAGGCATGGTCCTGTCCGATAAGAACCCACAGGCGCACAAGGCTATTGCAGTTGAATTTGAAGGATCCCAAGCTGAGAGCGCCAAGACTCTGGCAATCGGCAGCGCCGTAGTTGTCTTCTTTGCTAGCGTACGTGCACCTTCAAAGGTCCTCTCTGTGACACCAACTTCATCTACCAACGAAGCTTCGGATCCCACCATAAATGGAAATGGGGATGCGGGGCCAGACGAGGAAGGATTCGGCTTTGGCTTTGGCTTTGGCTTTGACGAGGACTCGGCTAGCGATCTTCCCGACGAAACTCGTGGGGTTGGTGTCACGACTACGGCCGCCACTACAATTGTCCAATTTCAGTTCATTGGGAGCAGAGAATACGTTGAAGACGGAGCAAAAGTGCTCGTTATGCCTGGCGGCGGGCCTGGGCTAAGTGGAAGTACAGAGAGGGGGGAGAAGGGCATTGCCGGGCTGGAAGGCTTTGTCGGAAGAGTGGTCATACCGGTATAGCTGAACTACACCGATGCCTGGAATCGCAAGTATACAATCTTGGTACTCGCTACTGTCCCTTAGTGGGGGATTCACGGTCAACAAACCGGGATTCGAGCTGTTCATTCTGCGTTTTCCTCTCTCTTTCCGGTGTACCAGCATATCGACCTTTTAGCGTTTCGTTTCGGTTGCCGCTGTATCCCAAGCCGTCCGTTTGTTTCATTCACATTCGGTCTTGCTCAACAAATTATACTTTCGTAGCTTGCCTTGTCCTATCTAACCAACAAGATACATAAGCGCGCCTGAGCATTGACGAACCACGCTCGAACCGATGTTTCAGTGCCGCGAGCCCGGCTTACGCATACGACGCCACAATGGTTTCCTTGCTGGCTAGTCCATGCACCTACGTCGCCGACGTCGGGCCTCCCGGCCACGGGCCGCCCTCGAGAGCTAGACACATCCGTGCACACGTGTGTATGCGGCGTGGCAGCCAGTCAGACGGGCCAACCTCGGCCACCAGTCATCAGCCATCAGCCATGCATCAGCGGCTCGCGACAGCGCCAATGCAGCTATGCGGCATGCACTCCAAGGACCGGGTGCCGGTCCACGCCTGCCGCCCCCGTGCTTGGCCTGCCGTTTGCCGGGTCGAAGAGCGCTGGCGGGAGGGCACTCACTCCCGTTCCCGCGCGCACGTGTGGCTAAGCCTAGTGCTGCCGTCAGCATGTCGGTAGGTCACGCTCACGGCCTACGCCCTGGCCGGCTTGCCGGATGGGGTGTACGAGCCGTGCGAGGCGTGCGTTGGGCATGCTACGGTTGCAGCAGCGGACATGACCCGGCTGCTGCTATTAGCTGTGGGAAGTACGTCGGTGGCTTTGGTAAGGGGGGACAAGAGGTACTCGTGCGGCAGGCGCGTCCATGTTAGTCGCGGTGGCCCATGCGACGGTTCCACGGGGGGTGGGGAAGAGGGCCAGGACATGGACGGTATGATAGTGGAGACCAGTGGGGGGTATATCGGTAGCTCTAGATCAGAGTAGGGGGTTAGATGATGAAGCGACGTAATGGGCGGCGCCAAGAAGAGTTCGCATCACACTCGGTGGTGGAACTTTATGTGGTGCGGGGGTGTAGTTCAGGATTTAAGGTTTGTGGAGAGATGCGGGTCTGGGTCGGTCGGTGGGGGAGGGAAGGCGTGGAGGAAGCGTGGAGGTGTATGATGAAACGCGGCGTGTACGTCGATATAGGAAAGAAAGTTTGTATAGCTAGGTTATGTTATCATGCAGGACGTCTGGTATGTTGGTGAAAGCAAACGCTCGTCGAACATTTGGAGCACGAGTCCGCCGCCAGGCTACGGGTAGCTAGACCCTCAACGAGGAACTGCCATTTCAGCAATGGTAAAGTTAGCACCCATTAGGGATGGAGTGGATCTGGAATGGATTCAAAGGACAGAAACAGTGCAGCGTGGCAGAAACACCGCAGTGTTCCACACAGCCACGTGCCGAGCTGAAACTCGCCCCTCTCCACGAAGAAAGAATAAGTACGCCTAAACCTCGACCCAGGGGTATAAATCCAGTAAGGGAACTCTGTAGGGTGCTAACCCGTATACGCAATGCGCCCCTCTGCACGATATTCTAAGACCCATCTACAAGACACCTGCCCACAGCCCTGAATCTCCTATCCTCACCGCCCGGCGTCAAAGTCAAGCACCCTACAAACACGACCACCTCGATACATATGCCCCCAGCCCCTTATACCCAGTTTGACCGGCTCAACGGAAACCTCAAGTCTACATCTCGCTATCAAAGTGCCATTGGAACTTTCTGTCGCCGGTCTGCAGCGCAGCAATACTTTACTTAGGTACTTCTGTTCTCCGGTTTTCCGTGTTGAGTATACAGCTAAAGCGTAAGAGACTCGGGGAGCCGTTGTGGGATTTTAGGGTCTTCTAACCCCAGCACCAACACCTAGTCTCCTCATTGAGACAGCCAGACAGATAGTGCAACCGAGAGATATTATTCTACCAAAATGTCTCTTGCTGTGCAGCCAGGCGATCCTTCCGGGACATTGCAAGCTCTTGTCTACACACACCCTGTGCCAGTCTGGGCAACTGCACAGTTTTACTATCGCCTTGTCCGCCTTCTTCTCGAGACCTGGTGCGGAGAAGCGTTTCTTGACTAGCCAGCTCCCTATGACCGTTCCCAACGCCTTACAAAAGGCCTCTGCCACTAGATTCACCACCGAAACCCGGTATCACTGTCCTCTGCTACAAGACCAAGATAATTATACATATTCACCGCCTCGCTATATATCGCTCTTACACGCAGGATTTCCTTTCCTTCTGTGCTTTAGAGTTAAACTGGTTGAGGTAGATAGTGTCTACCCAGCACTTGAACCACCACGAGGTATCCGCGCCTGGCCACAAGCGGATTGTCCGCAGTGCAGCTTCAAGGTTTTGTGCTACTTTATTGATTTGATCTCTCACGTGGATATCGCGCGAAGAGGTTTGAGCGTCGGCGTCCCAGCAAGGAGAAAGCGCGACGTTATCGCCGCATTCGTGCCTCGAAAGCTCGGCGATAGCGAAGATGTAGTGCGCAAACAATAACCCAGCGAGCATTAAAGTAGTCCGTTTGCGTCTGGAATGCGAGGAGCGACAATGGTAAGAAGGCGAATTCTGCCAGGGTTGAGCGCTTGATCAGAGAGGCTCGGGGTGTCCACGTTTGTGTTTCTGGACGCTTTCCAGGACGGGTCTGGCATCACGCAGCTCTTAGGATGCGTGAGGCCGGTGGTACGGGAGGTGCCCGGTATGCTACCTTTGTCGTCACTTCCATCGAGCGTTCGAAAAGGTCGATCTCCGACCGTAACGTCGGCTGGGCCCTGGTCTACGCGCATGCCTGAAACCGAAACGAGTAGATTGGGAGGTTATAGAGGAGGTGCCGGCATCTTTTTGGGAGCCTGCCAATGGCCGGCAACGCCAGCGAAATTGCCACCTTCTCTCAGGGCTGTGGGTACCCGGTTTGGATGTTGTACGTGCTTCAGGCGTCCAGATCAGCCGGGACTGTAAAAGGTCGCTGATCTAGCATGACCACAATCGCCCTCGTCGGGACAACGCAACGGTGCGGTGCGATTACGTCTCGAGTTCATCCGACCAGCCCTTCAAACAGGGCATCACGTCTCCGCCTCACGTTATCCAGTTCCACTTCCAGCTTGCCCACCTCCTTCCTTGCAGCCTCCTTATCCGCCGGCAGACCAGCAAATCCATCCACTTCCCTCTCTAAGCCCTCCACTCTTTCTCTCAATGCACTCAAGGCCGCCTGCTGTTCCAGCATATCGGCAATGGCATCTGCTGAACTGACGCTCTTCGTCGCAGGGGTAGCTGCGTTCCTCGCCTGCGAATGCTGCAACGAAGCTAGTTTGTCCTCGTATTCTCGTATCTTGGAGCGCAGGTGTTTCGTCTGGCGTGCCTGCTCGGTCGTCTGGCGCTGCAGCGAGGGGGGCGCGGAAAAGGCCGGGTTCGATTGCAGTTCGTGGAGCTGGGCGCGGAGCAGCGAGTGTTGCTTGTCCAGATAGCGCTGCAGCGTCTGGATGTGTGCAATGTTGTTGGCGAGGGTCTGCGCCGTCGACGTATGCGCGATGAGGGCGTGGGCGAGCGTCTCTGGGTTCGCGCTCGTCGTGTCCAGGGCTACGGCGGTCGAGGCCAGCGCGTGCAAGGCGTCGGCGCCGTCCGGAGCCAGATGCGCTTTGATCGTCTCGAGCACGTTTACGTCGTCTGGGTTGCGAGACGCCTACTTGCTGTTAGTGCCGATGCATGGAGAGACGGGTAGACAGGGGCGGACTTGGTCACCCATACCTCATCCGCTTCCAGCTCCTTGCACGCTTCGCGCTCCACCTTTTGCAGCACCATGTTCTCTTCGTCGGCGCGCTCGTTGGCCAGCGACAGCTCCCTCAACACCTTCAACGTCTCCTCGTTGCGCTCGAAGGTGGGCACGGTGCGGCCTGCGTATTTGTACGCCAGCCACGAGTCGATCTGCGCCCAGTCGGCTGCCTGCGCGCGCTGCTGCCGGGCTTTGGAAGGCGAGAAGAGGTCTTGAGGCGTGAGGTTGTCCATGTTCGCGGTCCGGGGAATGGTGCGCGCATTGGGGCGCTGTGTTTGTTTTTTCCCGACCCGGAGCCTGGGGCGCGTGCGTCCAGGTGGGGCAGGCAGGAGCTACCCCGGATTCCAGCGGCGTGGTGGCACCCTTTGTTAGCATGACGTCTGGTGAACATACAATATGTAATGTCTCTTCCACTTCGTATATCTGTCGTCCGTCCGATCGAACCTACCTGACAGCCACCGTACCTCGTACGCTCTCTTCACAACGCATCCGCGAACGCCACCCTCCAAGCTCCTCGTCGCCCTCATAGCCCTACTCTTCACGCTGCCTTTCTTACGGCACATCGCCCGCTCGGTACGCGGTCCTCAAACGCGAACCATCAGCATGGCGTGGCGGAGCTCCGGCACCTCCAACGAAGGCCTCATCGCCAACCTGGCGCGCAACGGCCTCATCCATTCGGACCGCGTCAAGGACGCCATGATGAAGGTACGTCACCCCACACACCCCCGTCTCAGTCAAGACGCATGCTGAAAGCGCACACAGGTCGACCGCGCGCACTACGCCCCCTCCGCCGCCTACGAAGACTCCCCGCAGCCCATCGGCCACAGCGCCACCATCTCCGCCCCGCACATGCACGCCTCCGCCTGCGAGACGCTCCTCCCGCGCCTGACGCCCGGGGCCCGCGTCCTCGACATTGGCTCCGGCTCCGGCTACCTGACGGCCGTGCTAGCCAACCTCGTTGGCCCCTCCGGCACGGTCATCGGCATCGACCACATCCAGCCGCTCGTCGACCTGGCGGCGAAGAACATGGCCAAGTCGGAAGAGGGCCGGCGCATGCTGGAGTCCGGACAGGCCAAGTTCGTCAAGGGCGATGGGCGCAAGGGCTGGCCCGAGGGCGCGCCCTACGACGCCATCCATGTGGGTGCTGCGGCGGCGGAGCACCATCAGGCGCTCGCGGACCAGCTGAAGGCCCCGGGGAGGATGTTTGTCCCGGTTGAGGAGGGGTATATGCAGCATATCTACGTCGTGGATAAGAAAGAGGATGGGAGCATCGAGAAGAAGAAGTTGTATGGGGTGCAGTATGTGCCGCTGACGGATGCGCCGCCCGAGTGACTGGAGTGAGAAACAGGCAGGTGTGACCAAGGGATGGAGAGAGATTGAGCAGAGGGAATCCCTAGGTTTTGGCACGTGGCATATTATACTATCATTACGGACATCTGTCTGGGAGGGTTGTAGTGCTATCGTGAGCACTCACTAACGAATGGAAGAACGAGACCAATACGAAAATCGAAGAGTTGGTATACCACATGTCGGAAGATACGACGAGGAACTCACGTAGGCGTGCCATACTCCCGTGTAACACCGCACTCATGCCATTTGCATAAGCGTCCCCATCCTCTGCACATGCCGATTTTCCGCGACTTCCAAAACATCGGCGAAGAAAGGGCGCCAGACACCCGTCCGCTCTATCGTCGCGCGTGCACCCCAACGGATCCCGTCCATCCGAACCCTTCGCCTCTCCCCACATACACCGCAAACGGACACTGCATCCACCCTAATCTACACGTGCTACCCCCACAAGCCTTCTACACAAGAATCGCCCTACTCGACCACGTCTGCCACCGCCCCGCCAACCTACCCCACAGGCGCCCCCCGTAGCGCCCGGTGCCGTTCCTCATACACAAACGCCAGATGCTGCAGCACGACCGCCATGCGCGGCGTGACGCCCCACACCCACACGTCGTTGAGCATCGTTGAGCGGTAGTGCGCGATGGCGCTGGCGAGCGAGCTACCCGTGTACTCGCAGTCCGTCTCGGCCAGCAGGTGCGTGAAGCCCTGCAGGATCTCCTTCTCATGCGGGGTGGGCGGCGCGCGGGGGTTGGTCTCGAGGTCGTGGAGGAACTTGGTGACGAGGAGGACTGGTGCGGATTAGCACATTATCGCACGAAAGATACATATGGGTGAAGGGGGTGGTATGGGGATGGATGGACAAGGATGGACGGATGGAAAGGGGGCACACGTACTTCCAACCCAGTCCGCAACCGCGTGCTCCAGGCTCCAGCTCAGCGCCGCCGTCTTGCGCAGCAGCGAGTGCCCCAGCTTGACGAGCACGTGGTGCCGGTCGTACGCCTTGCGCATCACGGCCGTGAGGTGCGGGCCCCGCCGGAGTGCCGCGGCCGCGAAGCCCGAGGCCGCGCCCGCAATCTCGTCGTCGTTGTCGCTGATCAGCATCAGCCGGTTGAAGACGCTCATGTCGAGGTGCAGCCGCACGTGCGCCATGTGGATGACGCCCTCGCTGTTGAACATGAGCGGGCCCTCGGCCTCGGTCCACGGCGTGCTCGTATCCTTGCGCTGGCGCGCGGCCGCGAGGATGTCCTCGCACGCGGAGAGCGCGGCGGTCGTGGGCTCGAGGAGGGTGTCGTGCAGGTGCGCGGGCGACAGCTCGACGACCTGGCGAATGTTTTCCGTGTGGATGTTCAGGGCATGCGTGAGGAGGAGCATGGTAAGGACGGAGACTTCGGGCGGGCCCGTGGTGATGCGCTCCGAGGGGAGGAGCATCCGGCTCAGGATGTCGCGGACGGTGGAGCGCGCCCTGGGGGTGCAAGTCTCGCGGAGGGACCGCCAGTCGTCCGCCGAAGTGGCGTTCCAGAGGCGCTCTTCGTCGAGGTCTTCAAAGTCGAGGTCATCGGTGTGCGAGAAGCCCGGCATCACGCCGAAGGTCGACGAGATGAGGTTCGACGCCACGTACATCCCGAACAGCAGCCGCTTGCTCGACTCGCGGTAGATCCACTCGTCCCAGTCTAGACCCTCGCTACTGGACCGATTTAAGAGTGCTTTCCTGAGGCGGTAATCGATGGAAAAGAGACCGAGGTTCTCCACTGTGCGGAGCACGATGGAGGTCATGCCGCTGAACATTCCGGACAGCGAGAGCAGCACGCGCGTCTGCATGACCCATAACGGGGCGGGTTCGGGACTGCCATTTACGATAGGGAGTCCGTTGTGGAGTGCGCGCGAGCTCATGGTACCGGCCAGCACGAAGAGATTTTTAGCCTTTTCCCGACGAAGGCGGTACTGTGCCCCTATACTGCACATCGCCATGATCAACGGGCTATGAATGTGAAGCGGGTCGAACGAATGGAGGTGGATGATTGGAAAATGGCGGTGGAAACCTTCTAGGTAGCCGGAGAAGAATTGTTGCAGTTCAGTGAAGGTAGGTAGTAGCGTCTCAGGGAGTCCTAGACTTAATATGCGCATCCTCACGTCGTCGCATATACTCCGGTAAGACTCTTCATCGAAACGCAGGTTTTGCAGGTTCCGCAGATTTGCGCACGCTTCGGAATGGACCCGTAGCCTGGGTTTGGCAGTCTGGTGGCTGGACTCTGCGCGGTTCGCCTGCTCGTTTTCCATGTCGAACAGGGCGAGGTACTCGGCAGACAGATCGATGTTTTCCAAGTCGTCCCAACCTGGCGATACTCCTGTGGGCAGTGACGGAGGTGGTAAAGGAGCATCCTCTAGGTTCGGATCGATGGCGTCGTAGGCTGGGACTCCAAGCTGCGAAACGGGTGTTTCTGCGACAGGCATCTCCGTTTGGAGAGGTGTTCCCATGATGAGCGGGTCGATGTCAATTCTTTGACGTTTCGCTGGCGGTTCGTGGTAGAAGTCGGTGTCCACATGTAAGGGGAATGCTGTACGGGGCTCTGGTGCTGGAGGAGCATTGAAGTCCACGTGCATGGGAGGAAAATCGAAGTTGATGGCTTCATTGCCCGGCAGCAACGGCCTTCCGCCATCACTAGATGATGAGCCGGAGGATGACCTGAGAGGTGCGGATTGGCCATAGGATAAGCTTGGGGCAGCGCTAGGCAGATCGACCATAGGGGTATAAGTTGCTTCCCCATTCAACGAGTACTCATCAGGAGGGGTCAAAGGTGGAAGCGGATGTGGTGTGCGTGGGGATTCGGAACCTCGGCCGCCTGCGCCAAATTCTTCTGGATGTGCCTTTCTGTATTGCTCAGCATGCAAGGTTCGTTCATGCCGCTTAACAAGATCTCTAGAACGCAGTTAGTATGTGAATGCCCTTTGACGGCTTCTGCAGGCGTCGGGTGCAAATGACGCACTTTCTGGCATATTTACGGTCGCAATAGGCGCACGCGAATGGCTTCTCCTGCGTGTGCACTCTTTCGTGCCTTGCGCAGTGCTCGCTGCGCTTAAAGACTCGAGCGCAATGTCGGCAAGTATACGTCCTCTTCATCTTCACCGTTGGTACCCCACTTCTCCTTGCTCTTCCTGGCTACAGAATGGCTATTGCGGAGCAACAATAGTCTGTCGAGGTCAATCTCTTTTGTCACCACGAGTGCTGTCTTCGGGCAAAGTTCGCGCTTGAGAGTGAAGATGCGAAGTGGTGAGGCTCGCCGTCCCGAGGTCTGCAGACGGTTGCCAGCAGCAGCGGGCTTTGTCTGGGCCGAAACCGACAAGGGTCGGCTGTGACGCGCGAACCTATGGCGGAATATGGAGTAATGGCGCAGAATATGGGGAAGCGTGACCAATGAGTCGCGAAGTGCGGGTGAATGGCTCCGGTCTTGGCGCGTGCCACTGCCGACGGAAAGGCGTGCATACGCCACCCAACTCATTTTCTTCGGTGTACCACAACGATATGCACGCTCTCCTTTATCGTCGTTAACGACTTAAACAGGTTATGCAATAACTAGCATAAATAACAATACATTAATTACGGTAAAAGGGCGTACCAAATAAGGACACAAAGGGCAACCTACCGCTAGGGCGGAGATGAATGTACATCCGATCAAAAGCGGTTGAGATTGTAGAGTTCATACGAGAAAGGGCTATTACATCCCAGGCAGCAAATTTTCAGGGAAAATACACGGCATTTCAGATCGACAGCTAAGGTTGCTTCCCAACGCTCAATCTGTACGCTCGCCCTTCAGGCCACATCTGATAACCCGGACACCCTCCGTCGCGTGGGTCTCACAACGTGGAACAACTACCCCTGGTTCGGCTACTTCTGCGTCGATGAGTAGTTCCGGCTGGAGCTCCTACTCCGTTTGGAGGAGATTCAGGAAGCCGAGGGCTAGGCGGCCATGTTGAGGGCACTACCGAGCTTGTTGTTGGTCTGGGTCTGGGTGAGCGTGCTCTGGTGGTCGATTGCGCTTATTCATGAGAACGTGGGGGGGTGGTATGGTTCAGAGAGCTGGTGCGTGGGAACGGAGGGAAGCATGAGCATGATGGAGATATCAAGTGGAACGAGACGTATCGAAAAGGGCGGGCGGTAGAAGAGAGGAGTATAAGGGTAGTCTAGTTGGACCGGTAGCAATCTTTTACTCTACAAAGTGCCAATTACCTCTGAGCCACAGCGCTCAGCCCCTGATTCATCGAGCGCGCATGTGAGCACCAACCCCAAGCTTCCCGACGCCTCACTTGGCCTTGTATCTCGGCGTGAGCTTGACATCCAGGGGCCCGACGCTCAGCGTAAAAGCGTCCCTCGACTTCTTGACGACGGATTCGCCCATATCCCCGGCAAATTCGAATTCGAACGACCTCAACAAATTCGCCATCACCACACGCATCTCCATCATGGCGAGTCTCTGGCCCACGCAGTTGTACACACCTGTGGAAAAAGGTATAAAGGCACGCTTGTCCTGTACGTACTCGGGCGCTTCGTCGGTCCAGCGTTCGGGCATAAATTTCAGAGGCGAGGGGAAGTAGCGCTCGTCGCGTTGCATGGTGTGGACAGCCATCCAGACGATCGTTTCGCCAGGGATATAAGTGCCATCGGGCAGCGTGATGCCCGACGGCGGCGTCTCGCGCGAAAAGCCCGAGGGGACGGCCGGGTGGAGACGGAGGGTTTCGTTGATCGCACCGTCAAGGAGCGGACAGTTATAGAGGTCACCTGTGTCGACGAAAGATTTGTTGGGCGCGATGTCGTCGATGACCTTGCGAAGTTTGGCCTGGGCATCCAGGTTTGTGCAGAGCTCCCATAGAAGCCAGGTAAGCGTCGCGTGGGTGGTATCGCTACCGGCGACAACCAGGAGACGAGAATCCGCGTTCAAGCCCTTAGGTATGTCTTCTGAGTTCTCGTCAAGGAGATGAGAAAAGACGTCGGGCTCCGCTGGAGTGATCTGCACAGCCATCAGCGTCGTGATGTCTTGGTGAGGACATACGCGACCTACCTTTTTCCGCTCAATGAGTATACCCTGCGTGAATCTTATAAACTTGAGCAGATCCTTTGCCCCAAAAGTCGTCCTCAGCGTAAGGCCCATAATCCACGGTATTTGCCCGAAATAGCTCACCGGGGCCATGCTCTTATGTACAAGCGCAATCATTTCATCCTCCTCGCCTTTCTCCAGCATACCAAAACTCCGGTTATAGCCAATATCTCCCATCACATCGAAGGCAAAGTAGCCGATCCAGCTTGAAATGCGAACGCAGGGCTCATCCGCGTGTTCCTTCAGCTTGTCGATGAGCAGGCGTGTGTGTCGATTGAGCCGGGGCTCATACTCGCGAAGAGCTTTAGCACTGAATGCGTGATCCCAGGCCTTGCGACGCTCTCTGTGCTCCAGGTGGTTGCGGGCCGTGTGCACAGAGGCGCCCTCCACGGAGTATGCGCCACTGTACCAGGTCGTTTTCCTGCATTTAGACCCAGGTCCATGAATGAGCGGAATAGCGTCGGCGTTTGCAATGCTAAGCTCGCGCGGCCCTGTGCGGACGATGTCTGCGTTGTACTTTTTGTGAAAGCCCTCGATAACATCTAGACGAGGTAGTATATGTATCAGTGTCGGAAACTATGTCTTTTCTGGGAGGACAACCCACTATAAAGTTGACAATGGGGGTAAACGTGGCTGATCGTATGGAACTTGGTGAAACGGGCAACGAAGGGACCAGGAAACTAGGTAAACAGTCAGTAAGCACAGCGGTATGGGATAGCATAGATACCTTTCGTAAGCGGTGGAAGTAAGTGCGATATATGAGGATACTCGTCGCCAACGTCCCCAGATACACTGCTGTCGCTGTAGCCACAATCTGGAGAGCCTGGAGGAATGATCCAACGCGTGGATCAGCCGCATACTCAAACGCCACCAGAGCGCCGAAGAGGACAGATCCTCCCTGCAGTAGAAGGTGAACACGATGATCCCATTCTCCGCGGTTTGCAATGAAGTGGGTGAGCAGGCCAAGCCCTACCGCTGCTGTTTTGCTGCGAAGGAGGTCCGCCATGGGTCTTGAAATCGAACTGATGTTCTTCGACAGTCCAGATGTCGTGACGAGCGGTCAAGACCGTGAGTTAGGGGCAAATGGATACTTGAAGTGTCTTCTCTCTTAAGTGAGTCCCAAGCGGTGGATGCCAAGAGGATCTCGGTATCACGGTAGTTCGCTCTGTCGACAAAATGCTAACATGTGCATCCGCAGAGGATGTAAGTGCTTATCAGCTCGCGACGGATTTCGCTTTCGAAAGCAAGCTGAATAGCTTGGCAGCCGATCGGCCGACGCCGGCCATACGATGGGCCTTCTTGATTAGTGACGCGGGGTCACTGTTCGACCGGTCCATGCTGGGCGTAAGCAAATATATGTTCCTAGGTAATAATACGCAAGACACTAAACTACGTGCCCATTTGCCTATATAGGTCGTGAACTAGCCTAAATAAGAAGCTTGTAATTTTTTATTCCTGCTTATTAAGTGGTTTGTACAGAAAACCATACCATTGAGTTCTTGTTGTTGCGTTGCGCCGCGGCTTCATGAAGCTCGCGAAATACGTTGATTGGTTGACAGAGAACCATACTAAAATCAGTCAAAAAAGTAGTAGCTCGAGTAATAGAAATTAGAGGTAAAGCTGCTCGCTCATGCCTAGGGCTGACTGTATCACAGCGGCTGAAGGAGATTATTGGATGATTTCGGCTACGGGCGGAGTTCCGACGTTCGGCCGCACATCTAAATTAGGGTGGTTGAATGGGTTGGGGTTGGGTTAGGGTTGGGTCGGTATACCTAACTCTAGGTTACTAAATAAATTACGTAATATATAACCTATAACACTAGAAATATTTTTATATATAAATTTAGTATTATTTTTATAGTGTATTAAAATTTTAGATTTATAACCTTTATATTACGTAAGTTATTTAAGTTTAAAAAAGTAATATAGTTTTTAAAAGTATAAAAACTTTTATTTTAATTAAACTAACTTACGTAATATAAAAGTTATTAACTTAAAATTTTATATATATATATATTTATATATCGTCGTTGCAGCTACCGCTTAATAAGTTATCTATTAAGTTATCGCTTTACTAGCTGTAATAGAATTTAAAAAAACCTATATTTAATAGGCCCTAGTTATAGCGCCTCTAATGTTTACCTACTTCTATATTAAGTAAGAACGTAGTATACACTAAGTCGATACAGCTCCTATAAATAAACGTAAAAAAATATATTTATATATTAATTAAATAAATAGTGTGGCTGTAGTGGCTGTATAGGTAACTAAAAGTAGTTTTAAAAAAGGAGGAGTATATACATACCTTTATACTTAATGTATTAAAAAATTTAAAATTTTAGTATACTATAGAAATAATACTAAATTAATATATAAAAATATTTTTAGTTATATAAGTTATATATTACGTAATTTATTTAGTAATTTATAGAGTAACCCTAGACTAACCTAATATATAGGTTAGTCTAGTATTATTCTATAGGTTACTAAATATCTTAGCTAATATATAACTTATTATAATAAAATTTATATATTTAAATAGCTATTTTTTACTACTTTTATTTAGGATTATATTTTAATATATTTTATTATATATTATATACAGGGGGACGATATTGGGAAAAGCCTTATCTAAAATATTACCTTTTTAAAATAATATAACTTTTTAGTTATAAGACCTAAAAATATAAAAATAATACTATTTTAAAGAGAAATACTAGCTTATTCTATTTACTCTATTAGGGACTACTTAGTAAGCCCCTAAAGGATAAAAAAAATTTAGTAAATATAAAGAATTATTAAAACTATATTTTAGACTATTATAACTTATTATTTAACTTATAAAATTGGCTAGTTTTTATGTATATTATATATTTGTATATTAGTATATTAATCGAATAAAAAGTGTAGCTATAGTGGCTCGGGACGACTAAAAGAAGTTCGAAAAAGGAGGAGTATGTATATGCCTTTATTATGTATATTATAATAGTGTCTATAATATATAAGTATATAAAATATATTTATATATTTATATATTAATTATATAATTATATATAAAAATTACTATTTTAAAGTTTTAATAATAAACTAGTAAATAATAAATTACTGGTACTTAGTACAGTACCCTTTAGCTTTAATAACTACCTTATAATAGTTAGGGAGGAATAATATATAGTTATTAATAACTTCTTATAGTATATTATTTTACTCTTCTATAATAGCTCTTTTACAAAACTCTATACTTTATAAACTTAATTATATTTCTAAATTAGTCTTTTTATATTTATTTAGCCTAGATTTTAAATAACTCTATATATTTTCTATAGGGACTAAATTAGGGCTATGAGCTGTATAGAAAAAAAGTTTAATTTTATTTTTTTAAACTAGTTTAAAACGTCTATTGGTTTATAAATATGGACGTTATTTTATTAAAATTACTAATCTAAATTAATATTAATATAAAATTTATAATTATAATATAATATAATAATATATAATATATATAAAGATATATATATACTCCTCCTTTTTTAAAACTCCTTTTAATTACCCCGAGCCACTACAGCCACACTATTTGTTCGATTAATATATAAATATAATAATATATATATATATATATTATTATATTAAAAAAGAACTAAAAAACCTGTTAAGTTAATTACCCCTTTTTATCTTTAGTTTAATTTTAGGTATAAGGACTTTATTTATATAATCCTTACTAGTAAAAGAAGTAAAAGAATTAGGTATTTTAATAAATACTAAATTACTTCTACCTCCTATTTAAATTACATCCTAAACTTATAAGATAAGATCTTAACCTATAAAATAATTAATATAATTAATATTTAAAAACTAAAACTATAGCCTACAAATATATAAAAGGTTATATATTTTAATATTTTAAAAAGTTAAAATAACTTACTTTATAATTAGCTAATAGCCAGATCTTTTCTAACTCTATTATTACCTCTTTTTATATAATATTATTTATTCTTTTATTCCCTTTATATTACTAACTTATTAGAAAGTATTATTTTTTTTAAATTTATATGTTTAATATTTATATATTTTTTTTTTATATTTTAATCTTTTTTTTTTCGTTTTCTTTATTTATTATAGGTTCTTTTTTAACTTATATTAATTATATAATCCTGTTTTTTAAAACTCTTTATACTTATCTTTATCTAATATTTAGGTTATTTTCTAATAATATTCTTTTATTTTTCTTTTTAAGACTTCTAGTTAAGTCTCTATTAATAACTCCTTTATCTTTTTTAGTTAACTTTTTTATATTCCCTATATAAACTTTTTTTATATTATAATTATTTTCTTTATTTTTTTTTCTTTATTTTTAATATGCCTTATACCCTTATAAATAGTAGTAAGAGACTTTTTTAAAATAGTAGTAAATTAAGAAAGAGAATTATTTACTTTTAAAAGTAAATTTACTTTATATTCGAGTTTTAAAAAATTTAGCACTATTTTAAGAGAATAGAAGTTTAAGTTTATAAAAGTGAAAAGATATTATAATATACTATAATATTAATTATATATTATATAATCACTAAATATATAAGTACGAGCTAAATTTTTACTAGTTATATAAATTTATTATTATATAATAAATTTTTATTTTAAAATTAGGTTACGTAATCTACGCTAGTCCTAGAATAGTATAGTTAAAGTTTTAGTTAAATATATTTACTAACTAAAAAGTTATAAGGATCTAAAAAAGGAACTAAAAAGATTATTATAGTTAGGATATTTTAATTTATTACGTACACTAACTAAGTAGTAATTAAAATAGTTATATAAATTGCCTTAACTTTCTCTTTAAAACGGTATAATTTACGTATTTTTAGGCTTAGTAATTAATTTTATATTAATTTTTAAAAACGATACTATTTTAGACTTAGGTTTCCCTAATATTGCCCCCTATAATATATATAGTAAATAAATACTCTTACTACTTTATATAATACTATTAATATATTACCTTAAAAGCGTACAGTAATTATTACTAAAAGTATAAAAAAGCTAGTAGTATATTATAAAAATAAAATCTATAACTTTAAGTTATAACTAAAATAGTGATAAAGTATATACTAATATATATATAGAAAGAGAAATAAGGTAAAAGTAAAAGCGTAAATAGATTACTAAGCGTAGGTACTTATAGTAGGTAAAAGTGGTAGTAGTAGTAATAGTATTTTAAAATATATAATACTTTAAATTACTAGTAAAAATACCTAAAAAAGCTTAAATTAATTAATACTTTATTAAGGTTTATTACTTTAAAATTATTGTTATAAAGAAAAATTTAGTAAAGAGATTATTATTATTAAATTATTAAGTATTAGGAAGAGCTACTAGTAATAGTAGTAAAAAAACTATATACTAGAATTTAAAAAGGTGTAATATTATAAAATTAGATTAATCTATTAATATAATAGTAAATTCTATATTTTAATTTTAGTAAATATAATATAGTTTTATACTTAGATTATCTTAATAGAGTAGTTTTTTATCTTTTACTAAGGAGGGATATTACTATTATAATTTATTAGACCCAATCTATTATAGTTAAGCCCAATTAGGTACCCTAAAGTAAAATAATAATATATACTAAAACACTAATATAGACTAGCGTTAGTATATCCGTTTTAGTACTTATACTTAAGTAAGGATACGTTTAATACCTATAATATATATTTATTAAATATTTATAAATAAACTTACTAAAAGCTTTTAAATTATTTTTAAAACATATACTAACTATACTTTTAGTCTTATTACTATATTTTATATAAATTTTTAAAATAGATATTTTTTTAATTACTCTTTTACTATACTCTTCTATTAAAAAGTAAAAGTACGCCTAAATCTTAATCCAGGGGCTATACTCTTCTATATATTAGAGTATAGAGAAGAAGTATAATAAAAGTAAAAACCTATAAAAATATATTATTAAAATAGACAGCGACTGTAATATCTTAAAATATAATCTTATATAACTTAAAAAGAGTCTAGATAGTAGTAAACACTTACTAATAATAAAATTTATATATTATAATTTAGGTATTTCTGTTTTAGATAAAAACGTACTTATATAATAAAAGATATATAGTCTATGCTATAGGGCTTTAACTTAGCAATAATTTATCTCTTTACTTTTATAGATAATATATACCTAATTTATCTTATATATTATACTATATTACTACTCTACCCTAATTCCTAATATTTAAATTACTCTCTTATTCTTAAAAGTAATTTAGTATAATATAGCTCTAAAAAAAATTTATTACTTAGTTACGCGTAATACGTTAGTTCTATAAAATATTAAAATTATTAAAAAACCTAAAAATAATCTTAAATTCTCTCTTAGTATCCCTAATACTTAAGTTTTTTAAAATTTTATATAAGCCGTAAAAACGCCTCTATTAAGCCTATTAGAGTATAAAAGGGTATAAATAGCTACTAACTATTATAATTAAACGCTCTTATCTTAATTAGAACCCTTTATATTTATTAATTATAAAAAAGTATATACTTAGCTCTAACAGGTTAAAAATAAAAAAGAAATAAAATAACTATTTAATATTTACTAATACTTCGACGCAGGTAACTAAGCTGTAATTATAAAAAACCTAATTATTTTATAAAATTATATTACTCTAATTTTTATTTTAACTATATATTTACTAACGCTAAAAGCCTTTTATATTTATAAAAAAAAGGGTAGATGTAACTTTAATTTTTAAAAAAATAATTATAAATACTATTTTTACTAATTATCGACCTATTTCTTAATAGAGATTATAAAAGTTAAATTTACTATTACTTATATTAACGATCCCCTTTAAACTACTTAGAAAGCTAAAATTATTTTAAAACTTAGCACTAATCTATAATAGAAAGAAACTTAAAATTTTTTAAAAATTAAAATATTAAACGCTTTTAGAGAACCGCTCTAATAATTTAATAAAACTAAAATTAATTTTAAATAAACTATTTAGTTACTTAAGTAGTCTTCTATAGAACTTCTAAACTATATTTATTCTCTTTAAAAAAAATTAGATATACTTAAAGCTAATAAAGAACCCTAATAAGTCTAAAATTTTATAAGCTACCTAAATAAGAATCTTTAGGCTAGGCTATAGACTTTAAAGGAATAATAAATTAATACTATTACTAAAATAAAAGAAAAGACTAATTTTTTTTTATTAATATAAAAGATAACTAATTTTAGTAATTTTAAAACGTAAAACCCTAAAAAAAATATATAAAATATAAAAAAATCTACTAAATTTTAAAAATATTTTAAAAAAAACTAACGGGTACAGTTGAGCGCTAACTAGTTTAATAAACTACTAACTAAAATAGAGTCCTCTACTAATACGCTAATCTATTACTATTATAATAAAAAAGGCTACTATACTTTTAACTACTAGTATAAAAATAAGCTAGTAGCCTCTAGATCTAAAAAAGCGACTAAGAAGGCCGCATTATTAATTTAAGTAGGAAAAAAAAAATAAAAATAATTATAGTACTTACCGCCTATATTAAAACTATTATAAGCTATTTACTAAAAATACTTAAAATTAAGTACGTTAACAGTTTATTTAACTAGTTATATAACTAATTTAAAAAAATAGTTATTTTAAAGGCTAGAGTCGTAAACAGAAACTATATTAAAATCTTAGTAAACCTAAAATTTATTTTAAATTTTATAAGCGCTAAGCTAGTAAAGAAGATAAGCTTAAAAGTAACTACTCTTAATAAATTATTAGTATAAGTAGTAAATAGTTTTAATATAACTATTTATAGTACTATTATTACTAAATTAAATCTAACTAACTTATATAGTTAAAGTTAAATTTAGTTAATCCTATCCCCTTTTACACGCCTCCTCGTACCCGTGTATATGGCAAAAGCACACACATCCTCATGCTGTTACTTTACTTTTAGGCTAGCCTACGTCCTTTTTGACTTACTTTTAACAATTGTTGTTAATCCTATTTATAATTATAGATCTCTTTTAATATAAAATTTTTTTAGGCTTACTTTAGTTTAATTAAAAGAATTTAAAAATAAATATTACTACTTAAAGGGTCCTCTTTAAAAGTAACTTTAAAAAGAATAAAACTTTTATTAAAAAGATCGCCCTTAAAAGCGTAAAAGAGTTTAAATATATTATATATAATTTAACTATTTAGGTATATATATATCTAGTAAAGTTAATAAAGATTCCGATCTAAAATAAACTAAATAGATATTAAAAATACTCTATACTACCTAAGTATTTTAATTTTTTAGATTTAGCCTTAAATAAGGACTTTAAGATCCCTATAAACTATAAATTAAATAATTTAAAAATTAATTTTAAATCTAGTACTAATCCTCTATATTATTTTATATATAATCTTTTAGTTACTAAACTAGAGGTTCTTAAAAAGTATATAAAAAAATATCTTAAATAAAGGTAAATTTAGTAATTAAAATTTCCTGCTAAAGCCTCTATCCTTTTTATAAAAAAAAAAAAAAGTTTAAGGTTCTGTGTAGACTATAGAGGCCTTAATAAAATTATAATTAAAAATTATAATATTTTTTTACTAATTATAAAGTTACTAAACTAGTTTATAAAAGTATAAATCTATACTAAATTTAATTTATAAAAAGTTTACTATTGTGTCTCTATTATAAAAGATAATAAATAAAAGACTATATTTTATATAAGATACGGCTATTTTAAATATATAATTATATTTTTTAGTTTAATAAATATACTTGCGTAGTTCTAACAGCTTATATTATAAATATTAACTAAATTAGTTAATATAACCTATATTATATACCTTAATAATATACTTATCTTTTTAGATACTAAAAAAAAGTATAAAAGTTATATAAAAAAGGTATTACAGCGTTTACGTAAAATAAAGTTTTACTTAAATCTAAAAAAATATTTTTAGTATACTACGTCTATAAAATATTTTAATTTTATTATTTCGCCTAAAGGCCTCTCTATAGACTTAAGTTAAGTTAAAATAATATAAAATTAACCTAAACCTACCTATATACGTAATATTTGCGTCTTTATTAGTTTTATAAACTATTATTATAGATTTATAAACTAATTTTTTTAATTAGCCCTACTACTTACTAAATTAACCTAAAAGGCGCTAAATAGCGCTAAAGACAGGCTAGCTATAAAAAGAAAAGAAAGTATACGTATAAATATAGGTAATACTAGTAAAAAAACTTTTAAAAAACTTTAAAATATTTTTTTTAAAGTATTAATATTATTGCACTTTAAGTATAGGAGATAAACTTAAATTAAAATTAATACCTCTAATAAGGCTATTAGCGCTATTTTAAGCTAATTAGTTTTTAAAAAAAATAAATTATTTTAGTAGTAGCTAGTTAACTTTTATTTAAAAAAGTTAAATAGTACGCAGTACTATTATAATATATATAATAAAAAACTTTTTACTATTATAAAAAATATTAAGTACTAAAAATAATATTTATAAAGTATTTATTTTAGAATTCTTATAGATTATAATAATTTATAATAGTTTATATAAATAAAAACTCTATTACTACGTTAAATATAATTATACCTATTTCTCTTTAAATATAATTTTAACGTATCCTATAAAATAGAATTAATAAATCTAGCTAATATTTTATCTTACTACCCTAATTATATACTAGGGTCTAAAATAACTAAGTATAAACGTAATATAGTCTTTATAGCACCTATAAAAAAGCTATTATAATTTCTTATTATAAAGATTAATAAAATTATAGTTTTTATAATAATAATTTATATATAAATAAACTATAAACGTAACTTAAAACTTATAAAAAAAATTTAAAATTCTAGGCTACGTAATTTACCTAAAGAGAAAATAATTATTTTAGAATACCTAATAGACCTAAAAAATAAAAAATTAAATCTATTTAAAAATAGTAATAATAATTTGCGACTAAATAGTCTAAAAAATATTAAATTAAAATTAATAAAACTAATACGGTCCTATATACCTAAAAATAAAATAAAAATAATTATAAAATACTATAATAGTCCCCTTTTAGGGTATTTTAGTATAAAATATACTCTTAAATATATATAGCGTAAATATATATAGATAAATATATCTAAAAATATTACTAACTATATTTATAATTATAAGCGCTATTAGTATACTAATTTAAAGATATATAAACTATATAGTCTCTTTTATCTGCTTTCTATTTTTAATAGACTATAGTAATATATAACTATAAATTTTATTATAGACCTACTCCCTAATTACTTTACTAAAAGTATTTATAACGTAATTTTTATAATTATAAACCGTTTTTCTAAAATAGTCTATTATATACTAGTAAAAATAAATTAGAATAGTATTAATCTAGCCTAGTCCTAGATTTATAAGATTATAAAATTTTATAAAAATCTAAAAATAGTACTATCTAATAAAGATCTACTTATATAAATAAAATATTAAGACACCTTTTACTATTATTTAAACTTAAGGTAAATACTATCTTTTATATTTTACCTATAGACAGATAGGTAAATAAAATAATAAAATAAAATTTTTAAATAGTATTTTTATATCTTCTATTACTTAAAGTAAAATAATTAAATATTATAGATCTCCTACGGAAAATTTATTTATAATAATAGTTAATATTTTATTACTAAATATATACCCTTTTAAGTCTACTATAGATATAGCCTAAAAAAACTAAATTAGCCCTTATAGGCGCTAGATAAGAGAAAAAATTTTTAAACTTTTTATTTAGCCTCTAAACTTATTAATATCTATAATAAAGCTAAATAAAAACTAAAAGTAGTATAAAAGTACGAAAAAATACTTTAAAATAAAAAGCGTCTCTTACTAAACTTATAAATAAAAAATAAAGTCTAGATTTTAAATTATTATATATAATCTATAAGACTAAGTAAAAAAATTAACTAAAAATAGCTAGATTCTAGTATAGTAGTTAAATATATAGGTAGTTTACCTATTATATATAAAATTAAACTTATAAGTCTAAAATAAGTCTATCTAATCTTTTATTCTTTTTTATTAAAATTATATAAACTCTAAGATACACTGCTGTATAAGTAAAAGTTAATAATTAATATATTACGCTAATTTAGTAATAATATATATAATATAAAGTATATTATAGACTATAGACGTAATAAGTCTAGTTAATAAAAATATTTTATTAAATAGTAAAACTATTTAGATAAAGAGAATACTTAAAAACTAAAAGTCTTAATTAGTATAAAAGCGCTAAAAAAGTTTTAAAAATAATTTAAAATTATTTTAAAAAAATTTAAAATAATTCTACTAGACTAAATAATATAAAAGCGGGATAAACTTTTTATAAAAAGTAATAATCTATTTAAGAGTATACTAGTATAATAAAGCTGGGGCCGGTCTCCTAAAAAAAAAAAAATTTAAGGTAATTCTCTATAGACTCTAAAAAAGTTAAAAAAATTACTTTTTTCCCTTTTAGTAGTTATAAGTGCTAAATTAGTTTAAAAAAACTTTTAGCGTAAACTAATAATCTAAAATAGACTACTTTAAGGCTATATTCTCTAATTAAAATAAAATTATTATTTTTTACTTTTATAGTTCTATACGTATCTCCTATAAAAAGTTTAGTAATAAAAACAGCCCTATTAAAAATTAGAATAGTTTAATAGTATAATAAAAAAATTATAGAAAATATATAACTATATTATAGTAAAATAAGAACTATAACTATTATAAATTAATACTATCCGACCTAAATTATTATATTAAAAGCCTACGTATTATAGTAATAACTATAGAGATTTAAAAAATTATAAACTTATTTAATTACTTATTTAAAACCTATAAGAGTATTACTTTTTACTACCTATTACTTAATTACGATTAGTAGAAAAGATAACTAACTAATAAGTATAACTAATAAAAATACGTATTACGCTATTTATTATATAGTAATTAGTACTAAATTAGGTATTATAGTATATAACCTTTTTATTTTTACTACTATTAATAGAAGCAGAACCTAGACTAGTAAAATTAAAAATTTAAAAAATAAAATAGCTACTATAATAGAAAAAAGTTAAAGAAAAAAATACTATAAAAGCTTAAATCTAAGTCTAGAGTTAAGCGGTAGTATTAGTAGCCTAATAATTTTATTTAATTTTTAAACTAATTAAAGCTACTTTATAGAAAGTACTAGATTTCTAAAAAATATATTAGTAACTAAATATACTAAAAAGTACTAAATTAGTTTAAACTACGCTATTATACTACTATAGAGAATATTTACGCCCTTTTTACTTTTTTTAGGACTTAACTAGGAGTTATTAAAATTATTCTTAGCTTTAGTATACTTTTACTTCTTTTTAAGAATCTAGTTTAAATAGCTATAATTATATAAAAAAATATTAAACTTTACGCACTTATCCGTAAAATAAAAAGTACTATTATATATATAAAACTTATTAAAAAATTTAATATTAT
Organism: Pleoardoris graminearum; assembly: GCA_030770415.1. Lineage (NCBI taxonomy): Eukaryota > Fungi > Ascomycota > Dothideomycetes > Pleosporales > Didymosphaeriaceae > Pleoardoris > Pleoardoris graminearum. The sequence goes on along the minus strand of JASEKS010000011.1, from coordinate 519,880 downwards.
TACTATATAATAATTAGCGCTAAATTATCCTAAATTTTTATAAATTATTTACTTACTCCTTTAAGTCTATTAAAATACACTTATAAATAAACTTCGCTTTTTTATTAATTTTTTTTTTATTCTTTTAAATCTTCTTACGCGCCCTAGTTATATTAAAGGGTATAAAAATAGTAGACTTAACTATATACTAAAATTAGTCTTTCTAAAGAATTATAGGGTACTTAATATAGCGTAAGTTTATAACCTAATACTTATACTTTATAAAATTAGTTTTATATCTTATACGGCGTTTATTAGACGCCTCTTAGCCTAAATAAAAATAATTATTTTTATTATTAGCTAAAACCTTACTAATAATAGTCTTAAGTTACTCTAAACACTAAAGCTTATTATATAGTAATTAATTAGTATAATTAGTACTATATAGTACTAAGTAGTACTAAACTAGTACTTATTATATAATAAGCAGCGTTCTTATTAAGATAATTAAAATAAGTTTTTATTTAATAATTTTTATATATAAATAATTTCTATTTATTTATATTAGAATCTATTAAGTATTAATACTTACTATTTAGGACGCTATACTTTACTATAATACTAATATAACTAATATAAAATAATTCTGTCCTCTATTTATTTTTCTTAGTTAACTTAATATAAAAGTCCTTAAAAATATAATACTTAGAAGGTATTACGGCAGTATAGACTAGAATTTAATAAAATAATTTAAAATATAATAGAGAAGGGCTAATTATAATTTAAAATAACTATATAGTATAATTAATACTAAATTCTACTACTTTACGCCTTATATAAAATACTTACCTTTAAAAAAAAAGGTTAAAATTAAAATAAAAAATAGAAGTAAAAGTTCCTAGGGCCTAATTTTATAGCTAAAGACGCTAAGACGCTAGCACTAATAAGATAATATTATTAATTAACTTATTACGTAATTAACTATATTTAATAGAAATAGTAAAAAATAAATTATATTAAATACTACTAAATAATAACCCGTAAAAAAAAGCCTTAAAAAAAATATTTAACTCTAATATTTAATACTATTATACTAAAATAGTCTAAAAGGTGCTAAATAAATATACTTAGGCTATACACTTTTATATTATTTACTTTTTGGCTAAGAGCAGTCTTAAAAAAGGATAATATTATAATTTAAATATTTTTATTTTAGATAGAAGCGTACTTATATAATAAAAAATATATAGTTTACGCTATAGGGCTTTAGCTTAGTAGTAATTTATCTCTTTACTTTTATAAATAATATATACTTAATTTATTTTATATATTATACTATATTACTACTCTACCCTAATTCCTAATATTATAGGTAAAGTTAGTTAAAAAATTTAAAAAATATTAACTAGCTTTAGCTTTAGACCCTTATATTATACCGTATTATAATACTTATAACGCCGTTTAAACTTAGTATAAGCGACTATATTCTAAAATAGTAGATACTAAATACTTATTATAATATTTTTATATTTAATTATCTAATAAGTTACGTATTAAATTTTAGTAATTATATAAAATCTTTTATACTTTAACGTAGATTTTAAAAGAAAGACTAAAATTATAAATAAATATAGCTAGTAATAAAAAAGATATATAATAGTAAAAAATACGTAATATATATATTTAAAAAAAATTTTAAATTACTAATTTTAGTCTATATATAGCTATAGTAATAATAAAATAAATATAAAAATAATAAGTAAAATAATTCTATATTATAAAGCGTAGATTTATAAAAAGACTTTATAAAGTAGCGTTAACTAAAGAAATAAAATAAAATATTATAAACATAAAAATATAATATAATAGACTTATAAAGTAACTAAAAATTAATTAAAATTTTAAATTATAAGTATTTTAAAAGCGTTATTAGGTTATAATATTAGTTAAAGTAGTTAAGGGCGCCGGTAGTTTCGGCTCCAGATGAAGCTTGGATCCAGCAATGCTAATCAAAACTTCAGCCAGCGTTCACCCCAAGTCTAATCTTGCGTGCTCGTAAAACTACCTGCACTTTTCTGCCCCCTGGCTCCCGGTCTGCAGACCACAAGATTTATGATATCTGCTTATTCATTTCAGCAGCTGTGAATGTCGCTTGACGGTTCATCGCGTAGTTTTAGACACAGACAATGGTTAGGTGTGCTTTTAGGAAAACTACTTAGAAGTTACTTGGGAAGCAAAACGTCGCTGTATATCCATTCAAGTATCTTAGCGCGAGCCTTTACTGATGCACGCAAACGGCCTAGACTGCAAAACTATTACGAGATATGGGATATCGTTTATGCTCAGCCCTTTGGCGTCTGATATGCACAAGCATCTATCTGTTCTTTATTTAAAACGCAACCCCCGAATTCGCTATTACCAATGAACATTCTTCTTCCCATTTGAACAACGGAAACAGCGGGCTTTAGCGCTATATGCAGCGATTTTGCCCCGCTCCCCTTTGCGTGGCTACACGGTGGCGCTGATGGGACAATTCAGGTTAGTGGCTTCCTCACGACAGCAGTAACTAGACCGTGATACACAGTACCCAACTCGTCAAGAGCATATGTTTGGAAGTCGTCTAATCCTTGAGCGAGAAGGCCGCCGCATTCTGATATTCTGTAGTCTTTACGAAGGCCCTTGTCAACAGGCCCGCCTTGCTCTACGAAATGACTGTGCTGGGTGTGGTAGGCATACTGAGGAAGGAGGCCGAGGAGAGATCTAACTGCAATGGTATCGAATTGGAGAAAAGCAATAAGAAATCTGGCGAGCAATTGTTCTTGGCCCCGTTGCTCCTGATCTTCGTGGGTGATGTAACCAAGTCTGTCACGGCCAAAAACAAGCAAGCGTTGAGCAACAACGATGCCTATGACGCGACAAGTCTTCCGGTATAATTGACAACGAGAGCGGCTAGTATTCTTGTAATGTACAGTCGCGATGCGGTGGTGGTCACCTGAAGCATGCAGCGGCGCTGCCATAGTTGGATTGGATCTGCCGAGATGGCGAGATGGCGTTTAAAAATGTAAAATTTGACAGTGTGCCTGCATTTTCGGTCTCGTGCCAGAAAGTATTTTGCTTCGAAACCCCCGTAATCAGGCTTCGCGTTTTTAGCAACCTCGTCTTGATATTGCCAAGCTTTGTGTCCGCTCAGTGGCGGTGCCCAGATGTTTCGCCCAAGCGCGCATTAAATGCCTCGTTTTCGTGCTACACCTCGAACCATCCTATCTGCTCGTGCACAACCCCTTTTACGCGCAATCTCAACGTGATGAGGATGTAAATCTGCAGACCAGTAGATTAACGCATAGAAATTCCGCGGAACGGTTCATTTCCATTGCATGTGAGCAGGTGCAGTCTGGGTGTTCATTGCAGTTTGCCCCACCGAAGTTCAATACCCAGGAACGCGGACTTGGACGAAGGTCTCGTTTTGCATAACCAAGTAGAGTAACTCTTAAGGATGCATAGCGATTGTCAGTAATACGTTGAAAGCACCAACTGATGCTTCCGCTGCGCGGTAACGTCGTAAGTAAGCGTGCAGGACCTGTGATAGCTCGTCGATTTTGGACGCACATTCTCAAGCTGAGATTGCTGGAACGTTCTGGTTCGAGATGATTGCATGGTGGATGGTGGATGGCCGAAAACGCAATGTGCCAATAAAATTTCTTCCCGAAGAACGAGGCCATTCCATGACTTTAGCAATGAGGTCGCCCAAGGCTTTCGCGAAATGCAGTAGTAGCACTGCAAGTACAGAGCGGGAGTAGGCGGAGCTCAATCGGATGAATTCACAACGAAGTCAGGTGACGTCTCCCAGGCACTTCTCGCTTCTCGGCCCGATAAGCGAATAGGAGGTTGTCCCAAGCGCCACGCTACCCGGCATCCTAGCCTATCCGAGCCACGCTAGACCGACAAACGTCTATTGAATCGTGGCAGTTGACATCATATTCGCTTTAGCATCAATAGCCAACACTGCAATGGACCCTGCCCCACTATAACGGTGTGCTAAATCGGTCCCGCGTTGCTAATAATGTTGTTCCGCTTCGACAATTCCTCCGAGCAGTGGAGTAGTCCCAACTCGGGTCCTTGCACCATGCAAATGTTCGCACAGCTCCTATGGGGCCCGTGACTTCATACCGGTGCATGCCGAGCCGGTGCAGCCTCAATATTGATCTTTCTGCTCGGCGGCGAGAAGTGTATAAGAAGGGCTGGCGCCTCCTCCCATTTTTACACCACCAGCATCGTCTGCAGTTCTACTTCCGCTCGCTACATCCTTAATCTTAATACCAAGTCTTCGCAATAGCCGTACTTCGCCATCAAAATGCAGTTCACTACCGTTTTCCTCGCCGCTGCGGCCGCTCTGACGGCCTCTGCCCTCCCCCAGTCGACTCCCATCGCAACTGGTGATGCCTTCGGCGTCATCACCATCCGCTCGGGCTCCCCGATCCAGAACTCTGCGGTCCAGGCAGCGCGCAACGGCCTGTTGGTCAACGCAAAGAACCAGAACGCATCCTGCGATGCTCCAACCAACTCGGCCACCTTCTACATCAACCAAGAGAAGGAGCTCTACCTCTACCCGAGCAAGTCCTCGTCCAGGCCCCAACGTGTCTTCGTCGACCGCTCTTGGATGGGTAAGCATACTCGTAGCACTTTGCGCCTTTCTGTGATTCTTCGTATTCTAACATGTATGCTAGGCGGAGGCTTGATTGGACTTTTGACGGGCGCACAACCCCTTGGAAGGAACTCCGAGACGAAGGGATGGGCGATTGACGACAAGGGCGAGCTCAAGTTCGACAACGCTGGCCTCCAGGCCTGCCCAGGCTCCTTCGATGGCGCTTGGAGCCTCTGGCTTCAGGGCCTTGACAAGCCAGGCTGGAACGACAACTGCACGACTGTTGGCAACCTTGCGATCAAGACGGAAAAACCCATTGGCTGCTGGTACACTACTGAGTAGAGAGTTTGGGACTCTTGCGTCTCTTTTGAGAAAGCGGTTTTACGGTGGTCGAGGAGGACAATGTATATAAGCTAGCATAGAAACGGCGTATTATTTGTAATGAAGACAATGCATGTCTCGATTGATTATCTTAGCTAAGAAAATATCATCTGTGGTGCGGAGCAATTAGCCCTGATTCAAGAAAAAAAGAATTACGCATCAGCGTCCATAATGGGGTACGAATGCAGAGAGGGAGATTGAAATTGGAAGTTAAGTTTTTATCGCAGGGGATCCTCAAAGAACAGTTGTCCATTCGAACAGCTGCTCAATCAATTCATTAACCCTAGTTTTCCTCTAAGTCTAGATTCTGGGGTTGATCTCATCTACTGCACTTGCGTCCGATATGTTGACGTCTACAGTCAGCTTGCGCGCCGACTAGACTCATCTATATCAATCAGTGGCACCAGTAATACCCTGCGTCTGTTGCAAAGTATACCGTTCGTTCGTTTATCAACATCGCTCGTGTATGTTAGGCGTAAGTCCGTAAAGCAGGAAAGTCTTAAAAACATGTTGGCCTGGAGAAGACATGAACTTGTTATGAGCCTCCAACACGAAGTCAAGATTCTTGAGCAATGCATATTGCCGTTCCGTATTATTGACTCGAACTATTTTTTACTCTTTTGCTCATGCGTTTGTCTCTTTCCCTACTTGAGCGGCATTTTCACTCACTTTTCTTGGACTGTTGTCAGAATGGTGTATTTTGAATAGGCCTAGTCACTCGGTTTGTTGATGTCATGGTGGGGTGAGAAGTTCCGTGCACGAGAGAAGGTGTCGAAGGATCGTCTGAAGCTTGGTTTGCGGTGGCTTCAAGACATGCTGCTTGCGCTACGCGACGTGTGGATATGTGTGCGGTGCTTGGTCACATAGTGCTCGGCGTAGCAGCCGACTCCAGCGCAATACGTCGTAGGCAGGATGGATGCCTCCGCATGCGCGGCGCTCACCCTTTAGCACGGAGACGTATGTCATTTGGTTAACGATGGTAGGCTTGCATCTTAGGTATTCGTGGCTTTCAGCTGCCGTGATGAGCTGATGCCGTTGCTCGCTGTGCATCTCTGCCTATTCTCTGGCTTGTCGCATCCTGAATGGTGGTTGCTGCTCTCCAGCGGTAACTTGCACCTATGGTGCCCAGTGAAAGACACTCGGCCCGGCCGCGCGCAGAGCGCGACTCTCCTCGTGAAAGTCCGTGAAAGACTGGGTATTGCGTTGTCATGTGCTCTCCCGGGGGGTTGCTCTCAATCATATAAGTAACATCCCGTCCAAATCCACTACAAACGCCACCCTCACCCACCTTCTCCCAGCTTTTCCCCACTCGCATCAACCGCTACATGCAATACAAACCATCTCCCTCATTCTACCTTACACTTCACCGACACCTCGACCGCGCGACCGACCGCATCGGCCAACTCGGACGTGTATCTCAACAGCTCCTACGTCCGCGTTAAAGCGTGCCAACCCTTCTCGTGCAATACATCGCGTCCTCCAGCGCGCGTTTGGCCCTCAGCGACGAGCCCGTCCCGCTCTGATAACCCCTTGCACTCCCAGCCCAACCTCACGGCTCTTTAGTAAGTCCACCAGCACTGCAAACTTCTGTCCTTCAAGCAAGCCTGTCATATAGCTCTTGCATTCCCCTCCACCAGCTATCACACTCCATACCAGGCCCTTATCAACCTGGTAGCTCCTAACACCGACCACCACTACTAACAGCTTCCCAAGGTTGCTCTATACAGGAAAGATGTCGTCCACTGGTCAGCGAGCCACTTTGTCTCTAGAGCGCGACGCCGCGATGGCATCCGAGCAGGACCACATAGAATCCAACGGTGCTCGCGACTTGCTTGCCTCCCCAAATATGCGCTCCATCACGACGTCATCCGGTTCCTCTTCTGATCAGCGTGCGATTACAAGTTCGTTCAACAAGGGCCGCCATGACTTGCTCGTCGAGACGCCTGGCCTGCATAGCAGCGCGTTGATGGCGGACACGCTCGTACACGTTCCTGGTACCGGCGACATTCTTGCTGGCTCCGCCGTCCAGGGAACGACCACGATATCGTCTTCTGATGCTCGCGAGGCCATTACTGGCTTGTCCGACAAGGAGGCCACGATCGATGCCGAGCCTTCCTTGCCAGGATCCCCTTCTGTTGATGCGCACACGCCCAACAGCATTGCAAGCACTCCCTACAAGCGTCTCGAGTCCCCGGCTGAGACGCCTCGCAAGCGCGCGAAGGGCCTGAACGGAAAGCCTCACGGGCGCGCCCAGCACGGGCAGGAAGGCGACAACCAGGATCAACAGGGCCAGGACGAGCAGAAGAAGCTGGAGCAGATGGTAGACGACAAGCTGCCCTACCGCTCATATAAGACCATCAACGTGCCAGAGCGCCGTAATCCTGACAGCGCACCGGAGCGCAACGATCCCAGGACGTGGTACGGGAACATGAACTACGAAGACTCCATGATCACTTTCTGGTGCGACGAGCGCGAGTACGCCTACGCCAAAACCGCCGAACTCTTCTCACAACACATCCGCAAGTTCAGCTGGGAAATGACCCGCAAGCGTCACGCGATTGCCCTTTGGCACCTGTACGAGGAGTACGGCAAGAAAGCCGACGCTGACATCCCCGAGGCGCCTGCGCATATAATGCGTAGGGGTAGGAAGCGCGCACCGAAAAAGGCGGCACCTAACACCAAGGCTGGTAACGACCAGGGTCGTGCCGGTGGAGGTGCGGCTCCAACCGCTGGTGGATCCGTTGAGGCTCTGCGGAAGTTGACTCACCATACTGGAGGCGTGACCCTGCCGCCTCGCGATGACACGCTCCCAGTCTACGTTCGCGAGGCCCCTTTCCGCCAGCTCGAGATGATGGCGATCGTCGTGTGCAAGGATCTCTTCGGCATGGAGTTTCCGCAGATCCGCGACCTCATGAACAAGTCGTACGGTTTCCCCATGAGCATTCAGGAAACTGAGAGCTACTATCATGCCACGCGTCCGTTGGCTTATGGCAGCAAGCATCATGGCCATTCCAGCATCGAGGACGTCTTGAAGCACGATGGTTTGCTGGAAAACAAACGTGTCGAGGCGGCATCCAAAGCCCTCGTGGCTGGTGATGCGCAGCAGGTTGTCGAACAGCAGAAGCCCGTGGTCAAAGTCTCGCGGATCGACAAAGAGGGCGGGGTTCAGATCGTTGTTGCGTCATCCGAGCGGCAGGACTCCGAGGCTCCGGTGGTGCTTGGGAAGGTTGTCGAATGCAGTAACACCACCGCAAAAGGTCCAGGGACAGAGGGTAAGGGTGCCGCTGAGGGCGACGACGTGATTGACCCGGTGACCAGTAGTGAGAGTGTCGAAGACCACATGCCCATCGACTTGGAGCATGAATACGAGGCGGAAGCCAAGGCAGCTGCCTCCCACTCCTAAGCCACCGGCAGACACTCGAGTAAGGCGGCGTTCGCAGTGATAGCTTTCCATTTGATCCATCGATGCTTTCAGTTGCCGCTGCAGGCTACCAATGCGGCGCAAATTTCCCCAGCGGACATCCTTGTGCCCGTTCTCACGATTCTCGACATTCCCGTTTCGGTTTTCCCGACGCTCCATATGAGCCCCGACGACATAGTCCCTTCAACGCGGTTGGAATTCTTGCTCTAATCGAGTCGATTGCTTTCACTTCTCCCAATACTCCCACGCTACGACACGGACGAATGCTGTTCCCAACCGAGCATTTCAGGTGTTGTTCTTTTCCCAGGTGGGATTCGTCCCGGCGCATCTGCGCGTTTACAAGCTGTTGCGTGTACGAATATGGCAGAATATCTAGAGATGGCGCATGATGTCCACGTTAGATAGTCAATGGGATGATACATGATAGATACGGCGCTAATGCTTGAGAATGATGATGGAGTTGTTGAGGTGAAGTCGTGTTTCGGCCGGTGACGCTTCCATGCGCCGGCTAATCTTTCCCAATTGGATACTGAATGGCACATGGGCACGTGCACTCACAAAACCTATGGACGATGCTCCAATTTTTTTCATCGCTACGAGACCCTATGCCGTGGATATCTAATATTTCATGCATAACACAGCAAAGGTACTTCGCCAATGTTCCCATATAAGAGTTAGGGAAATCTACGTGCAACAGCATTCCAAATAAAGGACTTGAGATAGTACGGATACCCAGGTACGAACACAAATGTATAGATGTACAACATCGCAAAGACAGGCTTGCCCATGAGTATAGGAATTCGTTACGCTTGTGATTGCCAGTTTTATATAGCTGATTGTAACGGCCTCACGGCTCTAATCACGCCCTTGCGCTATTCCTCAATTTTGCATATTGGGCCGGTCCCTGGGAATGTGACAAATATCATCCGCCAGTTGTTCCATGGAAGGCGCAAATGAACCTGAACCCATTGTCTAGAGGTGCTCCGAAATTGCCACTCAAGGCTCGTTTCACCAAGGGTAGAGCATCTTGATGACCTCGATGTCTCCTCGGCTTGGGCGGGTGTTGATAGGGATTGGGTCGGAATCTTGCAGCCGGGGATCGGCGGGAGGCTGAAAGTTGGGTCCACCGGTCTTCGACCGCCTCAGAGGCAGCGGAAATGCTTCGAGATGACGAGGGTCGACTCGCTGGATATCTGCCCACATCGTTGAGCTGTAGTGCGTTATTGAATCATGGTCGTACTCCATTCCCCCTGGACGGCGCTCTATCATTTCCACTCCGTTAACCTCCAAAGTGAAGTGGTCAGCGAAAAAAATCTTTTACGTCTGTGAACCCGTATTCCTTGGCAATCTTCGGGTCTGAATAGACTTGGTCTATGGTATGTCGCCCTTGGTGTTCGACTTGCTGTCTTACTCTTGGGTAGTTAATCAGTGCCGAACAGTCGAAGTGGACGTATTTGTCTCCTGAACCCAAAATGTCAGTGGAGATTACATTGTCGTGACTTAAAGTTATGGTACACTTTGAAGTGTCGAGATCCGCTAAAGATTCGGGATGATGCATGTTTAACTTACGATCTTCGCGTTGATGTTGGTGCACAAGTCGATCATTCAGGTCAGTAAAACTGAAAAATCAACGTAAACACACCATGTACTGCATAGGCTATAGCTTACCCAAAAATGTGTCCTGTAAAATTCCAAGTTAGCATAACTGCTGAGAAATGCGGTTCTTTGTGAATTTCTGTCGGCCGAGTCAACAGCGGTACTGTTAGATATCGCTTACCAAATTCATGCGAAAGTAAAGATACTGCGTATTGGGCCCCAATCGTGTTTCTTCCAACTTTAATACGGTGCCGTTCGTGGCGTGCCTGTGACGCTTGATCTTGAAAACCCCCATCCCAGTAGCCAAGTGAGGCTGCGTTGGAAGTGCCAGGAATTAGCCAGAGGAACAAGGTCCCCTCAGGCATCTCCCTGTAGGCTTCAATACGCGCGCGCACAAGGCAGCAGCGCCGTAAAAGTAATTTAATTTAACAAAGTTAGTGTTAAGGCTGTCGCCTTTATAGAGAGGAACTATAGTACGCGTAGGAGATAGTATATAAAAGCTATACGTAAATTTTTACTATAGCTATATCTATTAACCTTCTATTTTTTATATCCTTAACGCGATCTTAACTGTTTTATTAGTTATAATAACTCTAATTATTATACTAATACTTATAGAGCCGCTTAAAAGATTCTTCTTTATTACTAGTACCGAACCTAACCTAGAGCTTATTTAAGACGTAGTAGCAAAGCTGTAGGCGTATATAATAAACGCTATTAAAGCTTAGGTAAATTAACCTACGCCTAATCTATCTTTATAAGAGAGAAATTAGTGCCTATAAGTACTAGAGCTACTTAAGCTAATATATTTTTAGTATAGCGAGCAGTATTCGCCCGGCCTAAGTAAGTAATATATTTAAATAAAAATCTTTATATCTAACTAACCCTATAATAGTAATTAAATAGTATTTTTAAAAAAAACAGCCCGCGTATAAGGAACTTTATAAAAAGGCTATATAAGACTTTATTAAGTTAACGAATAAGGAGAAGGCGTATTAGGATTAGTAAATAAGAAACGAATAAATCGCCTTACTAGAACGCATAATAGCGCTCCTTAACGTGCAGTACACTATATAATTATTAGAAGAAAATCAATCCCCCCCTCAGGCATATCCGGGCCCCACCCCCATGAAGCGTCCGGACCGTCAGCCGGATCCCGTGGCAGCATGCAGAAACCCAGAGGATGTTCTTGTATGAGGAGTGAGCGCCCATTGTCTGCACCTGCCTGGCCAATAGCATCCGTCCACAACTTCAACGCGTCTTCAACATGAATGTCCATGAACCTCCTGTGCGCTGGGCGAGCGTAGCAGTACCGGATTCGTGTAAATCCATCTTGCCCACGGGGCCGGCGCTTTGGACTAGAACCCGGATCGCTAACGCCTCCATACCAGCGGCGGTAAACAATGTTACGCCGACCTGCAGGGTCGATGACATGCCGACGCGAGGAGTTGAAGGCGGGAGGACAAGCTGCAGCGATAGCTGTCAAAGCAGCGATTACCAAAACAAGTAGGCGCATTGCGACTGGATGACAATAGCGACTGGATGTTAATAGCGACTAGATGTAATAGTGTGTCAGCATACGCAATTACTGCAAGAGGCAGGCAAATAAGCAAGTCGAAATACTTATTGTGGGCTGCTTGAACTTTCCCCAACTTGTGTGGCGGTTTCGAAAGGCAAGGCTGTGTGGTGTAGCGTGAGAATAAAAGAGAGTAAGTGTTTGCTAGTTTTCGGGTGCCTTCGGTTTTTGGCTGGGTAGGTACTCTCCTTTTTAAGAGTCACGTGGGCAGGTGTGGTCCACGGGTTGACAAACGCTCCTGGGCCGCCCCGACTGGAGAACGGCGCTCCCATAGCAAGCTATGATGTGTGTCTATTAGATATTGAGTGAGCTGATCTGCAACTAGACATCCAGCTCATTATGAAACTACTCTGTTTTGCATCACTGATATTCCTTTGCTGGCTATCGCCAACAATCGCCCAGCGGTACCCTCTGCCTTGAAGTGTTCTTGTACGACCTGCAGCCACCCGAAGCACCCCATTCAACCATCCTCCTCTTTCGGTCTTGAGCAACCAATTTCCCCGACATCTAGAGATCGTAACAATGACAGTGCTGTACGAGCCTGTATTCATCAGTGACAGCTTTCCCTCGCATGTAAAGGACAAAACGGCGCTTTTCGTGTTCACTGGCCGGAGTAAAACCGTCCACAGTTCCTGGCGGTACATACCAGTCAATCCTCTCCTGAAACAACCCATCTAAGCAGCTCTTTGGGGATGCACCACAAGCATATCAGAATGTATCAGTCGCGTATATTCAAAGCGTGACTTGAACGCACATGCACCATAACCTAACCTGGCCAAGAACCACACCACTCTAGCGAGCGCGGTCCGCATATATACCCTTCCTCTCGCCCCAGCAGAAGCCGGACCAACGCCGTACGATGTATGCAACATACCCAAAGTGGCTCAACCCAAAAGCCCACAAAGCGAGCGTGACCATAACCGCCAACCCGGACTCCAAACATGCTTACTTGCGTACCCGAGCGCTGGTCACACAAGGGGAACTCGAGCTCTTCTAGAATGCCGCGTACTCTTTGTTCGGCTCGAGCGCGGTGTTGCCCTCGTGGAGGCGTTTCAGCGCTTCTTCGCCTTCCTTCGTAAGATCTGGTCGGCCAACGGGTGTCACGGCGCCCGTGAAGAAGCGTGGCTGCCACTCCTTGCCCGTCTCTTTCCGCTCAGCGGCCTTCTTTCGCTGCTTATCTTCAATCTCCTGCTTGAGCGTCGTTGCGAGCGAATACTGCTTGTTGACGATAGCGTTGGTGACACCTTCCCAGAACTTCCGCGATTCGTTGGGTAGCTGTTCTTCGAGGGGCGGAATATTCTTGGGAACGACTTGGAGAGGATCAAGGTCAATGAGAAGATGTCTGTCTTTCTCCTGTGTTGGGTCAGTAAGGCATCATGATATTGCTGAACTTGGAACATACGGGGGTCTTTGCGAAGGGTTGTCTCCCAAGTGTGTAATACACCTTGGTCTGCCAGCTGCCTTCTATCCTTCCCAGTACATCTTTGTCCGAAACGTCCTTGATCCTCGTCTTCGTGTCGTTGTTCGGGTCGTACTTGAAAATGACACCCATGACCTTGTTCTGCGACCGTCCAAGCCATCCTTCCTCTTGGTACTCCAGTATGACCTTTGTCTTAGTTTTCGCGCATGTGACGTAGCAGGAATCGGCGACAGAGACGCTAAGCGAACCTGTTCAGGTTAGCCAGCGGTAGCCATAGAGCCACTAGAGTTTGACGTACCTCTCAGTAAACCTCCCAAATAGGCTGACGGATGTGTCAAATGATATTCTTCATTATCCCGGCTCTTCAAGGTTATGAAGATGCCCAAGTTATGTGCGCCAGCAACAACGCGAATGTTGGTGCCTGTAAACTTTGCACTGAGCTGATCAAATCCCCGCGCGCAGATCCCCTTTTCAGGGCAGTCAATGTAGAAAGCGGAAACAGGAGGGTGATGGGAGGTCTGCTCGGTAAGGTAAGAAACCTTCACGCGCTTGCCAGTGACACTGCTGGCGCTGCTTGACGGTTTTGAGTTGGGCGAGTGTTTAAGCGGCGGCTGGGTATCCTCGATTTCCCATGTACACTATCTACGTCAGCATACCGGTAGTAAACAAGTCTGGAACTTACCCTAAAGAACTCGCCGAGTGTGGAGTTGTAGGGCTTGCATGGCTTGCCCCTGACATATTTCTGCCCATGTCAGTGCTGTACCGAGTTTTGGCCCGCCGTCCGTCTTACTAAATCCTTTGTGAACCAGAATCGCAGCGTTCCAAGCATGCGTCCGAGCGGCTCGTCCGAGTCTCCGATGCTGCGCTCGTTAGCACCAGCCCCACCATCCCATGTTGCCCGAATATGCGGACCTTATAAATGTGTCCGGTCTATCCAGGTAATTCCAGTACTCTATTCCATGTCAGATCGCAATTTTGTACGCAGCCTCTCGTTCGTCCTTGCAGCTCTTGATATCGCGGAAAGACGTACCCAGATTTGGAGTAGGCTCGAGAAGTTGTGCTGGAAGAGAGAACCGTACAGCAGCGAGGTCGGAGACGCCGATAAACCTGACGTAACTCAGTCAGTTTATTATCTTGCTTGCACTCTCTAGGAGCATGGGGCTAGTGGTACGACATACCTCCTCAACACCCCCAGAAATGTCTTCAACTTGCTACCCTCATCTGGCGCCTTCTCGACGGGTGCATTTGCGGGTGTGGAGGCCCTTGAGGCCTCGTTCGAAGCAGCGGCCGAGGTCGGGGCGAGCGAGTTAGCGGAGGACTCCGCCATGTTTCAGGAAGGCTGCGCGCCTGCTGATGTGTCGTGGTACGCTTTCCGCCGGATTGCCCAAATTACAAAGGCCGAGGACAACGTCGGTGCAGATTTGTTGAAGCTGGCGTCTAATGCCTCGAAGCTACCTGGTGTTGGAGGCGTTGCCAAGCCAAGTGTGGCGCAAGCTCTGACGCAATCGTCTCGCTGAGGATTCCTTATCGTTGGGTTGGCGGGGTACGTATGTCGAAGACACTCATAAAGTTGAAAACTTGGAGAGGTAGATCAAACAGAGGCACCAGGGTCGGGTTATGAGAGCTCTCGATATGCACGTCTTAAAATACTGCAAGGATGCACGAGGGCGGTGAAACTCTAACCAATCATTCGAAGCACGAATCGTCAGGACCCTTTCCATTCGCACCCGTCGCCTCGGGCGGTGCCGCGGTGGGCGCAACCACGGGACGGAACTGCACCATGGACGCTGGCTATAGTCATTCACATGCTGTGCTCGTACTACAATATACAAACGCCATCCTGCGCGTGCGTGCGGCAGTTTGCCTGACAACCCCGTGTGACTAGAGGCTCACACGTGCACCTCGCCAATAGTCATACACGGCCCGAAAGGCATGCTGCAATGAAACCGAAGTCTACATCCATGTCGCTCCAACATCAAAATGAATCGCTTTTGCACCTTTAACGCCGCTGCTGCTTCTATGTCGCCTCCTATGCGCCGTTTCCTTACTTCCTGTCGCGCCAAACTCCAATGTTGCAAGCATTCGGAACGTCGGTATACACCTCCACTTCGTACCATTCCTCGACGGGACCTCCAGGTCCAGACAACCGATCCATGACTAGGGACAAGTTGGCACCTGGGTACATTTCAGGGTCGATATTGACAGCTTCTGTGCGGAGTATGGTCACATCCGAGTATTGACCACGCTCGCTGGTGATGACGAACTGACGCTCCGGTCCCCTTCCGTACTCTACACTGAAGCGTAACGGACTCCGGGTAGTGGGCAGCGCCCCTGTAGCACGCGACGTCGACGCTTTTAGGAACCGAACGACTATAGTATACGAAGCTAGGCGTTGAACCACCATGGGAGCCACTACCTCGTTGACTTCAGGTCTAAAGCAAACGGGCGCAAGTCGGTTCAATATGAGGCCTGCGCCGTCCCGTGGGATAGGCTTGAGCGTGACTTCGTCGGTGCTGTCGACTCGGAGCGTATAGTCGCCGGTCTGTCCGGGCTCGAAAAGAGAGCAGACGATGGTGTAGAGGCCAGGCTCTAGATCCCTGGTTTCGGCAAAGACGCAACGAGCACGATGATCCCCCGAATCGGCAAGCACGTCTCTGCTGTTCAATCGATATATACGTTTACCGTGACCAAGCGTAAGTTTCACGTGTAACGCATTCTTCCGGTTGGTGCTGGTGAGAAGTATAGCTAGCCGCCCTCGTTCCTTCACTTCAAGTGCATACTGCGGGTTCTGAAAGTATTGGCTAGAGCCTGTACTTCCACCAGCTGTTTGCGTCGTCCATTCGCCGGTGACAATTTTCTGTAGAGGATATTTCGGAATCGCAGGTTCCAGCTCCATCTTAGAATTGGAGAAAGCCGAGAGTGAGAAAGTGTACGCTGACGCAGGCAGTTCGTCCTGGTCTATGACGACTGTGTAGGTAGAATTCGAGTCTGTCTCCCAACGCAGGAGACACTGGGGCGTTGTGACGTAGTCACTGCGCTCGAGACACGTGTCTTTGATGTACAGACGATGTCCGTTGCCCTGACACACAAAAATGCTCATGTATCCTTTAGGGGTGTCATCGGACGTGTCGATCAGGGTATCTGGACGTATGCTTCCGTCGTTGAAGGCATCTGAGTCCTCTTTGTTATCGCCAGGCGTGGCTCGGAAGTGACGACTGAGCAGAAACCATACAGGACTTGCGGCTTCGGAATGGAAGAGGAATTGCGGATGCGTAACGATGCATCTGTTCTGGTCTTCGCTGGATCCATCAACTGTCCATTCGAAGTGGATATCTTGTCGATAGCGAAACAGGCCAGGATTCCAATTTAGATATAGACTCTCAAAATGCCTAATCACTTGCTCCAACCCGATCCAAAACGTCGTAGGGTTGGGTCGGTCTTTGGTAGGTATGGTGTCCCGGTGATAAGTTGCTATGCCGTCTTTCGAGCTGTCGCTTATGGTAGATGAGGCGTACAGTTGCTCCGCGGAAGGCTGTGGGCCGAGCCAGCCCCTGCCTTCAACCCAAGGATTCTTTACGAGGAGTAGACGATCGTGGTCCGTCTCTTTGAGGTCCAACACCACATAGCTATGCTGACCCTCCAATCCTAGCTCGCGCTCTTGTCTAGCGGACATTGGTCCTGTACCGATGGTGGCGAGAACGTCTCCAAATGCAAACGCTTTGTAGAACCGACCCCAAAGCTGATCGGGAACAATGTCGGTTCTGAAGCAGTCAGCACTCTTCATGAAGATCATCTTCACGACTTACTCTTGCAGGTGAATTTGTTCAGGGATCCATCCGGTGAACGCCCACAAATCACTACAGGAATTGCTGCCTGGGAAATCGTACCCACCGCGAACGGTCAAGTACGCTTTCTCAAGGAGGGCTGGCCATAAAAGCGCTGGGTGACGCCTGTCCACGACGTGCAGTGCGCGTGTATCTGACAACGGAAGACGATCATCAACGGTCACTTTCCTCCAGCAACCGTTAAAGTTCAGCTTGACGATATATTTGCCGTTGGGCGATAGGACCGGTCTGCCTAGGTTGCGATCGAAGGGATGCAACTTTGTGGAGAGAAGCTACCAGCGTCAGTGACGTTGACATTAATAATGCATGAGTAACGCACCTTGTCATACCCACGTTCCGTCCTAGCAATGCCTGCACAGAGACTGGCAACTACTGAGCAGTCTGTGGCCGCATCTTGTACTAAGTCTATCGGACGAGGTGAAGACATCACAGGCTCCTCCTCTGTGCCAGAAGAACGCCGCAGTATAACATCCTGAGCGCGAACCCAAGCCTTAAAATGCTGTTGCTGCTGAGGAGATAAGCTCAGATCACGAGATTGGCTGTCTTGTCAGCATTGAGTATGAGCTTCGTCGTGAAGCCGCGAGGTGCTTCCTCGGACATGAGAACGAATGAGAAAGTTATACATACCGATAGACGCCTGAACCATGGAGCACAAACTCGTCCACGGATGGAGTCTTGTCCCATGGCGGACATTTGACGCCGTTCACCAGAGAGGCTTTGAGAAGTATTATTTCTTCCTTGGTGGTCCGCTTGCGAGAAGATATCGGCTCCCGGAGTCTGCGTACATGCGGAACGGAAGGTTTGGGCTTGGCCGGCAGCAATTCCCGCCGTACGACGTGCTTGAGCCGAGATTTCAAATCTTCTCGCGCGGCTGAATTCAGCTGTGACCGAGAAGCGTTCCGGCTATGGTCCGCCCGAGAATTTTCATCGGAGACACGTTCGTGAATAGAAGGTGCTGTGGGGAAATGTGATGGAGGGGATGCCAATGATCTACCTACTGGAGGAATAGTTTGGGCAGTTTTCGGCCCTGAAGATGTATTCGGTACTGAGCTGGTCGATTGAGCATAAGAGCCGTTAGGGATTTGATGGACAGATTGCGCAACATCTGCAACCCATTCACCAATTCCATCAGCCTTGGACTTCGGCTGTGATTGCGATTGGGTTGGTAGAGCATTTCCTAGGGTTTATCAGTACATTCGGCCTATGCGTTGTGTGTCCTGGGGTAACGCACCTGCACTTGCGGAAATCGATGGGATCCAGGTATTGCTTTTCACACTTCGCGCCACATCAGCTACGATATTGAACCGCTGGTTCAAAAGCCTCTTCTCATTGGGATTCGACGTCAGCTTCACAGCATTCATGAGCTTTTCTGCCGCCGCGAGGGCCTGCTCGAGAGCCTCGTCCTTGGTCGCTGCCGCATGGAGTTGCGACTCATGGTTCTGCGTAATGAGTAAGTATAAGCTGCTATTTAACTGTGCGATGATTCAAGCTGCCATGTCAGTGTGTCACATACGCTGGCGGCAGCTTTCAACGCGTCGAGCTGCGCCATTCGGTCCGCCATGCTGTGTTACCCCAGGATAGGCAATACGAAGACCGATTGCAACAAGCTATTCAACGACGGGGCCTATTGTAGGCGCTTTAGGAGGTGCTATGTTGCATGACAATGCGAGCCGAGCATTTGAGTTGAGAGGGGTAGTTGTTGTTGATGGTGCTCTTTGGTGTAGTCAAGGCTCAACTGTGCCAAGCCAGCAGCCAGTGGGGCACGTGCCTCCTCAAACGGTGTTTTAGCGAGGCCACTCTTCACTGCCGTCGTAGGAGCAACCGCCTACTCAAAGCATATTACTTTATGCAAATTAGATCATTCAGAAAGCAATCAGTTGGTGAGGATCAACCACCAATGAAGGATGGCAATCGGACCAAAACGAAGATGCAGTGCACGGACCCGTCCCATGGCCGCCATGGTATGAACCTCGGCCCAACTCGGATCTCATCAGCCATGAAAAAGAGCTCCTCCATGCCGGCTGTGGACGCGCCTACACTAGAGCGCAGAGTCCGCCTCCTTTCACTCTGCTTTCCTTGCTTCAATAGTCTTCCTCGGCCTCCAAAAAGAATATTGTCGTGGCCATGAGGTAGCCAGGCCTCTGTAATATATCGAGATACCCCACAAACCCGGTCGCACCAACTGCCGCCGCTAACGTCGCCGTTGCACGTCGTCATCCCGCTTTTGCGACTGTCGCAGTGCACAATATCGTCATGGCTGGCGCATCCAAGCTCGAGAAGCTGCCGCCGTGGGGCAATGCCGTGGCCGGTTCCGCGGGAGCTGTTCTCGCCAATGCGCTGGTCTACCCATTAGACATGTGAGTGGCTTCCATGGCGGATGGAGATATACCTCGAGCTGTTACAACTTGTTTGGACACCTACTGACGGGAATCGCAGTGTAAAGACAAAGCTACAAGTCCAGGTCAAGCGCGCTCCGTCCTACGCCGAAGCCGTTGCGAACTCTGCCGATGACGAGCACTACACCTCGACCCTAGATGCGATCGCGAAGATTGTGAAAGCGGAAGGAGTCCCAGGGCTGTATGCAGGCATGGCGGGCTCCCTGATCGGCGTAGCGTCTACCAACTTTGCCTACTTCTACTGGTATACCATTATTCGCACTTTGTACCTGCAGTATTCCGCTGCGCCGGGAACAGCTGCAGAGCTGTCGCTAGGAGCCGTGGCTGGAGCCGTTGCCCAGCTGTTCACTATCCCTGTGGCTGTTGTTACGACGCGACAACAGACCACGAGCAAGCACGAGCGGAAAGGCTTGTTTGCAACGGGCAAGGAGGTCATAGACAGCGAAGATGGCTGGTCTGGACTCTGGAGGGGATTGAAGGCAAGCCTAGTGCTTGTGGTAAATCCCGCCATCACCTACGGTGCCTACCAGCGATTGAAGGAGACGTTTTTTCCTGGGAGGACAGCCCTCAAGCCATGGGAAGCCTTTGGTACGTCTGGGTTCATGTCAGCACGAAGATCACGGCTAACCCTTTGTTACAGTCCTCGGTGCTATGTCAAAGGCACTCGCTACCGTTGCTACGCAACCGCTCATCGTCGCCAAAGTTGGCCTGCAGTCGAAGCCACCACCAGCAAGGAATGGGAAGCCGTTCAAGAGTTTCGTTGAGGTTATGCAATATATTGTTGAACACGAAGGTCTTCTAGGCTTGTTCAAGGGTATCGGCCCCCAGATTATGAAAGGTCTTCTTGTCCAGGGCTTCCTCATGATGACCAAAGAGCGCATCGAGCTCTCCTTCATCCTTCTTTTCAGATACTTCCGCCAAATGCGTGCCGAGAAGCTTCAGAAACTTGCAAATGTCGCGGCTGAGAAGGCTCAGCAAAGCAGACCTGTTCTGCTCAATTAGATCATAAGATAGGTTTTCGGTCCTTGTTCGATTCCATGTACATTGCGTTTAGAGCTCAGTTACTCATTTGGCGTTCGGGTAGGTAGCATCTTGGGTATATATACATGTATGAATTTCGGTTGCCCGAACGTCTCCTGAACATAGAGAGGCTGACAAGGGTATCGAACGCCCTCCCAATGCATAATGCTACTAACCAAGCTGCCATTTACTCATCCTAGAGCTTTCTTACGCAGCGTATCAACACAGCTTTTGGTCGTCCAGCACTTTGTCTTTGCGAAGTCGAAATCATAAGCAACAACATCGAATCCTCGCGAACCCTTCTCTAATCATCTCCTCTCAGAACGCTTTCGAGCCATGCCCGCTTTACACACCCTCCGGCAACGCGCCGAATCTAAACTGCTGCTCAGCTAGCCAGTGGACATCCTTCCCCCCCAAAAGCTCGTCCTGGCGCGCCTGGAGCTGAATCTCTTCGGCCATCGACTGCTCGAGTTGCTAGACAATCTTCGCCCGCTCCGAAATCAATTTGGTACGCTTTGACCGTTCAGTCACCCGTTGGGAAGCCAGCTCCCTATACTCCTTATAGATGATAAAGTCAGCATCTTCCTCATCTTCTTGAGTACGACGCTTGCCGCCCGCTATCGATAAGGGAGTCATGGGCTGGTCCGTTAGTCGGCTTGGTTGCGCTTCTGCGTGCGGCGTTGTAGGGACAGCCGGTGAGCAAGTGGCGGGAGTCTGAAGAGTCGGTCGGGGTACAACTCGAGGAGCGTTGCCGCTCGGCAACACAGACGGATACTGGATGTCTGGTACGAACCAAGCTCGTGTTCCAACGTAAGCAAGCGTATAGTTCCTCGCGAAACTGATCGGTACTTACCTCCCTGGCTGGTATAATTCTTATTAATCTGCTTTAAAGCAGCAACCAACTCCAAGCGGACGCCCTGTCCAAATCCTCCGTCGATTTTGCGCGTCTCCCGGTATATGTACCGCACGAGAGCGACAAGGAGTAACATGCTTCTGCCGCCCATGCCAATCTCCTGGAAGATTCGGAACGGATACATGAGGCGGAGAAGTCCAAGATTCTTGGTGGCCATCATCACGCCACTGCCAATGTTATATAGGTAGAAAGTTACCCCCTCACCGCGCGACGCCTTGATCCTGAGGTTGGTCCAAGACTGCACGCCGTCGTCCTCGCCGAGGAACAGCATCTGCGCATGGTAGTCTGTCCCTTCGGTATCCGCTTGGCCGAAGGTGTAGTCCTCGGTGGGCGGGAGGTTCTCAAGGAGATCGCCGTCTTTGCTGGCCGCATGTGTGCGGACAAACGTGTAGATGTCGGCTAGACTGGGCGGCAAAGGGTTGGGGTCACTCGAGTCTTCGGGACGTTCTTCGAGGTCGACGTGAAGGCTGGCGAGCGGTGTAGCTGGATGTGGTCTCGATTCCAGAGACGGGGCGGTCGCCGCGCGTGGAACTGGAAATATGCAGTCAGAGGTATACATCCATGAATGCATAATATTTAACCTACCTGCTGCAGGCTTTGTCGCCTGTAATTTACGTACGGTAATCTTCTCCGCTATGCTTGCACCATTCGACGCAGAAGCCAACCGAGTCCCGGTCAAGCTCGACTTGCGTCGTACCGGCGCGTTCGGCTCGGGTGCGCGGTTTCTCGAGGTTCCATGGCTATTAAAGAGTTTTATGTGTTTGTCAGTACAGTAATTGAATCGTTCTGTTGGATGCGGGTTGCAGTTCGAGGGCTGCGGGAAGTGATCGGACAGGGCGAGCAGCGCAGCCGCCCCATACTTGACCGGCTGGGTAGTGCCAAGCCGCATTTGGACTAGCGGCCGTCTGATAGTGAACGAGACGGCTCGTGATCTTGGCTTACTAACCGATGGGCGCTCTACGCCTTTAGACCCTTGAGTCGGTTGTTTTGGTCGCCCTACGTTGAATATTGGATATATACATTATCTTCAGTCGGAACTAACGCCGTCACAGGCGCATTCTCCCAGTGTCGCTCTTGCATACATAAAGCGACGGATAATCACGCTATGAGCAGTGGACTGCTACGCTCTGAAGCACCGTCTACTCGAGCTTCATATAGGATTATATTAGTAACAAACGACGGGGTCGAGTTAGAGGGACTCGCACAGTTCCATTTCTCTATCATCTGCACCGCCAACACCGTCAGCAACGAGCCTTTATAACATTAACTGCCAAATACAACAACGTTTACTGTTTCCACAGCCAGACAATATCGCAACAAATGTCGCACAATCAGGGGCATTGTGGTATATAGCTTTTGCCGGGCTCTGTTGGCCAAGAACCAATTCCGGCTTGGGATATTGTTTGTCGGGGCAATTATTTGTTCAGATTCGGATTCCAATAGCTATTCGATATATCTATCCATGACATGTTCATACGTTCGCTTCATAGAGAGCACTTTCCTCGGTCAGAAGCTCCAGATCCGGTTACTTTCTTTTCCCAAATCTCTGGACTACTTGGCTGCGTGGTACTCTTATGTGTAATATGCTGGACCCTATACGTTTGGCTGTCAAAGATCCAACCTTGGACAAACTCGTCACACTCTTCGACAGCAAAACAGATTCTATTGAAGAAACAACAACCTTGAACGAAGGCAAACAATAGTCGCGCGGGAGCATATACGCATCGGTCAATTGGAGAAAAGGGCGAGGCTGAGAGCTGTGCCTCATTGAAGCCGGCAGCACGACTTTAATTCGCTCGTCTGTAAACCCGGTCACGCCGGCACGGCTCGGCAAGGTTTTCTTTGGCATTTCAGAGCTCTTTATTCGCTGGGTGCAAATAACGTCTGAACATTTGTGTTCCCTAAAAGCGTTACCTAGGTATGTTACGCGAATCATGTGGCGATTCCCAAACTTCAGACGCATATGTCACGCATATGTCCATGTACGGCAAACTCTGCTGCCGAATGAGATAAAAGCGATCCCGCTTGTGAGATCAGCGGGAACACCTTCTGCAATTCTTTCCCCCGGAAAATTCTGTCTAGTTGCTCCGATGAGCGACCAAAAATTGTCGCTGGGCACAACCCTGGTTTTCGGTGGGTGCGGATTCCTCGGCCATCATATCGCGAAGCAATTGTCAACAGCGCCCGACGTCGCGAAGGTGTTTGTCTTCGACGTGGATACATCGAAGAACCGAATTCCCGGCATTGAGTATATCACCGGCAGCGTCACATCCAAAGACGACGTCGATGAAGCCTTCCAAAGCATCCAGCCAAAGGTGGTCTTCCACACAGTTTCCCCCGGACCATTCTTGAACAACACTAAGCTGTTTGACGCTGTCAACATTAATGGGACGAAGAACATCATTGCATCTGCCCGGAAATATGACTGTACGAAGGCTCTGGTTTACACATCCGGCTCTTCAATCATACACAATAATCGTAGCGACCTCATTATGGCTACGGAAGATGCCCCGGTGATCTTTATCCCTGAACAAACCGAATATTACTCGCACACCAAAGCCATTGCGGAGACTCTTGTTCTGGGAGCGAACGGTCAGGATATCCGTACCGCGGCGATTCGACCCGCAGGACTGTTTGGTGAAGGCGATACATTGACGGTGACAAGTGTAATCTCGAACGCCCGGGAGGGCAGGGGAAGAATGCAGATTGGCGATAACTCGAACCTCTTCGATTGGACCTACGTCGAGAACAACGCATATGCACAGCTTCTTGCGGCGCGCGCCCTTGTTCGCAGCTACGTGCATCCTCCCAAAACGGACGGGGAGCGGGTGGATGGTGAGGCATTTGCGATCACAAATGACGAGCCCTGGCACTTCTGGACGTTTACACGTGCTTTAGCTGCTGCTGCAGGCTACCCAGTTACCGAGGACAAAATCATCAAAGCACCCTGGGCTTTGATGATGGGGGTTGCTTGGGTCCTGGAATGGGCATATTGGGTCCTTAGCTTTGGAAGCAGGGAGCCAAGGCTGAATCGAGCACAAGTCAAATATACAACTATGCAGCGAACCTTGGACATCACGAAAGCAAAGACGAGACTCGGGTATCGGCCCCAGGTCGGCATGCGGGAAGGCATCGAGAGGTCGGCAAAGTGGTTTTTGGAGTCTGTGCCTTGAATGTGGGTTCCAATGTGAACTGAAAATGTGGCAAAGATGGGGGCCTATTGACTCCTTGTCCAGAAAGACTAGTGCAACATGGATTGCACAGTATGGATAGATGAATCGATGCTGGAAATACACACGATGAGTTCCGGCATTGACGTCTTGAGTCCGATAGGAAAGGTCCTGGTGCGTGTCCGATCCCGACGGGGAAGAGGATAGTCTACAGAGGATGTGTGAACAATTCAACATCCGAATATACAAGGGTAATAAGTTTTTTATAGATCTTGTCAGTCCAAGCTTACAAACACAGATAGGGGGCTTACATTCCATGGCCCTCTCCAGCTCAGCCAGAACGCAACGGCGGGCATCCCAAGTATGAGACAACCATCGACACAAGTAACAGAAGCAACGGGTCGAATTCAAGTCGACCAGCATGCAGTCAATGCAATCGAGTTATGCGTATACCATCATCAATCATGATACTCCGTGACCGTCAGAAATGCAATCCAAGATACCCTTTCGGACCTCTATGCGCATTCTCAAGACAAACGCCACTGTATATGCTCGCTGTACGCATCAGACCCCGACCCTCCCCCATCCCAAAGACCCATGTGCCTCCCCGCTCACCCAGTACGAGAGGTACGCCAGGACTTCGTCCAAAAGCGACAACGCAGTGAGGGAACGCAGTTTGGTGGTGGCAAACCGGAAAGCAGTGAGCCTCCCCGCTCACCTCGCCCCAAATATCCTCTTTATGTCCCCAAACTTCACCGGCTTCACGAGATACATATCCATGCCTGCATCCACTGCATCCTGCTGGTCTTGCGCGCTCGCCAGCCCGGTCAGCGCCACAATCGTGCTCGGTACTAAACCGTGCTCTTGCTCAAACTGCCTGATATTCCTCGTGGAATCCAGGCCGCCCATAACGGGCATCGACAAGTCCATTAAAATATAGTCGAAAGGTTTAGAGGGCGGATTCGCGGAAAGCGCTTCGCTCTTGAAGTTTTCGAAAGCTTCCAGGCCGTTGACGGCTTCTTTGTAGCGGAGATTCTGGCGCTGTGCAAACACGACGAGGAGCTTTAGGTTGATGGCGTTGTCATCGACAAGGAGGACGCGGGGGGTGAAGTATTCGCTTGGGCCCTCGCTGGCGGGTGTATCTGCTATCGCACCAGGTGTGGGACGTTGCTCGGTACCGGTCGGCATACTGGCAGCAACGAGCGGAGAATGCGCGCCCGAAATGGCGCACGGAACCTCGTTGCTACCGCGCACGAGATCGCTGACACTACGGTGCACGGTGACCATGGGGGAAATATTTGGATCCTGGCCGACTTGGCCTTTAATGTCATGCTGGGTGCGGACATCAAGTTGTTCTACGGGTTGCGAAGAGCGCTCTACGCCGTCGAGCAACATCTTAGTAAGCCTTCGCGGACCACACGGTTGTGCGACGACCTCTATTATCCATCCACGTAATGGAAATTCTTCTCGAAGCTGATTCTGCATGCCAACATAGTCAGCTAATGTTACTATGCTGTTGGGCACGATTTTGGAGAATATCGACTTGTCCATGCACCTACCTCCGTGAACGTCTTCTCTGCGGGATCCGTACAGATACAAACAACAACCAGTAGAGGCTTGTTTGACTCTTTTGATTTCGCTTTCCGAAGCATGCCCAACAAGGTGTCAGGTTCAGTAATCAAGAAGTCCGGCTGATTTTCTGAATGAAACGTCTCGGATGTGTTTATGTTGACATTTTGACATGCCTTGATCATACTCTCGCGCAATTTCTCACCGGCACCCCTGAAACGGATTTCGGGAAAGACTATGCTCGCAGACTTGTCTTCCAACTCTTTCGGCTTTTCTAGAAGTGTTTGTTGCGTCCTTGCATCCTGGGGGTTTCCTGCTGGAAGCCTCAAGGCGACGGTGATTTTGGTACCCACGTTGAGCGTACTTACAACGCTGATCTCACCTCTAAGGGACTCCACGATCTGTTTGACAATACTAAGCCCCAGGCCAGTTCCATTGGAGAAAGGATCTTCCTGACTGAAAGCTGAAAACAGCTTTGTGTTCTGAAACTCTGCGGACATCCCTTTTCCGGAATCTTCTATGGACATCGTGAAGTCGCAGAAGTGTGGGTCCGTCTTGTCCCTTTCCTGCTCAAGTTCGATACTGATGAAGCCTTCGGAAGTATATTTTAAAGCATTGCCCAATAAGTTCATGACAACTCTGCGCAGCGCTCCCGGTTGCGATTTGACTATCCATTCCACGAACGGTGCCACCGATAGTGTCACAACGACCCGATTCTTTGTGCGGACACCTGAGTATCCCTCATCCCCAGCATTTGTACTGGCATTGCTGTTCGCCCTCGTGCGGTTTCCCTGGTCGTGGAAAGTAGTATTGTGGATATCATGCGAGTTCCTAAAAGCGTGGCCAGCTAAAAGCAAGTTAGTCTGAATTCATTCATAGTTGAAGTAAGGTCAGTGCATACCACAGACCGTATCCACCACTTCTTCTACAAGCTGAGATAGATTGAATACGGTAGTTACGCCCAAAATGGAGTTGTCTGCAGGGCCTTTTCTACGTTTCCCACCAAGTTGCTTACGCCTCGCGCTTGCACTACGAAGCTTGTTGATTTTCGCGTAATCCAGAACATGATCGATCGTATCAAGGAGCGTTCTTCCGCATGTTTCGATGGAGCTGACAAGCGACTGTTGATAGGGCGATGATATGCTGTCCCGTAGGAACTCAACAGAACCCAAAATGCCGTGCAAAGGGCTTCGTAGCTCGTGAGATATTGAAGCAATAAAGGTCGTCTTAGCTCGGTCAGACTTCTGGGCATTCCAGCGGGCGACTTCACTGGTGATAGTGTTACCAAACGCTTTCAAGTATGGAAGCTCACTCTCAGAGTTCAACAACCTGCCAGTGGCCATAGTCCAAATGAAGCCTCCCGCAGCCCAACGCTCGAAGGTTGGATCCCACAAGGGCAGGAATATTAGACTTCTCACGTTGGGAAGGACCTTGAGCAGCTCGCTTGGAACAAAGCGGTCTCTTCTAGTACGCGCCTTTTTCGTGGTCGTGTTCGAGGACGTCAGCCTATCAGATTGCTCGGCTTCAGACCTCTCCGACCTTTCGTCGCTAGAATTGATTCCCATTCCGTCTTCATCGAAACAGAAGAATTTGCCTTGAGGATAACGGGCAATATAGCGCTCCATACTTGCTTCCGTGAACACAAAGTCCTCCTGGGATACACCGGTGGCTGAGCGTAGAGAGAGGCCGACAACAGGACAAGGATGACTCTCAATCGGTGCAGCTTCGGAGCTTTGATCGGTACCACCTGTGTTACCACTTGACCTATCTTTAGCTCTTCTTTTCTTCTTCAAAGTCGTCGCAGAACCCGCAGTCGAAGAATATTCATCGCTGCTAGCCGCTGGAGTAGCGGCATTATCAAAAGAGGGATTACTGCCACCGGCTTGTGACGTATCAAAAAATACAACACCGTCGGCGCGAGTCGAGTGACGAATGATGCGTGCAGCTCGTTGGAAAATGCGCGACTTGTCGCTCTCTAGATATGCCAGTCAGTAGCTGTTCCTCACCGATCGGGCAAAGCGCATGCATTGTAGATCTCGGTGACTCACCGCGCTCATCCTCACGCTTGCGTTGCGGCTGCGGTTCCTTGTTCACACGCATCGTGATGTTCGATGGTTCCTCGTCGCCAATGGCTTCGAGGCGGGCATTTTCCGTTTGCTTGTCCAATGTGGTTTGTCGCGTGGAAGAGTCGCTTCGGATGTCCTGAGTCGAAGATCGCTCGATGAACTCAGTCAGACCGCGCACCATACGCTCGCCCTTGGTCCGATCGTCCGACTCCTTTGCCAACTCCAGATGTTCCATTACCACGGCCGAAATATCTTCCATAATCTTTATCTCGGCAGCGCTCAAGCCATGCCGCGGTTTGTCATCACTTACAGCGAGCACACCTATGCGATATCCGGTCTTAGTTGTGATAGGGACACCGGCATAGAAGCGCACCCCAGGCTCTGTCCGAACATAGTCCTTGTCCGAGACGCGCGTGTCAAACCGGCAGTCTGGGATAACGCACGCATGCGTGGTATAGGTCTCGCCATTGCTATCCGCGACAGTGTATTTGGAGCCGAAGGTGAAGTGGCAAACAGCTTCTTCGCGAGCGATAACAGCATGGCCGAGCCACATCTCGTCGCCGGCATCTGTGCTCTGGTTCGAGAGCGAGAGGCTTCGCGTCGCCTCGGCGAGGATGTACTGTCGTGTAGAGTCTATCAGCGAGACCATTGCCCGCCTCACATCCAGGCGAAGGGCCACGAGCTGGGCGAAAGCAGTCAAGCCCTTGTCGAAGGAGCTCTTAGCACGATATCCCTTGTACACGAGCTCTTTGGCCTCTCCCTCCGAGTCCTCGGCGAGGTTCTGCATCTGCGCGGCGTCGAGCCATGGCTGGTAATATCTACAAAGCATCCAGGAATGAGTTCGTGCTCCCACGGTGGACTGGCGGGGTGTATACACATACCGTTGCAGGTCGCGCTGCCGCGCGGCCTCGGAGTACAGCATGGCAGGCTATGGACACTTTGCGCGCCGCATCGTTCTGGCATGAAGTGCGCACACAAACGTGAAGAGGTCTGGACTGCGGCGGTTGGTCGCAACGGGAAAGCCCCACCCTCCCAGGTACTTCGTAACGATGACCCCTGTCTCGCCTGATTCGGTGATCGCCGTTAAGCGAGGGGCCTCTTGACGGAGCGTCGAGCGCAACCAGCTCGATGTCAAAGGCAGCCCGCCGTGTTGGGAAGCATGGCTGAGCCAGGTCTCAGACTGACCATGGCAGTACCGCCGCCCAGGCTGCCAACGCATGAAGGAGTGTCTCTCCCACTGATCAAGGCTGCACCGACCGTCGGTACCCGCGGCCGGTCCCAGTCACAGCGCGTCGAGCTCCACATTTCCACGACTCCAGGGCTGACGCACCATCACGTGACGAGGCTCTCGCCCGCGCGCTAGCCGTGCATTTTGGAGAGGCTCAACGGCGATTTTCCACGCCAGCTCCCGCTCCGCTCGCTGTTACACGCGATCTCCCTCAACCTCGACCGCCGTGTGCCTCCACGCCCGCGTCGTGCTGCGTGTGCCGTGCCTGCTCTGGAACACTTCAAATACTGGAATTTGCCCTCGACTTCGACAGTCCTCGCCGTTCCACTTCCACACCGCCAACTTGTAGCAGCCGCTTGGTCAACTCGCACCCAGCACCCGCCCTCGCTCGCTGTTTTCCGTGACTTTGACTAGTCATGGCCGCTCCCACGCAGCTGGCTTGTACGTATGCATCGCGCCTCATGCATATCACATGCTAATGACTGCAGACCGCACCTCAAAGGGCATCGGCGTCTTCAACGCAGCGCCCGTCTACAGTGCGCTCCCTGGCTTTGATCGGTATGCGCCTCGCGCCTTCGCGAAGACACGTTATTGACTCTGTAGCAGACCCGAAGGCAATCTGCGTTGCTGCTGTTACTCGCCTGACAGCAGGTATTTTGCGTGGGCGTCACCCGAAGAGTAGGTTCGGCTTGAAATACCCTGACCGACGGTGCCTAACACGTATGCGCGCAGGGTTTCGGTCATCGACACGTTCTCCGGTCGGCTCGTCACCACGCTTCCCACGCCCAATGTCTTCGAGCTCGGGTTTTCTCCACTGGGCACTTACATCATCACCTGGCAGCGCCCGAGCAAGGACGAGGATGGCAACGCTACCAAGAACCTCAAAGTATGGCATACCGTGCCGGGCAATGGCGAGAGTGGACAAGACCGTACAGTGGTTGGAGAATACGTGCAGAAATCACAGACGGGCTGGAACCTGCAGTACACTTCGGACGAGGCCTTTTGCGCTCGCGTTGTAACAAACGAGGTGCAATTCTACCAGTCGAACGATCTGAAGACTGTCTGGAATAAGCTGCGCGTCGAAGGAGTCACCGATTTTGCGGTGTCGCCCGGCAAGAACCATTCGGTTGCTGTTTTTGTCCCGGAGCGAAAGGCAAGTTCATGAACGCAATACTTGCAAAGGGCAAGGCTAACTGGAAATAGGGGATGCCCGCCGCTGTCAAGGTCTTTCAAGTACCTCAGTTCAATTCGGCCATTTCGCAAAAGACGTTCTACAAGGGAGATAAAGTTCAGCTCGAGTGGAATGCCCTGGGGACAAGCCTGATCGTTCTCGCCCAAACCGAGGTCGACAAAACTAATAAGAGCTACTACGGCGAAACAAACATGTACATCCTGAGTGCAAATGGCTCTTTCGACTCACGGATTCAGCTTGACAAGGAAGGACCCATCCATGACGTATCCTGGTCGCCAAACTCGAAAGAGTTCGGAGTGGTGTACGGTTACATGCCTGCCAAAACTACCATCTTCAATGCGCGCGCCGTTCCGCAACACAGCTTCGACCTGGCTCCGCGAAACACCATTCTTTTCTCACCGCACGGTCGGTTTGTTCTCGTGGCTGGGTTTGGCAATCTGGCTGGCCAGATGGATATCTACGATTTGGAGAAGAACTACCAGAAAGTCAGTACCATCGTGGCTTCTAATTGCACTCACTGTGAATGGAGTCCCGATGGCAAACATATTCTTACCGCGACTACGAGCCCTCGTCTGCGTGTCGACAACGGAATACGTATTTGGCATATTGGAGGAACTCTGATGTACAACGAGGACATGACGGAGTTGTATCATGTAACTTGGAGGCCCCAATCGACTCAACTGGAGAACCCTCTCCAAGCAGGGAGCCCTGATTCATCAGCTGTGGATTACCTTAGTAAGGTAAAGACTCCTTCCAAACCAGCTGGCGCCTATCGCCCACCAGGCGCGCGCGGAACTACCACGCCTTTGCTCTTCAAGCGTGAAGATGAGGGAGGTGCGGCCTACACCAATACGGGAATTTCCTCGAACAATGCTTCCTTTTCTAATGGATTCGGAAAGCCAAGACGCCGTGAGGTGCCTGGTGCTGAACCTGTCGACGCACTACCCCCCGGTGCCGCTCCTGGCGGAGGTGTTAGTCTTACTGGCACCGGAGAAGGAGAAGGCGAGTTGTCGAAGGCTGCTCTCAAGAACAAGAAGAAGCGAGAAGCTAAGAAGGCAAGGGAAGCTGCTGAAAAGGCTGCTGGCCTTGGTGCTGATGGGACTAACCCTCCATCTGGTCCAACGCACGCTAGTCAAAGTCCTGAGCGACGCGACGATCGCGGTCAGCAACGCAGCCGTAGCAAGAGTAACGCGCTAAACAATCACGGCGGTCGCAGCCCAAGCCAGCATAGAAACTACGGGAATAGCCCGCATCGACGCCAGGGCTCCGGCTATGAAGATGCGAGCCACCGTGCTCAGATGGGTCAGCAGCATCATCATCGCGCTGGTTCCGGTCCAAACCGGCACAATCAGCATCTCGCTCCTGCACACCAGGCTGCGACGCAAATTAAGACGGAGAATCATGGCCCCACCCCTGACTTGACCGTGACGAGCCCAGGAGATGGTGGACCGCACGACAAGAAAGTCCGAAGCCTGTTGAAGAAAATTCGTGCCATCGAGGACTTGAAGATGAGGCAGGCTGGAGGGGAGAAGCTCGAGGATACGCAGATCAAGAAGATTACAACTGAGGAGACTATCCGCAAAGAGCTAGCCGGCTTGGGCTTCACTGAATAGACGTAAGGGTCAATGCACTATTTGTCGCAAACTACGGAAAGTAGTGAGCGCTGCTACCGGTGCGATGCCCAAGAATCCGGATTAGCGTACGCGACAAGTCGAATCAATCCCTAAACATGCATGGAGATGGGCGTTGAAAGGGATAGAGTGTGGAGAAACAATGTAATCTGGAGAATTGGATGATGTACGACAAAAGCGAATCGTATTCTTCAGCCATTGTTGTTGCCAGATGCAGTCCAATGCGATCACCCTGGTGTGCATTCAGTGACAGCACAATCTATTAAGGTTGTTTGCCACGATAACGGAGAATCTTGTGCTTGTCTAATAAGAACCCCTGTCAAGCACTCCGTGTTTCCTGGCTAGAAACTCGAAGTAGGGTGCGTAAACGTGACGCTGTGTTATTTAGCAGATTACTGAGCTAGTAACTTAACCCTGCAATACCTTTTAAGCATGGAACGTTTGTATTTGAGTTTGTAGGCCATAGAATTTGATGTAACTAGCAATCTACGAAGGAGCTCGTTGTTGAATCTCCAGCCTCGGCGGTCTGTGCACTGTGGCTGGAGAATCGATAGAAACGATCGCTTACTCAGCACCGCCAACGAACGTCATTGCCGTTGACGACATTCCTCGATAGCTGTGTCCGCAGTCAGTGGCGTACAAGATATCTTCCCCCGCCAATGCCGCAATAACTACCCTTCGAAAATTCTGTCCGATACAGCTAGTTCCTTGCGACATCACGAATATACACTACACTCAACCCCGCCATGGCATCGGCGTTCACCGCGCTCCCCAGTGAGATCCTTGAGGCTATCTTCCTCAACCTCGACCCCCAGTCATTGATATCCCTCGCCCAGACCTGCCGCTTCGTCAAGAAACTCACCGTCGATGCACCGGTCATATGGCGCTACTTCTGCGAAACGCACTTCAGGTCGTGGGACCCGCGGCACGATATGGCCGCCAAATTCGCTGGACCACTCTCTGACGTTGATTGGCGCTCCGTATTCATCCGGCGAGTGAAAATTGAGCGCGAAACGTTGAGGTTGTTGAATAGGGTATTGGGAAGCCAGCAGAACCGCATACAGCATATCCAAGAGATTGCGAAGTTTGGATACGACGCCAAGGAAGTCTTGCTAAAGGAAATTGCATGCGACGACGGGAGAGGGGATGTGTTGGCCAGGAGGTACTATGCGAATGCGACTCTGGAGAGGGTGCAGAGGGAGATGGCGCTGGAAGTGTGGGCGAACCTGAACAACGGCGACGATGTGCCCATTGAGAGGGCGCTAGCTGCTTACGACATGTTCACAAGGACGGGCGAAGATGTTGATTTTGAGTTGGTTTCGCACAATTTGGATGAACTGGCG
The DNA here is from genome assembly GCA_030770415.1 of Pleoardoris graminearum. Taxonomy (NCBI): domain Eukaryota; kingdom Fungi; phylum Ascomycota; class Dothideomycetes; order Pleosporales; family Didymosphaeriaceae; genus Pleoardoris; species Pleoardoris graminearum. Next base: position 486,492 of record JASEKS010000011.1, on the reverse strand, counting down.
GAAGGTGTCAAGCAACAGTATCCGGAGTTTGACACCTTGAGTGCCAGGGCGAAAGCATCGACGTTGGCATGCTTCCTGCGCGAGCAAGGGTTCCGCGGCGTGGCCGACTCCTCATACCGGGCCCTGCGGAATTCGTTCATCGCTCTCGTCCTACGTTCCGAGACCCACGATTCTTTGCCTCTCATATCCGTCGCAATATATTGTGCGGTTGCACGCCGCGTCGGTCTCGATGCCCGTCCCTGTGGCTTCCTCTTCCACGTCTATTGCCTTGTGTATGCGCCAAAAGACTATACCTTCGACGGGACCTACAAGCCTACAAGCTCCTCAAATCTTGAGTACATGTACCTGGACCCATTCCGTTCCTCTGACGAAGTGCAAGCGAATGACCTGCAGCGCACACTCCGCGAAATGGGCGTTCCCACCTCACAGCACCAAGGCTACTTGTCCGATAGTAGTACTAGGGACATGGTTCTCCGCACCGCCCGCAACATCATGAACTCGGTGCAGACGATCCGCCAGGCGGAAACCGGCGTCTACGGCATCCATTCCACGTGGCTCAACGCGTACCCTGATATGGACAGCGCCTTCTATGCGACCATCTGGACTATGATTATCCTGGGACCGCACGACGACACGGGCTCGCCGCATCCCACTGTCGTTACTCGCAGAAGGCCGTATCTACCCTACCTGCTCGAGCACTTCCACACACACTACCCCTGGGATGTCTCCCTGCTCCAGAAATACGTCATCCCCATGTTCAACAACATGCCCGAAGGCCAGCGATTAGTTTCCTTTGTGGAGAGCGTGCGCCGCATCGACGCCGTGGCCAGACGCCCCAAGCCAAGGGAGGACGGCACGACGGACAGGGTGACCTTCCGCGTGGGCCAACTATTCCGTCACAAACGGTACCACTACGAAGGCGTGATAACAGGATGGGACACTGTGTGCGATGCAGGCGAAGAGTGGATCGATAACATGGGTGTGGACCGCCTGCCAGGCGGCCGCAACCAGGCATTCTATCATGTGATGTAGGTCTCCTTAAGCCACCTGCTGGCGACTCATAACTTGTAGCGTACGCTAACGTGTTCTTGCGGTAGAGTCTGCGATAAATCCGTTCGCTACGTGGCTGGGGAGAACATCCTACCCTGCGAGCCGGGCACCGAGCCCTCCGAGGCGCTGCTCAGACTCGCGGGACGGCATTTCAAGCGGTGGGACGCGGACCGTGGCGTCTTTGTGAGCAATGTTAGGGACGAGTATCCTGATGATTGAAGGGTTACCTCCGTTGTCATTTTCCTGCAAAGGTTCAAAAAGGCAAAGGCGAAGTCGCGCGGCGGTGTAGGGAACGGCGCAGCTGGATACCTGCATTCGCTTTAGTGTGGAAGATATATCTTTGGAACGCGATTTCATTGCTTCTCGTCGTGCGTTTGACCGGTATCATGATATGGGATACATGGTCCAGGCCAGGTACTTGGACTCTCACTCTCACCGCATATATCCTGCCCTTTCACTTTGACACATTACGCTCTCAACCCACGCTCGCCTCCACGTCGACACCGTACTTTTGGAACATCTACCCTGTCTGGTCCCTGTACGCCTCATCTTGAGCTGCCGCTGTCTCGTGTTCGCACTTAACATGTGTGGCTTTACGTATATCGTTATAAATAAGTTAATTATATATTGTAAGCTAAGTAGTTTAGATTTCAACGCTAAAGTCCCTACGCTATACTATATAATACTACTTAACTTATAAATATATTGTATTGATATTAATAAAAGGCTATATTCTGATATTCTTTTACTAGATAACGCTATAATTCTAGCCCCCATATAATTTCACTATACTATTACTCGTCCTAGGGCGACTTGTTTTACAAATATGCAGGATAGTGCCTATTTCTAACCCCGCTAGGTTCCTGAATTTTAGTATTCTAGTTCCTGTTTTAACCTCCTAGTTATTTCTATTCTAGGGACGTAGAACAACAGAGCTGGCCTCAGCGGTACCAAGAAGGAAGCCTTAGCCCGGAAGAGGCGGATCTCATCCGCCTTTTGTAGGTAGCACGATTACGATGCGTATTCTAACAGCCGCAACGCAGGTCCTAACGTTAAGTGTTTTCGCTCTCAAATAAAATAGAATACGAACATCACAAAAGAACCCTGCAACGTAAACCAAAGCAAGAGGAAAAAATCACACAAGCATCTTTTTTAGCCATCGCAAACTTTTCCATATATCTATCCGACTTATTCTCAAGTCAGCTACCGAAGAAAAGTATCCGAAAAGTCACCCTTCAGTCACTAAACGTTCGACGCTTTAAAGAAAAAGTATCCGAGAAGTTACCATTCCCTCCAACTGTCCAAACCTCCATTAGTAAGGTTTGTCCAAATCAGTGTCAGTACAGTGTCGTATAAATAAACACTACTTCCCCATCCTCCCCACACAACCATCCATCCGAGTATCAATCCAAACAAACCACTATCTAATTACCTACCTACTCTTCACCATCTCTAAAGCCATGTCATCCTTCTCGAACCCCTACGTCTCCGCTCTCCAGACCTTCTACAACGCCATAGGGTCAAGCTACCACAACACGGGCTTCCACGGCGAAAGCGCCCAAAGACTCGTCAATGCAGCAGGCTCAGCGATCAAAGAAGGGAGCTGGGTCCTTGATTTAGCAACCGGAACAGGCAATGTGGCCTTTGCGGCAGCGAGCAAGGTTGGCAGCACCGGCCGTGTTCTGGGCATCGACATTTCGGATGAATTTCTGAGGCTTGCTTCAGAAGCAGCGAAACATCTGGGGGTAGAGTCATCTGTCGACTTTCTTCATAGGGACGTTGATCAGCTCGCGCAGCTTCCGGAGCCGTATACCAATAGGCGATGTTTCGACGTCGTGACTGCCGGGAGTGCTATCGGTATGTTTCCGTCGCCGTCGGCAGTGCTGGATGTGGTGGCGACGGAGTTGTTGAAGCCGGGTGGGGTGTTTGTCGCGGATATGCCCGGGACGAACGTACCCGCGAAGGTCTTCCTCGATGTGGCAGTACCCCGCGGATTCCAGGCTCCACTGGATCCAGCGTGGCTCAGTGATCCAGAGAAGTGTTTTCGAAAGCTTTTTGAGAAATCGACGTTGGAGTTGAAGACAGTCGTGACGAACAAGCTGTCGTCGGAGGGGAAATGGGATGCAGGTACGCCTGAAGCGGTGGAGAAGCTCTGGCAGAGTAGTGTTGTTGAGTCGACGTGGGTTTCATTTGGCATTGAGAAACTGGATCCGAACGTTCTTGCTGAGATGAAGAAAGCTTGGATCGAGGAACTTGAGGAATATAAGGGCGCAGATGGATTTATTGTGGCACAGAGGACGCAATGCCTTGCCATGGCCATGTGCCAAGGCGGGTCTGTCGCCACAACACATTCCATAGATCGTGCGAACTAAGTTCTTACTCTACGCAACCAGTCACCCAACCCTATACACAGCATTACCGATAGACGAACTCCACGTGCTCAACACACCGCCCTCAGCCAGCCCTCCTATCAAATACATAATCTATACTTCCATAATGCCTTATCAAAGCACTCTCTAACACCACACCCTCGTACATCCTGGCGTGCCACTCACCATGAACCTCCGCAGCGCCCTCCACAAAGACTTCAAGGGAGCATGATATCACACAAGAATGGTCGAGTTGGGAGTGATCTGTAATCTTCTTCGGGGGTATTCCAGTTATCTTTCGCTGCACCAACTACACCCCATGGATCCACCCGTCTAATTCCCGCCTACCCAAACGTGAGAACCGCAAGAAACAAGACCTCGTCATCCCTATCAAATAAACGCCGACAAATGCTCAATCATACGAGAGCAGCCACGGGTACCAAGTGCCAGGCAAGGTACCCGTAGCCGCCCCTTCATACACCCTCGTCATTGATTCACTTTCAAGGCAGAACCCCTAATACTGCAACAATTTCTGCCCGCCCCTACCTTCTATGCCCTCAACATTCGGCTTCGCGAATCCGCACCACCGATCCTTGATGCTGATAACCTCGTACGTGCCCTCTTCCTGCACTGGCACGAACATCTCCTTCTCGTGGCTGACTTCCGTCTTGATCTCCAGCACCTTCGACTTCTTCCCGCGCGCCGCATTCGTGCTCCGCGTATACGTGAACTCGAACGGTGGCGTACCCTCAAACTGGAAATGCAGGTCCGTGTTGCCGCCCTCATGGATGTCGACGGAGGTGATCTGACCGCCGGATAGGCGCACCGACGGAATAGGATGGATGTGCTTCGTAATGTCGAGCGGCGCGAGGCAATCCGAGGCAGAGTCTCGTAGGCCGGTAATGGTAAAGGTACCGGGGAGCTCGGCAAGGCGCCGGAACGTGGTCGCGGCATTGGACGCCTTGCGTGATTCGCCGTTGAACGTGTAGTACACCGTGAAAGGGTTCTGGCCGCTGAGTGCGAAAGAGAGACGCTCGCCGACGCAAAAGTCTGCGCGCTCTTCGAGGGCGGTGGCGGTAGGCGCATCGTGTACGCTGACTTGGACGCGGGGACCGTTGGGTGGGGGCCTGAATGTGCAGCCTCGCGCGTCACGTACTTTGCGGATGGTGATGGAAGAGACGCCAAGGTGGAGCTTACGGTGCTCGATCTTGAGGTCGAACTTGTTGCTGCGTATGTCGCGGTGGACGCTAATTTCTGGCTTGGGTAACCCGGCTTGTTTGATCTCTACTTCGAGATAGAAGGGTGCTTGACCCTCGAGCGTCATCGGAATCACTTCTTCGCCGTCGGACTCACGGCTGCAGTAGCTGTAGGTCTTTCCGGGGGTATCGAAGCGTGCCGAAGGAAGCGGGTTGACTGTTTGTTGGACGGTAAGTGGCTTGAAGTGCTTCTTTGAATGGTCGTATCGGCTGTCGGCTAGCTTATTGAATGTGTATTCATAGACACCTGCGTTGGAAGTATCGGCGCGGATGGTTGTCAATCCGTTGACGGCGCGAATATCCTTCTCGCGAGGTGCAGCAGTTTTGCCTTTACCCTTGTAATGCTGTACATACGAGATCTCGAATGGAGGATTGCCTGCAAGCGCGTCAGTATTTCAAGGTAAACGATAAATAAAGTTCCAGTTCCATACCTGACAGGGCTACTTCAAAAGAGTCTTCATCACCCTCGCACACGGCGTCCTTTACGTATTTGCCATCCTGGAAGACAACGGACGAGGTTTCCGGTATGCTGATCTGTGGCCGCGCAATCCAACCAACGTTGAATGTGCTAGCCTTCTCTTCGATGAAACCAGGGCATACTGAATCACGCACGGAGCGAAGCTGGTATGTACCTTGTTGTGTGACGGCAAGAGGAGCATTGGCGCCCGATACGTGGACCTTCTGCTTCTGGTTGGTCTCTAAGTTCTCGTATTCTAGCGTCCAAGGTCCGATTCCAGAAAGACGAAGAGGGAGATCGATGCTCCTGCCTTCAAGTGCCATGATCGACTGCTTGCCATCGACAAGACCAAAGTACGCTTTAGGACGTTCGTGTCGTACTTGTACCTTGACCTCTTCATCTTTGATGAGGTCCTTGCATTTCATGCCATCGGTAATGCTGACCAGTGCCACGGTGTACTCTCCGCCGTTCTTCAACTGCGGTGTCGTGATTGTGTAATGCTGCTCTTCGACCTGGACCGTCTCTTTGCTGCGTTTGCCGTTATGCACCACTTCGTACTGCAGCTCGAAAGGACCATCACCGATAAGACGTACATCGAACTCGACATAGTCGCCAATGCATGCCTGCTTAGGTTGTTTGCTTTCAATAAAGTGTGCAGATGCTGGCGGCCTGACGTCCTGCTGCAGCTGCACGTTATCAAGTGGGCGATCGGTATAGACTGCATCAGAGATTGACTTGAATACGTAGGTGTAGTGCCCGGCGCTTTGCGGTGTGAGGTCGAAGGATCCTCTAAGTGAGCCAACTTGGATATCGCGCGGTACTGCCCTTTGGCCTTTGCGCTGTTCGGTGTACTTGACAAGAAACGGAGGCGTACCGATGAAGTCTAGGCCGACACGTAGACCGATAGGATTGCCGGCGCATTTATCGAAGATGTCATCGCTGGTCAATAATAATTCGGGCTCTGGCGGGTTCTGCAGCAAGCAAGATGTCGGTTCCAGCACTTCGCCTTCGCAAAACTCGGTTGAGACAGATTTGAGGGTGTAGAGCCCTGCATCAAGTTGAGCAAGCTTGCCGACTGCAGGCTTGATCGTGTCCTTTTTGACCATAGCATTCGCACTGCGATAACCTTCCGCGACAATGTCTGCTTCTGGGGTGAAGTAATATTCGATCACATGCGGAGCGTCGACACGCCCTTTCCCTGTCGACGCGTACTTGAGAGGCAGGGGCGCCCTACTGCCCCTGGCCACACGGATTGGATTCTGAGGATTGCATCCGTCGAAGTAGATCTTGGGACGCTCATGAACTTCGAAGCCCTGATACGTGCCAGTGACCTTGGTCTTCGGGTGGTCTTCGTCCTCGTTGCCGATAAGGCTGACGAAGTTTCCGAGCCCATCTTGAACCTCCTCTACAGCATATTCCCAGACGCTTCCAGTAGCGAGGGTCTCATTCAGAGGTACGGTGACCTTTTGGGAACGCAACCAAAAGCTGTCCTCGTTTCCGCTCTTCACCAGTGCTTGGGACGTATGTCTGGACAATGGAGATGCAAACTCCTCCGGTTGCAGGTTTTGGAATTCAGATCCTCCTCGTGGCTGGTGATCAACAGTCAGACGATATTTGACGTACAAAGGTGGTACGCCCTCTACTTCCAGCTCGACATTGGAGAGATCATTCCGGCAGCGCTTATCCACGGTAGGCTTCACGCGGGCCTGTGGACACTTTGTGACAATGGCGTTGGTGCTCCTGGGTCGCACCTCAAGCTTGGAGTGGTCGACGACCTTCTTCAGCAAGTACACGCCAGGCTTCTTTACCGTGTATCGGAGGAGCAGTGGATCCTCGGGGTCTGTTCGCTTTGCCGCCTTGCGTGCCTTCTTCAGCAGTTTGTTGAGTTCGCTTTTCTTGATTGTAATGGTCTCGTTCTGGTTTGTATCGAAATCAATGCGGACGAGATCCAATTCGACGGGCTCGGTCTGGTTAATGAGTATCGGGAGGTCGAGAGAGGTAACGGTAGCGTTCAGGCAGAAGGATTGTTTGTCCGGGTTCAGGACAGCGGACCTACAGAGTCAGTTGCTCGCCCCCACCTTGCGGAATGTTGACATACCCTTCGGGAAGAATGTTGATGATCTGCTTGCCTAGGATTAAAGAGGCATTGTGCAGAATCGGACCGGGCTTCACGCTACGTTCACTGATGGCGAGCTCGCTGTCGAACAGGAAGCTGGCCAAGGATAGGAACCAGGCTTGCACAGGGATGCCGATGCGGAACATGAGCATAACATCCAAGGCGGAATGTACGACGAAGAGCAGAAAGGACGTCGAAGTGCTCCATTGCAGCCAGGGGATGTCCAGCAGCGGTACGCCCAACATGAAGAAGACCATGTCCAGGCCACACCATTTCAGACATAGCCACACAGACTCGTCCTCCTCGATCGCCAGGCTGTAGAAGTCATACAGTTTCCATGCCCAAAGCGCAGCGTATATCGAGGCAACGTAGAGGCGCTGTTGCGCGGGATCGATGATGTGTGCGGGTATCCAAGGGCCCGACGGTTCGGTCGTCTGCGCTGCCGGCCGCGGCACGTCTGGCAAGGGCGTGTTCACGTTGGGGCGGCGAGGTGTGGACGACGTGTTCGGCGTCTGCACGCCCGGCGAGCGAGCGTGCTGGCCGTGTTGCGGCGTCGACGGGAAGCCGCCCGGGCGTGGTCGCGGTGTGCCGTTCATGGTGCCGTTTGGCAGCTAATGGCGCCGCTGCAGGCTCGCATCGGTCGGGGCGAGAGTGCAGAAATGGCGGCGACGGCGGCGGTGCAATAGCGAGAGCGGGCGTGCGCGGGGCGGTTCGCTGTTGTCGTTGTATTCGCTGTCAAACAAAACTCGGGCGCGTCTCTGGAGCGCGAGGTCATGGTTTCCGCAATCCAGCCAATCAGCGTTCGCGGACCCCGGCTCTCTACCAGTCTTATATGTTCACCGCAACCCTCCTTACTCACTCCGCATCGCATTCGCCCGCGTCTCTGTGAGCCGCACTAGTTATTGTTCACTCCGCACAATACGTTTGCCTGCGCACAAAACGCTCCAGTTAGCGGCCCGCTCTATATATTAACCATGGTCACCTACCTTCCCTTCGTTTCTCCTCCAAACAACTACCCTCTGACTTGAGCTCGACACACTTTTCCGTTTGCTCTCTGTCAAGCACTAGCTCAGTCATTCAATCCTCACTCCACATCTGTCAACCATCACCCACCCTCACTCAAGCAACATGAGTTCGAAGAAGGTATCCGCCAACGGCAGCACCACCGCCAGCCCAGTAAAGGTCGATGCCAGCAGCGCGAAGAACGGCGACGTCACTCAGGATGACTTGGAGTCCTCGCCTATTCTGGCCAAGCCTGAGCTCTACGAGGAGCCCCAGGAAGACCCCACCCTGTCCGAGACGGCCTCTGAGAAGTCAGTTGAGGACCACCAGGCTGCTGAGATGTCATCAAGCTCTAGGAAGCGATCCATCTCTGAGCCATTCGAGGAGCCTGTCAGCAAGAGGAGCAAGCCGGAAGAAGAGCAGCCCTATTCACGCTCTCCTAGCCCGCTGAATGTCCCAGTCATCAGCAAGGAAAACTGGCAGGGCTACTGCGAGATCGAGTCCGACCCCGCCTACTTCTCCGTCATTCTGCGCGAGATCGGAATCCAAGGAGTAGATGTCCAGGAGCTCCACATCCTGGATCCAGCCCACCTCATGACCCTCCCACCTATCTACGGTCTGGTCTTGCTCTTCCGTGCCCGCGAGTTCGATCAGGCCAAGCAAGAAGACACCTGTCCCACTCATGTCTGGTTCGCCAACCAAATGCCGGGCCAGAACAGCTGCGCGACTCTTGCTATGATCCACACTTTGCTGAACGTGGACGATCCAGACATCGACATCGGCGAGCACATGCGCCAGTTCAAGGACTTCACCCAAGACATGACTCCTCCTCAGCGCGGTCACACCTTCGCAAGCTGGAACTACGTGAAGAAGATTCACAATTCCTTCGCCAAAAAGATGGACATGCTCGAGAACGACAAGTACATCGCCAGCAAGGCCGCTCAGGCTGAGAAGCGCAAGGCTGCAGGTCCGAAGCCGAAGAAGACTGCAACTTCGAGGACGACTTCTCGCTCCAAGACCGCGCGCCGCGGTTCTGAAGACAGCACCGAGAGCGATGCCTCCGTCGAAGAATTCGAAGCGAATGCTCACCACTACATCACTTTCGTGCCCACTGATGGCGAAGTCTGGAAGCTCGACGGCATGGACAAGCAACCCACGCTCATGGGCGAATACGACGAGGGTAAAGGCGAAATGTGGTTCGACGCCATTTCTGACCGCATCAACGCCCTCATCAGCGCCGGCGACAACGACTACGGTATTTATGCCATCACGCAGTCTCCGCTTGTTCCGCTTCGCAATAAGATCATCGAGGCCGACAACACGATCAAGCACGTCGATGCCCGCATGACGGCTATCAACACCGATTGGAAGAGTTTTCTTGACGAGAATGACCGTGAGGTTCCGAGTCCCAGCTTCATGGGCTCTTTCAGTGATGACCAACGTGCTGCGAACCCCATTCCAGGTAGCATCAAAGCCGCCATCGACAAGGAGGATCTTCTCGCGCTGCTGGGTCGGCACAAATCTCTGGTTGCGAAGATACGGGACCTGGTCATGGAGTACATGGAGAAGGAGCACGAGGTAGCGGAGCAGGATCAGCGTGCCGAGGATCGCCGCTGGGACTACGGTCCAGCCATTCAGAAGTGGATGGGCATCTTGGCCCGAAAGGGCTATCTCGAAGAGCACATCAAGGATTTTCAGCCGGAGTGAGTGAGTGAGCGCGGGATGACCGGGTGCCTCTACCAACGAAGGGCGACTCATGGTTTTTTTGTATACTAGCTAGCTACCCATGACAACGAAGCACACCTTGATATTCAAGCTTCTATCCCATAAGCTCCTGACTTAACTTGCATAGCTTTTTTGCATCTCTCGCCGCCCTCCTCACCCGCTCTTCTTACATACCTATACCCATCTCCCATGCACACCCCTTGCTCTCCGCACCCTCGAGCCCCAGCGACACGCGCCGCGACCACGTTATCCTTACTCTTACCATCAAACATCACACCCTTCCCCCCTAGCGGCTCCCCAAGATCCCTATCCAAACTCTTCATTTCCCTCAAGTAGAGGGTTATTTGAGACGAGGGGGTGAGATGCTAGATGCGGGGTGAATATGGGTGAATATGGTGGGGTAGTTGCAGTAGCTTCGGATAGATGTTAACCATGCAAGAATGCTGGTGTAGCCTACATGGTGGTATGGTGATTTGAGTGGGTTTGCGACCTCAATGGGCATCAGGTCTGGGGTCCGCAGCTAGCACAGCTTCTCAAGCGGGCAGATTGTCGCATTTGTTCAGCTTATGTCTGTGTGCCATTCCTATTGCGCCTGCTTGTGGGTATCTTCTATCGTAACGCGCCAAACTGTCAAAATCGTTCGTCGCCAAAGGGGATCTAGAGAACGTAGATGCCGTCTGTTCTTCATACATGCTGTGTGCTTTGAACACGTCCATTTCTCGTACATTCGCCCATGTGTTCTAGCCCTCGGTTCATGGCAGCTTGATTTGAGTTCCTCATCACCCTCGCCCACATGTGCATGTAGGAGCTTCCGAGTCAACTCGGTAGAGCAGCTCCGCCGTCCCGAAATCTTAATCCGACGTCTTTTCACGCCCACTTCAAGCAACGAGTCGCTTCGTGTGCATCTTTACATTCCAAGCCACACACCCTCGCGCCGCACTTCAAGCACTTGATCTGGCCCCAATAGCCACAGTTATCGCAAAAGTGTCGTGGCGGCGGACCCCCAGCTGGCGGTGGGGCCACATGCGAGGCAGCGTACGATAGCGGCGGCGCAGACAGCAGGGCGTCGAGCTCGGCCTGGTTGATTGGCGGTGGCATGGAGCTGTCGATCGCAAGGAGGGGGTCATCATCGAGATCCACCAGAGAGGACGGCAGCTTCGTGGGCGCAGGGGCGGTCGGTGCCGGAGTTGACTCTGAAGGCGTAGGCGGCACGGAAGCCATGGTGCTGGATCGCCGCAGCGGTTGAGCAGCGAGGCGCGACGCCGCCGTCCTGGCACTGGGCTGCGGCACTTGCTGTACCTGCGCGAGCTGAGCTTCTTCATCGTCGAGCCAGTGCTTGATCTGTCTCTGGTATTGTATGATCCGTCGAGCATTTTGCGTCTTCGGTATCGCTGCAACGCCAATCAGCACGCGCCGCTTCAACATCCGCACGCGCCGAATGCGTACACGTCTTCCCCGGTATGGGGATGCTCTGTTTCGGATCGTTGTCTCTGTTCAGCTCTGCGATGCGTCGAGCGATTGCCGCCTGCTGCCGCGAGGTAAGCTCATTCTCGCCGCGCTGGTTGGGGTTCGCGGCGGCGCGCTTCTTATTCTTTGGGTTGAAGGCGGCTTTGGAAGGGTCATAGCCGGTGTCGACTACATATGTCCATCCGGGCGCTACGGAAGCAGCTGAATTGGGAAGAACCTCGACGTGTGGCATAGTTGTCGTGTGTCGGCGAGGGCCCCGCTCGATCGGAAATCCATGGATCCATGGGATCGGAGAAGCTCACATGATCACGCGTAGAAGGTAAGCGCGGCGGGTCTTGCGTCGGAACGTAATTCTGGGGTCGTTCCTAGCATTGAAACTCATGATGTAGATTGCTAAGATTTTTTCGACTCTAGCTTTGGTTTCGATCGCCTCTGTTCATCTGGATTTCTAACTAGCTTGCGCTCCACCCTTCGGTCGCCCATAGGGGCACCTCTGACCATCATTCTTCCCAAGGCTAGTTGACAATGCTCGGGAATCTGCAGCTTTCATCCTTATTCATGCTCTTAGGGGCGATCCTTTGGCTGCTGGTAATGCATCCTTAGATTTGATCTTTTCTAAATGTCCACTGCAGTTATCGCGCATCAATTCGAAGCAGCCGTCGGCGGGCACGGCTACCTCCCACGACCTAGGTTCCAGGTACCAAACGCCGTGTGCAATGCCGATGTGATGAATACCGCACAGTACATTCCTACAAATCGAGACCAAAGCTCCAAGATGTAGAAAACGAGGAGGGCATAAAGCCCCGCGTTACCGGCCAGTGTGATGTGCAGCTGTTACTCGCCAGCGGCTCGCGCGACATACTGGTACCATAATGATACCTTACGCTGTGCTTGGATAAGCTGTTAGGGTGTAAGAGTATGGGGCATGTTATGGCAGCGCGAGGCTGCGAGATCTGTATATGGCTGAAGAGGGTCGTGCGCCGTTGCAGTAAAACCCCCTTTGTGGAACCTCGGTCGATCGTTGTTCAGTCGAGTCATGGGTCGGCAATGCTTAACCTTTGTTCAGCGGTGGTCGGTCATACCTGATTACGACTCTGCACAGAGATCTTGTACGAGTAGCCTTATTGTATATTGTTACTACCATCAGGACAATTGACAAGTAGTTCGAACGCGACCCAACCAGGCCCCCGACGGCCATACCAAGGCCGACAACGTCAACGCTTGCCCGAAACGACAGAACAAAGGCCGTCGAGCGCGACCCGGACGTGGGGAAAGAAGAATGCTATTTCTATCAGGGCGCTAGACCGTCCGCGAACAGGGGGTGCCTTCCACGATTCCCGGCTTGGCAGGCCTGCCCTGCATGTAGCTGCTGCTCAGCCTTCGGGCTGCTTTTGTATCTCCGAAGTCACCACATTGATCGCACGACCGCCATTCTTTTTCGTGTATTCATGTCGTTTATACATTGATACCCAATTGTACGTCAACAAGTATTACCCTGGGTGGCTTCTCAAAGGACGCATGTGCTGATATTCGTTGTCTAGCCAGTCGCTGTGATGGCTCTGCTGCGTCGCTGTCTCTTTTACCTCGTGCTCGCTATCGCCTTTCTGTTCTTTCTCTATCAGCTAAGCTTCCCCTATGAGCCTGGGCAAGGCCCGCCCACTCAGGGCGTTCCAAGGCCTCAGCAGCAGAACCACGCGTCATATCAATGGGGTAAGTTACACAGTCCCAGGAAACAGAGATTATACAGGTCGTTTCTGTTTTACTTGTCCTGAGACAAGACGCATTCACGCCTTTGTCCTGGGTCTATATGTTGACTGTGCTAACGAACTACAGCCCAGATTCCCATGAACTACCCCGTACAGGACATGACGCCAATGCCGAACGACGCTCCCAGATCGCTTCCCCGCATACAGTACGACTTTCAAGACGAACCGGCCACATCAAAGCAGATTCGCGAATCGAGACAATCAGAAGTTAAGAAGCAATTCTTGAAATGTTGGAAGAACTATCGCGCCAGGGCCTGGATGCACGACGAAATGACCCCAATCGCTGGATCGTATATGGACGATTTTGGAGGATGGGCAACTACCCTCATTGACAGCCTGGATACCCTGTGGATCATGGGCATCAGAGAAGAATTCATCTCAGCAATCAGAGATGTTGAGGCTATCGACTTTGGTTACACCAACATGGAGAAGACCAATATGTTTGAGACGAACATCCGACATCTGGGCGGGCTACTGTCGGCCTACGAGCTTAGCCGGGAAGAGCGCATTCTCAACAAAGCGAAAGAGGTCGGCGAGATGCTCTACCATGCATTCGATACACCGAACAACATGCCCCTTACACGCTGGGACTTCCACAAAGCAGGCCAGGGCGAAAGGCAAGATGCAGAGGAGAACGTCCTCATTGCTGAACTGGGGTCCTTCACGATGGAGTTTATCCGCCTTTCCCAGGCAACAGGTGATCCAAAATGGTTTGACGCTGCCAACCGGGTTGTCAAGGTGATGGAGAAAGATCAGATGAAGACGAGGCTTCCGGGCATGTGGCCGATAGTGGTCAACCCACGTAGACAAGACCTGACTCAAGACACCGGCTTCTCGCTTGGATCTATGGTACGTCATGCCTGGGCACGGAAGTTATGTCTCGTATTCCACCATTGTGTTACCCGTCCTAGGGTAACACAGGGCTGAGACCCTTGCCCAAGCTACCTGACATCGCGCTGACTTTTTTCGTTTAGGCAGATTCAGCGTACGAGTACCTACTCAAGACGTACGCGCTTCTCGGCGGCGTTGACAACACCTACAAGACCATGTACGAGAACGCCATGCAAGCCGCCGTTAAATACACGCTCTATCGGCCTATGGTACCGGGCGATCACGATATACTAGGCACAGGCTTTGTTCGCTCGGAGGAAGGCAAAGCGTACTTGAACCCTGAGTTCCAGCACCTATCGTGCTATGCTGGTGGGATGTTCGCATTGGGGGGAAAGATCTTCCACAACAGCGAACACGTCTCGATCGGCCGCAAGCTCACCGATGCTTGCGTATGGGCCTACAAAGCTTCTCCGGCCGGCATCATGCCCGAGGTCTCGCATCTGTACAAGTGCGAGAACATGACCGATTGCACATGGGACGAAAACAAGTGGAAAGAAGAAGTGGCTTCACGTGCAGATTTGGGCAACGAGAAGGATACAACGCAAAATATCGCCGGCCTCCGTTTGCCCCCGGGATTCACGGCGATCAGTGACAGACGCTATGCCCTCCGCCCTCAGGCAATTGAAAGCGTCTTCATCATGTACCGCCTGACGGGCGAGCAAAGCTGGCAAGCTGTAGCTTGGGATATGTGGACCGCCATCATGAAGGCTACCGACACCGACATAGGAAATTCCGCGCTGCAGGACGTGTCTGCTGACTCGCCCCCAAGAGCTGATTCCATGGAGGTGAGTCACCCCACAAAGATCTTGCAGTCTAACCCAAACGTTTTGGTACTTTGTGTTACCCCAGGAGGGGTGGTACAGAGACTGACCTATGTCGCAATATATGATAATGTATCATCGCTAACCGAGTATAGTCCTTCTGGATGGCGGCGACGCTCAAGTACTTCTACCTCATCTTCTCCACCCCAGACACTATCTCTCTCGATGACTATGGTACGTCGATTGCCCAGCTTCCCGTCAAACTTATGAGCACCTGTTGTCCCGGGATGCCCGTCGGGGTTAAGAAGGTGGCTTGTTCTTAAATCTGGCGTTCGCTGACGTATACACAGTTTTCAATACCGAAGCGCACCCCTTCAGGATCCCCAAGCCCAATAGCAAGTAGAGCTTCGCCAAGCGTGATGGGATGGCTGCGCAGTTGGAACGACGCCGATTGAACAAGGACGGCAAGGATCGGCTCATCGTCGGTGTGTGCTTCGTCGTATTCATTATTGCCATCCAGCCGCTGGTATTCTAGGAGATGCGGCATAATGTAATACGACCCTGGATCAGGAAGCTGTGGGTATGGTGGCGGGGCAGACACACCGAGGAAGCAGTAGAGATTGAGATGGAAAACAGAGAACATAGGGAGGAGGCAGGTGATGAGGCAGAGGAGGAGGCAGGTGATGAACCCGAGTTCCAGCAAGTCAACCCTCGGCGAAGGGCGGAACCCGCGGGGCAGCAAGGAGAAGAGCGGCTGCCCATGGACGATCAGACGTCAGAGAGAACCCTGGTTGAGTAGCCCAGGGGACATTATTACCTCGTGTTGAGTGTAAGACTATGCAACTGCTACGAATATCTTAGTATCCAGTGTCCTCACTTCTGAACTAGCTCCGTCTGCTCGGCGCCTTTAGACTAGCGCTTGTGAATGTCGCTGTCATTTTGTCCATGGCCTTTTGCCTCTGCTTCCCTATGATGCCTGTGCGGTCGGTGGTGGGTTGCGCTGCCATGAAGCTGTCAAAATCGTCGTCATCGTCGCCCCCCTCGGGCGCAGAGCCACTCTCATCATCTTGCTCTTCTTCGGCAGGTGGCGCGGGCTCCGTTCGAGGTATACGCTCGGGTTGCTTCTTCTCGTCGTCGCCATCCGCCTCTTTCGGCGCCGGATTCGCGAATGGTTTTGAAGCCAGTACGCGCCGCCGCAGCTCAGCCATTTGCTCCTCGTCATCGTCTGACTCGGGTAGGTTGTACGGATTCTGCGCATTAGCCCCTGCAGTCTGTTCGCCATCCTCGTCCCCACCGTCTTCGTCCACGTCCTCGTCCTCGTCATCAGAGAAGTCGATCTGCCGCCTATTCATATTCCCTCCGGCCCAGACATCCTCCTCTCCGCCACCCTCCTCCCTACTCTCACTGTACTCCTTCTCCAGCTTCGCCAACCACTTCTCCTCCGCCCGCTTGACGCCCTCCTCATCCTCACACGCCGCGTACCTCTTCAACAGCGCGGCATTGATGTCGAGAAACGCCTGCCCGTACGAAAAACTCGCCAGTATTTCCTGCGCCCAGTCCGCATGCCCGCAGATATAGTAGCACGCGGCCAGCGCCTCGACGCAGTTGAGGCGCCACGGACGCCCGTAGTTTGTCTGGTTCGCGGCAACCAGGTACGGCAGGAGGCGCGCGCAGGGCCCGCCGATGCGGCCGAAGGGCACCTCGTCGATGCGCTTCCACGAGGCCTCGACGACGGCGGCGCCGTACTGCTCGAGGAGGGGCGCGTCCGCGCGCGAGAGGAGCGTCTTGGCTTTGGGCGAGATGACGACGCCCGCGTGCTTCTGGCCGACGTGCAGGGGGCGGAGGAGGTTGAGCCGCATGAGGCGCTTGCCGGAGCAGCGCTTGGCGTCGCAGTGGCCGAGGTCCCAGCATGCGGGCTTGGGCGCTTTCGAGGGGGGCGGGGCGGAGGGAGAGGAGGGAGTCTCGTCGTCGGGGCCGGAGGTGCGGCGGGGCGGTGGGGGGCGGTTGCGTGGGGCGACTTTGTGCTTGTTGTTGGATTTGAAGTCCTTCTTGTGGCGGACCATGGCGGGCGTGCGGGCTGGAGGGCGTGTGGAGAATGGGCGAGGGACCGTGAGGGTGTGCTGGAGGAGAGGCGAGAGGCGAATGGTGGTGTTGGTGAGCGGGCGATGAATGACGGAGCAGGGAATTCGTGTTATCGATAAGAAACTTTGTTCCGCAAGGATACTTGTGGCCCTTTCATGCGCGGGCATACATGGAAGCAGGAATTAAACCATCAAGTCCTGTTGAGATTGCGCTTACGTACTACCGTATGTGGAATATGCCATGTAGCCAAAGCTACATTATGTTGCTTCTCGAGTGTCCTCAAGACATTACTTCTGCAAATGAGGAGGATCTAGCTGACTGTATCCATCTCTGACGAGCGCGATTTACTACGTCACCATCTGCGAGGTCTCGTGAGTGCACGCTCGCTGTACTTGGGAAGAAATGTTGCTCGGGTGATAATCTCCGCATCCGTCGTCCGTTGATGTACACAACGGATGTACGGACTGCGGGCTTCCGCTTTTCGTGCTGGATCGGTCGGCGCAAGCAGACTCCGATGCGGCGGGCGTTGCTAGCTAGAAACTAAACTCATTGCATCACTGAGGCTGCCGCTACCCGCCGCAGCAGGGCGCTCAATTCCAGATCAACATGACGGCCTAGCTAACAGAACTTGTATCCTCTTCACTCCTCTCCTGCAAGAATCACATTCCTTCCGCTTTGCCGTACAATCTTGCAGGGCGCCATGGCAGACCTCACGCGCGTCGAGTCGTTCCAGTACCCGTCGGGGCATTTCGCGCATCTTTCCGACAACCAGCAGGCACAGCTCGAGGAGTTCAGGCGCATATGCCTGGAGCAAGGGTACTACAAGCCGGCGAGTGGAACGGCGGAGGCGAGCCATGATGATGAAACGCTACTGTGAGCTGCACCGAGTTGGCAAAGGCGCGGGGTCCTGACTGTATCCAGGCGCTTCCTCCGCGCGCGTCGATTCGTCCCCGCCGAGGCCTTCAAGCAGTTCAAGGACACGGAAGACTGGCGCAAGGAAAATGGCATCGACGACTTGTTTACCACCATCGAGGTGGACGAGTTCGAGCAGACGCGCAGACTGGTACGCCGCGCCGTGGTTCACTGCACGCGCCTACAGCTGACGCTGCCCCATGACAGTACCCGCAATGGCTCGGACGGCGCGACAAGCGTGGCATTCCCGTCTACCTCTTCGAAGTCGCGCCGCTCAATTCGAAGAACATATCGGCCTACGAGAAAGATCTCAAGAATGCGAAGACGACGTCGCCCAAAGTCGCAACCAAGAACCTCCGCCTGTTCGCGCTGTACGAAGCGCTGACGAGATTCGTCCTCCCGCTGTGCTCCAACGTCCAAAGGAACCACCCCGAAACGCCCATCTCGCAGAGTAACAACATCGTGGATATCAGCGGAGTGGGGTTGAAGCAGTTTTGGAACCTCAAGGGACACATGCAAGACGCGTCCACGCTAGCAACGGCACACTACCCCGAGACGCTGGACAGGATCTTCATCATCGGCGCACCTGCCTTCTTCCCTACCGTGTGGGGCTGGATCAAGCGCTGGTTCGACCCCATTACTGTGTCCAAGATCTTCATCTTGTCGCAGGCGAACGTACTACCCACGCTCACCCAGTACATCGACATAGACAACATCCCCAAGAAGTACGGCGGCAACCTAGACTTCGAATGGGGCCAGATGCCCAATCTCGAGCCAGAAATCGAAGCCGCGATGAAATGGGAGAACCCCGCCACGCAAAACGGCAAGAACACGTTCCCCATCGGCCCCATCGCATGGGAAAAGGGCGAGAACGGCGCGCTCAAAGCCGTGGCAGTAGGCCACGAGAACGGGAAACCCCGCCGCACGACCGTCTTCACCATCCCCCACCCCGTCAACGGCAAAACGAACAAGCCCGTCGTCAACACACCCATCACCGAGGAAGAGCTCGCCCTCACCTCGGTAGGCACGCACACGCAGCCCGCCGACTCCGAAGTCCCAGACCCAGACACATTAAGCCCGCCCTCGGATAGCACTACCCCATCTTCATCAACACCCCAGCTCGCTGCGCAGGAGGGAGGCGCTGTCGTGCCCCTCCGCGAAGGTACCTCCGACACGCGAGACGAGCAGCAACTACATACCCGCGCTTCTGGCCAACTCGCGGACGGCACGCCTGACGCTGCGGTAAACGACCACGGCCACGGTGACAAGACCGTCGCGATGGAGCCCGGCACCGTAAGCCAGGCGCCCAAGGACGTGCCTCTCCAGCCAGAGGAGTCGCCTGCGCCAGGATACCCCGAGCAAGCTAAGCAGGCAGCTGCGTCGGCGGCGGCGGCAATCACATCGACGGCAGCGTCGGCTGCGGGCGCGGTAACGGGGATAGTGGACAAGGCGAAGGTAGAAGAGACGGTGGCGCAGACAGTGCCGGAGAAGGGCGAGGAGAAGAAGCGGCTGGATGGGGAGCTTGCTGCGAACAGTGAGCCTGCGGTCGAGGGACTTTTGCGGGAGAAGGCTACGAGCGGGGCGCAGTAGAGAACGGGGCGATACTACAATGTTTGGACTCGGGACCTTGAGATAATTAAAGGCGTCCTGGTAGATATGGGACCAGGGTACTGTTGGACTAGAGCGGAAGGTGAAAGTTTGGCGTGGTTGCATTCTACACCAGGTACCTGCAGCCTCGCGCTGGGCAACACATGCCTTGACCCGGCAGACCCCTGTGTCGGTGGTGGGTTGAGCTCGTTGGGGTGTATATTATTAGTATAACTGCGACGTTTTGTTGCGACCGGACACAGCGTCTAGGTTGGGCATCAGCGCTCTCCTTGTTAGAACCCGGCCCATGTAGGATGGCATCGCGTACCTCTGCTACCTTCACCTTCGTTTCTGCCAAGGAATGTTACTGCGCACGCTTGCGCCCGTCCCGACTAGATCCTCCTGTCTGGATCGAATGGATACGCGCCAATTTGGCATCTTTGTTCTGCTACTTTAGAGCACTAGCTCAGTTGTAAGGTATGCGTATATACGCGGTAGGACAACGAGGCTCGCTGTAGAGGTCCGCCTGGAGTGCATGGGTCACAGCCAGGGTACAGGATAGCGCAGTAAGTAGGGTGAAGGATGGAATGGAGATTGAAGAGGTGCATGGGATGAAGCTTGGCTTGGGACTTACGATGGGGAGACCGGTGTGCTTGGATGGGAAGGAGGGACGGTTGAAAGGAGGGTAGCCGGTGGTAAAGCGCCTGGTTTGGGCGATGCCCGCGGCACTGTAGTTCGTGGGTATATTGTTTCAAAGGGTACCGAGCATGGGAAATCAAAGGTAGGAGGTCGAAATGCAGGCTGCGAGTGAGCAGGTCAGGTTTTCGCGCCGCCGTCGAACGAACGCAGTTGGAGGCTGAGAGGTGGAAGCAGTGTATGGGTAGTCAGCGAGGTCAAGCGACTGTGTCCTAACGCTGAGCGAATACTGTTGTCTGCGGCGACTAAGTCGGCTTTTGAATGTTATTTTGGGTTGGATACATGACTGAGTTTCGTCGACGGGATTTCTCAATCAGGCACCTGCTGTATGCCGTCATCGATCGGTGTACTTCGCTGGTTGTCGCATGATCTGTTCAGGTGGTTAACGGCGATAAAGGAGAGCCTGAAAACCTCATTGTCCTTCGCGAGCTTTGTAAAGCCGTGAGCGCACTGTCTGACCAGTTGCGAAAGTCCAGTTGCTTAACGTCCAACTGTTTGGGAGGACCGAATAAAAGTCGTGTCTCGCTGTTCCCAATCGAGTTCCACCTTAGATATTTCACAGAGACACAAGCACGCAGGGGTGTAGGTATGTTTAGCTATGTATGGATCGACATCGCAACATTGAAAACAGCGAAGATGAGAATGTGTACTTACGACCAAGTTAGGTCGGTTCTTTATGTGGCTCTACTAATTCATCTTCATCTCGAATAATTCAACCATATACAGCCATGCGCCGATCACCGTTACTGGTGATAATTAAAGTTGCTACAATCGTATCTTGATCACGACAAAGAGTGAGGATGGCCGTGTCGGGTAGCTCAACGCATCTACCCTATCACACCAGTAAGATTGAAAATTCGGTCCAAAGCCGAATATCTAGTAACAAGCCCTATTGAGGAATCAGTTGCGCATTGAATATAAGGTTACGACTGCCAAACGTACCCAGACGGTTGACCGTGTAAGCAGCACATCGAGGGGCCATGCGGTACATGCGCCTACATTTTTCGCCTGATATTGGCGACACAGAGTGGTTCGCCTTATGTCCTGTGCAATGTGATCATAGATTAGCCAGCGGCTCGTCGAGCCTAACGAAGACCAAACGGTCCCACACAGTAAAACTTCAAGTTCTGGATTCATTCGCTTTCAATCCTTAGATACGAGCGAATTGAAGTAGAAGTCCGGGCATCCTCACCGCGGCCCTCGTGCCTTGAAACAAGCCGCTCCCCGATGTAGCACAACTCTAGGGTCTAGTTTCGCCTCCTGCACGTCCATTCCGTCCTGTACGACGCGGCCGGAACACCATGCATCGCGAAGAGTACAGGCACAATGGTGGGTCGCATATGTAGCGCCTGGGTCCGGTTGGCGTTGCACCCGTCACACGTGGGCGCTGTGTGGACCGCGCCGCTGGTTCCGTTTGAGGAACGTTCGGCCCGGCATCAGCTTGCATTGTCGAGAGACGGAGTTGGATCTCGGAGCGATGTGCCAATTGCGTGGATTTGGTCCCTGCAGGAATTGATGAATTGCTGGAGTAAAGCGATTCCGAATAGTCTGTAGGGCCGGCTTGGTAATTGGGCAAAAGTCGGATGATACTGGACAATGTTAACGACAATTGTAGGCACGTGTGATTGGGCGGGAGTCGGAATCGAGGTTCGTGGCTGAACAGCCCAAATCTGAGGGCTGGATGGCTTGTACCCTAGCGAGCTGCTGAGGTTGTTTGGGTCTCCTCCGCTGCAAGATAAAATAAGCTCGCACTCAGGATGACGTGTCTGAGATCAACGAAGTAATTTCAGTGCCAACAAGCGGACGCATAACAGAAATGAAAAAGTACAGGCTATTAGGGACAGGCAAAAGCCAGTTCCAGGGTATAATAATTGACTATTGATATACGCGATTCACCACAATCAATGTGGTGTACCACTATTACGTACGCACCATCACAGCGACATGTACTCAGGATATCGTTCCACCATTCCAGCATGAACCCAACCGTGACGCATTACACCTGACATGAGCGGGCTTAGACCTGCTCCGACTTGGGCAGGTGAACCTCAGTAGTAGTGGCGACCGGGACCTCGATTTGCTTCTCGGCGAGGTGCATTTCGGCAGCGAACGTGGAGTGCGGCTTCCACTTGCTGGAGTTGCGCGGGTTGCTCTCCTCCAACATCTTGTCGACCTGCTCGAGGGTAAGACCCTTGGTCTCGGGGACGAAGAAGTAGGCGAAGAGGAACGAGATGCAGCAAAGACCGCCCCACATGAAGAAGACATTGGAGCCCAACTTGGCGGAGTGCTTCTGGTCGGCGACGAGGTAGGGGGTAATGACACCGATAATGCAGTTCCAGAACCAGTTGGAGGCGGTAGCAAGACCGACACCACGGGAACGGATGGTCAGAGGGAAAATTTCACCAATGACAATCCAGGCGCAGGGTCCCCAGGTAATGGCGAAAGAGGCGATGTTCAAGCAGATGAAGGCAATCATTGCCTTGGTGGCGTTTTGGTTGTCCTTCTCAGGCTTTCCAGCGGTGGCTCCGATGATCGCCGTGATGAACTGGAAGATGACCATGAGAGCGGCACCAAAGACAAGCAGGTTACGGCGACCAAGCTTCTCAACCATGACGAATGAAAAGGGCGTGGACAGAACGTTGACGAGGGTTGTAACAAGCGAGATCAAGAACGGGTCGCTGATCGTGCCGAGTTGTTTGAAAAAAACAGTACCGAAGTAGAAAATGAAGTTGATACCAGTCAGCTGCTGCATCATTTGCATGATTATACCAAGGGTGGTACGGCGAGCGTTGGAGGATGGCGAGGCAATCTTGCCCTTGAAGCAAGCGGCCCAGGAACCGATGTAGGAGGTCTGAGGCATGATGGACATCTCGTACTCGTGGTTGGCAATGATCTCAGCAAGTTCGTCCTGGATGTACTCCGAGTCGACAGGCTGGCCACGGACACGAGCGAGAGCGGCAGCGGCCTGGTCAAGCTTGCCCTTCTTAACGAAGAAACGAGGCGAGTCGGGAAGCAGAATAAGACCAATAGCAAGGATAAAGGCCCACAGGAACTGAACCGCGATTGGAATTCGGTAAGAGCCAGTGTCGTCGCGGTTCTGAGTGGCGTAGACGACGCAATTGGCCAGCAAGATACCAATGGTGATGCAGAATTGGTACCCAGCAACGACGGCACCGCGGACCTTGCGAGGAGCGATTTCGGACATGTACCTGTGCCAGTCAGAATTGGCTGGATGGAACGTTGGTTGGAAGATTGACTCACAAGATCACAATGGACGAGATGAAACCAACACCAAAACCAGCTACAAGACGGCCGCCAACCATGACATTGAGTCCAGTAGAAGCGGTCTCAAGGATACCACCGACGGAGAAGACAAGACAACCGATGATGATGGTCAGACGACGACCAATGAAGTCGGCAACGTCTCCCGCAATAATGGCGCCGAAGAAGGTTCCAGCGGATAAAATCGATGTCGTGAGTGATTGTTGCCATTGAGGAACGACGAATGCCTTCGTGTAGTCATCCAATTGCTTACCGGTGAGGCCAGTAACCTCAGGATAGGCCTTGCCAGTATACTGTCTGATGAAGTAGGGCATGGCAAGGACACCACCCATCCACCCAGTGTCATAACCGAAGAAGATGCCACCGAAAGCCGCGAAAGCGACAATGAGGTAGGCCCTTACGGTGACGGGCGCCTCGACGCGGTTTACATCGGTCGTGCCGGTAACGGCAACAACACCACCACCAGGCATGGCTGCAGATGTGGGCTGCTCCGTTGAAGGTTGGTGTATTGGGAGGGAAGATGGCTAGGCACGAAGCAAACCCACGTCGCGAAAATTAAACCGAGGGAGCTTGAAAGGCCTTCGAACGATTTTCCAGCGGGTGCAGCCCTGTACCTTTTAATATGAAAACCGTGGGGCAGTGATACTGCGGCTCGGTTGGCCTCTTGTTCATGGGTACAGTAACATTGTGCCTGTTGTGCTAGCCTGATTAGGCTGGAGCTCCGTGTCCGTCCTTCTGGAAGGACTCGGAGCCCCTCAGGGTTCCTCCACATCCTTCCCCGACGGTTGGACGTTGCCCCCAAGTTCAATCGCGGTGTACTTCTTTTGCAAGTCTTGAAAGGCGCAATGCGGGATATTGAGAACTCGTCTCTGTGAAAGCACCTCGCAACCAAAGGCTATCTATATAAGTTAGTAGCCCATGTACTCGGGGAATGTTACTCAATGGAGAGATCTGGATTCAACTGGTGGTCTGGGGAGGCGTGCTCGTTGAAGCCGGGGCCTCGCCAAGCGTAGACAAGCACCGCCATCAGCAGGCCTTGTTTGGTACCCGCTGCAAGCAATTCACTCGAAATCCCTGGCGTAAGCCGAGGAAGCAATTTTGGACGTGTTGTTTGGAGATTGCGCCTCGCGTTGGCCTACACTCACTGGGTCCTGACCCCGAGTCCGAGCCGCTACACAACTCCTTCCGTGCACATCACGTTGCACCTCAGAAATCGTTTGGGTTGAACACCTGACTGCCAACTTCGGCTAAGCTGTACTAAGCTTGGTGAACAAGCGCCGCCGCCCATTGGAAAGATGCTTGCTGAATTTCGGACTTCCCGCGAGCGGAATCAGCCGAACGAGCGAGTGGGACGTCATCTTTCAGGCATACCAAACACTTGTGCAAAAGTAACCCAAATGTGTCGCACGTTCTGAACATAGGAAGGTCCAGGCCCTGGACCTAGGCTTCTGATGCTGGTTGTACCATTGTCGAATAGATCCCGACCTCGCGAGGCGCCACCCGAGGTTCGCATGCATAGCCGCCTGCCCGTTGGGAATCCCAATATTGACGCGACATTTGATTGGCTTCTTCGTCCGCGCGCCAGGTGTTTGGAATCGTTACAGCGGTTCTGTTAGCTGAGTCGCACCATGCAGGTCCGTGTCACACGCCTTTCTCGTCAAACATCTTTGAACCGTGCTGAGCTGAAATCCGCCTTTGAAGTAGTCGCCTGAAAAAGGCTGCTCTGGAGAAAAAGGCGTGTCAATGCAATGATTTGTTGACGTGGATCGGCACTAGCGGCGTTGGATGGCGCCGTCACCACAACCGGCATCTGGAGAGCCTCAAGGGGCCTGCTGTCGCCCCTTTCACATCTTGGCATGCGGTTTTCGTTCTCCCGATTCTGTATAATTAGTTAGAGACGCCTGACCTTTTCCAATCTTATCTTTTTAGTTTATTTTATATTCTTTAGATACGGTCGTGAACTTCATTACGCTAAGAGCTTAATAATAACGGAAAATAACCCTCCGCAGCATCTACTCCAGCGATAGTTGTTCCGGCTAATATAAGTGCTTCGTTAGCGCCACAGTTGCCCGAACGGTCTTTAATGTGCGCTAGCTTACTATCCTTCGTGCGGCTAGTAATAGGTAATAACAGTGCGAGATGCGATGCTACCGTATGAACGTCGCACGATGGCATACATACACGGTACAACGGAAGAGTGCTGCGACTTATATGAGCTCGTCAATGGCGCGTCAGGACTTGTGAGCATACGCGAATGCGGGCAGCTATGAGGTTGGTGCTAAGGAGTCCCACCTCCATGGGGATTGGGGAAACCGTTAGCGTCGCTCTAGATTGCATTCGGCATCGAGCCCCGAAGCGATGTGATGGTGCCTTGCCTCGGCACCGGGGGCCTCATCTAGAGATCTCTTCGGCACTGCCAAAGGGACTGTGCTTCGAATCTGGGCACCCGCACCTCCTTCTGGGTCGCACTTGGGGCTCCATAACGCTCCACGGTGGAACTGCCGAGTGCAAAAGCTGGTTGAGGTGGGAAGCGTTAGTGTCACCGCGAACGAACAAGCTGCTAGCACTTCCCAGAAGACAAGGATATTCCAGCGCGAAGGAGACTCGAGCTCGTGCTCATTTTACTTTACAGATTTAGTTGCCGATACATATCGCGCGTTTCTAACACCGCGTAGCTGAAACGGCGATGTTCGAGGCAGAGGAGGATCTTTCATCCTCGTGACGAGTCCCCTCGGACGAGACCAGAACATCTACGCTCCACTTCGATGCTCCGGACCTCCCAAAAATAATGTTTAAGTCAGGAACACACGATGTGGTGACGATTTAGGCATATTGACGATTCATATTATACTAGCAATGATCTTCTTTTATTAATCTAGATATTATACAGCTGTGCCGAGCCCAATAACGCATGTGCGCTGCCCCTAGCCCTTTAACGCTAGGCAAGTAAGAGCGATCACCTGTTTTGCGATATGGGCATAGGGGGAACGATTTGAACCCGTAACAGGATGACGTGTATTGCTCTCCATATTTACAGTGAACAGACAGCTACGTAAGGCTATATAGCCATCCACCCCTTTTCGTTCTCAGAGACAATGGCGTCCTTATATGGGTGATCTATTAGCTACGTAAAAGCATCTTTCTTTTCTGTATACCTTGGGTAAAACTTATTTAACATGTTGTGTAAATCTGGAAGGATAATAAGCGGATGTTGTAACTATCGTAACAGAGAATTTACCGTTAGGCGAGGTACCTGGAGGAGCCTGCAAGGAGGACGCGGAAGAGGTTTCTCTCGCTAGTAAGAGACCTCTAGGTAACGTAGTCCCTAGATATTTGTTAATATTTATTACGCCGAAGAAAACCTTGTAGGCCTTTGGGTATAGTGAAAATAAAAGGACTCTTGACGGAGATGCCGTTCTCCCTACCATTAGAGTAATTGTCGGCCGCTATCTGGATAAATTCTTGTATTATGTACGTATTTGGTATAAGCGTTGCTCTATCCGGATCTATGTCAAGGATTAGCAAGGTGTGTAAGACCGAGATCGAAACAACATGCCTAGGTAACTCGTCCAGACATCGAGCTTCTCCGGGTTGTCCTGTTTAAGCTGATCTTTGACGCTTTACTGAGCCTGTAGCTCAAACCAGAATGGCTCGAAGGCTGAACCGGCATTAAGGCAGATCTCCTCTAGGCTTCAATACACGTGCGCAAGGCGGCAACGTTGTAAAAAAATTTAATTTAATAAATTAGTATTAAGACCATTACTATACGGCACGGGTTCAGGCAACATCGAACCTAAACACTCAAAGCCACAGTCGGAACTACGCCGTTCAGCGCAGCCCCAAAGTATGAGTCCCATAGTTTCAGAATCCGCTGGGTATATGGGGCACAGCTACACCTGGTTGCACAGCTGCGGTGTTGCCCACGCCGCATGACGTCACGTATGCAGCCTCGAGGAATATAAGCAACGATGAATAAAGGTGGAGAATGAGTCTACTTAGGCACTACTCAGAGGTGTCCTAATTCTCACCATGTCTCAACGACCCGATAGAAGTTCGCAGACCTCGTTCGAACTGCCAGACCCACCAGTCCACTTCGACATCCTCGACGCTACGCACATCAAGATCACGGTCCCCGCAAACAGTGGCTGGAAAGCGCCGCTTCACTGGCATACCGACGACTCCGTAGCGTGCAATCGAATAACCGCATTGAAGGACCGACTTGTGGTTACTTCCAAAAGCCCTCCTGGCAAAGGATCTGGAGGCTACGGATTCGGTCCCGGAAGCTCGCACACATTCACGCCAGGCGACCACTACAACTTCCGCCCGCTCAACGGGGACAAGGAATGCGTAGCCGTCCTCGAAGCCGGCGCGTCGCAATCCGCGCTCACGCGCAACATTTGCGGCGCGACGCTCGACGCGGACCTGTACCCGACGCTCGCGTCCACGCCGTATTGGATCCGACTCCTGTACATCATGCTGCGGTTCTCGCCGCGGGCCCGGAACTACATGGTTGCGAAGCTGCTGTGGGTGCAGATCCAGATGATGCGCAGCAGTCACGACTTCTACGTGGAGTATGGGTGTATCAACACGCCGTACCTGTGGTGGTTGGCTCATCCGTGGCATTGGGATGGGCGGGAGCCCCGGTGGACGTACGAAATTATGTGGTGGAGTTATTATCCTATTGCTATGGTGGTGCAGGGGTTGTGCTATTGGACGGGGAGGTTGGTGCTGGGGATGAAGGCGGAGTATGAGGAGTATATGCCAAGGGCAGGGAGCGGAGGGGGTGTGGTGAGTGAAGGTGTGCCGGAGAAGATGGGATAGCGGTTATGCCCACGGTTGTGGGTGGAGGAATATTTCCTACGGGTTCGATGATGCAGTGAGATCTGGGGAGCCTTATCAATATCTTCTTTCTCATGGGCTTTGTGAAAATGTACAGACGGGTAAAGATGTGCTTGAGATGACGCATGGTTGAATTACAACACTCTCTATACTAGTACCTATTCACGTACGGCAAGCAGCGATGCTGTGTGTGCGAGTCTAACCAAAGCGGTATTCTGCTCCCTTCTAGCGCTTGCTGGTGGAGTTTCTCTGCTTTATTTTATTTTCCCTAGTATATTTTCAGTAGTTTTCGCTAGTTTATAATATAATAATAATTTTTTTTAAATTAAGCGTAAGTATTAGTATATATTTAAACGATAAACGCTTATAAACTTTTATTATAGATATTATAGATATACTATATAGTAAGTTATAACTTACTAGAACTAGCTAGTACTATATGTTATAAAAGGTAATAATTTTTATATTAATATTAACGTATCCTATTTCGCTAAAACTAACTAGCGCTGCTTATACGTCTAGTCCTATATACTTATTACGTACTTACACGATAATTTTAGGCTAGTTAATAAAGTTAGGGTCTGCTATAAACGGCACCGTTAAGAAAGGCTTACGCTTTTAGCTAGACTGATCTACTTATTGGTGTTAGTTGGGAGATCTTAGTAACGATAGTTTACCTACGCTGTGTTGGTGGGTAGCTAAAGTTGAAGTTGGTTGTCCTACCAGCTGCGGTGTGGGTGCCTGGTATTATATACTGACCACTGGTCGGCCCGTGAAACTCACCCATGTGCTGCATTGCTAAGGCAGTCGCTTGAACGCCACGCGAAGTCCCACAAAATCGGTGACACCACGATGCTCATTTGGGGCCTCTACCCGTGGTCGTGGAACTGGGCTGCTCATCTGATCCCGGAAATTCGGTAGATAATAGGTAGACGTAGCCATACTCGTTGTATACCGTAAGGATTGTGGTGCATTGGGTTTCCCTAGCTCCATGCGAGCATAAACGAGGCCTTCATGAGCCCACGATGCCGTTCGCTAAAATCTAGGAGGCAACGCTGGCGGATATTCACAGCCTGTGCCCAAATGTACCGCAAGTCACTCTTGAAGGAATTCTTCGCTCCTGAGGAACTGGAGAAAACTTACAGGCGAGGGCTTTTCAATTGTAGCAAGGTTCTGCTTGTTCAAGGCAGGAGGGTACAACGCATACCTACTTAGGTATGATACTCCGTGATAGTGCCATGGACGATTTATAAAAGAGATTACTTTCCGTAAAACTACGGATATCAAAAGAAAGTCAGTTGATGTTACTCCAGGATATGCAGGCTGCAGTTGACGTAGCTGTTTTCGCCCTCCATGTTTTCGGGACCGTCGCGATATCACGTGCACTAGTCCTTACCTATTGCATACTAGCGCTCACTTTCGGATAGCGATAAGGCAAGCACCGCGCTACCACAACCGCTCTCCATCTTCTACGACACCATGCCGGTAAGCGAACCCAGCACTGCGGCACGTTAGTTGCTAACCGCAGCAGGCCCCGGAGACAGTCGTGATCGAAGCGTCGCCGCCAGCATACCCTGGCGGTTACGGAACAATCACTGTCAATCACACTCGGCCCAGCGGCTCGCGCGGATCATGCTCCCGAGCCTTCCTGGTCACAGTTCTCCTCCTACTGTTAACCTTGGCATTCAGCGTCGTATGTTTTGCGGCGTGGAACTTTTACAATCTAGCGGAGTGCGAGAAGAACAGGCTACCGTGGGAGAAGCCTTGCAAAGACTGGCTAGGCGGAGACTCATTCTTCTGGAACACTTCTCGGCGTCACTGATATGATTGCTTTCGACAATATACGCGCATGGTAAGCTGTCCCTGCTGGAAGCGTGATCTTGGCTCATATGCCCTGAGGTTTGCATGCTGTCGCTCAACTTGTCGGCAGCAGTGTCAGTTCATCTACAATAAACGTTGCGAGTGTGCATCGCGTTCCGGTCCCATAGACGATAACGAGAGATCGTTGTACTCACTATGGTATTTTCTCGTCACTATGGTTACTTGAACGTTTTACCGTTGTATTGGATGTCCTAGGGTAACAGCAAATGATGTGCCAATTAGGCGTCCAATTTTTTCCTATGCCCACTCCTACTTCCACCGTCCTTCTTATAAAGAATCAAGAAGTAATAGTACGCCTACACCTCGATCCAGGGGTACGAACGCAGTGAGGGAACTCTGTTGGGTGCTAACCCGTGTACGCAATGATCAAGAGCTGACTTCTTATAAAGAATACCATGGGTATTTTCGGAGAAGAAGATGTACACCACGGAACCTAGTCGTGTCGATATTTTAGCTATTCCCAATTGCGCGGTTTGTTGAGGTGTCAAACCAAGCATATAATCCAAAGCGTCCCCCAGGCTGAAGTCCACGACATTGCTGGAACAATATGTCTCTCGTTCGATACTCTTTAAGACGGAAACGGCACTATACACCCCTTCTGACTTGACGTTGCACCCCACTCGTCGGAGCGGCAGCGTGGGAACAGGACACGTATTGGATGAGGTTGCAAAGACGCAGACAGCGGTGATAGGTATGCATGGGCTTGGCTCCGTGGATCCCTAAATTCCACTTTGCGAGGACGAATCATGTTAACTGCGTTAAGGTTCCGATCGAGTTCCGCGGTCAGCTCTCGCATGATTGCCGTGGAGATAGATGCTCCAGCGCTTTTCCATCCGTAGATCTTGGCCTTTATTCTTTTATTGGTGGCTAATGGAATGTTTCAGGTAAATTCTTGCGCGTCAAGTTTGGTGTGGATTTCGGGTGTCGGTCGGCTGCTCCGACCCTGGGGCAAATGATCTTAATTCTGTCACATTATGTGAGCGCTGAGTCACACGCGGCATGTTCATAGCGTTAAGCATATATGCCAGCAAGTAGCCTTTGGACGTCTGCAGCACCTCTGTTGGGCGTGTTGGGCGCTGATTACTACCTTGGTCGGTATAAGACGGTTCAGTGGTCCAGTGCTGTTGCGCTGTCTGGATCCATCTTCCTCACACTACCATGTGTTATCATTCATTCACAACCTTCTTTGGCGCCCTTATTGATTGGCTTGATTCTAATGGAGGTGTGACTGAGCGTTTTAAGGTAGATGAAGGTCATAGGAAGTAGTGTTATGTATATTGCGAACGCATTATTAGGCCGAATTTTCTCACTTTAATCGTTTACCAGATCCAACTTCCAGGCCCAAATCATCGTTAACAATGGAGCTCGACACCTGGTCATCGATCCGGAGATCACTGAGGCCCGTGTGTACTATACTACTAAGATTTTTGGATTCAGTGTTCGTCACCGGAACAATATCCACGATTTGTGTAGTGGGTTCTGCATTCTATGTTGCACTCTGATAATTTATCCGATCAGCTGCGCACCGGAGCGTTATTGAAAGGGCCTGCCATTCTCTGTAGTAAGAGCAACTAGTTCGCCCTATGGGACATAATCAAGGGGCCCCAAGCGAGCGATGAGCGGTGAACGCCTTTCGGGAGTTTTCAGGCGCCCTGGAGTTTCGACGTAAGCATCGCCTACGCGCATTCTTTGGTTATAAATGCTCGATTCAGTACAAACTTCAACCATTTTCAGATCTTAAATCATTTATATCTAATAAATAACGATACACGGAAGATAAATCTAACGAACCCGCAACACTCATACGATCATCCAGTTGGACGCTCATTCAATCGTACAGTCGCCCTGCTTAGTACTCAATACGGCCAGCAACCCTCTTCTTGTGAGGCGCACCCGCACAAAGAGTCATCGTCACGTCACCGGTGTTCTGTCCAGGTTTGCAGCTCTTGGTGGACAAGTCGTCGCTGGGGACGAAGTAGGCCTGAGCACCGTCATGCGTGTTGGGAGGGAGGTGGGCAACAGCACATTCACCGTTGGTGGCTTCCATGCGGATACCGCCATCGTAACCAGCGCAGTTGTTACCGTCAACGCTGCCATCAGGGTTGAAGTTCACACAGTCGATGACCGAGATGTCGTACCAGAGTGTATCGGCGATGGAGTACTCGAACTGAGTGATGCCATGGGCCCACATAAGGGCGGGATCCTTAGCGATCTTGAGCGACGCATGACCCACCATCTCCTCGCTCCAAGAACCGCCGGCCGGGATAGGAACCTGAGCGCTGGTGCGCGAACTCCTGTGTCCATGGTTAGATCTGTTATGTTGCAATAGGTACGTATTTGTCTTACAAGACAGTGACATCGTAGCCGCAGTGGTTGTTGATGATACCCATACCAGCAGAAGCGGTGGAAATAAGGGTTTGAAGCGCAACGGCGCTGAAGAGACTGCGGGAGAGCATTGTCTCAAACGAGTGTGGAGAAATGCAAGGGTGCAATGAGTGGACGACTAGCCAGTAGTCAAACTTGGGTATAGAGCAAAGAAGATGAGAAAGCGGTGGATGCTGATGCCAGTGGAGATTGGAAAGGCGGCGCTGATCTGCCCATCTTATAATCGGAAACGGTTCAGGCATCCGAGACCAAAAGGGAGTCCTTGGTTCGGACGTAAGCCTGCTGCATCTGACAGCACTCCAGAACGGAAGAAGACCGGGGTCAAGAAATGTAAGAGGCAGCCTTAGTTTAAAAAGGTAAACACATCATTCCGCTATGCGGGATTGAAATTTGCGTAAGTCCTAAGGAGATTAGAATTCCTACCGTACACATTCAGAACTCCGGCACGAAACACATCAGGCTTGACTTCAGATGAATCCGAGAACACCAAGGCTCACGCACTCACGGACAACGGGTCTCTAATTCTGATTGGTCGAGTTGGCTGACATAAGTGGTGCGCCACCTGCGCCACATTCCGATATCTGAGTTCCGTAGTCCGTAGGGTCGCGCACATTGTTGGCCCGCTGTTTGAGGCGTTGTACAAATTTCCGGATTCCGATGAGCACAAGCTAACGTTAATAGGGCAACATATTGGCTTATCGGTAAGCGGTGTTGCTATTGATGAACACTATTCCACGTGCTCCAGTAACCGATGCAGAGACACTAATAGTATTGCTTGCGGTCTGTTCCTAGAAGGAATCCAGAGCCCATGCGAGCCGTGAACCAGGTTGTTGTGTGGATATGAAACAAAGCGCTGCGTACTACTTGTGGCAGCGACAACGAAGTGTTGACACTCGGTAGGCAGCCGGTCTGCGTCTAGCTGCGTTTCGCGAAGGTTGAGCCTAATCGATAGACCTGTGGTGACTAGCACTTGAGGCAGGATCTCTTTTATCGTCGTTACTAACCTAAACAGATTATGCGGCAACTAGTAAATTATAATATAATAATTATATAATAACTAAACGGCGTACTAAATAAATATATAATAGGGCAGAAATACTAAAAATAAAATAATAATATTAGGTAGTAGTAAAGGTAAATATTCATTATAATACTATAGTAGAAAATTATCTAAATATATTTTATTTACCATTTTGTATTTTTACTATTCCTATATCTACTATTTTTTTTATTTATTTTTTATATAATAAAGTTACTATTAATATAAAATAAAGGTATATATATACTCCTTCTTTTTTAAAACCCCTTTTAGTCGCCCCGAGCCACGACAGTTACACTTTTATTTAATTAATATATAAATAATTGTTAAAAGTAAGTTAAAAAGGATGTAGGCTAGCCTAAAAGTAAAGTAATAGTATAAGGATGTGTGTACTTTTGCTATATACACGGGTACGAGGAGGCGTGTAAAAGGGGAGACAATAAAGGCGCAGTAATATATAAATATAAAGTTACTATTAGTAACTATCTAATTAGAAAAAAAAGTACTATATATACTATATAATCTAATAATCGGCTCTTAAAGATATTATACTAAGTTTAATTAAAAAAGATAGCGCTAAGATAGGTACGTAATAACTATTTAATAGTACTTAATAGTATTATAGCTTAGTATAGTTTATTATCTTATATAGTAATTTATACTAGTATATTTACTATTATATATATTTATATATTAATTAAATAAATAGTATGGCTGTAGTGGCTCGGGACAACTAAAAGGGATTTTAAAAAAGGAGAAGTATATATATACCTTTATACTTAATATATTAAAAAAGTATTAGCTAAGAACTGCTATTGTGATCTATTAGTTATGTTTTTTAACTTTATTTTTATATAAAACAGAAATTATATTTATTTTTATTACTTTTCGCTCCGCCTACACACAGGTAGTATAGCGTTTAATAATAATTAATAAATTTTTATTTATAATTATAAATTCTTTCTTACCTATAAAGATAATTATAATAACTAAGTATATCCTATATACCTATCTAGTCTACGTACTAAATATACCTATATATATAGGCCCCCTTAAAACTTTTAAATATTAATTACCTTTAGGACGTTTCTACTATTACTATTATCTTTACTATTATTTTTACTACCGCCTTTACTTTTACTATATTCTTTATACTAAGGAGTACCTGCTGTATTTATAAAATACTTATTTTACCTATTAACTCTGCTATAAACTATATATTATATTTTTTTACTTTTTTTATCTTTACTATATCTTCGCCTATTAACGTTACTACTATTAAAACTACTACTATTAAAGCTACTGTCGTTAAAGCCGCTATTATTAAAACCGCCGCCGCTAATACTGCTAACCTAATATTTATAACTTAAACTACTTTCTTTATTAATAATCTAATCGACTTATTAGGCTAGTACTTAGTATTAAAAATAGTTATAATTTTATTATAATTAACTTTTCTAGCTACTAAATAAATAAGGTGCCTATACTAATAAGTATCTACTAAAGTTATATCTTTACTACCTATTATTAAGTAAAATAATACTATAAACAGAGCTTAGGTAACTATAGATACCTTAAGATTAATTAAAATTATCTTATTATTAGTATTAATAAAAGAAGGAATAGTATCAGAACCTTTAAAGAAAAAAAAATAATATTTTATTTAGCTGTATTAACTATAAAAGAAGATAAAGGAGAAATATATAAATAGTACTCTACGTATTTTTTCTCTAAAGAATATAGTATTAGTACTAGATTTTTTAACTTAATATTTTTTTTAGGGGGCGTACTAAATATACTAGTATATTAGTAACTAGTACGGCACTATTTCTTTTTTAATCTAGCTTTATCTAACTTTTTTAACATATTAAGTATAAAGGTATATATATACTCCTCTTTTTTTAAAACCCCTTTTAGTTACTCTAAGCTACTATAGCCACACTATTTGTTCGATTAATATATAAATATATATATATATTAAAAAAGTATTTACTATTATAATTATAATATATATCGTAGCGTCTAAAGTATTATTTATTAATAATAGTATACTACTACTTTATAATTAATATACGTACTCTTAGTACGTTAAAAAATAAAATTTTAATAAAATATATGTACTAGACTTACTCTAGCCTATACTATAAAGTATAATATATACTTTAAGCTTTTAAATTAAACTAAATAAATAAAAAATATAAAGTAATAAATATATTAAATATAATTACTATACTACTATTTATCTTTACGGGTAACCCGTAAAAATTTATATTTAAATAAAATAATATTATTAATATAGATATAGATTTAATTATATATAAAAAAAACTATAATATTTTATAAAAAAACTAAAAATTTACTATTTAGAGATACTACTAAATAAAAAAATAATATTAAAATTACTATAACTATACTACTATATTAAGTAATTAATAAATAAAGATAAATTATTTACTATTAATAATAACGCTAATACTAATAACTATAAAGTACTACAGTTTAGACTTAACTGTAACAGGTTAAATTTAATAGGTTATAATAGCACTTATTAATAGGTTTATAATAAGAAAGATTTTTTTTATTTTTTTTAGTACTAATTACCTATTTTTTTTTATATCTAAATTATTATAGTTTATATTTAAACTATTATATATTATCTTGCCTATACTTATAGGTATTTTATAATACTTATCTCTCTACTTCTCTATATATTATCGCTACGTTTATTATATTTCCTATTTTATATATAGCTCTTTTTATATTATTACTAATACTATCCTCGCTAGCTTTTTTACGTTTTATAGCTATACTACTATTAGAGTAATAGTTACTACTTTATCCTTAAATTTAGTATAGTTAAGATTATTTTAGTTATCTAGTATAGCTAAAAACTACTACTTTTATTTATAGATATATTTTAGGTTACCTATAATAAAATATTTAGGGTCTATTACCTTCGCGATTATATAGGTTAGTAATAATTATTATTACTATACTAGTGTAGATATAGGTATAGTATATACTTAACTAACTCTTTCTTTATAAAAATGCAGTTTATAGCTATTATAATTATTATTTATTCTATACCTATAAATTACCTATAAAAGTTAAATCTTACTATAGTACTCTAAAGCTCTATAAAAATAGTTAATAAAAGAGTTTTTACTAAGAGCTTCTTTATTAGTAGTACGGAGATAAATTTAGTTATATAAAAATTATTATATATATTACTTTTATAGAGTTATTTGTCTATATTATAATATATATATAGTAATATTTATAGAGGGTATAAATAGCTATCTAGCGTAGTAGACTATTAATTATACTTTTTTTTATTATCTTATATATATATACGTATATAGTACTAGGGATACTAGTATATATTAATACCCTATAGTATACTATAAATATACTACCTCTTTTTTTTTTTATAAATAGACGCTACGTACTAAATTAAAAGGTAATACTTACTTACGTATTACTATTTTAACTTATTATAATTAAGTATAATAAATACGTTTTTAATATAATATATTAATATATAACTATATACTATATTTTTTATTATTATATTTAAAATATTATAAAGTTATTTTACAGGAACCCCTATAGTAGCTAATAATTTTTTTTAAAAAAAAATATAGGTACTACGCTAAAAGCGTAGCTTTATTTAAATAAAAAAGCACTGAAGTAAAAAGATAGTATAATTCTTAAATAAGGAATTTTTTTATTTTTTAAAAAAAATAAGCCTTTTATATTAAGGCTACCTAACTATTAAAGAAAGTCCTTTATTTTCTAAATAAACTAATAATTAATTTTTTAATTTCTAATTAATATATTACTAAATAAAGTTATATTAAATTACTAATCTAATTTATTTAATCTAATTAGGCCTAGTTCGCTACGCTAGACCTATTTAGAAATAAATAGATTTTTATCTAATCTAACTTTAGATAGTAAGATACCTCGCTTATACCTCTAGATATAATATATTTTAAATAGAGATTTTAGCTTTTTATAATCTTTATATTAATTTTTTAGTAATAATTTATACTTTTAAAAACTTTACTTTTTACTAATAAAGTAGACGTATTTAAAGAATACTATAATAAGGAGAGGAATTAAATCCCTAATATAAGGAATAATAATAAAAATTTAAAGAATTTCGTAAATTCTAAATATTTCTAGGCACTTACCTACTATACTACCCTACTAATAAAAAATTTAATATATTAATGGCTATAATTTATAGTGTAAAAAGCGTATATAATTTTAATTAAAGTAATATAAAATAAAAATTACTAGTATATAGAGGAGTACTGTAGCTTAACGCTATAAAAAATATTTAAAGGTAAGTAAAAAGAGGTTTTTAAAGAGAGGATAATAGATAGCTAGTATAAAAGAATATAAATAAATAGCTTAGTATATAACTAAATAAAATAAAATATTTTATATTAATTATTTTATTATAATTCTAAAGCTTCTAGATCTCTATCGAGACCGATCTAGTCTATTTAATATATATTTATAAAATTAAAAAAAATAAAGGTATACATATACTCCTTCTTTTTCGAACCCCCTTTTAGGTTGTCCCGAGCTACCACAGCCACACTTTTTATTCGATTAATATACAAATATATATAAAATTAAAAGATATATATAGTTCTATATATAAGTATTATATAAAAAAGTAAAAAACGGCACTTAAAGTAATAGTAAAAAAAAATAGAGTAACTTTAATACTATAAATAAAAATACTTTTAAAAAAATTAAATTAATAGATAATAGTTCGTTTTAGAATTTAATAGAACTAAAATAAAAATAGTAATTAATTAAGTTAACTTTATATATAGTTATACGTAATATTAATAAAGCGATATAACAGCTCCGTATTAAAGAGCTAGCACTTAAGGCGAAGTAGTTTTGGAGCGCTGCGCATAACACACTTACGATACACCTGAACGCAGTAGCTGTGAATAGTGTGGCTCTGCGGAGTATCAGGCGCAGTGATCCGTGCAAGCATCTCTTTAGCTGCAAATGTGGGCATTGCCGATGGAAAGTCCCCTTATCAGAGCCCATGGAATGGAAGGATATCGTAAGGGATGTAGCGTTCCCCTATTACTCCAGGCAATACTACCTTTGCGCGCCCACATAACGTTCCCGAAAACAGAATAGCCAAGCCAGTTGTAGTTGGATATGTTCCGCCTTCTTGGCGCAATTTTCAGGCCCGCTTCTACAGGTATATTCCCAAACTCTTGACCCGTAAAATACCACAGCAAATCGAAGGAATGACGGTCCGAAAAGCTATTACTCGGACAGGAACTAGGTATGGTCGATTTCTACACCGTCAGAGAGATTGCTGGACTGGAAAATAAATTGTCAACCAGACGTGGTTTTCGATTTTTAAATCCTAGAAGGTTTGGAGGCAAGGAAATATCATCATTTCATTTTTGAGACCTCGATCGGACACCAAGCCCTGGTATCCAGGCGCAAATCTGTACGATCACATGGTAAGTGGAAGGAAGCTCGCGTATCGGCATCCGGCGCTGGACTTGAGCCATAGGTGTAAGCAGGTACTTCATCCGAACAACATCGTCCGTCGCTCTCGCATGCAGATACTCCGACGCCGTCATGACGCCTCGATTTTTCAACAAACGTTCGAAAAAATCACCCAAGACATCAAGATCAGCTTGGAGCAGTGACCGACGAAGGTAACGCCAGGCTGGAGGCAAGTGGGTACCTAGTCATTGCACGCGTGAAAGTCATCCGTTCCATCAATAGGCCTGGCAAATCGGTCCACTCCAGCCAAGGGTGTGATCTTGAGCGTGCGGTCGTTGGGTGGGTGCACTGGTAGACACTCGCAACAATTGACGTCGAAAACGGTCGTGATCGCAGCAGTCGCTTGAGAAGGGCGGTCCGACACAGCGCTTATTACACATAAGCTCCATTAACCATCGTCACTCCTGGTCCATGCTCTCCAACTGGTTGAGCGCCCTTGTGGGGCATCAGGCTAGGCAGCCAGATGAAGTTCGGTACTGAATGATGGATTTTCGCTCAACATCTGTTCGCGAAGTACGGTACGCCAGTGCTTCCATGCTCTCCATCTTTCATATCCTCACTTCCGAACATTGCGATGAATAACATCACGACATCAAATCCATTCGAAAGGTATCCGGCGTAGATCTTAAGAAACTTAGTCTAAAATTAGACAAGTCGTAGTCCCATCACAGCGTTTGTGATGCAAATATCTAACGTCATTGGCAACGCGTTTGCCACACTTATCTGACGTCTAACACCTCTGCACGCTTACCATTTGACATTTCAACAAGCTAATGCAGTAGACAATATGTATCAATATCTTATATTTCTACAGGTTCCTTGCAGGTGCGGCTGTTGTGCTCTTTGCTGACGTCCTCCCCATAGGTTTTCCGGCATCTTTTGCGTTATCGACCCGCCCCTGTTCACGACGTACTTTTGTGCATCTCCTAGTCGAGCTGGGCCGCAAGGTCTACGTGAGAAAACAGTCCACCTTCCTCCGCCTTGGGATCCAAGTATGAGAAGATTATTAGGGCCACGGTCGAAACGAAAAAACCGTTCAACATCCGGGTGACTCGACGTGATTCAGACCTTGCGCATCTATCTTCGGCGGCACATTTTGATCTGTGGTGGGTTATGTCTGGCCTGAACGGCCGGAGAGTACTTGGATTGCTGCTAGACGCTGTTTACTAGTAGGGAAGATGACCTGCTTCGCAGTCATCTTGTTTGAAAGTACGGTGAGTCTTACATCCGTCGTTTGGAATATTGTAAGACATCTTACCGAACCGTTGCCAGGTGCTATACCCCGTCCTGACATCGAGAGCTCTCTATAGTATTTGATACCGATGTCGCCGGCTCTCCATCCCCAATCACGATATAGCGAACTTCAAAGTCTGATCTTATCGTAATCCCAGTTTTAACGATCTCGTCAACCGATACGGCCTTGTGGTCTCCGTCACTCGAAAAAACGATCGAATCAGCACTCGGGCTGCTACGGGGAGCTTTGATTCCAAACGTCACCAGCATCCGACTGAGGATGGGCTTACACGCAGGTAAACACGCTGCGATAATAGCAATCGTGATTGCTATACTTGTACTTATTCCTGCTTCGACATCGTCCCCTATTCTCGTATCAGACATTTTGGCGCTCTAAACAATAAACCCGTAGATCACTAATTTCCAAGTACTTACATGTCAAATCTGCAGAGCCCATCTTTTTCAGATAAGGCATACGTATGATGTCCACGATGCAAGCTCTGCTCCTCTTAGCTGAACAGTACTCTGGGCAGAATGTCTGGAGACTTACAAGAACCCGACAGACAAGCTCACACTCAGCTGCCACTTCCTAGCTCGTGATATCATCAGGTCCCATATTGGCTTTAGCGGTAGGATCAGAATCGCGAAATCAAGGACAACGTTGGCCACTGCCAATACGACCATGAACGGTGAAAGAGGGAAGCACCTTGCATTCGTAATGGTAGAGTCCCATAACGAGGCTAGTGGCCTACACCGAAGGAGCGCAGAGATTGTGAAGATGATCGAATGAGCGAAAGATGCACAGCCGATGCTGATACTAGCAATGCGGATCCAGGGGTATGGGAAGAGCTGAATGTAGAGGAAGACAAAAGAAAGCTTGATGGTGAGGCTCGCAGCAACGTAAGATGCCTCTGCTATCATCTCCCACTTTGGATAATTCAGCTCGGTCTAAGCAACAGATGGTTGTAGACAAACCAGTATGAAATGCTTGAGGTCAGCTAGAATAACATGCCTGCCCATACCATACGCAGTGCTGCGTATGAATGCGGCCTCGTATAGTGCGAATAAAACCTAGGACACGTGTGAGCCCAAGTCCATACCGAGAGCTGAGACGAAAGTACCAATGCTACACCTATCGTCCAGTCACTCGAGCGCAACTTTATCCTACTCATGGTCCGCGATATGAATCGGAGCGCGACCGACACCGTAGCGAAAACCAGACAAATAACGCTCGAAACAATTA
Organism: Pleoardoris graminearum; assembly: GCA_030770415.1. NCBI lineage: Eukaryota > Fungi > Ascomycota > Dothideomycetes > Pleosporales > Didymosphaeriaceae > Pleoardoris > Pleoardoris graminearum. The sequence continues at coordinate 444,894 of JASEKS010000011.1, read as the reverse complement.
TGGCGGGCACTTTGGTATCGGCTGCATTTGCGATCATATGTTCTACCTCAGAAGATGTTGGAATCTCCATTGTAGGGGCAGTGCATTGCAAGGACAAGATAGAGGCAGCAAGATCTGAGATAGCCGTTACCGCAGCGCACAGCTATATAACGAACTGAATTTTAGAAATCAGAACAACAAACACCGTGGAGAGAAGTTATTCGAAGAAATGAATTCAGCTGTATATGATGATGCAGGTGGCTCGGGATGAGGTCGGCTCCACATATCTAGGACTTCTATGCGGCCGAAACAGGTTCCTTCTCTGTTGCCTTGCTGCAGGTATTAATCATGGGAACGCTGATATGTTGCATATACGCTGCTGTGCCACCCGACTCCGATCTTAGAGGTTGTGGTGCTTTAACTGCGATTTGCCGGCATACCTGGTCGTACAGAAACCCCCAGAAATAGCTGCACATGTGAAGGAGAAATATATTAAAAATACGAGCGAAAGTAACACAAATGTAAGCCGGTGTGTTCGGTTAGGTGTGCTTCTCAGCAGTATTGGACCTATGAGGGCGGTCGTTTCCTGTTTGGTATTTTGGGGCTGAGCTCTCACCGGTGGGGTAGTTACTGCCTTCACAACCTTCTGCCTTCTCTCGCGTTGATGACGAATGAAGTCAGAAAACCAATTCAACACCGTTTACACGATTATTCGGGATTTTTGCAGCCATATCCTAGCAGCCCGCAGCTGTGGGATATTGAAGATGAAGCGCCGGCACTGTACTTTCCGCCACCGCAGCCTGCAAGAGGTTCCAACTCCATGTGTCGTTATATGCCACTAGGTGGGAGCGAACCATTCATCAGACTACTAGAAGTACTGTCCACGCAGAGGACAACAAGATCAGATGCAAACTCGTGCACCAACCCCTGGACCAATGCCCCGCCTACATCGCACTCTCGTACACCTGGGGAGGTCGGGAAGGCGACTTTGAAATCTCCATTGGTGGGGAAAGTCTCAAAGTCACCGAGAATCTCTACCTATTCGTATCGCAGTCTCAAACAGTTCCTCTGCGCGAACGAACGCTCTTGTGGATAGATGCCATATGCATCAATCAAATCGATATTTCGGAACGGAACTAACAAGTACTCCTAATGCGCGACATTTACAGTAAGGTTGAGGAAGTGTTGATATGGCTAGGCCCAAGTGATGCGGATACACCACTCCCGTTTGACGTTCTCAGAAAAGTCGATGCAAGCCTACTTTCCACCGGTGTCTTCATACTCGACCAAATCTCGAAGATGCACTGGAAAGCACTTCGCGGTCTTTTCAGCAAGCCATACTGGAATCGAGTTTGGATTGTTCATCGAGATATTCCTTGCGAAGGAGCTGGAAGCCTGGTGTGGTCCCTACGATGCTCCCCTATTCGACTTCCAAGACATGCAATTCTGGGATATCCATCCCAGTTGTCACAAGACGTTTACCAAGATGTATGGCTGCCTGCTATCCTTCCCAGGCTGGCAATTTCTAACACGTCGTACCTTATGGAAAAGATATGGAGTAGTTCCTCTGGAAGATTTGCTGATGTATTTCAAAAAACAAGAGAGCAGCGATCCATTGGACAAAGTATTCGGCCTGCTTGAACTTGCGTCTCCGGACCCGCCTTGTGATGATAAGCGATATCTGATCGTACCTGATTACGGAAAATCTCCAGCCCAGCTAATTATCAAACTCGTCTTCGACTGCGCGCTAGGGCACGCGGATATGGATAACATGACCCGAGCAATCCGGCTACGCCGACAGCCTCAGGAAACGCATGGGGGTCTCATCGAACGACCTAGAACAATTCTTTGTGCGGCATCGCGATGACCTGTTCGAACGAATAGGCGATTTAAATATAGAGGTGCCCAATTCGAAGGTTGATTTTGAACTAGTTAAAGGGTGCGAAGCGTTTATAGATGTTTTGACTAGAGAGCTAGTCGAACCTGGAGACGACATCAAACCTATAGACTTACATTAATATGCCTTCGTCTTCATTTGAACATGTACTATACAGAAACATTAGTCTAACTGTTCTTTATAGGGTCTCTGCAAAACGATCTCTACATAAGTCCTCGGCTAAGGGACGGTATACATAACTAGGCCCCCTGTATTCCTCTAGGACATGTATACATTAAACGTTTCGAGATACCCTTTTATTACGCCGGCCACTGTAGTGAATGGTGCCACTCGGCAAAACCTTCCGCTCTACAAGAAGCTACCCCTCACCCCACCTCGGCCCGCGCCTACCACCCGCCAAACCCTCACAACAGCCAGCAGACGTCACAACACAACAAATCTACATTGAGCACCACAATGTCCTGCATCTTCTGCAAGATCATTAAGGGTAAGCGCGCTCCAGTATCTCCAATCCTACCCACTCACCGCTAACCAATCCTAATAGGAGAGATTCCCGCCCTTAAGCTGTTCGAATCCGAGAAGACGTTCGCCTTCCTCGACATCGGACCTCTCTCCAAGGGCCACTCGGTACGCCTTCCATCCTTATTTGTCTTTTTTCCTTCTTTTTTCTTCCTTCTCTCGTTCGCTCCAATGCTAACGCAATTGCAGCTCATCATCCCCAAATTTCACGGCGCGAAGCTGCACGACATTCCCGACGACCAGCTCGCCGAGGTCCTCTCGGTAACCAAGAAGATCGCGCTGGCGCAAGGCGTGCAGGACTACAACGTCTTGCAGAACAACGGCAGGATCGCGCACCAGGTGGTGGACCATGTGCACTTCCACATGATTCCGAAGCCAAACGAGACGGAGGGGCTGGGGATTTTGTGGCCGGCGAAGGAGGCGGATAAGGGGGAGCTGGCGAAATTGGTCGAAGAAATTAGGAGTAAGATGTGAAGGTGGCATGGTTAATGGAGGATCGCGAAGGCAGGGAGCACATTGTAACTATGGCAATGGTGCTTACCAAAATGCTCAACAGAGTAACGACCAACAAATGCCTTCACAGCAGCCTCCGTGGATACACCTCTATCATGCAACGGCAGTCCAATACCGTGCACACGGAGGCTAAGCTGACATCTTCATAGCCGAATTGAATCGGTGAAGAGCTTCCTTCATTTCAATGTCCCTTGAACACAGGTTTCCTCTTCTCGCGGAATGCCTGCAGCGCCTCGTCCCTATCCTTCGTCTTCACCACAATCTCGTACGCCGCATTCTCCGCCTTTTCGCCTAGCGCACACCCCTCCACCGCCGCCAGTGCTGCCTTAATAGCAATAGGCCCACCCTCGCATATCTCCCTTGCAAGCTTCACCGCCTCATCTAGCACCTTTGTCCGAGCAGCGCCCGGCGTCTGTGTCTCTTCTTGCGTAACCTCTATTAACCTGTCACACAAGCCTAAGAAGTATGCTTCCGGCCCGCCGACCCTGCGCCCTGTGAGGATCATGTCCCGCGCGCGTGCGAGGCCGATCAAAGCGGGCAGGCGGTATGTCCCACCTGCGCCAGGTATGATTGCTAAGCGGGTCTCGGGGAGAGCGACGGTAGTGGTGGAGGCAAAGACGCGCATGTGGGTTGTAAGGGCGAGCTCGAGGCCGCCACCGAAGGCGGGCGCGGCGAGGGCGGAGATGGTGGGGATGGGTAGTTGGGATAGTGAGGTCAGCGTGCCGCGCAAGGTTGCGAGGAAGTTCGCTGTGCTGTGTGCCTGTTAGGCTTCGCTCGTTTGAGGAAGTTGCAAGCTTACTCTTCCTGTGTGAATGTAGCTCGCTCCTTCAAGTCTGCACCTGCACAGAAGCTGCTGTCTACATCGCTTGCTAATATCAAAGCCCGCGTTGCGCCCGTTTCACCTTCGTTGTGTACGCTATTTACTTGCTGGGTTAACTCGGCAAGCAGTTGGCGAGAGATGGCATTTCGCGCAGCCGGGCGATTGAGAGAAAGAATGCGGATGCTGCCAGAGTGCGGAGCGGGAACGCTCGTGACGTTTATGACTGGTGAAGGCGCAGTCGAGTATACGCAGCGCTGTATTCGGCGTGTGTACAGCCGAAAGGCGGGCCTAAGCAAAGTCATGGTGAATTAATAAGGTAGGTTCTTGCCAAATCAATCGAAGTATCACACGCAGAGAGGACTGTGCTGAGGACTTATTTCGACAGCGACGGGAATTAGCAAGTGAGGAGCAACAGTGGAGAGCTGCGGCTATCTGCGGTGTCGGACCGCGGCTTCCTTCATTGAAAGCTATGACCACCTATTGCCTAATTGGAGGAACCTGTGACAGCACCATTCTACACGCACCTCCACAACACGTCCTCGCTTAAGCCTTTCCTTGTCCCTCCCGTGGAACCCTCCACTGCCAGACTCCTCGCTTTGGAGCACAAACTTCCACCCAATTCGTACTCTTCTCGCCAGCCTAGTACGCATCGACAATGCAAGATGTCCCGTGAACTCCCAACACCCTGCCTCGCGGGGCTGCCGCCAGAGCTTCGAAGGCATATCGTCTCGTACCTCGCTCCTGTTGGGTTGGACGAATTGGTTCCGGGCTGCAAGTCGGACCTCAAGAATGCCAATTTGGCTCACCCTTGTTTTCGAGACTGGGTTCCTGAATACCTCTTCCATGACATGGTCCTCGATCATGTCAGTGTCGACACGCCAAGCCATCTCGAACGTTTCGTTTCACGCAAGGAGACTCACTCATTGCAGGGGCATGTGAAACATATATTGGTCAAGGTTTGATAACGTGGAATCCTTGAGGGCTCAACTGACACGAAAAGGTACCACCAACTTTATGGGGGGATGTCGAGGGGGTGGATGACACGCGTTCATACCTTAACACGTTATTCCGGCTGCGCAACTACATCCAGGTCCCTTCCATGGACGACATGACCGAAGGTCAGCGCTTTTTTGGTTGGGATTACCATATGAGCCTCGTTTACCCATTTAAGGATAGCGAAGGTTTAGTGTCCCTCCAAAAGCATATGAAAGTTGCCTTGGTGCGGGTTTTGGGCGCGTGTCCAAATCTCGAAGCTGTCAGTATAGGTTCATGCGAACGAAATCAGCTTCCAACTTCAACCCGCACCCGTCTCTTCCTGGACCAATACGGCGAGACTCTCCTAAGAGAACTAGATCCGTCATATACCGAAGATCACACGATCAATCCGGCCTGGGCAAGTGCAGAAATTCTCAGAGCGACACCACCGACTGTACATACCCTGAGGCTATACATGGCCAATGTGGATGATTTTGGCCAAGATTCCACCATTAATGAGTTACTCCGCCTTCCGGAAAGCATTCGGCTCTATTTACCCGCTCATCCCCGTGGATCGGTGACCAGACTCTGCGTGGGAGTAGGCGGCCGACAGGGAGTGCACGGCCAACCTGACGGAGACACTGGTACTGCGAGCGCCATAACTTTTCGGTCATGGACAGCGATGCTTTCGTCCCTACCTCACCTCAAGTACCTTGAGTTTACCAGGCTGCGGAACGCGACTCCGGAATTCAGTAACGGTGCTTCGACCGATCCATATGACAATATCCTGAGTTGGCTCTTGCGGGATTATCTCGCCCCTAGTCTCGACACTTTCCGGCTTTCAGGATTTGCATTTGAGGATACAAAGGTGCGGAACATGTTCATGGCCGAATGGCCCTGTATCAGCAGTGTAGTCCTTGACGACATTTGCCTCTTTCAGCCTTTCGAAGTTCAGTCGAATGTACAATCTGAGCAGGTCCAGGAGCGAATCGAGGCCTACGTCGACGGCCACGTATGGGTCGACTTCTGTCGGTTTTTGCACGACAAATACCCTGCCATGACTATGCACATCACCAAGCCTTCTTCTGCGCTGCACAATGGGAGCAGGATGAGTAGAAAATTCGGCCTCAAGTCGTCTAGCGCCATGGAGCTGCGGCAACTCCCTGGAGTGAAAGCTACTCTCCCAGTGGTCCGGGGGATGGAGCCGGAGGACATTGTCTGTGGCCAGGATTATACAGTTATGTTTGCCGACTAGTCGAGTCACCGTCATAACGAACATGGAGCACTGGATTATCCGGACCAAAATACACGTTTCCTACTCCTATACTACATACAGCGGCCATTACCCTGGATGACTTTCTTGTAGTGCTGGTCGATCAAACACCCCGACGAAGCACTTGGTTTCCGTCTACCGACCGGCACAATTTCACTCTCAAGCCCAATGCGCCGAGTATCCTCCATTCCAAACATTTTCGAATCATTATATTTTGGCATCATACGACACCACCCCTCCCTGCTATTAAGAAAGGAGGGGTCTAACGATGCGACGGCTGTTCTTCCTGGGAGTGTACCTTAGCCGACAGTCGCTGCACCGGCTATAGCCACAGAGAAGATGTGTTTGGGTGTTCAAAACGATGCCGGCGGAAAGAAACCGGCTGAGAGTGAGCGACGGATATTCGTACGCTGAACGCCCTTACGATACGTCACAACCGTGCTTCGTATATACTTTCAAGCACATAGTAATAATAATCTGATAGAAATGTAGCTGCAATAGCAACACACAATCAATCTATCTAGTTGAACAGCACCGCCGACCGCAACCCAACCTGCATCAACGCGCAACGTGTCTGCATCGTTCGTCGTTGGCGCCCTCCTCCATGCGCACGCGTTCCCTGTGCCCCTTCCACCGCCGCGCCGTGATTCAAGAGCCACGCCACCGCGTCCCGCCGCCCAAAACTCCGCCGCGAACTGCCCTGGCGCCCACGCATGCCCCGTCTCCGCCTCGAACAGGTGCTCCCCGACATGTTTACACGTAACGCCTCTCCCACGTGTCCCTGCTATCCTGTTGCTTGCATTCTGAGGAATCCGTCGTGACGGCACCTACATATAGGTGCGAGGGAGCGCGCTGAGCGACATGGCGTGGGGTGGCGTGGCGCAGACAGCCATGTAGATAACCAGGACCGTCCTAGTGCGTACACTGTACACGCGACCACGCCGCGAGAGTATCGTACTATAGCCTTGCCTGAGGCGTGCGGCAGAGCGGTATTTATAGCTGGTGGTGCCGCGCATTTGCTGTGCCGTGCCACAGGGCAAGGATACCCAACCTTAAACCAACACTACCCGTGTGGCCAGGTAGGTGCATTCCTTAACACGAGACCCACGCCTCATCCCGAAGAGCGTTTTCTTACTCCCACAATACGCTTACGATGCCCATGGACAAGCCAGCAAGATCAGAAACATTCGATTAGATGGTATACTCTAAACGGTAGGAAAGCGACCACGTCACATGGGGATATCAACGCCGGAAAAAGGCCCTAGCATAAACACAGTAGAAGAACAGCTTTCGTCACGTCTCTTTCTCCAGACACTGCCGTGGTATCTATCGTAGCGACCCGTTGTCATGGCACAGCTGCCGTGCCTATGTACGTACCATATCCAGTCCTATGTACACTTGGTATTTACATGACCTCCTCGTACAGGGAGTTGCCTGCCGGGTCGACGTAGCGGATCGTCTGCTGGCTGACACAGTAGCCGTGCTCGCTCGCGGGAGGCGTGTCGGGCGTAGTGTCGAGCGGGCCAGGGGTGTAGGTCCACGGTTTGGAAGCAGGAAGCTGAGCGCGCGGAAGCGCGACGTAGGGCTTGTACTCGGGGAGCTCGTCCTCGCTGGTGGTGGGCTTGACCTCGCAAGACTTGACCTGGACGTGGAAGTTGGGAATGTCCTCGGGGGAAAACTCCTGCCCGTTGGGACCGATGACCTTGTAGCTGAGGTTCTCCTTGAGGTAGGGCTCGACGTGGTCGGGGTGTAGGGAAGCGAGCTCGCCGTTGGCTTCCTTCTCCTGGAGAGCGGCGGTGATGGGGATGCAACCTTCGACGAGGGTAGGGGCGGTGCCGTTGCCGCTGCCAGCCACAGAGCCGCCGAGGAAAGCGTGCGAGCCAACATAGCTAGCGTCGAAGCCGTACTCGGAGTTGCTGGTGCTATTTCCGGTAGTGCCGTTGATGGGCTTCGTAGTCGGAGCAGTACCGTTGATAATACCGGTAGGCAGGTGGGAGGGAGCAGTGCCGTTGGATGGCTGCGCACCGAGGAAGCAGTGCACCTGGTACGATCCGGGCATACCGAACTTGTCGCCGACAATGGAGAGAACCGTGTCGTAGTCACCGGCTTTGAAGGGACGACCAGGGTAGATGGGGGCGGCATCCTCGCCGTCACGCTTCCACATGGGGAACTGGCGCTGACCATAGAGCCTGTTCACAGCCCTGAAGACGTCCTGCTGCGAGCGTCTCGCGGTCTCAGGGTAGTAGTAGCCGAAGACGCGAGTCTCCTTGATATCGTTGGAAGACCAGACTCCGCCGGAATTGTCCTTCTGGAAGGGAACCAGGCGAGTGTTAGCATCGGTAATCTGACCGGCATCCCACTGAGCCATGTCACGGTTGACCCTTCCCGGGACGACAAAGCTGTTGGGGACGGCGAGCTGGTACATGGAGAGGAGACGGTCAACGTTGGTGTGGTGCAGCCAGAAGAAGGGGTCGAACGCAGCGACGTCGAGGTAGCTCATGTGTCCGTCCGTCCCACCCACAGTGGAGTGGATGTCGTCGTGAATGGCTTCGAAGCTGTCAGCGTTGCTGGCCATGGTCTTGACACCAAAAGCAGCAGTAGAGGCATAACCCCAGGGTTGTCTGCTGGCAAACAGGGCGAAGACACGCTGGCGCCATCCCACGCGTGCCTGGCCGAAGATGGCGTTCACGGCATCGTTGTTGCTGCGGTTCGAGACGGGACGACGGAGAGTGGTTGCAAATCCGTTGCTGGGACCCCAGCCCATCTCGCTAGGAAGAGAGTTGCCCCAACTGTACGAGTACAGTGGGTTAGGGATGGTCATCCTGCCCTTGGGCGAGATGACACTCACCGTCTCGTCACGAATCGATCTCGGAATAGCAGGCTCGCCTCGCGGAGGCTCAGCAGCCCAGTCGTAGTAAGGGATACGGAGACCCCTCAGAGCGTTCTGCCATCGCTGCTGCTGGTTGCGAGGGAACGAAGCGACCACCTCCTGTGCGTTCATGTATACGGCTTGCTGGGAAACTGTTAGATTAGTTTCCAGACGCGTCCTATTCCACATACCTCATAGACGGCAAGGTACGGCCTGTGCCAGGAACCGAAGGTGTTCTGTCCGTGGGGGCAGTAACCAGCAACGTGCTTAACACCAGCGTCGTTCCACTGAACGTAGGGGCGACCGTGAATACCAGCGATCTGGTAGTAGGACATGGGGTCGGTCTTGGGCTTGGCTTGGAACCTCGCCATGGCCAAGAGGAACAAGTTCCATTGGTCGGCGTTCTTCTGTAGCTCGCGAATCTCCAGACGAGGGTACTGGCCATCGGGGGCTCCCTGGGTATTGATCCTCCCGGCACGCTCCGTGAGCATCGACCGAGTATCCTTAAGATGCGCGTCCAGTGATCGGTGGGCCGGGTGCCTGTGGGCATTGTGCGACAAAGCGACGGTGACTTGAAGGAGAACGAAAACGGTGAGCAGCATGCCCATGAAGCTGCGGGGCTTGCTGTAGGCGGCCATCCTTGACCACCTCCTATATGCTACGCTGCTATTATGTCTTGAAAACGAAGGCCTGCAGCCAAAGAGGGACTTGTATGCCCAAAAAGAAGGGAATAAAAATTAACAGTGCTTTCGAAAAGAGCGAACGACGTCGGACAAAGCCTCGGTCAACGGAAGGAGAGTGAGGAACCAAAAGGAACCTCTTGGGCAAAGACGGACGATTAAGAGAGGAGTGACGGTGCGTGGTTAAGCATATCGGCGCGGGCCACAGGGTCATATACCGGGCCTAATTCTGGATCTGACTCCGGAGCCTGCCATTTTGGAAAACGGGCGGTGGCTTGCGGGCGCGATGGCGCATGGAAGGGGAGCAGGGATGGCTAGGCGATTGGAGGCCTTCGTGTCCGCGGGTACCCAAATGAGCAAAAGGCGAAGCGATCTGCGAGCGGCATGCCCCTGGTCTAGCCAGAAGCGACGATGATGCCAGCCAGAACGGGGCGACTTGCTGGTTCGGCGCGCCGAGGGCAACGCTGCACTGTGATGCAGCCGCAGAGACGCTCGCGAGCATGCAGCCACTGACCCGGGCGTCGTTCGAAAGGGCATCTAGGCCGTGTGTTCCTATAGCAGAGACTATTGTTTCTCAGGCCTCTCTGCGACTACGTGGCGTGAGGGTGCAGGACTGTGCGAGCGGCAAAGTAGAGGGAAGATGCGACGAGGGCGGCCTGAGCGTGTGTCCGAGAGGAAAGGTGTGCTTACCAGCGGAGTCCGCACGTCGGGAATAGGAAGCGACGAGGAAGCAGGCAAGCGCGACCCGCGCCGAACTCTCGCCGGCAGGCGCGACGCTCGCAATATCTAACGGCATCATTCGTGGTTTGATAGTGGGGATGGCATTGCCATGCGCGCACATCTTCATCTCTGTGCTCGCTGGCGACCACCCTCGATGTGTGTGGTGTTGATGATCGCGGTCGGTTGTTTCATCAGACGGATGCATTCTCCGCACGTTTCAACTTGCGCACGGACGAAACATGCAGACAAGCATCCGAACAGCACTTGTCCAGCCTTGGACGCTGCTGTAGAATTATTCCCGTAACAATACGGATGGCGGTCAACTCTGCGCCTAGTTCGTCGGTCTTACACTGTCAGATATTCATAGCGAAATCATACCTTGACATATACTGACAAGGTGGCCCCACGCACCCGCGCGCCACATCCTGTATTTACGCCTCACCGTCTCCGCCCTTGGAACAAGATCAACAGCGAAGTGCCCAGTGTCCAAACGCCTCTTTCACTGCTACGCCTACTCATACCAACCATCGCCCTGCATCGGGTCATATCGCGGCGGGCCAACCCACGAATTTCCGATCCACGTATGTCTCACTGCTTGATCTCCGAGCCCATTGCCCCATTGCGCGTTGCGGCTGTGCACGCACAAATCACCCCGCCGCCGGACTTGGGCACGCGAGACGATACACTTCCATCTCGGCACCTGTGAGGTCACGCCAGCGCAGAACCACCTCGCATGCGGATTTGTCTCCCATCTCCGACCTGGCGAACCCGAGGTGGATAAGCTGCGACGCGCGGATCCGAGCAGCGACATGGGTGCTAGTGATGTTTAAACATTTAGAAATTTAGAGCTTGTCAATTCATAATAGAGAGGGGCATGCGCTTTCGTTTTCTGCGCGGCCAAGTTACGCATCATGTTCGCCTGTGGAATGTGAGTTACGTATGAGCGTTGCATACATTGCAACCTCCTGCGTCGTACGCCGGCCCTTAGATATTAGATATTATTTTACTATCTCTCTAACGTTATTATTCTTAATCTAATAAATAAAGAGTTAAACTAATATAAAAAATATTATTAAAGATAAAAGTATTATATTATTATAAAGGGAGGATTTAATTTTTTATTTAATAGTAAATAGCTACTATATATAGGCTATTAATTAGAGTTATACTTATTATATATATATATATTTATATATTAATCGAACAAATAGTGTGGCTGTGGTGGCTCGGGGTGACCAAAAGGGGTTTTAAAAAAGGAGAAGTATGTGTATACCTTTATACTACTTATTATATAAGTATTTTAATTAAAATAGTTATATAAAGAGTTAAGCTGTTTTATAATAAAATACTAAAAATAGTTTTTAAATAGATATAGATCTAATATATATATTATTATTTATTATAGTAGCCCTTATAAAATAAAAATAAAAATTTTTTATTTATTTTTATTTTTAGTTATTTTTATTATGTAGTATTATTTTATAGTATATTAGAAAGAATCGCGTAGTTTTGTTACTGTTCAAGCTTTGGGCTAGCAATCCGTCCGTCCTCTACACGAATGAGCTCCAGAGCTTGAAATCCCCTGAAAGTTGCACCGACTACATGGGAAATGTTCGACCCGGAATCACCATTACTATCCTTTTACCACCCCGTTTCTTCCGAACCCACCCTCAACGTCTACTCAGCCTGGTCCAACTACGACATTCGCAACAGTTCTTCAAGCACAAGTCCCGAGGAAACCACGGCGACGTCACACCGATCTTCCCCCATTCTTCCCTTTAACCAGGGCTCCTCTCGCGAGACCTGGTCCCTCAAGAAAACGTCGCCATAAGCAAGCGCGGGATACGTCATCCTGGTCGTCAAACCAATCCAAACTCTCCATATTCAGAAACCTCTACACTACCCCTCTTCCCGCCGATACCTTCCCAACAGCGCAAACGTGCATCACGCACGCGGTCACGATGGACATTTTCTCACTCTTCCTCTCGCCATGCAAAGACGAAAGGAAGGGATGACGACACCTCACTTCCCATCTTGACCGACCAGCTGCGCGCTCGCGCTTTTGCCTGCTGCATGCAGCATGCGGGTTTGGGCGCGTGCGATTGGCCCGATGCGGAACTGTGATTCGAACGCATATGTTTTTCGAAGCTTTCGACAGCTCATGCATGCGCAGGCCGCGTGTCTCACTCTCACCCACTCCCCCAGAATCAGAAGTACCAGGACTCCATCATGGCACTCGAATTTCCAACCTTTGATTCCGCAACGAACCCCCGTCGTAAGTATGCAAAACCCGATCCCAAAAAATGCTCCCCTGGTATCCATCCCAATGATATGCAACTCCCTAAACCCACACCACATATCGTGAAGCCCCAAACGCGCCCGTACCATGCTTTGTTACCCCATGTCCTGCGCCCCCAAGCCTCCCAGACCAAATACGAAAGTCCCCAAAAAAAAATAAATGCCTCCAAAAACACCGTCAGCGAACGCGTTTCGGGCCTCGCCAGCCTATAATGCCTCGACCGGACAACCCTACCAAAAGAACACCCCCTCGTCGTTCGTCCCCCGCGACACCGCTCGCGTCCGCCTCCGCATCACCCCCTCCAAATGCCTCGCCATCTCCCTCCGATACGCCTCCGCACTCGTCGGCGTCGTCGTCGTCCCCCCGTGCCCCATGTTCTCCGGCGGCCTCACAGGGACGCCCTCGAGCTCCCTCTTCGGCAGCCTGATTCTCAGCGCGCGTCTGCGGTCCAGCGGCGAGAGGGACGAAGCGGGCAGGCTGGCTGTCTCAAGATCAAGATCAGCTTCGCGTTGCTCGGGCGATGGCGATGGCGGCGCCGCCTCGTCCGCAGGCGGCGTGTTCTCTGCTTCTGGCGGTAAAGATGGCGCCGACGCCTCATCGCGCATCCATCTCTCGCGCCGCTCCTGCTCCGCGACCGAGGGAAAGTATGGATTATCTTGTGCTTTTGGTTTTGCCCGTGACGGGGACGGGGACGGGCTCTGGCTCTGTGCTTTGGAAAACGCAGTGTGCGTACTCGGTATCCGCGTGACGCGGCTGGGGAGGTCAAAGTGCGGGCTCGCCGGCGCGAGTGCTGCAACGTTAACGTTCTGGGGCTTTGCGAACGCGTTGTTGAAGCCAAACGGGCTCTCGGGCGGCGACAGCGGGCGCTGGGGCTGGGCGAAGAAGCTCGGGTAGTCGAGCGCCATGGGCATGTTGTCTAGAGCGGGAAGCGCCCTTGTCGGCTTTGTTTGCTCACGTGCGAGCGAGGCGGCAGGTGTCTCGGGCGTGAGGGCAGGCGTGTCCATGCTGCTGCTCTCCTCCCCTGTTCTCTCCGCGCTAGAAGTACTCTGCGTGCGATGCGTCACACCGGGTGCCCTTGTTTTGCCAATCCGTGGTTTTGCAAGTAGGCAGGAGCGTCGAGTTTGGTAACGCAGTTTTAGGAATGTTTGGGCGGTATCTTAAGCGTGGGACCCAGCCTTATATGGATGTTTGTGGTATAACCCCGCCAACAGGGCGCTACAATCGCCTCACCTTCCTCGTCCCGCGGCAGATGCGCGCTCCGAGTTGTGACACGCATGGTGCATGATGCACGAATGTGTCTCCTGGCATCACCTGATGGTAAGCGACCCGTGGACGCGACGTCTTGTGATGCGCGTTCCACTTTCGGGGCGCATCTAGCGGCCCACCGACGCTCCGATCCTGCGACCAACGTGCCCTGCGTCACACTTCTCGCGCTCCAACTGTGGTACTGTCGCCTTATGCAGGGCCAACTGGCCAAGTCCGCGTCATCAGAGCACCTGGTATCATTCGACAGGCGCAAGTAGCCTGCCGCCTAGCTACAGCTACAGAAAATATCGGTCGCCCCCGCCCGGGACCCAGCCACTGCAAAGCTGCAGAAGGCGGTGACTCATGCCGCCGAACAGCGACGAAATGCATCCAGTCCCAAACACGCATGCACCTTCCAAGGTGCCATGCCCTCGTGCCCCAGCCCACCAGGACGCCTCGCTGGAGCCCAAAGAAGAGATTCGTAAGCGTGAATAGCGCTAGACCACGTGCAGCGATCGGTACCTAGGGAATACAGGAAGAATAGCTGATGTAGTGAAGCCAGTATGGGTATATGCGCTTCCTCTTGCAAAACCGCAAAAAGAACGTGATCCTTCAATAACAACATAAGAAAGGTTCGAGAGATCGGATACGACGATAGAAAGATCGCGTTTACTGGAACGCGCCTCGAATCTTGGCATAGAGTTCCGTGTCGAGGAAATTGTAGTTCGGGTCGGTGAAGCAGAAAGGCGAGCGGAGTAACGTCTCGGCAGTCGGTCGCTCGGCCGGATCGCTGCACCGCGGTTAGCACTTGCATAGCCTTTCAACGGGGACGCAGAAACGTACATGGTGAAACAGTCGTACATGAAACTCAAGCCCTCTACCCCGATGACTCTTGAGACATCTTCGGGGATGGGAGGCGCCTGGTTCAAACTGCCAAGCTTGTAAATGGCACCGATGGCCTCTTCCTTCGACCATGGCCGCTTGCCAGCGAACATCTCGAGCACCACGCAACCGAGCGACCAGATATCGACCTTGGCAGAATACCCTTGACCTTGGGAGCGGATGACCTCGGGGGCCATCCAGAAGACGGAACCTTGCATGCTGTTGGTGATGTCGTTGCCGTAGATGTTGTCCGTCTTCTTAGAGATGCCAAAGTCGGAGATCTTGCAGGTGCCGTCGAGATCAAGTAAGATATTGTCAGCTTTGAGATCGCGGTGGAGAATGCCTTCTCGATGCAGGTATGCCAGACCACACAGCGTTTGTTTTGTGAGCGAGCTGACGACACACTCCTCGAACTTGCCGTGCTTGCGGATGCACGATCCGACTGAGCCACCGCTGATATATTCTAAGAAGATGGATATGCTATACTCTTTCTTCTCGCAACCTAGGTATTGCACGATGTTTGCATGGTCCAAATGCTGCATTGTGTCAATCTCCTGATCCAAACTCTTCACCAGCTCTTTAATCTTGTCCTTGTCTGAGCCAGCAGCCTTGGGATTGACTTCTACTTGCTTGACGGCAATGAGCTCACCCGTGGTGATGTTCATACCAAGATATACACGGCCAAACGTTCCTTTGCCAATGAGTTGACCCTTCATCCATTTGAAGGTTGGCTGGCGTTGCGGAAGAGCAGCCAAATGGTCTTGCGGGATTGTTTCTAGCTGAATTAATCTAGAACCTCGCGGAGGCTTGACCTGCTCGATCTTCGCGTGGAACATCTTGGTCGACTTCCTGCGCACGATATCTCCGCCACCACGGAGTGTAGCGACGCGAGAGGGTCCTGCCGCAGTGGCGGCCGTCTGGCCAGGGAGCGGTCTCTTTTCAAGTGGCTGATATTGCGATTTCACCACTTCACGGATCGACTTCGTTCGCCCGAGGCCGACGCCGGATTTTCGGATATTGCGCTGCGCGATCGACTGGGCAGACACTCTGTTGAGGGTAGGATTAGCGGGACTAGGGTTAGGCTCCTCGAACGAAGAGGCTGGCGTAATAGAGCGACCATCTTTGGAGAAGTCACCGGTCACTTCGGTTGATGCATCAGTATCATCTGCATCTTCCTCTAGCATTGGCTGGTCAAGGTTGACGTTGGGGAAGAACTCGTCGAGATGCTCCACGAGGGCCTCCGCCGGAGGTCGATTGGCCCACAGGTCCGAAGCAAAGGATTCTCGGCGTAGGACGTTGTTGAATCCACCTCGGTCGTCTGGCGAATCCGTCCAGGTATTAGAATGGGGAGTTTCCGGATGGAAGTCGCTTGGGCGCGTGTCATCAGTGGCTGCACTCTGCTCCCCGGACCTTTCTGCTACCCTGTCAAGTGAATTTTTCGACCGCGAAGTCTTCAATGTGAGATTGGGGCGTTGACCGCGGGAATCGACAGGCGGCGGTAACGCAGTCTTGGCGGGAGTAGCCGGTCCAACTTTAGCCAGAGGCATAGCGAACAAACCATCGTCGGATTCGTCATCATTAGAGTCGACGGGGTCCAGCATTGGGGATTTGGAATGGAAGGACACACGAGCTTCTTCGAAATCGATCGTTCCTCCATACATTGACATTCTCGAAGACTCGCGAGAAAGGGCTGAAATAGGGGGATGCGCAGAGTGAGGGCTAACATCTGGTGACTTTTTTCTTGTCGGTAGCTCGTCTTTGAGTTTAGAAATCGTCGGGTTTGGCGCGCTTGGCATTTGCAGCTTCAGGAGCGGCTTGTCAAGCGAAACATCCTCGGGTACATCTTCCTCATAGTCAGGTATCGTGAACGGTATATTGCCCTTGCTCATAGTCAAGGACCCAGGACTGCGAGGCGACCCACCTGGACTGTTTCTGCCAGGACCCGACATTGACCCGAATCCGTTTTCTTGCAGAACCTTCTGCGAGGGCCGTATGTTTCCAACTGTGTCCTTCGGCGGCACTTTAGGAGGAGGTTTGTTCGCTGCCCCAACCGAACTTCCAATGGTACCCGCTCCGATTATAGCGGCGGCAATACTAGAAATACCGCCGGGTCCCTGGGGTATCGCTTTCCGTTTAGCAAGATCTGATTCGGTTGACGATCGTTTCGCTTGGGCTTCTTCACCATCAGGCCATGATGTGCGGTCTTTCTTGTTCTTTGACAGCGAATTAGCCTTTATCAAAGTATTTGAATCTCCGGGTACCGGCGGTGGTTCTCGGAGCGGCACCAATTGCTTGCTCTTCCTGCGATCGTCGACTTGTTTCGGAGCTTCGTAGGGTGAAATGCGGGGTTCATCGAAATCTATAATACCAGGACTATGAATCCCGACATCTGTAGACGGCGAGGGAGCAGAAAGGTCTTTCTTCAATTTTTCTTGACGGGCTGCGAGGTAGGCTTGCTGCTTGCGCTTGTTCTCGCGCTGATGCTCCTCCGAAGCAGCCTGAAGAAGTTTCTGGCGCTCCGCTTCTGGAAGATCATCGCCTACTGCCCAGGAAGGCTCTGGTGCTCTGCTGCCGCCATTCAAACGTTCGGCTATTGTTTCAGGGGTCAGTTCTTGACCCTCTGCCAGCTTGCGTAATCTGCCGTTCTTGTCGGGAACAAGAGTCGATTCGCCAGATTTCACGTCTGGGTCCAATTCGTTCAAACGGGCATATGTAGCCTCGTCAATTGGTCGTCCAACTGATGGTGGGATAGAAACCCCAAGGCCAGTAGAGGAAGCCACATGGGTATCTCGTGGCATCTTGACGAATATCTTGAGGTCTCCCATTCTGTTTCCATGTTGGGACCGAGCATTGAGCAGTTTCGAGTCGGTTAGAGGATCATTGTGTTCGTACTGTCCCGGGGACGTCAAGTGGAGTTGTACACCAGGTGTCTGACTAAGGCCTCGGGTGAGCTCTTCACAAATAATTTCTCGCATCGCTGCCGCGCTGCTGGCGTTGGAGATGTCAACTAAACGATAATTCCAGCCGTCAGGGGTGACGAATGCATACTTCCGGTCGCTCTCTCTGACAGATGAGCCACGACCGCGCATACCCGTCCGACTTTCAGAATCTGTCTGCGCAGAACGGCGAGAAGACGGGCGCTCGTTCAGTGATGTTTCGCTGGAGTTCAATCCTGATCTGCCGAAGAGTGAACTTGCAGCGAGGTTCCGATGGCTAACTGGGCTTGTTGGGGAATCAAGGCTAGTGTCATCGGGTGAAGGATGACCTTCCTCTTTTCTCTTACTCCGCATAAATTTAGGCAAAGCACCGATGAAGCCCTTGTGCTCCTTAGCACTCGTCGGGATCTCTGCGCTATCGTGCCTCGACATGTCAGTGCCAGGGCGGGAACCCTCATATCCATTCCTTTTCTCACTGCGACTCTCAGATCTGCCATCGATAGACCTGCCCGAAGGCGGACCGGAGGCTCCGCCATTAACCGAGCCAGCCGTAGCAAACGTCGACAGGTTCGATTCAGAGCTATTACCACGGACGTGATTGCTGCTGTAATATCTGGCTGAGGAGTTCAGTCCCGCGCTGGACTGGCCGTTGGTGGCAAGGCGTGCTGACTGTAAGCCAGGACTGTGTTGCGGGCTCGCTTGTCTCATCGCCTCCCGGTGATTCGAAGCGCCAAATGATGACGGCGCGAATTCACCAGAGGCATTTGGGCTGTGTCGGTGTTTGGGCTTGGCGTCCAACCCACCCATTATCTCCTTCGAGTAAGCACTGCGAGCAGAGGCTTCGTTGTATTCAGGCGGCGGACCAATGCCAGGGTAAGTGGGATTACGTTGTCGAGGAAGAGTAGCAGAGCCAGGTGATGTGAGTAGTGGCATCTGCCGTCCTGGGCTTTCCTCGCCATTTCCAGCCGTCGTAGGAGTCGATCCAAATTGGTCGCGACCGGTGCCCAGGTACGGTGAGTTTTCGAGTGTGCCCTCGGTGCCTGCACTGGTCAACGTCATGCCAGTGTCTTGGCGCTGCGGCACCCGCACGTTGCTTGAACTTCCTGTCTCAACAATGGCGCGGACCAATCTTCGTAATTTTCGGCCTTCGTCTCTTTCTCTGTTCTGGTCCCAGCCAGTCCCGCTCGCTGTACACTGTTTGGCCAGCTGCGGAAAGATGACCTGGTGCATCATGCCCACGTTGCCCTTTCCACCGTGCCCGCGCCCAATTTCTAGAAACCTACTACCTTCCAAACCCAGTGTCTTGAATGTCTCTTGCCAGTCCCTCGAAAAACCGTAATTTGCCAACCACGTCTGGACACGCTCGGCGGGCCACTGAGAGGCGGCGTCATGCGGCGAAATCGGGGTTGTACTAGTGTTGTCGTTGCGATGGTAGACACTGCCCTGGGTCTGTAGCATTGGGTTCTGCATCGTCGCCGTGGGCGGTCCGGAAGAGTCATAGCTCTGTGCTCTTTCCGTGGGGATATTCAAGAGGTTGCGGCTGGTGGCGGCATAGCCTGTGTTAGCACCAAAGTTTTGCGCGGGAAAGCTGGTCGCAGAAGTGTCGGTGTTGGCCGAATAGGATTCTTCGCTGTAGTAAGCCGGCTCTTGATAGTGTCTCGACGTATGCAGCGGCGGGATGCCTACTCCCGGACCAAACGATTCTCCACCCGGGATATACGTCGCGGAAGTGAGCGGCGCCTCTTGGGTCTGCTGCATGGGCGGGGGCCCTGGTGGGGGAGGGAGCTGATACCCATGGTAGGCACCGGGGTTGTACTGCTGCCGCGGTGCACCCCAACCATAGTTCTGCATGGGCGGAGGCGCAGTCCCGATGCCATTGAAGTTGGTGGGTGGTCGCGGGGGCGGCGGGGGCAAGTTGATGTTATGGGTCGCGGGGTTCGAGGTCGGCTGGGGCGGCGGCGGGGGGATGTTGTACTGATGCATGGCTGACGGTGGCAAGTAGTTCTGCTGTCTCTGGAGCAGGTTCGGGTCTGCAACCGTATGCGCCCGAGCCCGCGGGCTGGTCGAGTAGGAGCTTCCCGGCGAGAGCAGCGAATATGGCGAGCCGGTCCCGCCGGAAGGTGTGAGCAGTGGGGGAGAGACTACGTCGTGCTCGGGCAGGCCGAGGTTCGCACGTACGCCCGACAGCGGCGTCGGAGGACCGCGGCGTCCTGATCGATCCGAGCTGTTCGAGATGTTGGACGTGGAGCGCTGGCGCGAAGCAATGGTCATGTCGAGGCCTTGCTCGCAGGCTCTTCAGTGCTGTGGATGCAGGCCCAGCACGTCACGGCATGACGATGCGACCAGACGCCCAAGAGCCCGGTGTGACTGCGGCACCGGACGTCGTCTTGCGCGGAATGCGCGTTTGTTCGCGCGCGCCGACTCTGACTCGTGGGCAGCTGGCGGAGGGCGGAGCTTGGTCCGAGGCGTGTCGTCGTGCACACACGGGCGGATGCCAGTCACTGTCGCCAAACGGCCGCGCGACAGCAACAGCAGACGGCCCAGCGCGCCAGGCGAGCAGACGGTCGGTCCCAAGGTTAAGCGTACGCTGGGAGGCTGGAGTGCGACGGGGTTGCACTCGGCGTGGGCACGACGCTTGGGAGGCCAGATTTGGGTAGCAAAGGCGATGCGCAAGCGGAGAGCGACGCAGCGGTCAGCAGCTGCGGACGCAGAGGGACGGCGGCGGCAACGGGGGGACTGCTGGGCCTGGTGGCGGCGGCGGGCTGCTGGAGGTGAGATGAGATGAAAGCACCGCGCCAGAGGACCGTGCGTTTGACTGGGGATGGATGAGAGCACTTGGGCTCACGGGACTGTGATTTTTGCTGGTGTTCAATCTCCAAGGCGATGTTGCTCGCAGGCTTTGCAGCACTCTGCCGCTGCCTTCCAGCGCAAACGTGCCCGCTCGCCAGCACAGCACAGCACTCGACTGCCTTGGCTGTGGCTTTCTGCGCCTCAATGGTGAGACTTGGGTGTGGAGCTTGGAACAAACCCCACCGGTCCGACATCAACACGAGCAATGCTCATAGCGACGACGAGGTATTACGAGCCATCCACGGTGCACAGTAACGGCAAGACAGAATGTGCTCGCTGTGATGTGTTTTGGACTTGTGCGAGTCGCCTTGACGCCCTCTCACGACGAGCACGTTCTAGGCCGTAGCGTTTGCCCGTCTCATTTTACGTGGGCCCAAGAGCGCAAGAATTCTACACCATGTCCTCTCGAACGTTGGGAACGAGCATCTTCGGCTCACCACCGGTATCTGGCTGTTGGTGTACGCGTCAAGGCCAGTGGAACTTTCAAGTACCTGCTGTGGACAGTGCCATACCACTCCACGTACACGCATCGCTCGTCTTGCGAATGAAGCCGTGGCATTGCACCGTCAGCCACGTTGTCGCTGCCCTGCGCAACGGATGACGCTCACCTTGTGGTGTGAAACGGTAAAGATAGGACTGCAACCGCTTGCAACCGCTACATCCGCGTGCGCGCAAAGCACTCAGCTCACGATATCTTAATTTGGGTCTTACTACGAATGGGGCCTAGCGACTACCCGATGTTGACATGGCAGCCCCAGTAACAAAGAAAAAAATCAAAGATGAGTCCACCGAGGACAAACTTGCACGTTTGACAGTTGCATGTTGTTGGGATTGGTACAAACGATCGATCACACCACATGCGAAGGGTGGGGCGACCCTCGTCCCGCAATACCATCGTCATAGCGGACTATATTTACAGAGAGCTCTCGCCGCAACTTGCCGCAGCGCTCCAGCGTTACAGCAACAACAACAGATCCTCAATTCCCTCTATTCCTTCTCCTCCGTCAAATCATCAAGATGGCGGATCTGCGAACGCAGGAAATCAAGAACCCTATCGATGTTGCCGAGGTGAGTAACTTGGTATTATCTCATAATGGGCCCAGGAAACTGTCGGAGAACCCTCGCGGTTGCACCGTTTCCTTGCATGCAGAGACAGGCCAAACGGAGAATATCAAATTTTCCCTTGTCTATCTTTGGGGCCTCTACTTTTGTGGCCTGGGAATTAACGGGAGAGAATACGCAGGCGAGGGGCGTCCGATGGCGGGGTTTCTCGTACAACTATGCTAATCACATGTTAGTACCTCTTCAAACGCCTCCACGAAGTAGGCGTCCGCTCAGTCCATGGGCTTCCGGGCGATTACAACCTCGTAGCCCTCGACTACCTCAAGCCAGCCGGCCTCCACTGGGTCGGAAACTGCAACGAATTGAACGCCGGATACGCCGCTGACGGGTATGCACGTGTAAATGGCGTTTCCGCGATCATCACCACTTTCGGCGTGGGCGAGCTCTCCGCAGTCAATGCCATCGCAGGAGCCTATTCCGAATTCGTGCCCGTCATCCACATTGTAGGCTATCCGACCACCGCAGCCCAGAAAAACGGACTTTTGCTCCACCACACTCTCGGCAATGGCGACTTCAACGTCTTCTCGAAGATGTCGTCTCAGATATCATGCGCCGTTTCGATGCTGAACAATCAGCATGAAGCAGCTACGTTGATCGACAATGCGATTCGCGAGTGTATCCTCCACTCGAGGCCCGTCTACATTGGCCTCCCTACAGACATGGTCCAGAGAAAGATCGACGGTGACCGGCTCAAGACGCCGCTAGATTTGTCCTATCCGCCCAACGACCCAGAGAAGGAGGGTTACGTGGTGGATGTGGTTCTCAAGTACCTGCACGCAGCTCGCAACCCCGTTATATTAGTCGACGCGTGTGCGATCCGCCACCGAGCCTTGAACGAGACCCACGAATTCATTGAGAAATCTGGCATCCCCGTTTTCGTGGCACCGATGGGCAAGGGCGCTGTCAACGAGACTCTGCCCAACTACGGCGGCGTGTATGCGGGAGACGGTAGCAACAAGGGCGTGCGTGAGCGTGTCGAGTCGGCGGATCTGGTCATCAGCATTGGCGCCATCAAGAGTGACTTCAACACCACTGGATTTACATACCGCGTCTCGCAGCTCAACACCATCGACTTCCACTCCTATGGCATCAAGGTGCGGTACTCCGAGTACCCCGGCGTCCGCATGAATGGCGTGTTGAAGAAAGTTACGGAGAAGCTGGGCAAGCTCAACATCGAGAGCGGGCCGAAACCGAATAACGAAATCCCCACCGAGGAGATCAAGTCGCCGGAGCCGACGATAACGCAAGCCTGGTTCTGGCCGCGCCTCGGCCAGTGGCTGCAGCCCAAGGACATCGTCATCACCGAGACCGGTACCGCAAACTTTGGCATATGGGAGACTAGGTTCCCCGACGACGTGACGGCCATCTCGCAGGTCCTCTGGGGCAGCATCGGCTACGCCACCGGCGCCTGCCAGGGCGCCGCTCTCGCCGCCAAAGAGAAGGGCATCAAGCGCACGATCCTGTTCACCGGAGACGGCTCGTTCCAGCTGACCGCGCAGGAAGTCAGCACCATGCTCCGCAACAAGCTCAACCCCATCATCTTCGTCATTTGCAACAACGGGTACACCATCGAGCGCTTCATCCACGGCTGGCAAGACTCGTACAACGAGATCCAGGAGTGGAAGTACAAGGACCTGCCGGCAGCCTTTGGCGCGCCCAAGGAGCAATACCTGACCTACAGGGTCGAGACGAAGAAGCAGGTGGAAGAGTTGTTCATGGACAAGGAGTTCTCGAGCGGCGACACGCAGAAGCTGCGGTTCGTGGAGCTGGTCATGCCGTGGGATGATGCGCCTTCGGCGCTGAAATCTACAGCGGAAGCGGCGGCAAAGAGGAATGCGGAGGTCTCGTAGGGAAGTGTCGTGGTGGGATATAGAGCATGGTAACGGGCTATCGGACGTGATGAGTAACGGTCTTGTACTAATTAATGCAAACTCCATTCGATCAGGATCAGTCAGGTGCACCCTTTTTCAATGACGGAGCTATACAGTGTTGTCTCGGGGCTCCCTATGTAGAGCCGGATCGTCCCGAATACGCCGCTATGGCGAAGAAATTCTACGGACGGCCTGTGTAGAGCTCTTCCGGGGTAAGATTTGGTACAGGCGTGAGTCCTCTTCCGAACTGTGCACTGACTATCATCTGGGACGGTTTCGCACATGCGAACCATGTAAGGCGCCTATACGTCGACGTGGAATTCTCATTTTTAGAACCAAAACGGGTCCTCACGATCGTCGCCGCCTGGCATGAATTCCGAGATATCAGGATCTTACCTATATCGCTTAGTTAGGCATACCTTTTCCAGCTCAGCAGAGGATAATATCTATTGTATTGTAATAATATATACTTGTCTGTCGCATAATCTGTTCAAGTCTTTCCCGACGATAAAAGAGAAGCCATGTCGTATAAGCAACATAATACAGGCCGTTGCTGCATTGCGCTGCATACTTGAGCCACCCGGTCCGCCTATCGAGTATTTAGCACCTCTATCCTCGAAGTATGAGGGGACTTTAGCTAAATAGAATACGGTTGATCGAAATATCCTGCGGCGCTGTTTCGTGGAGCGCTACCACCGTGAGACTCTAATAGGAGTAGTGCTAATACTACAGTAGTATCTTTATAGTCCAGATGGATTTCAGTGGTGATGTTTTCCAAATAAGTTTTCCAGGATTGTTGGGCGAGGGGCGCAATTTGGACCAGTGCGTTGTCTTAGCTGAGATATACACTCTAAGTACTTGCCTTGCTATGTGAACTTACACTGACTATACTCCCTGGTGAATACGATGACGACCCTCAGCTTGTCTGGAGCCTTCCTTGGCGTCAGCAAATAGTAGCTTCGCCTTCGCGGACATGTCGCATTTTACTCCTTCATTTCCGACTTCTGCGATCCTGGACAGTCGCCTAAAGCGCTCTTTGTATTGCAGGCCACTGACATCTCCATGGAGGCCGTAGTCGCCATAGTAGTCTACCGTCACACCGGCGCAGAGGTCACCAGCCCAGCACTGGGAAGCGCGCGCCACGCCATCATGCAAGTGGCATATGGTGACGCTCTGCCGACCGTTAATTGCCCATCTAGTACCCTGAGCGTGTTGGGCCCTTGTGTGGCATCAGGCCAGGTAAGCAGATACAGGTTTGGTTGCTGCTGAACTCGCCCAACATCGTCGCGAAGTACGGTCCTCGAACATCTAGTACCCCGCGTCACGCGACTCACAACAGTGGCAGATTTTGTTCGCTGGAGTTATCTCGGTCATGTAGCGGCCAAGTACGTCTCCGTGCGCATCTTTCGCGAGGTAAAGCGTACGAGCAAGCGGACGTTGTCTTTCCATTGGCTCATGGTCCAGCATAACGTCCACGTTTTAGCTCATCGCTTGGATAAGCGTTGAGTCGATCCCCAGTTTTAGCAGTCTGCTCTCGCTATGTAGTTGTTTTGGCCTCGCACGCTTCTCGAAACGACAAGATAACTTGACGGAAAAAACGCATTGAGATGTCCAAAATATATTAATTTAAAGAAGCTGAAAGGCGATTGATCGCTCGTTTTCCAGCGAGTTAGTACCCAACTGAACTGCTCTCACTCATCTGTGCGTTATTCGCATCCTGGTAAGTGCATGTACCAAGGTCAAGGGCCGGTTACCGGCCGGAGCAAGAGACTTCGGAATTTAAAGGGTGAGCTGACGGTCGCGCGCAGGTTCACATATGAGCGGTGTGTTCTGGCTGTTCTTGAATTGGGGCAATTATACGAGAGACTGGAAGATTGCCTTGACTGTTGTGTATCTCTTCATCTTTTGGATGGGCGCAGCAATATGCGGAATTGGGCTGGACGCGTCCGGCAAGGCTATCCATGACGAGAGCAGGAGTAATTCATGGTCTCCTGCGGACAACAGCGCGTAGCAACGGGTAGACACACGTGATGAGCTAAAAGAAGGATGCGGGCTGACTGCATGTAAATGCATGAGGTATATATGCAATAATAATTCGCAAGAGCAGCTCGCATAGGTGTTTTGCCCTGCAAGGCTCATGCATGAATATCTAGCGCGTCCCTACAAACACACGTTC
Source organism: Pleoardoris graminearum (assembly GCA_030770415.1). NCBI lineage: Eukaryota > Fungi > Ascomycota > Dothideomycetes > Pleosporales > Didymosphaeriaceae > Pleoardoris > Pleoardoris graminearum. The sequence continues at coordinate 419,268 of JASEKS010000011.1, read as the reverse complement.
TCCTTTGTCGTCGTTAACGACCTGAAACACATCATGCGACAATCAGCACAAATAACAATACGTTGATTACGGCAAAAGGGCGCACCAAACAAGGACACACAAGGCAGACCTGCTGCTAGGGCGGAGATGGATGTTCGGCGAAGGCGGAGGACGACGATGAACCACAGCAGACACCCCATTTCGGGAAGATCTGCAGTTCCTTGCCAGCGCTACACTGACCACGCTCTCGGAAAGTGGCGTGAACGTCATCGTTATAATCTATATGTAATGGCGGTGTCCGGACAATATTGCTGAATTGCCGATCACGGAAGGTTCGCGTTGCCGCCCTACTCAGGGCTAAATCGCATTCGGTGACTGTGGGTATAAACTTTCATTTCCGAGCTCTTCCCATCTCAAAGTCGGGTACGATAGTCAAAAATATCTCGCTTTCTCACCGACAAAGCCGGATGCAACAGATTGACTGGCCCTCAAAGTGTCCGGGCTGTGACTGCTAGCCACGCAACCATGTCGATTAAGCGGAGCCGGCCTGCTGAATGGCCCCAGCCCCGCGGTGCGTCTTCTTGGCGGCCCCAACCGTGAGTTCAGAAAAATACCAAAGGATCGGCTTGCAGCTCGCTGAGGCCTGGTAGACAATCGTGAACGACGGTGCAAAAGGCGTTATGGTTTGCCGGCTCTTCGTCGCCATTCTCTGTGAGAGGCGTGAGCCGGACCTTCCTGACTAGGCTCTTAGCCTCGGGACTCAAGTGTCGAATGAAGTCCAAAACCGGCAAATAGTTGAAAGCGTAGAAGTGGAACAGGTTCTCTGAGTACAGTATGGACAGACATTCATGATAAATGAGGCGGTTTGTTCTAAGGATGTCGAGCGTGAGCTTGTCCGGGTGGGGCCTGCATTTGCGATTGAATTTCTTCCTGATTACTGTTGAGTCGCAATCGGTGTAAAGAGTAAACCGGTGGGTGGAAGAAGGAAGCACGTAGCGGAAGATCTCTCGGCGAATCTCTGATGGTATTCTGAGAAGAGGCGGATAGTTGTCCAAGGCGGTGATTGTTTCTGGGATGGAAGCTTGTTTCGCAATTGATTCCTTGGAACCGCCCAAGCTCGTCAGATAGATATCATCCATCGCTGGTTTGGCCAGTGTGGGTGTAAGCTGGACATACTGAACTGATTCTGGTGATGGGTTAATAGAATGCTCACCTTCTTAGAAAGCGTCTTGGCTGGCATGATGAAACGGACCAAAAAGTGGATTGGTGAAGATGAAGCTGCAATCAGGTATAGAATGGACGTCGACAGCAAGACGCCAGAGACGCAAATGCTTAGGAGGTGGTCACGAGACCGACGGCCGGACGGGGGCAGGTCTGCGATATTTCTAAATAGAGCTTTGGATGAAACTCATATAGCGGGTGAGATATGCGCACAAGTATCAAGGAGAGAGGGGGATGCGGAAAGCAGACAAAGAACTACAGCGGGCGGACGAGTGGCTCATGCATGGAAGGGCGGTAGAAGGTGCTAAGGCGTGACCCATGCCACCCCTGCCATACCCGGAAAAACTCCGGCGCCGGTGGCCCGCGCTCCTGCACTTTTTCGCAACGCGTCTGGTGCCTGCGGGGAAGGAGATACCGCCCGCCAGCGATCTACCACTCATTTCAAGCTTCTAAATTTGCTCTTCGCTGTTACCTGTTTCTAGAGCAGCTGTCCATAGCGATACAGCGCAAATCCAAACATGTCGTTTGGTGGACAGACGCCCACTATTGTGCTGCTGAGGGAAGGTGAGTCGCGGAGCTCTTTCCACCTTCGAGATCGAGATTCGAGCTAAGCTTGTCAGGCACCGACCAGTCTCAGGGACGAGGGCAGATAGTTTCCAACATCAACGCATGCCTCGCAGTGCAATCGACGATAAAAGGCACCCTAGGCCCCTATGGCGGCGATTTGTTGATGGTGGACGAGAACGGTCGGCAAACGATTACCAATGATGGTGCGACCGTGATGAAGCTCCTCGACATCGTGCACCCCGCCGCCCGCATACTCACCGATATCGCACGCTCCCAGGACGCCGAGGTCGGCGACGGCACAACCTCTGTCGTGGTGCTCGCGGGCGAGATCTTGAAGGAGATCAAAGACTATGTGGAGCAAGGTGTGAGCAGCCAGACCATCATAAAGGGTCTGCGGAAAGCTTCGAATCTCGCCGTCAACAAGGTCATGGAGATTGCGGTGGACACAGCAGAGGGCAACCAGCGAGAAACGCTGCAGAAGCTCGCTGCCACAGCTATGAGCAGCAAACTCATACACCGCAACTCCGCCTTCTTCACGAAGATGGTTGTGGACGCTGTTCTCTCTCTGGACCAGGCAGACTTAAATGAGCGGTTGATTGGCGTTAAGAAGATTACGGGTGGTGCGCTGCAGGACTCGCTTTTCGTCAATGGTGTGGCGTTTAAAAAGACCTTTTCCTACGCCGGTTTCGAGCAACAGCCAAAGGCCTTCACCAACCCAAAGATTGTATGCTTGAACGTGGAGCTGGAACTCAAGAGCGAGAAGGATAATGCCGAGGTCCGCATAGACCAGGTGTCGGAATACCAGGCCATTGTGGATGCAGAATGGCAAATCATCTTTAACAAGATGGAGGCGCTATACAAGACGGGTGCGAAGGTGGTTCTCAGCAAGCTGCCCATCGGAGATCTGGCAACACAATACTTCGCCGACCGTGACGTGTTCTGCGCTGGACGTGTAGCTTCCGACGACCTAGACCGCGTATGCCGGGCAACAGGCGCGAGCATCCAGTCCACCTGCTCTGACATTCAACCTAAGCACCTTGGGACCTGCGAGAAGTTCGAGGAGCGACAGATCGGAGGCGAACGATTCAACTTCTTTGAAGGCTGCCCCGAAGCGAAGACCTGCACGCTCGTACTCCGCGGTGGTGCCGAGCAATTTATCGCCGAGGTCGAGCGGAGTCTGCATGATGCGATCATGATCGTGAAGCGTGCGATTCAGAACCGAAACATCGTAGCAGGAGGAGGAGCTTGTGAGATGGAGGTTTCCTCTCATCTACACGCATTCGCCGACAAGGAGGTTCGGAACAAGCAACAGCCCATTATCAAGGCTTTTGCCAAGGCGTTAGAGGTCATCCCGAGGCAACTGTGCGACAACGCCGGTATTGACGCAACAGACATCCTCAACCGCCTACGAGTCGAGCACAAGAAGGGCAACATTTGGGCGGGCGTCGACTTCGTGAACGAGGGCATTGCGAACAACATGGAGAAGTTTGTTTGGGAACCTAGCCTGGTCAAGATCAACGCATTGCAGGCTGCGACCGAAGCAGCGTGCCTCATCTTGAGCGTTGACGAGACCATCAGTAAGTTTCAGCCTAACCGCTTCTACATTCCGGATTAGCTAACACATGCACAGGGAACCAAGAGTCGCAACAGCCTCAAGCCCCGAACAAGCCGCTACCACCGGGTGCAGCACAGAGGGCGCTCGGCATGCGGGGTCGCGGAAGAGGCATGCCTAGGAGGTAGAAGAGAAACCGCCCAGTGGGTTAGTGTAGATACCACCAACGTAGCTCTGCGGCATCGAAGGCCACAAGTTGCGATAATGAAAACAGTGAACCATCAAAGTACTAGCTCACTCCCGTAAACATTGTATATTCTCACTAATTGCTCGGGACATAATCTCGCGCTTAGGGTTGTAAGCATACGATCAGATCTTCATGCTAATGTCTGTGAACAAACTCATTGGCGTCGCATTTCCGGAATGATAACCTTCCCAAAAGCCATGGGAAAATATATTCCGTGATAGTTCGACGGTCGTACATAGATTAGCTGTCGTAAAGGGTGACTGATGTCGATATCGACTGCGGTTGCGTTTGCCCCGGGTCTCCATCCGTGGCCTGGGTACACATATAACCTTGGAAAGCACTGTGTCACGTGCCAAACGAGACCCGGCCTAGTCATCGCATATGCTCTCGAGAGACTCCATGTATATAAAGCCCTCCCGGCGCTCTACTCTCGTTCTCTACACTTCTTCCCCTCGCGGGCGACTAAAATCTTTCTGAAAGCTTACGCATGGGACCCAGCGTGAGCGTCTAAAAAGCATCTGGGATACCCACATATGGGAGGGAGAGGGCTTCTAAAAATACTCCATCATTGATGTGGATGGGCAGTTTTGCGTGCGCCTGAAAGCGAATCTGCATCTAACACATGGCACGGTATTACAACTGAATGATGGTAATGCGCGTCACTCACTCCATGCTGGTCGGAAGACCGGGGGTGGGGTATATAAAGCCCTGCCCAGCACTCTACTCTCGCTCTCTACACTTCTTCTCCGCTCGCGAGAGACCAAAAATGTGCGACATCTGTTTACGTGGGAGCCAGCGTGAGGGACTAAAAACGACGCACCCCAACTTAATGTGAGGGGAGGACTTCTTGAAGAAAAAAAAAATCTACACAGCGTTGCGGGTCAAGAGCGAATCTGCATCTACTCATAGCTCGGCATACCAACAGGACGGCCGTGATGGCATCACGGTTCGCCGGAGGCCTAGGGTACCTAGGTAGGGTAGGAATATATAAAGTTCTCGCCCTAGCTCCTGCTTTGCTTTTGCTCTCTACACTTCTACTGCGCTGGCTGGGCACTAAAAAGGCCAAGTGCGCTCTCTCATGGGCAGTGTCGAGGGACTAAAAACGATGACACAAGCCGACATGGGAGCGCGGTGGGCGTCTAAAAAGATTACAACAAATAGCAAATGGGACTGCTGTGGGTTTAAAATAAACCTGGCGGGCATGTTATGGGTGTGGCGGGGTCCAAAATCCGACGTATAAGCATGGCATGGGGAGCGCCGTGGGCGTCTAAAACGTGTAGGACAAGAACAAAATAAGGACTACAAGGGGTGTCTAAAAGTTATGTGAGGACACGCCGTGGGAAGCAGCGTGGACGATGGAAAAGCCTGTCATGAGGAGCTATGGGGGCTCTGTGGGCGTTTAAACTCAACGTCCAGCCCTGGCATGGGGAGTGCCGTGGGTTTAGAATGAACCTCATGGGAGTATTATGGATGCGGCGAAGTCTAAAACTATATCGATGAGCTGTGCATGGAGAAGTCTCGCGCCTGCTAATTAAGCTTTAAAATGGATATAGTTCGAAGCTTGCTAGTTCGAAGCTTGCTGCGCGCTCACCAATACGGTGCATGGCGCTGCTGCGCATCACTCCTCAAACCCAGCACCCGGGTATAAAAAGCGGTGGCCTCGTGCTCCGATCTCAACCACACGGGTCTTCTACTTCACATAGATGACTCAAAAACGGAAGCTCGAGTGGCATGGAGAGCGTCTAAAACAAGCGTGGAAATGCTGCATGGAGGGACGGGCGGCGCGGTGGAGTTCTAAAAGGAGTTGCTAAATACTCTGATGGGAGTGGTGAGCTTCTAAAAGAAAGCTGCGTCTAACTCATGAGAGGTTGCGTCTGCCCACGTGGACGGGGGCTACATGGCTTGGGATACAAAGGATAAAAAGGTGGTTCCGCGCTCTGGGCTTGCTTACTTCAGATTTCCTTCTGCATTGCCCAGGGCGCTAAAACGTGACGACCCGAGCTACAGGGGAGGTGCTGCGTGTCTAAAAACACCCCGAACACCTCAGCATGGGGCAGCGGTGTGCGTCCCTAAAACTACCGTTCGGTTCAACTATGTCTGATTGATCGAGCCCATCATGGCATCAGGCCTTCATCCCGCGCTCCTCCCAACTCATCCCATAGCTCTTCACCCTACTCCAGTAAAACGGTCGGTCGTTCTTTAGCCCAAACTCCGCCCAATCATCTGTCAACCGATTATAGCTCCAGTACCCTTGCCAGACAAGCTTATTATTCCTGGCCCCGCGCCCCGCGCTGCCCATTCCGAGGTACATCTTGTACATGTACTTGGGTGTGGCGCCCGCCGTCTCAATCTCCAGCGTGCCTTCCTTCTCGCTGTCTTCAATGCCGGGTATCTCGGGCCCCGTTAGACGCCAGCGGCCGAGGAGCGCGTCTTTCATGGGGGCGGTGGGGAGTGAGCCGTGGTTCTTGTGCATGTGCTCGATATAGAGGTAGGGTACTACGTCGGCGGGTTCGGAGGTGGTCAGGAGGGAGATGCAGGTCCCGTCGCGCAGGAAGCGAAGGTAGCGGTAGTAGGTTACGATGTGGATGGGCGAGTTCCACGAGATGCTCGTCGGGGACGAAGCACCAGGGCGCGTGTAGTTTACGGTCGAAATGTAGCATCCATTGAATCTTACACGTGGCCGGCGGCGGAAGAGTGTGCGATAGGTTGGATAGATGGATGGCACGAGCAGTGCAGTTATGTCTTGGGGAGAAGGAGTGGGAGTAGGTACGATGGGTTCCTCGAAATCCGGACCGAGAATGTATCCGCCCTCGCCGTTGTCGCCGAGCGTCTTACCATCGACCTGACAGGCCCACGTATAATGCATGGCTGCAAAACCGTACTCATGGCCCAGGGCGATGCGCTTCCAGACTCGCTCTTCGGTGGTGACGAGGTAGGCGAGACGCTTGCAGACTTGAGCTAGACGGACGAAAGCTGCGACATCTTTCACAGCGACATGCTCTAGGATATCGACAAGGATTTCTTCAGGAGTAGTGGCGATAGGGCACGGTGGTGGTTGTGAGAGATCGGTGGGTGGTTCTTCACCTAGGATGGAGAGGGTGGAAAAATCGTCTATCAAGGACTGGAGTGTAGGAGGCAGGCCATGTAGGGAGTGGTGGGCGGTGTTCGGTACCGTTGCAGAGGCGTTGGAAGGGTTGGGAACTTGAGGCTTGGGGAGTGGCGGTTTGGACTTGAAATATGAGGCCGGGAAATGCTTCGCCTTGTACTTCTCATGGACTCTATCGTCAAGCTGGAGACATTAGTTCATGGTCATTAAATTTTATACAAGCACGTCGCATTTTTTAAGAAGAACCGGCAGCGGAAGGGGGCAAAACGACGCCAGTCTACGAACACTTAGTATATCGGGTTACCCCAGAATATACAACGCACCGACCGTCTGTTGAGGTTTGGATTCTAGCGAGGGGTGGATCAAGACGGATTCGTACCTTGAAAGCCTTCCGGTACAGGCTCAAGCTGTCCCCCAAGCTGCCCTGCGTCTCTTTCTCTACGGCTCTCTCATAGTGCTCCAAAGCAGACTTAGGTTCCGAGTTTGACGAAGTAGCAACGGCGCTGGTTTCATCCAAGCGTCTCCCGTGCTGCTTGTCACCCAAGTCATGGTACACATGAGGCGCTACCTCGTCTAGCACTTTACTTTGATGGCGCGCATGAGATGAGGGCACATCCGGGCCATTGTTCCTTGGCGCCCTGCTTGATGATGCCTGCGGTGTCTTTTCCGGTGCCGGTGTTGCAGTTGCCGGCTGCTTGCCTTTGGCTTTGGCGGACACTTCTTCTCTCCATTGCTGGCGGAAGTGCTCCAGCTCGGCTTCGGTAGAGTCCATCTGTGTGATAGCGTGGTTAGGTACCGGGGGTGGCGGTTATCAGCGGCTGCTCCGACGTCGGCTCCGAGGGCGCAAAGCTGTGGATCGCGAGCTGAGAAGGCGTGGGACTAGTAGGAATATATATTCGCGAACTATGACAAGACTATCTGCTATTGACTGTGAGGCGGTGAAGTATTACGCACAGGCGCATGGTGCAAGAGTGGATGACATAGCGTGGGCGCCGCCACATCTGATAAGGCTTTCGGCCGGTACGCGCTAAGGAACATTTTGGCTGGTCCGTGGAGCTTTCTTTTGTCGCCCGCGTCATAACCCGGTCGCGCATCGCTCCTCCCTACTGCTCACTGCTGCTGCTCGAACATGCGTACGCCCGCCTTCTCGCGCCTCTGGAATTTCAAGGACCTGCCTCGCACCGACTCGAGGTAGACGTCACCGCCATGGCCAACAAAACCGAGGATGCCATGGAGGCGGACGGCGTGACGGTGGTGCAGAAGATGCTGTCCGCGACCACCGGCAGCATCCTGACGTCGCTTTTGGGTAGGTAAATCATCCGGTGAATGGTTTCGCGGACTAATCCTCTAGTCACTCCCCTGGATGTCGTTCGTGTCCGTCTCCAATCGCAAGCGCATATTCCGAGCCCATCGCCGCAACGCCGGTCCACCACGTTCGCCGCCGGGTCCCTCACACAGTTCCGCGATCTACACCCCAACCTAGGGATAACCACATGCTGCAGAGAAGTCTTTTGGTCGAGCAATGCGGCACCCCTTTGCATCGCTGGGCCTACGGTGGCGCCGCTGAACCCTGCCGATGCTTCTTGCGCCGTCGAAGAGGTGGAAAGAAGAACGATCAACAGCACCTGGGATGGTCTACGCAAGATATCACAGAATGAGGGACTGCGCACACTATGGAGAGGGCTATCACCAACGCTGGTCATGGCAATTCCGGCCAACGTCATCTACTTTGCCGGCTACGATTGGATGCGGACAGCACAAGCGTCGCCCTTTAGAAAGCTTGTACGAGACGAATACGTACCTTTGGTTGCAGGAGCGAGTGCCCGCATCCTCTCCGCAATCGCTGTCAGCCCAATCGAGATGTTCAGGACGAGAATGCAGGCGGCAAGCCACACAGCTACGGCCGCAGGCCATTTTCGCGAAACTTTGGACGGCCTGCGAGATATGGTAGCGGACAAAGGAGTTCGCAGCTTATGGAGAGGCCTCACGCTGACATTATGGCGAGACGTTCCATTCTCGGCCATCTACTGGTGGGGTTACGAGTACGGACGGAACGTCATCACTGATGTGCGTGGTCGAACACAAGCCAGGAGCGATGGGACAGAGTTCCGAATGGGCCGAGGCGAAGAGAAAATAAGGAGAAGAAGTCGGTCACGCGGCCGGGAGAACCACGCCGAGACGCTGGTGGACAGCTTTATCGCTGGGGCTGGATCGGGTGCAGTAGCTGCCTTCGTCACGACACCGTTTGATGTCGGGAAAACCAGGCAGCAGGTCCTACACCACGCCAAGGAGGAAGTAGGCTCGGCTGTCAGGGCGGTCCGACCGGAAGAGATGTCGATGCCGCGGTTCCTCTGGCACATCTTCCAGGAACAGGGAGCATCGGGGTTGTTCAAGGGCTGGACAGCCCGGTGTCTGAAGGTTGCACCCGCCTGCGCGATCATGATCAGTAGCTACGAAGTCGGGAAGAAGATGGCGACGCGCGTCAACGAGCGGCGCGGCCGAGCGCGAGACGGTGCTTAGCTACCCTTCGGAGAGTAGACCCATACTTTACACAACGGCTCCACGGCTACACCTGTACACTTTGTAACTTTTGTATTCCTTGTTTTGGCATTCTTCTCACGTCCGCATGGGGTGGCGTTTGGATAGCGGAAGCGTGCGTTTACGTCTGTAATGATACCAATGCATTTGGATGCATGTATACTAGCTAGCATGCTTGGGTTGCAAAAGCGAATAGAGTTGTTATTATTTATTACAGAACAGCATCCTCTCATCAGTTGATCTACTCTATTTGCGGATCGCCCACGGCAGTTCCCATTCCATGTCCCTTCATGTCATCTTACTCTCAAGCAAGCAAATGTGACACTGTAGCTATGGGAGAATCCACACTGCTTTTGCGATATCTCTTTCCCTATTTACTGCTGGAATATACTTTGAGGCAGCAAAATGGACGCTGCGCCAACGAAGTAATTTTCCCACGCCCGCTGTGGAGCACCAGGACTATGCGAGAGAACAAAATGGTCCCAGATGCATTTTCATTATCGGCACGCCACTTATTATAGAACATAGTGCGTGATTTTGTGCAGGATTGTCTGGGCACGCTCAATATTTGCCGATGTACTGTGAGATAGCTTCTTTAGGTTCCCGAATGCGTAGAGTGAGCATTTCCAAGGTTCCAAAGTTGAAGCGCGCAACACGTGACCACGCGGCGCGGTTCATCTCCGCATTCCAAACAATCACCTCCGAACTTTTGCGCGCAACCCCGCCTACTCCACACTAGGACCTCGATTCAGCCTCACCCACATCATGCTCGACATCGAAGATTACGATTCGATATTCCCGCATGGAAGCTATACCCAAGCTCTGCAGTCGGACATTCAAGAATGCCAGAGCACGCTGGGCGGTCGGACCTTTTTCGAGCGGCTCCTAGAGCTCCTCAATATCAAATGTGAGTCGCATGCGTAGACACTCCTCGCGCGTACCCAGCTGACCTCTTCAGCGCGCAAGGTCTACCCTCCAAAAGGCGACAGCGGCCTACGCGAACTCCATAAGCTCATCTGCGACGCGCCCATAGCCCTGCACTACAAACACTGCCTCATATTCTACCTCCTCCGAGACCTCTCCCCGCATTACAAGACGACCCCGGAATGGGCTACCAAGTTCGCGACCGACGTGCACCTCGAGACGCGCTTCTGGACATTCATAGAAGGCATATGGGAGCTGGATCACCTACAGTTCGACAACGCGGTCGGTCACCTCACGCACCCGTCGATCATACCCACCTTTCCGGACGAGATCCTGCTCACGCTACTCAACCAGAAACACCATAAGCTGAGCAGCATGAACGAGACGAGCGTGCTCCCGCTCGCGTACTACAATTGCGTCAAGCCGCCGCTCGCGACCGACGCCGTGAGGCAGCCGTTCGTGAGATACCTGGCTGCGAGGAACGTGACGGAGACATATTACTTTATTCGCGCGCGGCCGGACCACGAGCATAGGCAGTTGCTCGAGGCGCTTGTCGAGCAGACGCTGTGGCATCGGACCTGGGCGGATGGCGACCTCAAAGACGTCGAGCGTATTTACCCAAGAGAGGACAAAGCGGTTGAGCTGGTGAGCCTGCCGTTCAGCGAGGAGGAGGAAGGGTGGGTGGAGAAGTTTCTCACTGAGGGGAAAGGACGGACGCTGAACGGTGCGGAGGACACGGTGCTCATGAGGAGGATTGCTACGGGCAGGTTGCATAGCTTTGCGTCTTCGAAGATCAAGTCGGGGAGGAAGCATAATGGTGTGGATTGGACGTCGTTGCAGAATGGAGTGAAGAAGGGACTGGGTCCGAGGGAGGGTGAGGGGGGCTTCAAGGTTTAGAGAGAGAGGCCGGCAGATGGACGATTCCTGCCTACGCCTTGGTCGATAAAGACTGAAGGAGGGTTTTACTGTGTCCTGAGATCCTTCGTCCGACCTCGATTGGGTTCAAAATTCGACATGATCCCTCTACTAGATGAAGCATGAGGCTCCTAGCAGAGGAGATTCACGAAGAGTAGGAACGCCGAATGACGAGGCTTAGGACGGCTTTTGCATCGTTCGTGTGCAATTGCGCGTATAGTCAAATGCTGGGCTACTTCGCCACACCACAATCTGGAAAGCTCGTGTGGATGGTATTACTCTATGCCACCCTATCTAGTTTCTAGTCCACTGATATATAGGTCTCTGCGTTCACTGAATATTCAATATTCTAATGCAGGCGTCTGGGCCAAGCTGAAGAACATCAACAATATTTCCATCACCCAGAGTTCAGGTACACGAACCGTCTTGCACGGTTCCCATTTTCCTAATCCCGTGCCGGATGAGAAGCTTTTCACCGTTATGTACCTTCCCAAACTACTCCCAGCTGTCCTTTTCTTACAGTATATCTTTCCTAAACCCTTCCTATCCTCACTCATGAGCCTCGTTCTGTTGCCCACACGTTACGTTCTCACACTAGCGCTCTCCTTACCAGGCTTACCAGTCCGTTATGGCCTTCTAAAAGATTCTTTCTATATAAGCCCTAACGCTGACAGCTTCTCGCCTTCAGAGCCCTATTTAAATACACTAAGAGGCTACCTTAATTGTTCCAGGCATGGGCATTACCAGACAAGAAAGAGCCCCTCCTTGCAGGCAGCTTGGGCGACGTGATCCTGGTTGTGTGCAATATGGTGGTCAGTTTTACGGAGACGGCGCGGGATCGGGAATGTGGCGCCCCGGAGCGGAGTCCGATTCTAAAGGAGGGGGTGCGGTACAAGTTGGAGAAAATAGTGGGTTACGCGACGCTTTTTGGCACGATACCTGTTCAAGAGGTTAGGGATGTGGTTTGGATTCTGGGCTAACCAGGGCAGGATGTGTCATGGCAGTTTCGGTATGTTTATGGGTCCGACGAGCTGGGAGCTGGTGTAGGAAGTCGGTACTCTCAGGAGGCAAATTCTTGATCCAGAGCGGATGGGCCAGGATGCGAAGGAGTGGCTTATTAAAAAAGTTATGTAGAAGAAAGGGTTGGCGCCTAAGTAAATTAATAACGAGGTCAAAGGAAAAAAGTGATTATAATAATAAGGGGGGTTAGGAAGAGATAAAGGGAGGGCAATAAACACAGTAAAATGTATTTAAGGCATAGTTCTCACTTATATAGTGGCTACTTAGGCGGGTCTAATTCCCTCACCATCTCGCGCGTAAGTGAGACCTTTCACCACAATCGTAACGCACGCCTCCGATTTGCTGCGGCAGAGGGTGGTATAGTATTTAGAACGTAGTTTTGGGGGGAGCGGCGGTGAAATCCTATAAAGTAATACTTCTAGGATTAGTTTGTAGTATTGGTATCGTGGAGGCCGGTTGTAATAATTAAAAAGTATAGAATGCTGAAAAGGAGACGACGGGACTCTCCGTAATAATAAATCTTACTTAAATAGATTAGAGATTTAACGACTAATATAGAGATCGGTGATAGACCGTGTTTATAGGATCTACGTTTGTTGTTAAATAATTGCGACGATTCTCGTTCCCGTTACTAAAATCGAGCTACGCGACGGAGATGAGAAGGTTCCTTGGATGGGGATAAAACTATAGAATGATAATGGAAACGCCAGGCCGAATATAAGCATAAAGGATATGGGAAATTTCTATGTTTATATCCACAGGAGGAAACAAAAGATTCTTATAAGGACGCATCATGCAAAATTTCTGCACGGTATTCTTGGAAGACAAGCAGATTAACATAAGAAGTCTATAAACCGGATTGCAAAGTTGATCCAACCTTCGCGAAGCTATAGAAGTGAGACATCGTAGAGGACGATGGTGATTTTTTTCCTCGTAAGCGATGTTGGAATTGGCTTAGATACCCTATAACTGGCGTATTTTACGTTCAAAAATGAACGCCATTCTTATGTGCTCGGGTTGTTCACTTTCCCCGGATGCTTATGTTTCCTGAACTTCTCATCATTCTTGGGTCTTTGTTTCCTCCCAACTGGAACAACGTCTTTCCATGGAGCTGAAAACCTTGTCGGTTTGGAAAAGGCAGATTTCTTCGCAATGTTGAACCTGTCCAGCTTGGGACACAGATCCGCCGTCTGCTGCTTGCGCGTCTGTTCAGCTGCCGAATCCTTTTGGGCGATCTTCGTGTCCTTGCGGTGTTTGGGCAAACAGTATTTCTTGTGCAGTTCGTTTTCCCACTTCGTGATGAAATTCTCGTGGCGCCGAGCCATCTCCCATTTCTTATTCATGTAATCGTCCCACAAATTGCCCAGGTTCTGAGGCTCCCATGGATGAAGCTTACGCGTCGTCTGATCCTTGCTTTTCCGTGTAGGACTATCTGCGTTGATGACCCTTGCATTCGCGGGATCTGCCAGGGCAGTTTCAATCTCATCGAAACGCTCCTGGAGGCGCATTTTGACGTCTTTGAGGGCCTTGCGAACTTTGTCTGAGTCCAGATACCGGCGGACGCCTAATACATTGCGTAATCTGAGGAGCGCCGCTCCGGGATCGTTAGTGACGAGCCATTGCATGTTGCCCTTCTTCGTCCCCTTCTCATCGTACAGCTGTCTAGGTTCTGGTTTCCAGGAATCAGTGAGTTTAATAGCCGCTGGCTTTTCCGTCCACTGGAAGAACTGTATCTTTATGAGCTACGATGTCCGCATGCAAACCATTGGATGGAGCTCCTTACCCTTAACTTAAGCCCATTGAGTGATTTCTGCAGACCGGTGAACTCCTCGCGCTTATACTCTGGGTCCGACGAAGGATACACGTCCGCAATGTGTTGGAAAGGGGTCCTCGATGGCCCTCCTGGTCTAAGCTTAAAGTTCTGGCCTTGTGGCCAGTTGCCCCATGTTTTCGACCATACATTACAGTAAGAGCTTTGGCCGCGGACTTTCGCTCCCGTCGCAGATGAGCCTACTTTGAAGTCGTCCAGCGGGTCCTCGCTTGGGAGTGTCTTTCCCGCAAACTTTCTGTCCAGGTATATATGAAAAAACTCGACAACTGTGTTCCACTCGAGGACGTGCTCTGTTTCGTATGCGTATCGATTTCTGGCATTCTTAGGCAAAGAAGCCTTCAAGGCGGGGCTGGTGTCCCCGTTGTACCAGGAATAATCGGCACAGTTTGTTTCATGCTTGTATCCGAAAATAGGCATGAATTTCTGTTCTCACTTCAGTCATCGCTCTCGTACATGGAATACTACGTCAATTATCTAACCACTGTTCCGTGAACGATGTCCAGATTGATGACATAGGGCTGTAAGTGGGGATATACAACTTACATTCTGCTGTATCTCGACGCCGAACGATTCATAATCATTGCTCCAAAATTTGTCGACATTGCATGGCCTTGTTCCGGGCTTCTTTGGTTGCCCTCTCGCGAACAGCTCAGATCGAGGGGAACGATGAGAAGTGATTTGGCCTGCTCCACTAGTCCGTGCGAGACGCTGTTCATATTTCTCTAAGTCGAGGTAAAGTTGTTTGCAAGTTTTGACAGGCTTGATTTTGACGGGTTTTGAAGGTGTAGGTGTAGCATGCTTCGAGGCGGTTTTCGTGGGGCGCTGTTGCGTGCGAGACTTTGTCGGACGCCGATTGGGACGCCTTCCTCGCCCTGGGCTTTTGGTTGCTGGACGTTTCGCTGCAGGGCGCCTAGTCCTCGTTCTACTTCCTCCCCTCGCTCTCGCTTCAATAAGATTACCTTCATGTTTAAGCCCCTCTTCATCGATAGTGATGCTGTACATGATATTGTTGGCGGTAACTTCTCCGCCATTGAGAACATCACCGCCACAACAAGCGGTAACTATGCTGCTGAACCCTTGCCTGCAGTCTTCAACTGACGCAGCCGTACCCGCAGATGCTCCAGCAATAGTGAAGGCCAAGCCATAGGCTCCCTTGTGTAAGTCAACGGAGACATGATTGTTGATGACCGCCTCCGCGCAGAAGGAAGCTACCAGTTCCTCGAGAAGGGCAGCGGGTGCTGAAGCGGAGGTTAAGTTGGCATGCTGTTGATTGTGGCACTTGACAACTTGTTCAGAAGAAGGTGCAGGGGCGGCTTCGATAGCGACAATGGCTGCGAAAAAGGTGAGCAATCCTGTTGCTCGCATGGTAAAGGAGGTAGAATGGATGGATGGAAAACAAAATAGCAAAGTGAATGGATAGTGTCCGTAAAAATGTAATTAGAATAAAGAATGTCAATGAGTGACTGAAGAAGACAAGTAAAGAACGATAAGATGTGCCTGATGCTGAAATCGAAATTGGGCAGATTTACGATCCATCTTATATATCAGTATTTATATTGAAAAAAGGCAACTGTCTTGGTGCACGAAGGCCGAAATGCCCGATCGGATTAAACTAGGAAGGCTGAGTGCTGTGTGCAGGTAGAGCAAGCCCAGTTTGTGTAACGCGGACGTGTTATTGGGGGCCATCTCCACGGACTCCTCATGTACGGATGACGTTGTTAGAAGTAACGTGTGTTTTCAGGTAAGCAACTGCTGACCACTCTGGATACCGAATGCGGAAGCCCACAGCAGTCTTACAGGTGAGAATTATCAGTAAGCTCTATAAGAAACAGACTTTGAAAGAGTGCTACTTGCGGAGAAGTGGCAGCTTTTGGGGAAATTTTGCTACTTAATGTCTACTTCGGGGCATTCTATAATATTCTGGAATAGGTAGGATAGACCCCGGGACCGTATTCATCACGATCAGGGCATATGGTGCCTGCAAATTCGTCAGCGTTTGTTCCGTCCTTACCAACATGCACCTACCATCGTCAAAATAGTCTCTCTCCATGAGAGCGCCCGTACCACCTGACTCATGCCAAGATTCCTCCAGTTCTGACCCATGTTGCTGTTCCCCAATCCTCCTGAAGGACTGGTACAGTTCGCTACTAGGCCTCCAAGGACCAACTCTCCACCGAATTCGTCGCGCCGTGGTGACCCCGTTACGGGTAGTGTCCGGCGCGCCTGGTGCGTCGTAAACAATACCCCAACCAAAATCCAATCCCCTATACAGTTCCATGATCTCATTATCTTCTTCTTCGGACATATCTTCAGGATTGAAACTGAGCGGAGCCCACAGCCACGCTTCCACTAATTTCGGCATGTTCGCTGCAGCCTCGGCAAACGCGTCCAGAAACGGGGCTAGATGCTCGTCAATAGGAACCACGCGGAACGTGCATCGAGCGTAAGGGTAGGTGTCTCTTTCTCGGTAGCACCACTCCTCGTCGTGCTCTTCGTCAAAAGGTGGATACGCGGTGTCCTCTGCGATTTGGAGTCCCACGTCGTTTTTGCCTTCTCCCAAGGGCCTCTGGAAATACCATTCACCAGAGGGCGCAGCGATATGAAATAAAACCGCTAGAGACTCCATATTCGGCCAAGAGGGTGTCCCGCCATCGCAGGGCCAAAATAGTGTTTTATCAGCTACGACGTGGAGATCCATTCTGCGCAATGAATGCGAAAGGATCCGCAGACTGGAGCTGAATGGATCAAAACTCCCCGGCGCCACAAGATCTGGCATCTGCCTGACCTGCTCTTGGACTGATTTGTGTATTTCGTTGATGAAATCGAGCTGCACCACCCGCAACGAAGTCGACAGACGAACCGTTTGAACCGCAGCAGCAAACCCGTTCCTGGCATCGCGACGGCATCCAGGAAAATCATGCATGTGATGCTCTTCAACTGGATCCCTAGCGTCCACCCATTCATCAATTCCAAGCCTACACCCCAGATATTCAAGGTCGGGTAGACGACCAGCGAGATCTAGGATAACGCGGAGGTCAAGCTTGCAGTGGTTGGCCGGCTCTTGCGTGACGCGGTCATCTGGATTGCATATGCTAAGTGCTCGCACAGAATGCAACTCTGGCAATGTATGAGGGGAAAGTAAATGCACGCGCCAGCTGGAGTAGCTTCGATGTTCGCAAAATTCTTCGCCCACAATTTGTAATGGCGTGTATATCCTGAGCTCTATTTTTCCAGAGCCATATTCATTGATCTGCTCGGCAGCATGGACACTAGCCCATACACTCCTGATCTGCTCGGAGAAGGCTTCGTCTTTCCGCTTGAGCTCTTCAGGCGTTTCCCGGCATGGCGCAGCAACCCCGTCGGTCTTTGCAACGACAGGTGGCACAGAAGTGCGCACATGGATGTTCCGCAGGTACCGAAATCTGCGGCCGTCACCGCCAAATAGGGTGAGGAACTTCTGGCGCTCTGCATCGGTATGGGTCTTAAAGGCAAAGAACGCAAACTTCCCCGACGCCTGCTCCGCTGCATATTGGAATTTGCGGGAAAGTAGAAGCGTCCTTCTTAGGTCATGGCCAGTCAGACAGGAGCTGATCCGGTCAACCAATTCCTGCGGTAAGGTGTCCATAGTCGCAAGAAGCAAAAATACTGCAATGAAGCGGATCGTGGACAGGCGGTGTGAATGTCTCGGTACTGTACGCGCTTTCGGTGTTGGAATATTGTGTTCTACAGGTCTGCGGCGAAGCCACCTTTGAAAACCCGACCTGAGGACGCCCAGTCGGGGCCAGGATAGTGCCACGTGACTCTGCTTATGATATCAGTGCTTAGTAATACTGAACGACTATCTGAGCTCAGAAACAGTGTGTGACGTAAGTAAGTTTACAATACAAGGCGACGAGGCGAGATCGATGAACCGACAGTGACTGTTATTTGGAGGAGTTCTGTGTGACATTGCTTCTCCAGCCACTGCGTTCCCTCATTGCGTTTTCGCTTTTGGACGAAGTCCTGGCGTAGCTCTTGTACTTGATTGCTTCTCCAGCCTAAAACCTTCAATTAGCGAAATTCTATCCCCGTTCAGAGGGCAACTCACCTCTCTAAGCGGTGATAATACGTGCACGAGGCAACCGTGCCATCCTAGTCAAAGATAACATAGCAGCAATCGATAGGTTACGCATCTGCTGGACCCTACACCCTCCTAGGGGCGAAGCCAGCAGTTGAGTCTTCACTCATAACCCGCCTGCGTGACGCTGGTGTCCTAATCCTTACCTAGGTAGCAAGACGAATTTATCTGAATGGGTAAATTTCCAGGGCCTGAACGTTACAGGGGGTCGGAGTCCTTGAGGCGGCCAGACGCGTGGTATATATATCATACGAAAGCTTATGCCGAAGGTAGTAGCTCTGACTCGGCGGTGGCGACATCTCTAGGATTATGCATCGCATCCCTTGGAACGGAAGTTAGCGAAGCTTGCTGACAATTGAAGACGATGGGCAGCATCATGGATCCAGCCATCCCCAGGCTACAACCTTAACAACACCATCTCGTCAAATCTATTGACTTCTACCGGAACTGTTGCCTCGCGCACGTGTTATTATTGCCGCCTAGAGAGGATGAATCCAGCCGAACGTTTCAAACCTACTTAGGGGTCTCGTTGCAACCGACGGCGTTATACCTATATCTCTCCTCCAGACTTTAATACGCGTGCGTAAGGCGGCAGCGTTACAAAGATAATCTAATTTAGTAAAATTAGTGTTAAGGCTATTATTATTAAAAAGTTAAAATATATATAAAGAAATATAAAACATTTTTACTATATTTATATATATTAATTTTATACGTTTAAAAAAAAACTATTTTAATACTTATAAAGCCGATTTATAGTTTTATTAAATTTTTTAATATTATACCACGGCTTTATAAAGCTTACGAAGTACGTTCTATAATTAAATTTTTTTTTAATTTTAATATTATATTTAATAAGTAATTTATTATAAAACAGAATTATAATATAATATATATAATTTTTTTTAGTAATATATAATAAATAATTTAGTAAATAATTTAATATAATAAGTATATTATAATAAATTTTAAATATAAGTAATACTCTAATTTTAAAAATTAAAAAAAATTAATACTAACTATAGTAGTATTATAGGTACTTAAAATATTATAAAACTATTTTATAAAAAATCCTATAGTAGCTAGTGGTTAATTTTTTTTTAAAAAAAAAAAAAACTAATAAAAATAATATTAGGGCAATTGTATAAGGTATATTAAAGCTATTAAAAGAAATAAAAAAAACTAGCTAAAGTAAATAATTTATAAGCTTAGGCTAGGATAGCTGTATAATATCTAAATCAATTGTGCCTATATCGAAACGGCAAGATGAGATTGGAACGCTCCCGAGAACGGTCAAAGATGCTGCACATTTTCTCACGATGATGGCGGGGCGAGGTGAAAGGGACAATCGGACCTGCGACATTCCACTCTGGAGCCGTTTCATGATTTCACCGCATACTGTAAAGACACCGATCTGAAAGATACTACTATTGGCGTGCTCCGCAACAGCTTTGGGGCCGACGTATCTCCTCCAATTATGACATAGTCTGAAAAAGCACTGGAAACGTTGAAAGCAGTAGGTGCGCGCGTTGTCGAAAATGCTAATTTTAAACGTGCCTAAGATTGTAGAAAACTTAATTGATAAGTCAAAGGTATCGTGTGCGTTCCGGATTTTAAGAAGGATATTACTGTATATCTTGGTACATGGAAGTCGAACCCGAACAATATCAATTTGGTAGAAGACATTACTGAATTTACTAAGACCTCTCCGAAGGAGGGATACCCCGAGCGTGATATTGGAAAATTTCTGTGGACACAAGGAGATGGGATTGATGTCGACAGTGACAAGTATAAGAAGGGGGTGATGCAAGAGGTCTACTTAAGCGGTGAGGGTGGCATCCTCAGCGCAATAGAGGAGCATCAACTAGACGTTCTCGCAGTCCCCTCGACGTTAGGTATAGTAAACGACCTTGCGGGAAATATGGGCTTTCCTATTATTTCCATTCCATTAGGATGCTGGCATGAGGGCGCTCCTATTCAGGAGAGAGACAGTCTGGTCAAACACGCACCCGGAATTCCGTAGCATGAAGAGCCTTGACATACGATGACATGCTTACTCCGTGTAGCTATTACTTGAAGTTCTTGACCAAAGCATACGCAGACGAGAGATTACTTCAGATTGCACGTGCATTCTCGCGATTCGCTGAGATGCGAAGCAAAAGTCCTTTGCCTGTCAAGACACCCGGAACCGAGTTGAAAGACGTACAACACAAGACTGAGAAGATCTGAATTCATTATACCATTTATTTAGGCCGTCAGTAATAATATAGGAGAACATGGCTTTTATAGTCCGCCAACTTTTAAGGCAGGTGTTACGTTATCCTATAGAATGAAGAAGCAATCACGGTCAATGTTGATAATTTTGGGGGCGGTGTATAATAAGTTTGCTTATCGTTTATAGCTCCAATCCTATGAGATGATGATTACTCGCCCCGTCAGTGCAAATGCTAACCTATTCATCCAATTTTGTTATCTGCTTTCCAGAAGACTAGCCCAACTAATGTAATCCTGAGACGCTTCGAGCGCATGTCCATTGAGCTCCAATTGCATTAGACTGCCTTTGCCAATCCTCATATTAGGCTAACTTCAGGCGTCATTCACTTTTCGTCCACCTTTTCCATGTACTTCTCGACATCCAGAGTGGTCTTCGACTTCGATCTCCTCATCAATGCCGCCAATGCGAGGTCCCTGAAGTACTCCGCGGGAGCTTCGTCTGCTTCCGGAAACGATAAGTATATGTCCTGGCTCGCGAGGAGCGCGTAAGACTGAACAAGTATGTTTCGACCCGGAGAGTACTTCGGGGTGCTCCTATATATGGTTGCAATTGCTTCCCCACGTGGAAAGCAAGCACGTAAGCTGTCACCGTTGCGCTTGACATAGCTGTTGACTTCCTCGTTTATCTTCGATCCCAAGGCTGAAATGGCAGAGTTTTTGGCGTCCACGTCTTGGATCTTCTCGGCGAAGACATACAGGCTGCAGAGAGCTCCATACTCCACCTCACAAATGTCTTCGTGATAGCACATAACGTCTATATCCTCGAGATCTTCTTCGGTGGGTTCCGGCTTCGGCTGCATGCACGGGATACGGCCCGTGTACACGAGCTGCTCGTAGAGGGCGAATGTGCTTGGATCGTCGTCGGGCAACTTGACTACCTTGTCCTCGGCTTCCTTCCAACTTCCGTGCATGGCGTTCTTGAAGAATTTGGACCGTGAAGTAAGAGCGCTCTCATGGATGACGAACAGCGTCTCATCAGCGCCCACCAGGATCTTGAGCATGCTCGGGCGCAGGCTGATCCCACAAGGTTAGCGATCAGAGAATCGAGCTCGGAACTTGCTTTAGGAACAAACGTACGTCACGGCATCTGCCTCTTGGACCCACACCTTGTGTTTTCCCATTGCGGATGTGAATGGCGACTGTGTATCCGTCGTGCTGTGTTAGAGTGTATGTGCAACGTGAAGATTTAAAGTGGGCTGGGAGTTTTAAATAGTGGCCAAGAGGCAGCGCAAGGTGATAGTGAAAGATTGATACCTGACGGGACGCTTGAGGTCTTTACCGACAACCTAGGTAAGAATTTCCGCAGACGAGGATTTCTCTCACCTCCATGACTTATAAGGCATTCCCTTGCTGGAAGGAAGGAATTTTAATCCCAATTCCGCATCACTGCAAATGTAATATGGCTGAGAAATACCTTAGTGACCTTAGAAGATAGAGATAGTATCGCAGTCAGAAGATTGTCCACGCAGGACTCGCCGGCGGCCTGCTTCTACAAAGTCCGCCTCCTCCAAGCGCATTCTCGTTTGACGACTATGGAAGGATATTTCTAGCATGGCCGCTTGTGCGACATCCCTAAGAAGTTTTCAGGGAGGGGTTCAAGGATAGGGGGAGTGCGAGCGGTAGTTATGGAAGCGGTAGAATGCATAAGAACGGCCTATGACTCTGCGCATGCCCTTCAGTTTGTACGAACACCCCTTCAGCCACCCCCCAAATACACCATCCTAATGTCCTAGCCGCTGCGATGATTCTCCGTTAGTAAAGCGCGATGCGGAATACACATACCTCGTCTTCGGCATCACGTCGATATTACATGCCCAACAAGTTTGGAGAAGGTAAGCATCGCGGTGATCAATAAACAAATCTGCAATTTAGCCGACCGTGACACTGGTATCGAGTTCAAACAACCCCTTTACGCCTAAGAACATTCGTCCGCCCCCTCATTACCAGACCCCAAGACGAAACGAAAAATAAAAAATAAAACAAGGCCGTCACTCATTACCTTCATCATGCGTCTACCTCCAGCGGCGGAATCGGAGCCCACTACCCCTCAACATCCTCAGACCATCTCATACTCTCCGACGAGAGCGAAACCGGAAGCCATAAGCACATCACCTCCTTACCAGCCACCCCTCACCCGCCTCACCTTCTCCTTCCCACCGACCCGTCCCCCAGTAACTCGCCTGACCCACCGCCGGATCGCCCATCCCCGCGCCAGGCTCTGGAACAGGACGACCTGCGCCTCGAGCGCGTCCTTCCGTCCCTGCTGTATGGCCCTCCACTTCCGCTGCACGACGAGCGTCGCACCGAGCAGCCGCTCCCTCGCCTGCGCCACGACCGCCGCCTCGTGCGCAATCTGCGCCTTGACGATACGCTGACGCGTCGCCCGGCGCGCAAGAAGCGCACGATAAGCGCGCTGGATGGTCGCAGCAGCGCGGTGCGTGACGCTGAGCGGGAGCAGGCGGGACGCGAGGAAGGCCAGCGTGAGGAGCGTGAAGTCCTTGCTCGGGATCGCGCTCTTGGGCGAGGCAAACAGCGCGATGAAGGACGTGGAGCAGCCCGTCGCCTTGAGCTTGGCCGCGAGGCTTAGCTGGCTGGTGGGCGCGGCATCCAGCAGCGTAGCAGGGAGATACGTATCGACGATTGCCTCGAGGACCTTCGGGTTCGCGAACGAGGTCGTGAGGTTCGTGACGCGGAGGCCGTGGGTGCGGGCGGCGCAGCGGGCCCAGGAAAGGAGGAGGCGCTTGTGGTGCTCCAGACCTGTGAGCTCGGTCGTCGGTTCGTCGTCTTCGGAATCGAGGTCGCGCTGGCCGTAGTTGTCGCGGCGGTTGTACCACGCGCTTCTGAATCTCTCGATTTCCTTCGTGAGCTGGGCCCAATCGACCAGGGTCCCTAAGCCGTGCTTGCCTACGAGCGACCAAAGGATGGATAAAGTCCTCTCGCGGTGACCGTCGACAATGTCCTCGGGCGTGATACCGCCGACTACTTGGTAAGGAATGCCACGTACGCCGTCGAGGGCCGCAAGGGCAACTTGCACGTTGTAGAGCTTCTGCGCGCGGCCGATGGCGGGGAATTTGAGGTGCTGGGAGAGCACCCAGCTCTCCTTCGATGCGAAATCCACGGCGCTGGTGAGGATGTCACCCGTCGGCATGGTGATCGTGACTGTATCTTCATGCTGGGCCACGAGTGTTGTCGGAGGGTAAAGCAGAAGCTCAACCAAGTGCGTCAGAATAACACCATCGCGGAGATCAATGGCGATGTTGTCGATCTGATAGGTATACTCCTGTAAAGGATACTGGACGTGATCGACTTTGTAGTTCAAATGCCCAAGCGGACGTGTTATGTCTCCGTGCGAGGGAAGAAGCATGTTCGACAGAGCATGCAGCACGTCGGTAGACGTTTTGAATGGTGAAGTCGACTGGAAAAGACAACCAGAAAGCACGTCGGCGCTCTTGGCTTTGTCGAGGAGGTAGATGAGCATCAGGCTGCGGAGTGCTGTTCGCCTCCAAGACCAGCCTTGCGAACCAAAATCATCGCCGTGATCGCTCCGGGCAATGCTAGCAATACTACCCATGCCTGTCTTGACACGAACTGCGTCCTCATTGCGGATGAGAAACGTATCAAGAAAGTTCTCGATGGCCCTGCGTTCAGCGCGCATCGACCGGGAGCCGTCGTCCGAAGAGGTGGAACCACTGGAAAGCCGTGAGGGGACTGTGAGTTGACGTCCAATGATTGTCTCGGCAGCAGCTCGTAGCGAAGTGAGATCGTACGTCTTTACCCATAAGTTGAGGAACCTTTTGCGGAGGCCGACGTCGTCCTTGAGTCGTAGCGTTTGAGCCAGAAGATCCTTCGGGATACTCAAAGCGCCATACTGCAGTGAGGCTTGCAACCGCTTGTGCAATGACGGCATTGAGGGTTCATGGTACATATCGAGTAACCTCCGTCTAAGCTGCTCTGTGCTCTGCTCGGCGTTGGGGTCCTTGCTGGCAGAGTCGAACATGGAATTGATCAGCTGAGTGATCGCAATCTCCTGATAAGTGAGCCAGTTGTCCTCGTACAGCTCAGGCCGCGCGAGATCTTCAGTGAGAACCGGGTATTTCTCCCTCGGCGGCGCGGCTGGCTTTCCCACTTCGTGCATCAAAGTGATCTTCGTTGGTACTTGTCCCACTTTGCGTCTACGAAGCGCGGTTGGCGGCGATCGGTCAGTATGGAATGGGGACGAGGAAGACAATGCAGTACTAGGCTTAGACGATACCCGACTCCTCATAGTGCTTGCGGACGACTTGGTCGCGGTCGATGTGCGCGAGGACGTACGGATGGAGGATGCGACGCTGTCGGCTTTGGCTTTGATTGATTTCGTAGGTGAACCATCCTGGCTGCGTTGGGGACGCAAACGCTTCTGTGTGCCCTCGGTCTTGGTCCTCGCATGTGAGCTAGTTTCGGATGACTTGCTGCCGAAATGGACCTTAGGCGGCTTCGGCGCCGACCTCTGCTGCTCCTCTTTGCCGAAGTTGAATTCAATGTGGGTACGTCCCTTTCCTTCGAACACTTGCATTCCTGGCGGAATATTCTCTTTGCCACCACCTTGGCCGGGGATGTCGCCCAAGAACGACTGGCTCTTTGGCACCGTCTGTTGCAAAGGGGCACGCTTAGCAGGCGCTGCCAATGATTTGCGCGGAGCCGTCTTCTTCTCCTTCTTCAGTACGGGCACCAAGTTCTCCGCGTCTTCGTCTGATAACGTGACCAAGTCAAGTCCGGTATTGGGGGACTGCTCTCGAGGATTTCGTGGCTTGTGCGTAGGCTGTCCGGGGTGGATGGTGAAGATTGACGTATCATCGGAGGGAACGTAGATGGTCCTGCGTCGCGGATCTTTCCTGGGCCCCTGCTTGCGCAACTCCCTCTTCTCCAGCACTTCCTCCTGTGGCTGGATGGCCGCATTCTCATCCGTCGCATGTCTGTCGGACAGGAGCTGCGAAACGCGTCTCCTCTGCGGCTTTTGTGCCGGCGGCTCCTTCACCTCGGGCGCTAGCATGTGTAGCTTTTGTGGCTTCTGCGCAAGGATGGTGCTCTTCTTATCAATGCCCGCGGGCATGACAGACGCTCTGCTCCGCCTCTTCGTCTCAAAAGCGGCCTGTGCCTCCTCTTGTGCGACGTCCTCGAAGATGTCCGAATTGGGATTGAACGCTGGCTTGCGCATGCTGCGCGCAGGTCGCCGAGGCTTCGCGTTGTGCAGTGAGGGCTGTATCGCTCTGGTGAACTCGATATTTGCCGTTGTGTCGCCGTCGGTCGAATAGACCGGCGCGTACGTCGACATGCAGCGGCTGTCGTAATCGTGGTTGTAGGGATGGCTTGCGTAGGTTATATATGGTGCAGGGCACGGCGTGCTCTCTGCGAAACGGCGCATCGTGGATTTTTGCCTATGGCGGTTCGAGCATGCGCGTAGGTGAACGACGTAGTTCAAGGGAGAACTCGAGGTGGTGAACGACGGAAGAATGCCGTTGGCGGCGCTTAGCCGAAGGGGCACAGACGCGTCTGCTGTTGTTCGGGCTGCAGCGCCGTTGCGAAGGGCAACCACCCAAACCCAGCTCCACTTTTCTTCTATCATCGACCTCGAATGCCCTTCACCAGTCGGCATCCAAGCCCAAGACGTCCATCTATTCCTGCTACTGTTTCCTGTCGAAGACGTGTGGCGAAGTGGTATTCTTCACCCAACCCTACCTACGTGTCTAGATCCACATTCCTTGCTTCCCATAGAAACGGTCGAGAGGCTACTGACGTAAAACGGTCATTGATCCCCGCAAAGTCAGGATGAAATGTGCAAAAGCATCTTCTACTTCATGTGTAAGCGTCGCAACCACTGCTGCGATCTTCCAAGGTGGCGGACTAGGCAGTGGGCGCCGTGGGGTTAGATCAATCAAGACAACGCTGCCACGCCTATGAGTAGAGTTCGAGGTCGACAGTAAAGATGGGTATGTAGGAATAGTCGTATTATTTCCCTTTCCCCTGAAAGTGCACCGGTTCAGGCGATGTATTCGAAGAATAGTCCGCAGTAGCTACATCAACCTTGAAATCATCGCGTGATCATGCTTTCTAAAATTCCGGCGAATTAGTCCATGGCAGCAGCTTCCAATCTAGCGTCCCTAATCTATATCTCTTGGTTCACCATCAAATGGGACATTTGATGGCATACAGCGAAGCCGACATCGCCATGCATCGAGGAATAGATGGAGGTACGTATCAAAATACCTCATTAACAAGTACCCATCCTCTACCTACCACTCCCAACCGCTGCTACTCATTCCACTCTCACTCCTTCTTCGCCCTCTTGGCATACCGAATCCGTTCGCTCTTACTTCTCCTTCTTTTTCCCAACGCCTCAGACAGCACTCTCTCTGCCTCGTCACCAGCAGCCTCGCCGTCAAACCTTGTGGTATACTCTACGAACTCCTCATAGACAGCCACCCCACGTTCCAGCAAGCCTGCGATGTTATCGCGCATTCGCACTCCTGCTTCAGCTCTTGTGTTACGTTCATTTTCAACTTCGTCGTCGTCTGCGGCAGCCGGGGTTGCTTTCTTCTTAGACGGCTGCTTTCTGGTCTGAGACTTTGCTGTCTTCGCGCCAGACTTTGTTGCGGTTTTCTCCGGTTTCGCCGCGGGCTTTTTCGTGGCTCCTTTCGTCGGTTTGGCTTTGCTTTTCGCTCTCTTGGACGCTTCTGCATCGGGTTCTGACTCAGAATCCGCATCACTATTACTATCACTTCCACCGTTACGTTCGGCTTCCCTCCTTGCTCTTTCTGCTGCTGCTGCCTCTTTCTTCCCCTTGGCACTTTTCGCTCTCACAGTTCCTCTTCCGGATTGCTCTTTACCAGCCTCGGAGGAAGTTGCTGGGGCCTTGGCTGCTCCTTTCTTGCCTGTTGCCGGGGCCCTTTGTGCTGCTTTACGTGGGCCTTTCCGTGATTTCCGGATAGTGGCTTCATCGTTCGCATCCGCCCTATCGACTACTTCTTGGGCATCTTGCTCAGCTTGACCTTCGTCGGTTTCTTCATTCGCAACGGCGCCTTGGACGTTACCTCCGGCTGCATCATCCACCTCTTCTCCGGTACCGCCTCCATCATCTCCGGCACCCTCTTCATCGTCTCCAGCCCCACCTTGGCCTCCATCCGCGCCGTTTCCCTGCACTTTCCGAATCCGTTATGTACCCTGGCCTACCATCACCCCCATTCGCCAAGTCATTCAAAGTAGATTCTCCTACTGAGGATAAGACTGAAGAAGCGCGCTGTCTCGAAGCCATTCTGTCCAACTGAACCTTACGATCCAACTGCGTCTGACGAATCTGCGTGGAGAATATGGCTGCAGTGCGTGCCATCTTTAAAGCAATTCTAGCTGCTTGCGGAATGCTTCCATCGTCGGGTCGTTTGACTGCAGGTGGAGAACGCATGGACGGCAGTTTGTGTTTGCAGATGTCATACGAGCAGGGCAAGCCATGGCGGACGTGATCATTTTGTGTTTCTGTGAGCGTTTGAAACGCGTGGCTAGGAATGTGGTCAAACAAGCAAAGTTGCAGGTCTCGTTGAACGGTATTCTGAGTTTGAATGGTACGCGCTGGGTTGTCATCCTAACGCTATGCTGAACACTCCTCTTAGGTTGCGGCGCGTGCAATCACCCATGCAGCGAAGATGATGACTTTATCATAGTCCAACCATCCCTTTCAAATCTAGCCAACATAAGAAACCGTTTTACAATCCGCTGGATAACATGTGGCTTACTGCCCATCCCACACCCCATCCCTCCTCAGCCGCACTCCCTCCTTCAACTCCACCGCTTTCTCCACGTCCCTCCTCCGCACATTCTCCGGATCATATTCCGGCGTGCCCTCCACCTCGCCCGCCAACCTCTCCAGCGTCTTCCTCTTTGTCTCGGGTATCAACAAGCTTGTGAAGATCCCCGCAAACATAAACACGCTGTAGATCTGCATCACGTGGTTCAGCCACGGACTGTCCGAGCTGCCCGGTGCCGCGCCTCTTGTTCTCAGCGGGCCGATCAGCACCTGTGCGATGATTGCGCCGACTTTGCCCGCGGCGGCGGATATGCCGTGGCCGGAGGAACGATAGCGCGTGGGGAAGCATTCGCCGGGGACGATGAAGGTGGTCGCGTTGGGACCGAAGTTGAAGAAGAATTGTGCGAGGACGTAGAGAGCGAGGAGGGCTTTGCCGGAGAGGAGGTGGTATGCGAAGCCGATGGCGACGAAGATGCCGGTGAGGAGGACGAAGCCCATAAGCTGGATGGGTTTGCGGCCTATGGCATCGACTGTCGCGACCGTTACCCAGTAGCCTTAACTTTGTTAGCTGATACGTACGACTAGGCATATACGACTGTACTTACCGGGGATGGCGCCCGCGCAAGTGATGATCAGGTTGCCAACGGCTTGATTGTGGAAGATCTGGTACACGTCGTTGCCTTTGGCGAAGCCAATCTGTTGCAGGATGATGGAGTTGTTGAGACCGAGACCTGTATTGCAGATTAGTAGCGAATCTACTTGCTTTTCATCTGTCTGTACAGAATATGGAAATCACGGCTAATGATCAGGAGGGGGTGTCTGCTCACCATAGAACGCAACATCAAGCAGGAACCATGAGCCCGCTGTACCGAGCAACACACTCCCGTTCTTCCATTTTCTTACCCAAGAGAAGAAGTCGGACCACGAAGCTCTCGGAATTTCGAGCTTGGGAGCATCGTTCTCTTTGGCACGTGCACGTGTGATCTCATCAACGTTGCCCCTGGGTATGCCAGCCTTGAAAGCCTTGACATCCGAGCCGGCTTGGATAACATCGCGGTCGACGTCAAATGTATACCTGGGAGTCTCCGGAATTGTAAGGCGGTAATAGAGAGCAATGCAACCGGGGACTGCACCGAAGCCAATAACGATCCTCCACATCCTGTCAACAGCGAGGCCACAAGAGCCCGTACATTTATCGACCGTCTTTGCCTGCTCCAGTGTCGACTTGTATGCTTCTGTTACGATAAGTGATATCAAGGCTGCAGCAAATTGCCCTATGCCCTGCATAGCGAAGACCGACCCCATCATTGCACCCCTCCATCTTGTGGTAGCGAATTCGGACGTAATGATACTCGAGAGCGGATAATCCCCTCCAATTCCTATTCCCATGAGAACTCTCCAGAAGATGATAACGCCGACGATAGAGCATGCGGGTGAATGCGCCGACAATGACTGCGCAAGTGTGGAGAAGATGATCAAGATGAGCTCCAAGCCGTACATCTTCTTGCGACCAACCATGTCGGCGAGGATACCGAATCCTACTTGTCCGACCACGGTCCCGGTTGATGTAGCAACCTTGATGGCGGTATCGGCATGGGAAGGAATCTTTCCTGGTGAATGGGGCGCGTTTCTGAGCAGTTGAGCATGCGTTCATGCTGAGCATAACCGGGCGCACTTACTGCCAGAAAACCACGCCCAGCATCGAGTTGACCAAGTTGACGGCGAAGAGATCGTAGGCGTCTAAGACGTATGTTAGCACATAATGTGATACAATTGTACCGTGGGTTAAGGAACAACTCAGACTCCGTTCACGATCCCAACCTGTGTTGTATTACACAGCCTGGGTAACACAGTGAGCATCGCACTTGCGAAGTGTCTAAGCTTCAACTTGGCCCACTGCATTACATAGGGAATACATGCCTGTAAAGAAGCCAATGCCGGCGACAACTATTGCCCTGACGTGGTACCAGCCAAAAGGAGCCTTGTCGATCTCAGCGAGAGCAAGTCGTCTCCTCTCGTTCGGATCCGCAATATGAGCGTAGTCATTGTGGAAGTTATGAAAGGCGGCATTCCCGCCGGACGTCCTGTCAAACTGTTAGTCCCCGAGCGTACCCACAATAAAGTCTTGACAGCTCACCACTTATGGGCTATGCGCGACATGACGATCCCTGAGTCGCGGTCCGAAGGCAGAGAAGAATCGACCAGCTTCCTAGGGAATGGTAGCAGGATCAGGAAACGTCCGGTGCTGCGGGACCGTAGGGCTTATGAACCAGGTTGCTGTTGTGCCGCACCAGGCCGTGAGCAGAAGCAAAACCACCCTTGTTACGTCCACACCGAATGAGGGAAACCCATCCGACATGTGCTTGGGTCTATTTCCGCCAGAGCGACCCAGGCTTCGTAAATTACTGTCTGGTCTATGCGTCACCTTCCACAAGCATACTCTGCAGGAAATACAAGGTGGCGTGGATTCCGTGTGAGTTGTAGAATGTTGTTGGGACGTCCCGCCGTTGAGGTAGGAAGTCGTGCTCCCTCTTCCCGCACAGGTTGTGCGATCTTCTTGCAGCTGCTCAACGAAATTCGACACGGGAATCAAACGAGGTATGTCGTGATTCTGAGGATGGCGTGGGGGAGGGGCGAGTAGTGAGTGTGAAAGCGAGCCTATGAGATCGCGTATCGCAAGCACGAGGCGCGAACCCTGGCCATGACCTTGCGGCGTCAGCCTCGTATCCTGGTCCTGAAGACTCGAAAAGGCGACTTGGAAAGCGTGCTTGGTGAAGATTTTGCAGCTTACCGTGCCACAAGCCCAATGCCGTGACTCCTGGCGTGCGTTCACACACCGAGGCACTGCCACGGGCGGAGGAACAGGTAACAAGGCACGCGACAATATGCAGGAATGCCTTGCAGCGTACCATAAGTTATTCAGAGTGAGTATTTGGAGTACAGTTGAATTCTGTATAACCTATCCTGGGGCAACGCAATGCACACGCCATGCCGACCTCTCAAACGAGAAGAGTAATGCCAGCGCTGATAGCCATACCCGCAACAACTACGGATCCCATGCCGAGAGACATGGTCATGAGAGCCGCGGCATTGGATGGCGGAGACTCAGGTTCGCCTGGGGATGATGGGGCCGGTGGATCGCTCGCAGTCGCAGTGTTCCCAGAGTGCGAGTGGGGAGATGTTTGAGTCGTGTTGACGGCTGTAGTCGGGGAAGGCTCATGCGAGGGAGGCCCACCGCCAGAGGAAGCGGGCGGAGCTGGGGAAGCCTGGCTGGACTCGCTCGGGGTTGCAGAACCGGAGGGACCTGGTGTGGGCGGAGCATGGTTGCTAGGCGCTGGAGCCCATGAGGCCTCAGCCGGTGGAGGAGGAGCCGCACCCGTGGCATCGGAAGGATGAGCGGCGGGCAGGGTTGGATGGCCGCATTTGGTGACGGTGACGGTGGCGGTGACAGCCGGAGCAGTGTAGCACCACGTCTCTATGGAGCGGGTCAGCCAATCCATGCATTGAGTATCCTGGGATAACAAAACGTACTGTCATCGGCCGTGGCAGCATCAAGCATCGCAACAGCGACGACGACAAGCTTGAGGTCGAACATATTGAGAAGAAAAGCTGTTGAAAAGCTGATGGGTATTGAGATGATGCTCTGGCGAGATGTTCGCTGAAATGCGGTTGGGAATGTGTGGTGAAGGAGACAAGACCCGTTTGAGGGGAGGCGACGAACAGTTATACGAAAGAGGCAGCAGCTGCGGCGCCTGGATCACACCTGCTTGTCTGCCTGTGGCCGTTGCTATGGTGGCAGCCGTGAATGACGACGATGCGCTAGAGGACAGGAAATATATCAAGCTGATCGTAGGGAAAGAACTATACTTGTAGCCAAAGCAGGCCAGTAATGCAGGTTGTCCCTTTGAATTAGAATCTATAGTTGTATCGAACGGAAGCGCCCCCATTGGCTATTCTTGAGCCTGCTATCGCATTTCTTGATGCGCCGACGCATGGCCTTGTGCCGATTTAAAGCGCTCTTGCCTCATCCGCCAAGCAGTGAAAGAACGTACACGTGAAGCACCTTCGTCCACGGGATCACGACGGCTGCCTCGGAGGACGACCGGAATTGCACTTGTTTTGTCGAGGGCTACCTCCTCACAAGGATTCTCCCTGATCACTGGTCGAAGAGCACGTTTCCTGTTGTTATTGAGCAGCATTGTGCCTTCCACGCCCGAAGCCTTGGCACTACTTGCCTCTTCAAAAGCCCGAACGCGGTCCATAATCGTTCCTCCACCTGACCTCCTACGCTCTTTTCCCACGCTCTTTTTCAGCGCCCGGCTCTCAGCTCATTGCGTCCTCATCTCTCGTTCCCGCCCACGGCACTCTGTCAGCCCCTCACCCATCGTCCGCTCCGCTCTGCTTGTCCACCATGAAGATCTCCCAGATTGCTGCGCTGCTTAGTAGCGGCTTCTGTGTTGTTGTTGCGTCACCGGACGGCCCAGACGACACGGGTGGGCCTCCACTTCCCCTTCGGCTGATTCCCTACTTACCTGTCCCAGTCACTACACTCGCCGAGGAGGCTCCCGCGTACATCGTTGGTGCTAACGTCTACTCCACCACCACTCTCCTTACGACCTCCTACTTTACCATCACCGAGTGCGCTCCGAATGCCTCTCATTGCCCGACGAATGCCTTGACCGTGGTCACGTCAGTGGTGTTCGCTTCCACCACCACGACTGTATGCTTGACGACCGGCAAGCCACAAGCTGGATCAACCACCGCGCCTTCGGCTACGGGTACACTTTATCCGACTCCCATAACGACGGGTAACCGCCCCACAGACTCGGCCACAGCTCCTTACCCCACTGTGCCCCCCGTTTCTGGCTCTGGTCAATTGCCACCCATTCCAAGCTCTGGCATCCCGATCGGTCCAGGCCCTGTGCTTCCCTCAAACTCGATCCCCAGTCTCCCATCTGGCTCAGGTCCAGGTACTCCCCCATCTGGTTCAGTTCCTGGCATTCCATCATCTTCACATCCAGGAGTGTCGCCTTCGATAAGCTTAGTTCCAACGCCTGACATTTCCAACCTGCCGAGCTCTGGTATGCCACCGGTCTCGTTCCCTATCTGGCCTTCAGCCTCGCGCTCGGGCTCGTCTTCTGCCAACTCCATTCCTGGCATTCCTCCGGGACCGTATCCAAGCTATGGCGGATCATCAGTCCCGGCCTCTGGCGTTTCACCCACTTCAGGTTCAGGCACGACATCAACTGCAGGAGTCCCTTCTCAGCCGTACCCGAGCGCATCCTCACTTCCAGGTTTCAGTGGCCCATCTTCTACGTTCACGGGCCCAACGCCCATACCTGGCTCTGGTGGCCTCTCTTCTGCAAACACAGGTCCAGCGTCAACGTTCAGCTCCGGCGGCCCATCGTCCTTGTACACCAGTCCGATACTGATACCTAGCTCTGGTGGTCTATATACTACTTATACCGGCCCGACACCACTTCCTGGCTCTGGCGATCCGTCTTCGTCTTCCCCTTACACGGGCCCGTTGTCGACTTCTGGCTTCGGAGGCCAACCGTCTTCGTACACGGGCCCAATACCGATCTCTGGCTCTGGCGGTCTGTCTCCCTCGTACATGGGCCCGACTCCAGGTTCTGGGAGACTATCGTCCTCGTACGCAGGTCCAATACCGACTCCGGGTTCTGGAAATACCTCATCTTCTTCCTTTTACACCGGCCCGGTACCAACTTCTAGCTCCGGTGGTCCGTCTTCCTTTTACATGGGCCCAACGCCAGCTCCGGGTTCTGCTGGTCCGACCACTGGTGTATCGACAGGTCCAAGTAACGGTAACTCAGCTACATCAAGCTCCAGTACCCCGGGCTCTCCACCGTCAAACCCAGCTTCGTCGCCAACTGGTCCCCCGTATAATTCTCAATCGACAAGTCCAGCCTCCGGTTCTACTGCTGCCACCACCTCTTCGCTTCTATTGGTGCCAGTAACACCTCCCGCTGAGGTGACGACTGGCTTAACTGTTATTACCAAGTCCTCAAACTACCCGTATGCCCCAGGTTCTCAAATGACAACGGCCTCCTCTGCAAAAGAAGGCAGCTCAACAACACAGCTTGCAAGCATTGTCACTTATCCCCACGCCACCTTCCTTGGCACGATGCCGCTTCAGAACAGCAGTCGTAACTACTCGACTGAGACTCTGGGCATACATACTAGCATTGGCACCGATGCATCGGCTTACATCCCGACTGGATCCGGGTAAGCAACTGATCTTCACATATACATCACATCAGCTAACATTTCAACCAGGTCGTGGCCAAGCGCTACCAGCAATGCCACTGTCAACTCGCCGACACCCACTTCGCCGATTCCAATCAACAACGAGGGCCCGCAGGCTTTCAGGTCCGGGGAGAGTCCCATTATCGCCATCGTCGTTGCACTCGCCTTTGCTCATTTCGCATAAGACGCTTGCTATTTGAACCATTTGGTTCAAGCCCGCTGTTAGTATGAGTTGCGGACAGGCTGTTGAGGTGATGTTCAGGTTCGCGGGCCATTCTTGCGATACTTATGTGCACTAAGTCGCATACTTATTATGGGTGCGGTTAGTGGGTGGTAAAGGATGGCATGATCTTCGTATGTTACATGATGGAAAGGTCTTTTCTCGCAACATGTTATCATTTATGAAGTCAGCCGTGTATGGATAGACGAGTATATGATGTAATTTACCTCCTCGTATGGCCGCATTCCTTACTAGATGAGCTAGCTCCGTGACATAATTCCTTTGGGAAAGGCAATAGGTCGTCATTGGTGATAAGCTGGACGAAATTGATTAAAGAGGGTGTTGTTGGCGCAATCACTGTTCAACCTCCCCAATTCTCGGTGCCAAAGCGTGCATGGCTCGGCATAACAGGGGGAGAAGTACCGGTAAATCCGAGTGATGGCCTGTCCTCATCGTCCTGCCACGTAAGTGTACCATAGCTAACAGATTGCTAAAAGAAAAACTACGTGTCGCAATGTTGAAGCGCAAAGCAGTGGATAAACCTAATTAATCAGCTTCAATTGAGACATCGTTGAGATTCAATAGAAAATTCGTTTTCTAGAACCGTTATTGAACAGAATCCGTCGCTCCCGTTTAGCTCCCTAATCCGCCACCCAACTGTCGCCCCCGAAGCTTTTTAGGCGTAATCTACGTATTGTAGCATTTGATTCCGCATAAGAGTGGAGGCATTGAATTTACCTTTACCTATCGCAACAAGGGTCGATACTTAGGAGAAAGGCGCAGAGGTGCTTGTGCTGCGCTTCTACTGTAATCGCTACTTTAGAACGTCCGTTTATTATTCTGACGGCTGTATATTAAGCTAATATTTCTAATTAAGGGTGTCTATATAGTGGATAGTTTACGGACTCATCTATTTGTTTGGCCTTTTTTAAAAAAAAAAAAAATTTGCGGGGGATTGTAGAGAATTATATTATTTATCTAAACTAAACGTATATTATACCTATATTAAAAGCTATCTATTATAAAATAACGTACTTACTATAATTTTATCTATTACTGCCCCGAAAGCTTTAGTAGTAGTAAAACTTAACTTTTTATTATATATTATAGAATTATATAATATTATTAAAATATTTATAAAAATAAAAATTCTAAATTTTTATTTACTATTTCTTAAATCTATTTTTAAATATTTCTCTTAAATATTTAAAAAAAAAAATTAAGTTTAACTTTTTATTAAGACTTTTTTAAGACTGTTTTTTTAATATTATAACTTATATAATAAATATTAAGTTTAATAATTTTAAAAAGTAATACTTCTCTTCTCGGTCTCGACAGACACCTAAAGGTTTTAGAATTATAATAAAATAATTAACACAGAATATTCTATTTTATTTAGTTATATACCTAATTATTTATTTTTATTACTTTAGACCTGCTAGCTATTATCTCCTTATAGCCTAATTTAAAGAATCTCTTAGTATTTAGGTCTAGCGTACCTACTTTACTTTTATAATATTATATACCTATAGCTCTGCAATATATCTAGAGTTATTTAGTCTACTCTTATATAAATTTTTTAAGTTATTTTACTACTTTTATATAAAGTCCTTATTTAATTATAAAAGTTCTATAAGTTATTAGTTTTTATAGTAGACTTTTTAAGACTGTTATTATATACTATTTTATACCTTAAGTATCTAGTAGGTATTTAAAAGTACTAGTAATACTAGCTTTTTATTTAATTTATAAGGTGTTCTGCCTTGTTATTTATATCTTAGTTAAATTTTTAGCCTTTTAGTAACAGCTACTATAAGCGTATACTACTTTTTAGTTATACTAGATATACTATTATATAATATTAAGCTAAAGATAGTATAAGTATTACTTATATTACTTTACGCTAGTCGTAGAAGGTCGCTTATTATAACTTTAACTTTTTTATTATTTTTTTTATTTATTTATTTAATATATACCTTTTGTAGTACACGTTGTAAGAGTTTATAATATAAAAATCTATAACGCGAGAGCCTGTATATATATTACTAGTAAATTATTTATTTTATAGTTTATTAGATATATAGGAGTCTAGTACTATAGTTAATAAAATTTACTATTTTAGGCGGCGCGATTTATACTATAAATATACTATTTTCTTTCTCTTTTTTTACAAATGCCTACTTAGTATTAGTTATAATAGTAAATATATAAGTATAAATTAGTATAGAGTAATAAATTACTAAGCTATAAAACTATTAAGTACTATTAAGTAATTATTACGTATCTGTCTTAGTAGGCGTAATATCTTTTTTAATTAGGATTAGTATAGTACCTTTAAGAGCCGGTTATTAAGTCTTATAGTATATATAGTACTTTCCTTCCTAATTAGGTAGTTACTAATAGTAACTTTATTATATAAAAAAAAAAAAAAAAACTTCTCTTCTTATTATAAATTAATTATTAAGTTTATAGTAGAAAAATACTAAAATAAAACTTAATTAATTTATAGTAATAAAGAATTATAATAATATAAAATTACTAACTAGTTTAATTTTTTATAAAAATAGAAAAATTATACTAATTTTATTTTCTATTACTAAAGCTTAATATTATACTTTTAGAATAGTAGTAAATAAATAATTAATAAAAAAATAATATACGATTATAGAATTTAGGATCTGAGACCCTTTTCTGGCATTGTATTGTAGTAGTTATCTAACCGTTAAGATTACTTGAGTTGCGTGTAGGGCCGTATCTTTACAGACTGCAGTCGTCGCAAGTCTTATCATACTTCCTGGGTATCTTTTTTTCTGGACGTGTGTTTGCTGACATATGGATCGGGACTCTGTCGTTGCTTGGAATGAAGTTTGGAGGTGCCAAACCAGTCGTCATGGATCGGCTCCACTGCAACCCGCCATCCGCCCTTGAAAAATTGCTAAGCATGCACCTTGACTGCCGACCCAGCCGAATGGATTTGGCGGGCTTATTTAGCACCTTCCATTTTCCTTGTTAGCAGACTACAACTTCTATTCCTTAAGTCTTGTGTTTCGGCAACTAGCAATATGTGACTCTGTGTTTTTATAATATAATATATATTATAGATTTTAACACTAGTCTAGTTATATAATAAAGAAGTTAATAAAATTAATACTAGATTATTATATAGTCTACGCGCTTAAATAAAACTTAGTTATATAAATAATATAAAATTACTAAACGCTTTATTTATATAGTTTATATATAATAATTTTTTATAATTAAGTATTTTACTATTTTTAATTTTCTTTTAAAGTACTTTTATAGCGTTTATTTTTTATTTTTAGTAGTCTTATAAAAGATATTTTACTAAATAGTATTAATACTATTTTTAAGTAATATTAAAAAATATATCTCTTCTAAAATAAATAATAATATAATAAGTAATTATATTAGTACACTAATCGAACAAATAGTATAGCTATAGTAGCTCGAGACAACTAAAAGGGGTTTTAAAAAAGGAGAAGTATATATATACCTTTATATAATAAGTAATTATATTCTAGTCTTAACAGAGACCTAGAGGTTTTAAAATTATAATAAAATAATTAATATAGAATATTCTATTTTATTTAGTTATATACTAAGCTATTTATTTATATTTTCTTATACTAACTATCTATTATTCTCCCTTTAAAAAATTTTTTTTATTTACTTTTAAATATTCTTTGTAGCGTTAAACTACAGTTCTTTTTTATATATTAGTAACTTTTACTTTATATTATCTTAATTAAAATTATATACGCCCTTTATACTTTAGACTATTACTTATAATACCTCTATCTATTTATTAAAAAACTATACTATTTCTATACTTTAGTGCTCTATAATTACTAATATTAGTATTATTATTACTAGTACTATAGTTACCGGCGCCTTTCTTTTATAACTTATTTTTATTAATTAACTACTTTATATAGTAGTATAATTTTCGACACATTAAGTATAAAGGCATACACATACTCCTCCTTTTTTAAAACCCCTTTTGGTCGCCCCGAGCCACCACAGCCACACTATTTGTTTGATTAGTATATAAATATAGTAGTATAGCTATAGTAATTTTAATATTTTTTTTTTACTTAGTAGCACCTATAAGCGGCGGATCTTTAGCTTTTTTACTTACTTAGATAGTTTTTTTTAGCCCTCTTTAGTAACTTTATAGTTATAAATATAAAACTATTTTACTTAAGTATTAACTTTTATAGATTACTTATAAAAATAAGTAGTAATATATTAATTATATTAAATATACTTATTACTTTATATTTCTTATTTATTTAGTTTAATTTAAAAGCTTAAAATATTTAACGTGCTTTATAGTATAGGCTAAAGTAAGTTTAGTATATATATTTTACTAAAATTTTATTTTTTAACGTACTAAAAGCGCGTATTTTAGTTATAAAATAATAATATACTACTATTAGTAAATAGTACTTTAAACGCTATAATACGTACTATAGTTATAATATATTAATATCTTTTTTTTTATAAATATCTACTTAGTATTAATTTATAATAGTAAATATATTAGTATAAGCTACTATATAAAGTAATAAATTATACTAAGCTATAATACTATTAAGTACTATTAAGTAGTTATTACGTGTCTATTTTAGTACTATTTTTCTTAATTAGGCTTAGCGTAGAACTTTTAAGAGCTAGTTATTAGATTTATTATAGGTATAAAGGCGCCCCTCGCTTAGGTATAAGCGCTAAGACGGGTACGCCTACGCTAGCAAAGCTAGTATTTTAGTATATATTTTTATTTTATTTTAAAATACTTAGCGAGCTCTCTATATATAGATTTTTATTAAATATTAATATTTAATATTTACTTTTAAGTCTTTATAATATAATCTACGTGTCTCTCTACGCCCATAAATAAGGTATTTATAAAATAATATTTTATAATAGACTACGTAAGCGCTAAATTCTAAAAATCTATATTTTACTAATTATATAGCTATAGCGGATTAATTCTTTATATTATATAAAACGCCTATTAGTGCGGATAAGATAGTAAAATTTTATATAAAAACTCTATTTAGATAAACTAGTAATAGCGTTACTATTTAAAAACTAGCTAGTAATAGTATTATTTATAGATTAACTAATAATAGCGCCGTCTAAAAATCGGCTAGTAATAGCGCCGCTAAAAAATATAATACTTAAAAGTTAATTTAGTATATACTAGCTAATAATATATTATATAATTAATTAAATAAATTATTTTTACTATTACTACTGCGATCGCCTAGTACGGTAAAAAAAATTACTTTTAAGCTTAAAATTAGTAAGCCCTATAAGAGTATAATTACTAGATTACTAAGCACTTTTTATAACTTTAATAAATAATTTATAAACAGCCCTCTTACTAAAAAGATTAAAAAGAATTTAATAGTAAATACTAATAAAAGACTCTTAAAGAGTAATTACTATAAGAGTAGTTTTAGCGTCTCTTACCCTATTTTACTAAATATTAGTAATAATAATAAAGATTTTAACGTAATAATTATTACTAATTAACCTATAATAGATTAGCGATTATAGTATAGCTTTGTAGTTAATTATAGAGTATTTATTAAATAAGCTAAAACTATAACAGCTAATATTTTATTATTCATTAGGACAGCTATTACGACTAATAAAAAGTACCCTAAAGAAAAATTTAAGTATAAATACTTTATTCTAATACGTATTTTACTTAATAAATAATTTATAAATAAGTATATTATTACTACTATCTTTTCTACTAATAACTTTTAGGTAAGTATAGTAAAGTATCTAGAAAATTAGTTTACTATTATTTTAAAGTACTTTTACTACTAAAGTATATTATATAGTAACCTAGATACGGCTAAATAAATAATTAAACTTATAAAATAGTTAAAAGTAAAAGCGTAAAAACTATAATATATTATTAAAATAAATATAGCGCGACTAGAGCTACAGATTTAGTAATAAAAATAAAATTTTAATAGTATTTTCTAGTTAGTTGCTTATATTTATTAAAAGTATAATAATATAAGAAATAATGTATATACTCTATAAAGGGAGCTAAACGCTAAATAGTAGCGTTAACTAACTGTTAATAAGGCTTTTAGTAAGGTAATCTAATATAGTAATAAATATAAGTAATATTTTATTATAGTAATTTAAGAAGCGCGTAAACTATAAGATAAATTAAAATACTTAAAAATGTTAGTAAAGGCTTTTTACAGTATTATAGCTAATAATAAATTTTTTAAAAAGAATAAAAAGTATAAGAATAGTAAAAATAAAAAGCGGAAGATAGTACTATATAAATTACTATAAAATTTTATATTTTTAGACTTATTTAATAATAATAGTAGTAGCAGCTCTAGTAGTTTTAATAGTTCTTTTTATTATAGTAATATAAAGTTAATATTATTTAATAAAATTTACTTTACGTTTTATAAGGATTAATAGTAACGTAGTAGTATACTAGCGTTAATAATTAATACTATTACTTTTAAAAAAAAGCGCTGTTTAAATAATAGATAAAAGAATATTAATAAGTTTAGTAGTACTACTAATAAAAACTTAAATATATAGATTAAAAATATAGAGATAAAGTTTTAGTAGTTATATAAACTCTTTTCTAATAAGTAGTTTAAAATTAAGTACTTTATTAAGTGTATAAAAATCGTATACTTATTTATATTTATAACTATACTATTATAATATTTAATAATCTATATTAGAGTATACGAGAACTATATAATAATTTATAAAAAATATTTAGTTTAATTAATTAGTAACTTACCGTACTTATAAAATTTAATTCTAGTAAATTATAGTAATATAATAATAAATTTTTTAGTAAATAGTTAGCGCGTTTTAAAAATAAAGTAATATAAGTATATTTAGAACCCGCTTTAATAAAGTTTAAAACTATAATTAATTTTAATTTATATTTAAAAGCTACTACGATAAGTATAGCTTCGGTAAATAAAATTTAAATAAAATTTATTTAGTAACTATCCTAACATAAGACTCTTAAGAACGTTACTTATAAAAAGCCTAAAAAAAAGAATAGTAAAAATAATAAAGATAATAAAAAATCTACGCAGGCTAGCGCTCTTATTAGTAAAAAATCTAACTTTAATAACTAACGTAACCTTATTTTTAATCTAAATTATTATTTATTAAAAGAGTTCTGCGTAGTCTAAGCTAAAAGAGTATATATTTATTATTTAAAATTTAGCTATATACTAAATTAAAATTAGTTTAACTTCTATAAAAAGGGCCCTATAGCCCTAGTACTAGCTAAATAGTTTTAGGCAATAGATATTTAAAACGCTAATATTAATAATACCTATAATAGTAACTATAATATTAGGTATTAGAGAAAAACGTAGTTTTTAAAAATAGCTACTTTTAGAGATGCTTATTTACGTATAAAAAAAAATTTTAATACCTTTTAGTATTATTTTATAGTAGAGCGATATACGCTAGTAAGCTAATTAAGTTTATAATTATTTTTTATTTTATTAAGTAATATTTACTATACGGCTTATAGTTTATAAGAAAAATAACTTACTACTACTATAGTATATAGCGTAATAGATTTTCTACCTAATTATAATAAAAATCTACTAAATAAGCTACCCTATAGCACTTAAATAAAACTAAAAGTATAAGTTAATACGCCTAATAGAATATTAGTTACTATATATATTTTTTTAGATAGTAACTATACTAAATAGGTTATTAGTACTAACTTTATACGCGCCTATAAACTCTAAATAGTTATAGTATAGAGCCCTATTATTTTAAAGTTTATAAATAGTAACGTTATAGGTAAAATAATATAAATAGCTAAAATACGTGTAGTAATTAGAGAATATA
The DNA here is from genome assembly GCA_030770415.1 of Pleoardoris graminearum. NCBI lineage: Eukaryota > Fungi > Ascomycota > Dothideomycetes > Pleosporales > Didymosphaeriaceae > Pleoardoris > Pleoardoris graminearum. Next base: position 376,808 of record JASEKS010000011.1, on the reverse strand, counting down.
TTAGTAAAAACTAGTACTAGATTATAAATATTATTAGTTATAATATAATAGTTAGATAATTATAGTTTAAGGCTTACAACCCTTTGTATAAGTAAAGTAAAAAAATAATAATATTTAAGTTAAACTATTACTATAGTAACTATCTATACTAGTCCCTATTTATTAAAGTAATATATAACTAGTACAGTAATAGTTACACTAAAATAATTAAATTAAAAAATAAAAGCGATGTTAATATAGTAATTATTTTAGCTAAAGCAATTATAAAAATAGTACGTTATAATTTAAACTCTATTATTTAAATAATACTAAAAGATTAAGTATATCTTAAAATAAGTAATAATACGGATAATATATAACGTATTTATATAATTTTAATAAAAACTAAATAAGTTACCGCCGTAGCTACGTAAGCTAACTTTAATAAGTTTTATTTAAAACTTAATTAACTACACCCTATAATTAATAAAATTAAATAAAAATTACTAAAATAATTTTACTATATTACTAATCTATAAAATTTTAAAAAAGTTATTAAGCTACTACTATATTAATTAGGCGTTAACTATAAAATATATTTAAAAATAAGTAGCTAGCTAACTGCGTAACGCTATTTTAAAGTATTATAAAAAAAGGCTAAAGTAATTAAGGCCTATATATATACTAAAATAGTAAAAAAAAATATATTTATAAAAATAATTTTTTATTTACTACTCTACTACTAGTTATTAAGAAGCCCGAAGGAGATATTTATATATATATTAATTATTACTACCTTAATAAAATTATAATTAAAAATTATAACGCCCTACTAAAGTTAAAAAAGATACTTACCTATATAAATAAGACGCGTATTTTTTCTAAGTTTAATATTATTATAGTATTTAATAAGATCTAAATTAAAAAAAGTAATAAGTATAAAACTACTTTTTTATATAATTTAGTGTATTTAAATACGTAATTATACTTTTTAGATTATATAACGCGCTTAGTACCTTCTAACGTTATATTAATTAGTTATTATATAATTACTTAGACAACTTCTACTTTATATACTTAGATAATATTATTATTTTTAGTAAAAATAATAAAGATTATAAATAGTACTACTTTTAGGTATTATATAAACTCTATAAAGCTAGACTATATTTTAATATTAATAAATATAAATCCTCCGTTTAATATATTAACTATTTTAGTATAATCTTATTAGTAAATAGGTTAGAAATAAACCTAGCTAAGGTTAAAGCCGTTATAAAGTAGTAATAACTTAAAATAGTTAAAAACGTTTAAGTATTTATTAGGTTTATAAATTTTTACTAATAATTTATATACCGCTTTTTTTAAATTTTAAGACTACTAATTAAGTTAATATATAATACTATAAAAAAGATTATATTAATACCTACTACTAAAATAGTCTTTAAGTAGCTTAAACGCGCTTTTGTTATTACTTTAATATTTATTTACTTTAACCCTAATACGCGTATAATTATAAAAACTAATACGTCTAATTAAGTTATTACTAATATATTCTTTTAGTATAAAAACGACGTCCTATAGCCTATTATCTTTTTTTTAATAAAAATAAAACCTATAGAGCTTAACTACCCTATTTATAATAAGAAGCTTATAGTAATTATTTACGCTTTTAAGAAATAATAACTTAAGCTTACTAGTATACTTAACTCTATAAAAGTATTTTTTAACTATAAAGCTTTAAAATATTTTATAATAACTAAATAGTTAAATCGCCGGTAAGTCTAATAAACTAAGTATTTATTAGAATTTAATTTTATAATTAAATATAGATTAGGTAAAAAAAGTATAAAATCTAATACGCTAATATAATAAACTAAAGATATCTTTATAAATATATATAATAATTAAATATAGTACTAGCGGCAGGTATTATTATTTTTTAAATAATTTAAACTACGCGCGTATATTACGTATAATAATAGCTTTTAATACACTATATATTTAGTTAAAATCTTAATAAATATAATAGAGTTAGACGCTATAAATTTATTTTAATAGATTTATAAAATTAGTAAAGAGCTATTTATTTCTAATAGTTAAAATAAGGATACTATTTTAAAATTTTATAATAGTTATAAAGATACTAATAACGTAAACCTATTAGAGCTACTTAAAGCGGCTAGTCTCTATAATAATATTATTAAAACTATAGTTAATATTATAAAGAGCGGCGCGCGTTATATATTTTATTAATTTTATTATAAATTAATTAATATACTTCGCGAGCTTTATAAAGCCGCAGTATAATACAATAATAAAAACTTAATAAATACTAAATAGCTTATATATAACGAGGCTATATATAAGTAGTATAAATTTTAAACTTTTAAAAATTATACTCCTTTCTTTTAGTAAGGGTAAAATACTCTACTAAATACAGCAACGCTCCGCTTATACTTTAATTATATATCTATAGATTAGTAACTACTCGTAATTATTCTTAAGGTTATTAGTAATTACTACTTATAATTATATATAATATAATTAGCCTAGGGGGTTACTAGGCGTATAAACTTTAAGACTAAAGAGAGTTATTAGGCTATTACCTAAAGCCTATATAACTAAATATCTAGCCTTTAAGTAAGTTTAGCTATCTATCCTACACTCTATACTATATTATTAACTCTTACCTAAAAATACTTTACCGTATTATATTTTTATAGGTCTTTTTTATCTCTAAAACGTCTTATTATTATACTAATCTTAGCTAGATTACTACCTATTATACTACCTATTATACTAACTACTTTTAGTAGTAGTAATACTCTAAGTAAAAATAAAGTCTAAAATTAACTAAAACGTAATTCTTCTGTCTACGTATAGCTTATTAATAAGTTTTACGCTAACCTACGCGTACGCGACCTTTTAGTAAAAAATAGCTTTCTTAAATATATTATCCTTAGCTACTTTAAAGCCCTTTTTAGTATACTACTATCCCCTATAACTATATATATAGTTATATAAGGATCCTAAACTAATAAAATAAAGGCTATATAAAAGTAGGTAGTTAAAAAAGAAAAACTAAAAGACCTAGCGTTATTAAAGGAGCTAGAGGTAATAAAATAATCTAAAAAGTAGGCTAATAAAATAAAATAGATTTATTAGTATGCTTATAAGATCTAAAAAAAAAAAAAAAAGGCTTAAGTGTTATAAACTTTAAAGTAGCCTACTAGGGCGCGTAAATTAGGTAAGTATACACTCTTATTCTTATTTAGCGAGCGTTACTAACCGGGCGGTAGGTATTATAGGCGGTATAAGTACTAATAATAGTAAATATAGCTTCTCTTATTCTATAAGGCTACTAAGTAAGCTAGATATATACGTAATTTACTTTAGTAAGCCTTTATAGTATTATTATTTTAGTAAAAAGTTTAATAGGTACCGTAAAGGCTTACGCGGAATTAAGTAAAAAAATATTACTTTAAATTACGTAATAAGTCTATAATAACGTTATTAGTTTACAATATTAGTAGATAGGGTAAAACGCAATAAAAATAAAATATAAAAGAATAAATAAACCTTTTATACTCCTACTTAGGAGTTTTATTATAAATAAAATATTTATATTAAGTTATAAAACTACCGCCTTAATAATAATTTATTATACGTTAATAATAAGGTTTTTATTTTATATAATAAGGAGTTTTATACGCGTATTATATAATTATACTATAATAACTATACCGCCAGATATAATAGTAAGTATAAAATATATATATAATTATTATAATACTATTATTAACTATATTATATAGATAGCATTGCGTAATATATATATAACTACTTTATTTACGCTAAAGTAAAATTAAAACGCGAAAGTAAATATAATTTATTATACTTTTTATTTATACTAGATACTTATTAGATAAGTATATCTATTAATTTTATTATATTATTACCTAAAAGTTACTATAACGGTCGTAATTATAGATATATTATAATTTTAGTTAACTAACTATTTAAAAAAAATAAAATTTATACCTCTAACGTTTTTTAATACTAAAGCTTATATTTAGACTTTTATTAAATATATCTAGCGTAAAGAGAAATACTTATTAAAGTTTATAACTAATTATAGTACGTAATTTATATTTTAGTTTTAAAAATAACTATATAAAAGGGTTAGTATAATACTAAAGTTATTTATAGTCTTCTATTTAGAGACAAATAAATAAATAGAAATTACTAATTAAATATTAAAAGCTTATTTACGCTACTTTATTAATTATAAGTAAAATAATTAGATAGAGCTATTACCTATTATAAAATTTAAAGTAAATAATAGTATTATATTAATAGATACGACGCTATTTAAAGTTATAAAAAAATACTTATTACGTATAGGTACTAAACCTCTTAGTATACTACTAAAAAAATAGAAAGTAATATGCAACGCGTAGACTATAAATAAACTTTTTATATATATAAACTATATAAGATAATAACTACGCCTAGTACTAACGTAGGTATAAATAAAAATAAAGAAATATACTAATAACTAATAATTATTAGCTTTAGAGATTTATATAGGCGACTAAGTTATACTTAATATATATAATATCTCTAGACGTTGCTCTAGAGAACTAAAAAATAAAAACTTTAGACTATTTAAAATTATAAATATTTATAATAAGTAACCGAATAACTGCTATAGTATAGGTTAAGTTTTTAAACTTAACTTTACTAATTACGCTACGCTTAAGGACGTCTATTTTTAGTTTTACTTATAGTTATTCTATCTATAAAATATAATATTATTACTAGAGTAGCGGTAAAAACTATAAGGGCTAATTACTATAAAAAAAGACCTACTAGTTTATAATATTAAAGCGATACTTAATTATAAAATTAATAAATATATAATTAATTCTAATACTAGTTGCAAAGGCTTACTAAAGTTTTTTATTAAATAAGACAATTTTAATAACTCTAACTAGTAATCTTACTTTAATATTATAGACTATTAAGAATACTTTATAAAATACTACTTATATTACTTATAAACGCCTTAATAATTAAGTATATTCTTTTTAGAGGCTTACGATATATAAATAGCTATTATTTAGCTTACAATAAATAAATAATTAACTAATATTAAATAATAGTAAAAGGCTAAATATAATTTAATAGATAAGTAACAGATAATTAATAAATAATAAGGTATAGCTAGTAGATAAATAGTATAATAAAATTATAAAAATAATATAGCTTAGCACGAAGGGCTCTCTTAGAGGTATAAATAATAAATAAAAAAAGTTATACTTACCTATTATACTTATAATTCTAATAGTTAGGTTATAATAAAAGCAGCTTTATAGTTTATTATTTAAGTAATTATATATTTTACTGTTTTAACAGAAATATTTTACTTTTATAAGTATTTAACTTTGCCCTATTATATAAAAGTTAAGAATAGATAAAACTAATTATAAAGCTTTAGAGATAAAGTTTTTTTTTAAAAAAAATAGTATTATAGGTATAAAGGCGCTTTTTACTTAGGTATAAGCGCTAAAACGAGTACGCCTACGCTAGTAAAGCTAGCGTCTTAATATATACTTTTACTTTACTTTAAAATACTTAGTAAGCTCTCTATACGTAGATTCTTATTAAATATTAATATTTAATATTTACTTTTAAGCCTCCGTAACAAGATCTTATAGTATATATAATACTTTTTTTTCTAATTAAGTAGTTACTAATAGTAACTTTATTATATAATTTTTTAGCTTTAAAAAAAAAGTAACTATATTAAAGAGTTAGATTTAACGTTTTATTAACTTCTTATTAATATTCTTATTAATATATTTTATATAAAGAGAGGTAAAGTATAGTATTAAAATACTAGTCTAAAAAAGGTATAGACTAAAAAAAGTTATTCCCCTATTAATATACTTAAGAATATACTTAGGGATATACGCCTAAACTAGATTATAAATATATTTATTAAAATTATTTTTAAACTCCTTAAGCTTACTATATATTTTAATTTTATAATTAATATTTTTATAATTACGTATACTGTTAGAATAACTATACTCTACTTATACGAAGTAATAGTCGTCTATAATATTATAGTAAATAGAAAATAGTATAAAATAATAAATAATAATAGTTATATCTTTATATATATATTATATTCTTCTCTCTGCTATCCGTGCGATAGCTAAATAAAGATTTTACTTACTAGTATAGATTATATAATTATATAACTATAGTTATATAATTTATATACTCCGTATTACTAGTAAATCTATTTAGGTTAACTATTCTACATACATATACGGTGTATTTAAAAATAAAAAACTTTTTAAATAATATTTACTTAATTTTTTATAGCTATAACTTATTAGTACTAGTTATAGCTATAATTTTATTATTATTTATTTTAGGCTATATACTATATTTTTTATATATATTTTTTATATAGTACGTGTGTTGTTAGTAAAAAAATTTATATTTATAATAATTTAATAAAGGAGAAAAAGTTATAAAGTCTATTTTATAAATAATATAGGTAGCTAGTATATAACTTAGTACTAAATTTTAATAGTAATAAAAGGAGAAGATATAAGAACTGTAGGCGATTGTACGCTTAATAACATAACAAAAGCCCCACCTTAGGCCGCCGCTAAGGCCCCGCTAAGGCACGGACGTGTCTATTCCTTGAAGCCCTCGGAGTGCACAACCAACTCGATCCATCCTCTCCTTTGACACGTATCATTATGACTTGCTCTACGGCCCAACCGTCTCACCCACTATCCTTCGATGACGAAATTGCAGCCCTCGCTCTACAGCTGGAAGAGATTGGCGTATACTCTCAGGCTGCAAAGGGAAAGTACGCAGCGGATCATCCTCCGGATCTCGAGCTTGCGTACTCCAACTTTCAGGAAGAACTCAAACAATACCAGACGTTTCTTGAAGACCAGAAGCTCGCTCGAAGCATCGGAGCCGCTGTCTACCTGGATGGCCCGGTCATAGCGGAGTTGACAGCGCAAGAGGCTCAGTCCTACGAGGATCGTCAAGTCGCCCTCCAAACGAGCCACGCTAATACGGAGTACGAGAATGCTCCTCAAGTAGCGTCCAATTGTACCCGCGATATTGTAAGCGATTGGGTGCTCGCCGCAACCGCAAGCCAATATGCGGGCTCGGTGATTGACTTCTCGGATGACGAAACCGAAGCCGGCCCGTCCATGAAATATGCTGAGCGTCAGGCGGACGCACTCGATAAGCTCGCTAAAGAAGTCCAGTGCGTTGCCTGCCGCGAGGGACGGTCGTCAGGCCTTGTTATAACGGTGCCTTGCGGCGACAAGTACTGCCCGGACTGCCTCAAGCAGCGTTTTATTTTGGCTATCAAGGATGAGAGCTTGATGCCTGTGAGATGTCATAAGAAACCCATTCCACTTTCCCTGATCTCTCGCCATCTCTCAGCCGAGGAATTAGAGGCGTTCGAACTGGCGCAACTCGAATTTTCCACCGCGAATAGAATCTACTGCAGCAATCGCGATTGCGGACAGTTCATCCCACCTAGGCAACTCACGCCTGGAACCAACAAGGCGAGCTGTGAGTATTGCGATGCTGTGACCTGCGGGATATGCAAGAACCATTATCACGAGGGCGAGGACTGTCCAGACGACCCCGCTCTGCGTGAGACGCGCCAGCTGGCATCCGGTATGGGCTGGAAGACCTGTTACCGTTGCGGGAGCCTGGTGATCCTAAGGAGCGGCTGCAATCATATGACGTGTGTCACCAAGCGTCGCCTTTTCTAGCTCATCCAAGACTGACGCGAATTGCAGGTGCCGTTGCAGCGCGGAGTTCTGCTACGAATGTGGTACTAAGTGGAAGCAATGTCGTTGCGACTACGCCAACATTGGCAGAATGCTCGAGCGCGCAGAAGAGATTGTAGACCGCGATGCTACCGTCGACCTACCGGTAATGGAGCGACGACGTCGAGTGCAACAAGTGCAGAACGAGCTCATGGAGAACCATGAGTGTGAACACTCGGGGCGGTTCCGGCGCATCGAAGGGGGTGGTAGACGGGGCTTCCGTTGCGAGATGTGCGGTACTAGGCACTGGAAGTTTATACTGCAGTGCCGGCACTGCCCGATTCAGCTGTGTCATGAATGCCGCTGCAACAGGCTCTAGATATGGCGGGTGCATCATCGCCGAATCGCTGTAGCGGGGCTCCATAGATATCGAACGGTTTTGACGAGAAGCCGGTAGAACTCGCTCAATTCGCAGTTGGGCTCGCCTCATCGCCTGCTTCTCTTAGTCCTAAACACCTAAATAGCTGACATGGATGATACAGCGAATAGCTTGTCGGTTTGATTGCGTCCACCCGCTGACTCTTCCAAGAAATGCCAGGCGACTACAATAAGCCCAAGCCTGGTTGTTTTGACCTCAGCTCCGACGAATATTTGCAGCATGTATGTGTGCTTCATATCACAATACCTCTTTACTACCGCACCAGCAGCTTCACGCACCTCTCTCCATTCTACTTCCCCGTCATCACACCCCTCAAACCCAATAGCCCCTTATCCTGTGCTCCTTGCTCGCCTTCCACCATACGTTCTCAAGGACAACCCCAGTCTCTTTTCCGTTCATCTTGCCAGCTTCGCCAGCTTCCTCTCCTTTCAAAGGTCGAGCTCTCCCAACCCACTCCAGCGATCCCTTGATAGCCCGCGCATCTCTCGGCCCGCTATGTTCATATCCCTGCTCAGCCTAAACAGGTACGTACCGCGGTATATGGAGCAGCGTAACGTGTACCTTCTGCAAACCCTTCATCCCCACGAGCGTATTCGCAATGTCATTCCACGTGAATGAAGTACCGCTGCGTTGTACAACTTCCCTGTATACGACCCCTCGTGGAAGGATGCATAGTGTAAGTTGCATAACTACGGTCTGGCGATCGTGAAGCCATGTGCTTTCTCGCGCCTCTTTTTGAAGTGGCGTGGAAGAATGGGCGGAGTGTCTTCGTACGCAAGGTTGACGGTTACAGAGCGGATGCAATTAAAGTGCGAGGGCGGGATGGAGGCGAGGAAGCGGCCCGTGTTATGGAAGGGCTTTCGGGAAGTACGGCGGAGTGGCTTTTTTAGAAGACTCGAAGAGTCTCGTTAAGGTCGATTTTAATACACAATTTAGCCGTAAAAGTAGACCTATTAAAACTAGTTAGTCTGATACTTAGTTATTTTTCACAAATAGTTACGAAATAGGAATGACTTAGGTATTAGATAAATTTACATAATAAAGTTATAATATTAAAGAGGAGTCATCTGGAGCACGGTGGGCACGTGACTCGCTAAATACCTTGTCTTTTCTAGCTGGAGGCGGTTGTAACACGTGCGCCAGGCAACCGAGTGTTGAGGTTATAGTCTGGGTCGGAACCGTGATTAACGGAAGGAGGACATGTAAAACGGCTGCGCACGCTGAATTTCGCCTAGACACCTTCAACTGCCTGCCAGAGCCATCTCATTCCTTTCCTTCATCCAATCCACGTTTCGCTGCATCCTCTTATACTTGACAACTTCTGCGAAAACTCACATCTCAATGAATCGAATTCTCTCCAGGCTCAGAAAAATCCTCTTCAGGTTCAGAAAGTTGGTAAAGCCTTCAACAAGGCTCGATCCTCCACCCGACCTATCCGAGACAGTAGCCATCCCCAGCGGCTCGATACCTAGGCGAGAAGTCTCACAAGCAGAGCCGGTCTGCGATGATTCCCGACACGATGCTCCGCTGATAGGCTTGCCTCCTGAACTACGACTTCAGATTCTTTCCACACTGGAGCTTGACCAACTGCGCGCTCTCGTCCACGCGTCGCCCGTCTTCCACCGAGACTATCGACATAGCCGCAGGTCTGTACTGTCAAAGTGCTTACAGGAGACGTTGGGGAGCGTCGCAGTCGACGCCTATGCCGTCTACCAGTCATCTTCGGACGAGTTTGCGGCCGGGAGGACCCACCAGAAGGTTACGCTGTTCACCCAGTCCTACCAGATGCGGCGTGCTTCGGCACATAATTCGGACTTCACCGCGCACCTCACCGAAGAGGAAGCCATCAGCATGGCGGCCTTTTATTTCTCCACTATCAAGCCCCTCGCACGTCGCTACATCGATTGGGCACTGACCAATCTCTCCGAGGAGACGAACGGCGCTCCAGATCGTGCGCCGCCCAGCAAAGCAGAGGCGACACGCTTGCTCCGCGCTCTGTACCGTTTCCAGCTATGCTGCAACCTTTTCGGCAACGGTCGCTTTAGGGGCTCGGGAGAGTGGAGACTCTCCTGGCGAAGGTTCCAGTCCATCGATATTCTTAAGCTGTTCCTCTGCCTGTTCGAGCCATGGGAGGTCGAAGAAATTGCGTGCTTCTACGCGTTCGCTAGGGTGACGTACGACCGCGTTTTCGACGCCATCCGCTGGGACGTGCATGAGGACAACCCGAGATTTGGAGACCAGCCGCGACCATCTACTCCGGAGGGGGCGTTCGACTTGGACAATCGCTGTAAGTGTAGCCCCCCCACCCGTTCCCTTCTCGTTTATGCATCTGGTGTGATGCCATCTAGCTCGTTGTTTAACACCGCTTCCAGATACCAGGGACCGTCTCTTACACGGCACACTCTCCCGCGGCTTGGGCCTACTGCACACGGTGTGTAGCTCGTGCAACCACGCTCACCTCGTCACAACAATGCAGGCACAAATCGCTTACCCTGCAGGCGATTTCCTTGGGGGCGAGTACTTGGGCGGGGCCTGGGGCGACACCGCCCAGTGGCAGCTCCGCCGGGAGCCCATCTCGCCCCGCGAGTGGAAGCAGCAGCTCCGCGAACCTCTCCTCTTCACCGGCGACGGCGACTCGGAGACCGAGGGGCCGCGCCCGCCGCTGGCCTGGACCCTCATGTGGCGCGGCACCTACAGCAACTTGTTCGGGTATTGCGTGCCAGACGCCATGCGCCAATGGGGGTACATCATGTGGGATGCTGCGCGGCTGGAGCGGACGGGCGCAGAGGAAGTGCTGGCGCGGCAGCTGGAGCAAGATTGGGAAGATTGGGATCCTAGGGACAAGGTCTTATAGGAACCTTGCTACTGTTGCCGAGTACGACGCTGAGGAAGAGTAACTGCTATGGATGTTGTCATTTGTGCTTGTCTGTCGCATGATCTGTTCTGGTCGGTAACGACGAGAAAAGAGACTCTGACTCCTATTGCTATGCAACGATAGTTCACGGTTCATCCGCTAATGTTCAACCTCTGTTCATATGAGCAACGCTACTCTCTAGCGCCGACGAGCATTTTGCAATTTCTAGTTTTCACTCCCTATCGCCTCCTAAGAACGACCACCACGAGCTAAATTCACAATCTCATAAGCAATGTCGGCCTTTGCAATACCTATTCTGAGGTAACACTACACCATACTGCAATGCCACAAACGCCACAGGCGCCACACCAATTCGTTCCCTCCAGGTGAAGTAACGCCCTAGAACAATCCACAAACAATGCCATTTATCCCACCTTTTCTTTTCCTCCATCCTTCCATTACACAGCCCGACCGATCTCACGGTGGCAGCACGCCCTTGTGCACCAAGTCCTTCCTGAGGTCCTCCTTCTGCTCCTCGCTCTGCTCATCCAGACTCAGCCTGAAGATGAGCTCGTCCGATTCCACGCTGCCAGGTTTCTATCCCGTGCCGGCGCCGCTCGCTCTTCCCCTGGCAATGCCCAAGCCTCGTGCCGCTCCATCCCGGTCGCTGACACTGCTCCTGCGCCCGAACGACCGACCCATGCTCTCGCTCCGGGAGCTGTCAATGCTCCTCCGCATGCTGGAACTACTGCTGCGGCGTCGCGCTCTCCGGGCCTCGTCTGGGTCGTGCGGGTTCAACCCACTCGCTCGGGCGAAGAGGTTGAGGATATCAGTGAGGCTGACTACGCCGCTGAGGCGCCCCGAGAGACTGGCGCCTGGGATGGCGGACGCGGATATGGCCGGTGCGGCGGTGCCGGAGAGAACTGGGGAGGGTATAGTAACGGCTGCTGGGGGTATGACAGGGAGAGGCGCGTTGGGGGCGGGAAGCGACATAACTGTAGAATTGACCAACGGAGTTGGAGGCCCAGATGATGCGGGAGATGGAGCATCGACGATCCACATGCGGTGGGAGCGGGTAGCTACAAGTTTAGCAACGGTATGCGCAAGGGTCGAGTAGGGAGTGATGTGGAACACCGGAAAAGGGTCCTTTCCGTCTTGTACCCCGCGTTCGCTGAGAATGACGCCTATGAAGTGAATGCAAGAAGACCGGAGAAGCGGTAGCGACGTGGTTTTGGTGAGGAGCTATAGCTATCAGCTTGCGACGATCTGAATAAACCGAAGACACTTACCCTGACGTCGACATGGGAGATATTACCAATGACGTTGTTTTGGACGTCTAGAACGGGTAGAGAGCTAACGCCTTCGTTGTTCATCAGTTCGAGCGCGTCGGTTAGAGGTCTGTCGCCACTGAAGAAAGTTAGCAAGCGCCCAACCCAGGTACCATGTTCCGTATTCTGGGCGTCTCAGAGTACAGCAGAAGACGTAGAAACTTACTTGATAGCGATGACCGATTGCGTTCCCAGGTTCAAGTCCTTGATGAGCGAAGGATATAGCTGATCCACCACAGGAAAGCATTGTCGGTTGTCCCAGAAGAACTGTAACAGCCGCAGCTGCGTCAGTATACCGACCACATTCGTAGTCCCCTCTTGCACGACCAGGACACGATGGATACCACTGCCAAACACCTCCATAGCCTTGGCCAAGTCGGCAGACGCAGGCAGCGTTATCAGAGGCTCCTTCTTGCCCAGCTCCTTCACATCCTTGAGCGGTATGGGTTTTCCTTCTCGGCCTTTCTTGGCCAGCTTGTCGAAAGAATCCACGTCACCTTCCTCGGGCTGCGCTAAGCCGACAACGACGAGCAGGTAGCTGTTCAGGTCGCTATAATCGAAGGTGCCAACGGTCGTAGAGGACGATTTGTCTTCGCGGAGCAAGATGACATTGGGTGCACCAGATGCTATGAGAAGCTGTTCCTGGTCAGTGTTTCTTCTCGAGACCGGTGCATGCCGGCCTCTGTGCAGCACATGCTAGGGAGGAATATGGAGAGTTTTTTACTCACATTCGTCGCCTCCTCGACGCTAGTATCCAGCTCCACAAAGCGCACTTGGCCCTCATCCACCACCTCGCCTACCTTCACCGTCTTCCAATCCCTCCCCACGAACTTGGGATCACCGCCCTTTGTCGGAGGATTGTTTAGCAGATCTTGTAGCGCCTGCTGCGTGAGCGAGGGCTGGCGGGAAGCGCGCGGCGAGTGCGGCATGCTACGAATGTTCTCTACGAAGCTTGAGCGGTGCCCCGTGTTTATCGGGCTGGCGCCCATCTGCAGCGGTGCGGGCGGCGATCTTGGTGAGAGCGAGGGCGACGAGGCATTGGCTACGGAGCGCAGCGGGGCAGGTGCGTCTTTCTTCGCATTTGCGTCGCCGTGGTCCGTCATTGCGGCTGTGATAGCCGGGGGAAGGACGTCTGAGGCGGGGTGCGCGGGGTGATTATGCGTGGGCGCAGCGGTGTATACGATGGTGCAAGCGAGAAGTCACAGAGTTAGGTTCGGGCGGTGCGATAGGAGGTGAATGGTAGCAGGCGAACTGGTCACCAGGCGCGCAAGCAAACATTCGATGATGCGGAGGAAAGCTCGCCGCGTCTACTCGCCCCGCAAACAGAAGGCGCGCCTCGCCTGATTGGCCGCACGACCAGCCCGATAACATTTTGAGCTTGCCTGTTGTGAACGCCAAGGACTGATCCCAACGTAAACAAGCACAGATTAAGTTTTTGAGTGAGCAGTATCATGTACTGAATCATCCCTACGTAGACGAGACATTCACATGTTAGCGCGCGCTGTCAATGGTGGCGAGTAAGCGGTGATTATTTCCAGTGGCGTCTCGAAGCCCTCACCGGCATCCAGGCCAGCATACTACATTGTCATGAAGATGAAAGCAAGCCGCTCAAGAATCTAAATCGCCAGTATTATCCCAGCTACAAAGACCGGCATAAACTCCGCCCTTGATACTGTAGCTATACGCATACACCTAGGACAGATTACCTTTCTCAAGGTTTTGCCGTTTCAATATTACTCAACATGTATATACAGGTCACGCATTAACCAGTGTATCATAGCACAAGTCCAGCCAGGAGCATTCTGCCAAGGCTAAAAGTCAACAGTGCGCCGTAGAACTCGGCATATCTTACATTCTCCATCACCTCCGACCATTCCCATTTACCCAGGTCATCATGTATACCCAACCCCATCTTCACACATCCAACATGCTGATGATCCTCTGCTGTGGCCCCGCTCCCGGATTTTGCAGCGTCGACGTCTGCCTCGGTGCGGATTCCACGCTCGCCGGGTCGCTCCTTCCGCTTGTCGGGACGGCTCTATCCGTACGCTCTCTCGTACCTGTTTCTGGACTCTCGTCCCGGAAAGGGTCGCGGACAGGTCGAGTCGCACTTCGTTGTCTGATAGAACCAATACTCCCCATCTCAATAGCCTTCCCATCATTCCTTGCCGTCGGCCGCCCACCCCCAGTTTCAGTCGTCAATGTAGTCATATTCCTCAACCTCTCGTCATCGTTGGCAAACCGCGTGGCCACGTTGCGATCCCACCAGCTCGGCTTCCTCACAATATTGAGCTCAGCGTCCAGCACGCGGCCACGCGCAACGCGTTGCTTGATAAGTTGCTTGTCCTCGTTGTCCTCTCTCAGCCCTGCGGCGTTGTATACAACGAGGATGAGCAGAACGGGCGCGTATCCCAAACCGAAAGGCCATCCCATGGAAACATCCTGGTTGAAGATAGACAGGTCCCAGGACCACGCCGCTGCAACGCCGTACGCTACCCTTACGCCCAGGAATCCGGCGTTGAGTAGTAGCTTCTTCGGACACGCTGCCAGCTTGCCGTGTTTATACACGCGAATAGAGTGATGGAGAGAAAACACGACAACACCCCACGCGCATACTGCTAACATGGCACCGGCCTTGTTCCGCGCATCGGTAGCCGCCGGCCTCGCCACAAACCACGACTGCTCAGGCGTATTCTGCCGCTGCACCGGCGTCCAGCTCCGCGGGATCGTCAGGAAGAAAGTGAGCCAAGCAAAGAGGTAAAACACCAGCGGCGCGTAGAACTCGATTCTGCTGCGGCGGTCGTCCTGCGGCATCCCGTACGGATCTGCATCCACGACCTGTCGCTCTTCCCAGCTCCCCCAGTGCCGCGTTCCCTCCCACACCATGGCCAGCGCGCCCGGGGCCATCAGCGTGAAGAAGAAGGATTGCAGGATGATCGGCATCTGCTGCAGATAGTACCGGTCGACGTCCACGCCGGTGAAGAGCGAGATCATCGCGCACGCGGATACGAAGAGCATCCAGTACCACTGCCACCGTCTCCCCACCAGCTTGAACCGCTTGTCCTCGCGGAGGTACTGCGCACCGTGCTTTTTTAGATTCATCAGCGTGAACATTATGCTCAGCCCGAATAGCACGCCGAACGCTATCGAGACCTTGCCGCGCGTAGATATGCCGTAGTATGGGACGTAGCACGTTGTTGCGTGCAGCCAGGTCCCGTTGTCCAGCATACTGGGCTTGAAGCCATCGAAGATGAGGTAGCAATCCGAGCCATTGGAGATGGTGTTGTTGGTGTAGAGCTCATAGTGGTGGGTGTTGAGGGCGGGGATGCTGAATTGCACACCGTTAATCGTGGTAGTAGATGAGTTGGCGGCGCTGGGTGCAAACTCAAGGAGCGCCATGACGGCTGTGACGAGGACCGTTGAAACCTGTGGGCTTCGCGAAGCTGGGCTGAGCCAGCTCTAAAGCTCCGGTGTACTCCTTCCGCGCTATTTGACGTAGAGCCCTCAGCAAGCGGCTATTCCATTACCTATCCTGGGGTAACTTAAACCAATGCGATGACGGAAGTGATTATCAATTCCAAAGCCCGAGCACACGTGGTGGGAACCGCGGCTGTTGTGCAAAAGCGCGACCTGAGTACCATCTCTTTTGCCCTGTGAGTGTGGAAAGTGCCGGAACGTTCAGGCGAGGTGCGATTATCCGCGCAAAAGGTCGACAAAGGACGACTCAAGCCATGCCCACGGAATGGAAATGGCCCCAAGGCGCGTCAGCACCTCTGCGGATGTCGGCGCAAGCTCACGGCCGGAGAGCGACGGAGGTGGATCGTCGTTCCTTCCGAAGTCGATCCCGTGGTCCGTGCTGTGTGAGGTCTGTTTCATGTTCCGAAACCACTAATACTAACAGATCAGATCTAACGGGCGGCCTAGAGTACTTCAACAGACCTTTAACGCGCAGTTTATCTTTCCAATCATATAAAAAGAGGTAAAGTGTAGCGTCGAGACTATCTTTCCAATAGTACACCCAAGTAGTTGCTACGCGCTATTTTTCAGACCACCTCGTCTAATACAAGCGGAGACTCTGCACGCACCACTGCCGAGCCATTGACGCACTTCCAAACAGACGAACCCGGTTCTCAGATATCGGAAAGCAGTGTGCATTACACAGCGCAAAGGGAGGTAGGTAACGCGATGAACGACTCTGGTATCCAACCCTACGATCCAAAATCGCACCATGCTGCTCATAGGCAAACAAGCCATCGGAACCAACTCTCGCTCTTGCAATATGTACAGTGGAAGCACACTCCAACCCTTTCGTCAGTCGTAAAACAGAGTTCCCTTTTTCTTTCCCAGCCCTCCTATCCAGGCCGAGCTGGCCCCACAAACTCCTAGTCTCATACGTAAGGAAACTCGTGTTCCAAGTACCGTTATGCACAGATCTACATTCGGTATTGAAGGTTGACATCTGTTGCGCAAGTCAGCACATGAGCGGAGGTTTGGATGCGACGGCGACTTACCCAAGGGATGACTGCAGCTTAACTGCGGCTTCTGGCTGTACTTGCTCTGGAGCTCGTCACGGATGCTGTTCAACAGCTGCACGTAGCTCTGGTTCGGGTTCTTCTTCAGGGCCGTGATGAAAGCCCAAGACATAGCACCGGTAGCTTCGCCCCCAATAGAGGCATCAGCTGAAGTCTGTGTATCCTTGGAACCGCTCCACATGATGACATCCGCCGGGCTTGTCTTTGTCCTTAGGTTTTTCTGGTATACATTGTCGCCACGCGTAACCTTCTTGAACAGGCTGCTAGCCGTTGACACCATGCCGCCAATATCGTTGCGTGCGTACGACGACACAATGCCCAACAGGCCTTGGCCAGCTTCCTTTGCCAGATTTGGCTCCTTGACAACGCCGGCGGTGGAGTAGATGTACGGCAAGTCGAGTGCGGATCCAGAATGGCAAGAATCAAAGATAGCCGTCAATCGGACGCCTGGTTGCAGTGGAGAGACCATTATACGGTGCATCTCGTCGTCAACAATGTGCCCTGCCGTCCGGAAGTCGACAGGATAAACAACCTCGTCGTAGCCGTCTTCCTCGTCGCCGTCCAGATCTTTGGTCTGCCCGCCGTGTCCTACCGTTGTCAGTTTGGTTCACCGCGCCTGCTTTGCCGAATCGTACCTGAGTAGTGGAAGAATAGCGAGTCATTCGGGCGAGCGTCCTTGACTAACCAATGCATTGCTCGAAGTATATTGGCCTTGGTGGGCTGGCTCATGGGGTTCTGCTGGTCGTCGGTCAAGAGCACCATGTCCTCCCGCTTGTAATTGAAGTGGGTATTTAGGTACGTGCTCATGTTCTTCACGTCGTTGATGCAGCCCCGGAGCTGCCCTCGTTGGCCGAAGTAGTTGATACCAATGAGTAGCGCTTTCCGACGTCCATTGCACGCCGAATATTGGAAGGAATAGTTGCTAGGCGCGCCGTGCCCGAACATCTGTGGTGTTGTTGGTGGAGGTGGAGGTCCGCCAGGGTTGTTGTACTGTTGCTGGGCTGGGTCCATTGTCAGTTCAAGCTCATCGAAAGCGACAATGTGCGTACGTGGTGGTGCGTTATACTGTTGTGGAGGCGGCTGCGGTGGCGGTGGGCCGTAGCCTCCATATTGCTGGGGTGGCGGGGACTGCCTATGCATCAGCCTGGCTCTTCCTACATGCTCCAGAGAAGAGGAATGTCGTAGACGTCACAGTCGCAAATAACATGTAGTCAGTGACGTCCCCGACATACACAATACAATGACGGGAAACTGCAAGAACCAGACGCCAGACCAGCGTCGATTTCTTCCTTTCCAGCCTTTGTATTGTATATCCCTGGGCAAGACAGCGTGAATTGCGACTGCGAAGACTGTCCGACTTATCTCTTCGCCCACTGTCGCCCCAAACGCACCTGGTGATATCCGTATTGTTGCGGCGGCGGTCCTTGCTGGTACCCACCGTTATACGGCGGCTGTGGTGAGGGTGAAGGCTGGTATCCGCCGTACTGCTGTGGAGGTCTGCCCAACATCCGTCAGCAAGCGACGCCCAACGTAACATCCAAAGCCATCACTCACGGGGGGCCATAGTTTGGTGCCGGATAGCCCTGAGGCGGGCCGTAGTTCTGCTGTGGAGGCGGGGCGCCGTAGTTTGGGGCGTACTGCTGGCCCGGATAATAAGACATGATTGTTGTCGCGGTCGCGGTGTTTGTTGCCTGTGGCTGGTGTACGACGACGCGGGGAAGAAGCCGGGGGACGCGGGAGCCGATCAGGCGCTCGAGCGGCGGAGAGGTCGAATTATAGCACGCGCGCCTCCACGTCTCGTCTCCGGGAGGTTTGCGTGTGTGTAGGAGGAACAGGTCAGACGTGAGAAGCCGTGTAAGAGTGCGGCTGACGGGCGAAGGAGTGGCTCCGAGATTTGTGCTGTTCGCGGATGAGACGCGGGGTCGGCTGTTCGCTGGTTGCAATTGGCTGCAGGGCTGAGAGACGTCTCGGATGCCCTGGGACGAAGAAGTCCTGCCACGAGCTCGGCACAATCTGCTGGGCACAGGAAGGGAAGTGCGGATGAAGATCACTTCGAAGAAGGGAAGCGCGCGAGAACAATGGGACTTTAAGGGGTAGGCCGTGTGTAGATGCCGTCGTGGGCGCGGGTACGCCTTCGTTGCTAGCTTCGAACGGCGGATATAAGCATCCGGCGTTGGTTTTTCCTTCACAGATCACCATTATGATCATGGAGTGCCCCGCGCAGTGCATATATAGCAAACAAACCACCAAGTGTTACACCGAGAATCTGTGAATGATGCACACACTGGCATCCCCAACGCCTAGAGTACGAGAAACCCATGCCTGAACTCGAGCCACGGCAGTCCAAGTCGCCGTCTTCTACCCTGCCCTATGCGCCGCTTTTTGCAAAGCCACTGCCCAAAACAATACTCCACGCTCATTTCCACCAGACACAGTAGAGGATCCAACCCTACCCGGCCTAGCACCCATGCACAATGCAATCTTCTTACCGCTTCAAATCTACAAAGCCTTGCGTACCGCCAAATCAGGTACGAGATGAAAACGTCTGCCGCCTTCGTGCATAAGCGAAATCGGAGCCTCGCCGAACACAGCAGGTATGCGAGCTCGGACTTACGGGCATGCCGAGTATGACACGGTGAAAGTCGTATCACGTTGATTCGATGCCCCCGGGGCCGATCTAACACTAACAACCACAACATACAACTTCTATCCCCGGCGAACACGCGCAACTCAACCATCCTCACTCGTACCTTTGTAGATAAACTTGCGGTAAAGCTCTGCGTGCATCAAAGACAGAACCCTAGCTAGTGCCTCTCCCAAACTTCCAGCTCCTCCCGTCCTCCAATGGCTCCCTCCCGCTCACCCCAATCTCCGCACCCCCTCCTACCACACCCAGCTTTCCCTTTCCGGACCCCTGTACGTGCTCTTTCTGGCCCCTCAACCGCTAGTCTGCCGGACTACAAGACACGCATGCTAAACGTTCCAGGCCCGTTGCAGTGGGTCCATGTGGCTTGCGTTGCGCTCCTAAGCGAACGGTGAAGACCGAGACGTAAACACTTAATTTGCTGCGCGTAAATTTCTTGCCAGGCTTAGAACCACGACACGTTACATTAATCTGTCAGAGCATCTGCAAAGCTGTTCTCGCAGCCTATTAGAGACGGGGGAAGTTCCAAATTGTGTGTAGTCACCGTGGCATCGCACATACAGCCCTGGCATAAGGCTACCGATCATGGGGATACCGTCTGAGCCTCCATGCATGCTGACGGTCGATTTTTCCAGGCGTGGGGAGATCTATTCCTAGGCAATCGTGCAGGACGGTTAGGTAAAGGTAGTTGGTAATTTCGGGATCTGTGTTATGTAGACCAAAAATGCCCACAGCAAAGCACTCTCTTCTGCACTGCCGAGCTGTGTATCACGCATCCTTGGATAAGGCACAATTACATTCCGCTCGCTCGAGACTCCATCGTTCAACAAAGCAGCCAATTCTTAGTACGGATAACCTCTATATAGGTTCGTCGTGGACGACCTTTAAATCATTTGACTGAGCCTCACCTATTGCAACACCTGATTGTATAGTGTGTATGCGCACCTACGACGGCCTCGCACACCGATACGTTCAAGGATAGAAACACCTGTCCCACGTCTTGCAGTGCGGCGCTGCAGATGCAAAGCATCACGATCCCTGCACCGCGTCCCTCAGCCTCGCCTCCCGACCATAAGCCGCGACCGGTCCCTTGACCGCTCCACAGTGTAACGGGTCAGATCCCCAATCGCAGCCCATTCCCACCGTAGCCAGGCCCAACGCCGACACGGCAAGCACATCACGCGAAGGAATCCCGGCATGGGAAGAACGTAATCCTCCAATGGAGGACGGGTATATCATTACACTCCTCTCATCTAACCGTACCGCTCCTCGTCTTTACGCCTGCAAGATGGCCCTGCCCATTAAACGCATCACAGCTACAAAATAAGCAGAACGTGCCAGCGTAAATATAACAATCACTCCGTCGTACAAACCATCCCGTCATCCAGCCCCAAAATAATAAAGTCTTGCAACGCGCACCCCGCTATGCTATGAAAACTAAAGAAATAAACGTCGCGGTCGTGGACCGCGGAGACATGCCGAACGCAAAGATGAGCGTAAAAATTACAAAAATGTGTATATGGTCGGTCAAAACATCGAGTGAGGCCGTTCGCGGTATCGCAGTTTCGGTCTGGATGAATGGAGCGTCTTCAGCCGTCGCATGGTACGCCGGAGAGGGGTGATTCCTGTCCGGAGCAAAGATCATCCGTCAGCAACTGCATGATACGAACGTGATCAAGGAGAAGAATAATATCAGGAGATGGGCTCGGAAGCTTGGAGGGCTTCGCTCGCACCATCGTTATCTTTTGCCGGCGAAGGCCTGTTCGCTTCCGCAATAACGTCGGCGTCTCGGTCCTCGCTGGCTTCGCGTTCCGCATATATTTTGTTCTTCAGGGCTTGTGCGGCGGTGAGAGAATCGATGTATGTGCGGAACTTGACGATTTCGCGCAGTAGGTAAGAAGATTTGCGCTCCCAGTTGGCCATAGCCTTTGCGGCATTGGGATGACGTGGAGAGAACTGGTCATGTCAGTGAGTTCGAATGAAATGCTGTAAATATGACGTACTGCGATGAGCATAGGAGCCCTCAATTCATTGTGGCGAGCTAGCTCTGCTTCAATGTTCTTCACATAGTCGGTCAAGGCGCGCAATTGATCCACTTCCATGAGGTTACTGGCCATCATGCTAGACGTTGGCGGACTCCAGTCATTGAGAGTGACCTTGTCTCCTGGGAGACGTGCTTTCACCATACCTGTCGCATGATCCACAGAGCTGCGTACTGAACTCGCCATACTAGGACGACGAACATGGCCGTGGACCGATGCGTTGCTTTGCGGGCGTATCAAAGCTGAGTTGATGACGTTCTCGCCCCATCCATATTCTATGTTACTGACACCTCCCACGAGTGGTTCCTTTGATAACCTGGCTGACCAGTAGTTGGCAGTGGACACAAATTCCCGGACGATGTCAGGTGTGCCGACCTGGAAAAGATGAACAGCCCCCGTTGGTAGAGACAAAGCCCATACATGCGGTCGGGATTTTGAATAGCCGGGCGATGGGAGAGCGCTGGCGATGGTCTGCCGCAGAAGAAAGCTGTCTAGTGCCTCGGCATTATCCATCCAGTTGCCGCCACCCACGACGCTACCAGCAGAAGGACGCCACTTCTTTTGTCGCGCAGACTTTGCGTTCATGCTAAAGGAGAAGAGGCGCATGTAACCCTTTTCGATGACAGCGAAACACTCATTCCAGGTTCGATCTTTTGCCTTCTTATCCAAGGTTTCCAGGTGGTGCTTATGCTTCAATATCCCCTCTTTTGCCCAGGGTGCACCGGCAAGTTCCAGTGTTTCGTCTTCGAGAAGGGGTGCGGCGCGGGTGAACTCTTCATCGCTAGCAATAGTCATCCCTTCCTCACGAATGATCGCTTGGGAAAGCGCGTTGGCGAATCCAATGGCTTGCTGGTAGTCCCCGTGAGCAAAATGAGAACCAAGCGATTCCATCGACATGGACGTTTGGGTCTTCCCATATGAGTACTTGCTCCATGTACTTGAGCCTGCTGGGCTCCACACCGATTGGTCATCCAGGCTTGTACGACTGGAAGCGACGGTCGATGCCGGATACAAGCGCGGTCTTGAGCGGGTCTTGGAGTTCCAGCTCTTCCCCATACTGCGGAAGTCGGTTTGGGATCGACCACGATAGCTCATATTCTCAGAAGGAGCTTTGCTTAGCACACTCGGTGTGCGGCGGAGCATACCGCTGACAGAGAGGTTGTTGCTTGATGGTTGCTCATGAACCTGTAGAGATGAGGCGCCATGCAAAGGTAATCGTTGCTTTCGGATCGAGTCGTAGAAGTCTTTGAGCACGGTTTCAACGTGAAACTCCCATCCTTTCATTGGCCCGTTATACGGAGACCCAACTAAAAGGTTAGATTCAGATGCAGCAGGATCGAACCATATGCCTTCTGAGCCACTGCGATGTGGAGGTCGGAATGAAAGGCGACTTCGAGCCCTCCTATTCTCTGTGGGCTCCTCAAGGGCATCAGCAGCGGACATAACGCCATCGGCAGCCGGTGAACTCGGTTCCGATTTGTCGTTATTCCAAGGGCTATTCCACGGCAACGACCCTCTCCGGAACTGAGTAGACTGGGGTCGGAGGGTCTCTTCAGTTGCATCTTTTAGAGCATCTTTACATACACGGACGACAGTCGGTAGTGTATTCTTAACGAACTGGCTCCGAGTCATTCGCGATTCAATATCAGCGACATGTAGATCAGTGTTGAGCAATAGGATGGAGTAGCAGATGGTGTGCACGACGTCTTCATTATCGTTAGCGATGATCTCATCAAAGACATGAAACACTCACCAATTGCCTTGAAGCCGTGGTTAGGGTTGCATTCGCACCAACGCTCCGATAGACTCATAAGAATTCGGTCAACCTGCTGGGTCTCTGCTTTCAGCACAAGCTTGCCACAGAGGTCACGCATGGCGGCGAGCACGTTAAAGCCTGTCCAGTCGAACAGTTCCATGAAAGCTTTCCGTGTTCGCGTACTCGTTGCTGAAACGTTACCCAACTCGGCAGCTGCTGTGCCCTTTTGCACGGACGGGTCATCGCCACTGAAGATACGGAGAGCTCGTTCCCTGTCTGCATCGCTGGGTTCGGCATCACGGACACGCTGCTCGACGATGGCGGGCATAACGTCGGAGTCTTGGGTCTCTATCTGCAACGTCGGGAGGCTCGCAGTCGATTGTGCAAGTTTGTTAGCAGAAGCTGGTGCAGTTTGGGGCGGAGAGGCGGACAGCTCCTTCTCGAACGGTTTCTGTGCAGAGCGTGCGCCTTCCAAAGGAAGCGCCAGGTCTTCAATCTCGTCCCCTGCCAGTCTTTCTTCGGACGACGTGGGCTCAAGCCACACGCGCCGTGATCGGTTTGTGCTCTTTTTTCGGGCGGGTGCTTGCCCTTTCTTGTGGCTAGACGCCGTGATGACCCACCCATCTTCTTCCACCTCAGCCTCGGACGTCGACTGTGACGGAGGTGCGGTCTGCACATCAGCATCGCCTGTCTCAGCCCTGAGTAGCTTGCTGCGATTCTTCCCACTACTGTCATTCTTGCTTCCTGCGCTGGGTGGCCGCGGGAGTTCGGGTGTGGTGGGTCTCGGTGTTTCATCCGCATCCCCAAACGCGCCGCGCGCCCCGGACGGTGTTGCACGACCGCTACGATCCTCGTTGCAGCTACTGCTGTCTGCCAGGAAGGTATCCCCATGTGTGGCAGCGATGTTGGGCTTACGATTTTTTAACTTTAGCTTGAGCTTCGGGCTGTTTGTACTAGCTGCATGGTCAGCTATGAGTTGCTCCTGCTGTGAAGATGGCGGCCTGTGTTCGGCGTCACGTGGATCTGGCTTGACGCTTCGCACAGTCGCATCCTTATGCGGCTTGTAGCCAGGCGAAAAGCCATTCGGACGCTCTTCATCGGTCTTGCTAGCGACCTCTAGCGGAAGCTCTCCCGCGTCGTGGTACTGCTTGGTCGGACCTTCAACGTCGCCCAAATACGGGTTCATAACCTTGCGCAGACTGCTGATGCCGGGGCTCTGCTGCGGCTGGGGATCTTCAAGTTTGTGTTGGGTTAGGAGCTGGTACGGTACTGATGGCTGTTGCGGAGCTTCGGTCACCGACTTCTTCCTCCGCCTAAAGAAAGAAGAGTGTTTCTTTGCAAGTGTCGGCTGTGAGGGTTGTGACGTCTTCGTTTGTGCCGAACTTGCTGTTTGTGGAGGCCGTGGGGGCGGCAATTTCAACTGTGATGCAGTATTGTTTGACCCATGGGGTGTGGTGCGAGGCCGACTTTGGGAGTAGATAGAATCAACGTTAGCCGGACGATGGGTTGATGAAGCAGACGATTCAGTCAGGCGTGAAGCATTGGTATTAGTGGATGAGGTGGACAGTTGGGGCGATGATTTTGGCAAACCGCCACCAAAAACTCGACGGAAGAAGCCAGGTTTTTCTTTGGGCGCCGGAACGGGAGCAAGAGGCACGAGCGTGTGCTTCCGTGTAGCCACGGTTGGTGAGGGCGCGGGTGGATCTTGATATGTCGGGATCGGCGGCAAGTCTCTCAAACTGGCAGCGTTGACAAATTCTTGAGCTTGAAGCCGCATATTTGGTTCTTGATGGCTCTTGTTCTTGCGAAGCGTCCTGAAACTCGCAGCTGACCGCACACTATTCTTTCGCCGAGGCACAGGAGCCTGAGGAGACGTATACGGGGGTTGCGTCGGATATGCTACGGGTGACTGTGGCTCTTGTGCCCTTCGAGGCCCAGCAGGAATCGTGGGTTGCGGCGCTGCTTCATAATCGGGGTGGTAACCGGTATAGACCGGCCTGCTTCTGTCCAAGATGGACTCTGGCTTCGCTGGTGTAGTCCTCGAACCCATGTTTCCATGGTCGAAGCTTATGGAGCGACGATCAAGGCCTACACGGTGAGTACCCGTGGCACCGTTTCCAAAATCAACGCTCGAAGCTGCGCTGCTTTTGCTGCCCTTCTTTCCACCTCTGACGTGTCCCGCCTGGGGCACCTGGTCGTTTGTATGCCTGGGATCCGCCCACGCCCCTCTGAGGCTTTCTCTGCGGTTCATTGCAGTAGGAATGTTGTTGCTGCTGTTGCTCCTCCTTCCCCGCGCGTTGTGTATCGGGAAGCGAGACGTCGGATCATCGGCATGCAGGTTGTAATCGGAAGAATGTGACGAGGTGTACGTGTGGCCTCGATGACGGACGGCGTTCGATTGGGCGTATGAACCATCTGCGAAGAATACGTTGTCGTCGTCGTCAAAATTAGTATGCAAGGCAGCCGGGAAAGACGACACAGGCAGCTGGTCAAGTGAAAGCAGCATGTTATCCACGACGGAATCCCGCGTGCGGTCGGCAAACGCCAAGTCATGCGAGTCTCTGAGTGCCCCGTGTTGACTTCCCCTGCTCCGCCTATTGTCTACCGGGGTTGTGTCGTCGTCGAAAAATG
The DNA here is from genome assembly GCA_030770415.1 of Pleoardoris graminearum. Lineage (NCBI taxonomy): Eukaryota > Fungi > Ascomycota > Dothideomycetes > Pleosporales > Didymosphaeriaceae > Pleoardoris > Pleoardoris graminearum. Next base: position 350,777 of record JASEKS010000011.1, on the reverse strand, counting down.
TCTCCGGCTGCTTGGGGCGGGTATCCAGCGTGCGCACACCGGTGCTCTTCCCATGCGTTCTCGACGGACCCGTAGGTGTGGCAGGCCGTGGACCGTCCCGCGCCCTGTCTCTGCTGCCGAAGTGTGCCATCGCCGCTGCACCCTAGCCCTGAGTCCGGAGTTGTGTAATCTCGGTGATGCGCGTCCGCCTTCTTGCATACTCCGCCACGGCGACGGGGAGCAAAGCCTCCAAAAGGGCAATTCGTGCACGCTGCCCAATCTATTCAACAGCCCGGACCGAGTTGTGTTACAAGTCCCCCGGGCACGTAGCGGATTGGCGCAGACTCAATAGCGGGTAGCCGCGTTGTCGCACCCGCTCTCGTCGCGGGCGAGGGTTCGGAGGTGGCAAGCCAGCGCTGCTGGGCTTCGGTCGGGAGACGTAGCTGCGAGGAGCCGCGGGGCATAACACGACGACACGGCGTCGAGTTCCAGAAGCCCGGAAGAGACAAGACTGGGGGTCGCTCTTGTCAATTCTCGAAGTAGCGTCGTCGCGGATGTTTGGCGAGGGCTTCAGGGGTGTGGATTCAGTGGCACGGGCACGGCAGAGAAAAAGAGATGCCGCGAGCCGGGCAGCTACTGCAGACGCGATTGCAACGCAGCACACGAGCCCTGGGGCGCGTAGCTATCACATTTGCCGACGCGATGGGCGAGTATGTGCACCATGGTTATTGGATAGACTTTTAGTTGCTGTGCTATAGCCACGATCAGAGCCGGTACCAGCACAGGCTGGGATGTTCCTTACCGCAAACGTGGACAGGAACACGACTCAAGGGCAGCACGGCGACAAGGATTTCTTTTATCGTCGATACCGACCTGAACAGATCATGCGACAAGACCGCCTCAAACATGGGGCCACGCACTTGATTGCTGCAAAAGCCGGCGGGCATATGCATCGCTGCAACTACCGCGAGAGGCCACGCCGTCGGTGAAAGCGTGCAACATGCTTGAAACGCACGCCTCCGCTGGTGCATCCCAACTTTGCCCCCTGCCGCCGTTCATTCTCTCAAAACCAAATGTGAACGCTATAACTGTGCGGAGATAAGCTCAGGGACCGAGCTGCGCTATTGGATAGCCCTAATCGGAAGCTACAGGCTTACATTGCGTACCCCAGAACATACAGTGTTCAGAGGCCGGTACCTTGGCCGCACTAACATCAAACCGTGTGCCGGCCTTGAAATATACTTCTGGAAGCGACATAGGGGATTCCAGGGCAAAGGTAACGCCTCCTTTACCGTACATATTGTGGTAATACAACATTCAAGTCATGTGTCGGCCAAAGTCTTCTAACGTTCCTGTTCTATTAAAATTGAAAATAATTTTCCTATAATAATAATGTATACAGTAATTTTATTATCTATATCTAATACGCTAATTAAAAATTATAATAAATTATTTTTTAAAATATTATACCCTTTTTAAAAATTAAAATATGCTCTCTTCTTTTCTATTAGTATTTATAATAAAAGAAATTTTATAAATTCTTAATAAGGGCGTTATTATAATTCTTTTTAAAAACCTTTTTAATTTTAAATAATTTATTTTTAATATACTATACTAAAAGTTCTATTAAAATTAGTTATAAATTATATAAATTATAAAATATTTATTATATAAGGTATTTACTTATTTATATTAAATTTTTATTTTAAATAGTAGTATCGTAGCGAAACTAATATAAAAAATTTTATTTTTAATTTTAAATAATTATTAAAGTTTTACTTACCTTTATATATATATTTATAAAAAAAAATTTTAATATATTCTTTTTTATTCTTTTTAAGAAGCTCTAAATTAAATAAAGTATTACTATAGAGCTTATAAAATTATATATTAATATATATCTTTTTATAAATAATGTAGTAGTATAACTATATTTAAAATAATTATTATTATTAAATAGTATAATAACTATAAAAATAAAAATAAAGAATATATATATAAGTAAATATATAATAGATAAGTAAAAAAATTTATATATATAAAATAGTCTTTATATACCTTATTTTACTATTAACTATAGTTTATACTTTTAGGTAATAACCTTAATACTATCTTATTAAATCTATTAACTTTAACTAGTACGGTTGCCTCGCGTACGTATATCATTATTGTCTAGAGAGCTATTAAAAATAACCTATTGATCAGCTTCAGCTGATCAATCAGTATGTGCTCGTTGGGTTTCATCATATGGTTCGCCAATGCTAAGGGCACTATTGAAATCGCTATTTGGGTGTTCTAAAGAATCTCCGAGATATGCACTTAAGTACGGGCTATACTGCCTCGGTAACAGTCCCGTCTGTATCTGTTGTAAGTTTCCTCAGATATATAATACAGTGGCCGCTGACTCGGGATCCGCGGCTTCTCTTCAGCAAGATTGACCGGAGTAGTCGGACATATGCATGCGCCCACGTCCTAGCGATCGGCCGCGACGGACAACGTACACGTGCAAGATCACATTTGAGGCACCGGGAGCGGCCAATTGACATTCTCGCGAGCGGTCTGTTGGTTGATATTCGCATACAAACAACGGGATTGTCGTCTATGAAGAGTAGAGTACACAGGTACAAATCGAAGTAACAATGGGTGGAGTGACATTTCCCGAGGCAGTCCATATACTGCAATAGGCTTTATATGATAAAAGAATTGGTTATGTCTTGTACGCGATCATGGCCAGCCTTGGGAGGCAAAGAATATGTTTCACGTCTTTCCTTATAGGAGACTGCGGGAGCTCGCTATGGAGCCCGCTTAACGATATGCTGAGGAGACCTATCTCGCTCCAATGCCTCGTCTTCCCTTGAGTGAACCCATGATCAAAGTCGGGTAGGAACTCGAGCCGGTCGCGTCAAGAACTCGTCGTAAGTTGTCGGCCGTCATGTACACTAACAAACCGAATGTTCGATCACGAGCGAACCTAAAATACGTAGTGAAATATCGCGTCTCATGTTACATCCGCCGAGGAACTTGGCGCATTTGTCGGCCATGGACCTTCAGGGCTCGTGCATATTCCTATGTATTGAAGCGTTTCGGATATATAGGAGCGTTTCTGCAAAGGATTGACGCTCTTCGATGCGGAGCCGTTGTGTCGCTTTGTCAACATCACGCATGATCATGTATGAAGTTGACGCTTGTTTGATTGATTTGCTGCTAACCCGCCTTCTTGCCATCATCTCCGCCCTAGCAGAAAGCCGCCCTTTGTGTCCTTGTTCAGTGCGCCTTTTTGCTGTAATCAACGTGTTGTCATTTGTGCTGGTTGTCGCATGATCTGTTCAGGTCGGTAACGACGATAAAGGAGAACCTGCAAAGGATTGACGTCGAGTTCGAGATGGAAACCAAGCGTCTTATGGACAATGCCATCTCGTATCCATTATCGAGGAGTTTAAGCAAAAATCTCTATGCAGACCCCGCTCGTGATCTCATATTAAATGTCCCTCGAACGTGCAGAGCGGACTTGTGCGGCCATAACTCTTCCACTTATCCTCAGCACTAGCACACCCGGCCAACCAAGAACTCCACCTCGTCTACCATTAACAATACCTAGGTGAGGAGACTCGGAAATGCTTTACACTTCTTCTTTTGCCGATTAGGCACATGTGCAATCATCACAGGCCGGTACACCTTGGCTCATCTGGAACGTAAGCAAATGCTTAGAGAAATAGCTTATACCGGTAAGAATGCGTCACAAAGCCCTGTGGCTCGCTCGAACATAGTTTGGCAGTGAACCCTCCGAGTGAGGAGTACAAGAACAGCCCTTAGCAAGCGTGCGCTGTATCTATGATCAAACATCCTAAGGCGACTTGAGCTATGATGCAAGACTAGATGACAATCTGGATGCTATGGTCTGCTCTTATACAGTTGTGTGGTTGCGGGCTATCCTTCAGAAAATGCGACCTGATAACAAGCTGAAGCTGATCGAAACTCTCCAGCACATGGGCAGGGTCAGATCTTCATAGGTATGCTATACCGAGACGCGTTATGCGGTTCTTGCCAAAGAGCGATGCCATCTTCATAAAAATCTGTACCATGCGCACAAACAACTAAAGATATCATCCAAATATGGGGATGAACAACGTGACGCAACCAATCAAGATGCTTTGGATTGCAATGTGAGTGGAGCTGCGGCGAAAACGCGCTAAGCGGAAGCGGAGCGAAACGGGATCACGGCCATCTCAAGTGCTGCTCCAGGACTTTTCCAGATCCTCGACCCCCATCGCGGCAGCACATCACCAGCCATGCGGAAATCGCGTGCGCTCCGGGTATGCATTCTCATCACATTGACTGCTCGATTGGGTACGCTAACATACAGCCAGGTCTCGTCGACTCGCGATATCTGCATTTTTTGCGCCACCCGTCAACTTGCCGCAGTAGATGCCCTGGTTGCATCGCCGAACGTTTCTCAGCGGAGACACCTCAATTCATCGAGCAAGGCTCCGCAGTATGCTTCCGAAGGGTTTGTGTACAAGGAAGAAGAGACGGTGGCCCCAGCGCCGAAGCGGATGTTGACACAGGCGGAGAGAATGCAGCAATTACTTCGAGCAAGAGCTCCAGCACCTCCTCCCCCGCCGCCTCCTCCAAGCCGGATACGAGTGCAATATACGAGGGCGCAGGATAACAACAAAGCTCCTTTCCAGTCCCAAGCGCCGCCTTCGCGATCACAGTACCAGCAACAGCGGCAGCCGATGGCGCCCCGACCACGGTATCAGGCGCACAGACAAACCATGCCGGAGAGACCGCTGAGCCGAACGCCTATGTACAATCCTTCCGCACGTTCTCAGAGCGAAAACAGATACAATGCGGCGTATGACCCTGTGCCGGGTCGGCAGACGCCAAATGGACAAGGCACTCGTAATATGCGATACAACGTCAATATGGACTCGCAGGCTGGACCACCTTTGGATACTCCAGCATTTAGTGCCGGTCAACTTCGCCGAAGGAATGATCCTCCTGCACCTTTGTCGCGAACGACCGAACAGCCAAGGCGACGTCCTCCAAGAATGGATCAAGCGGAGCTCGACGAGCTACTGGGAAACAACTCTAGGCTCGGATCAAACGAACGACCGCGGCCCCGTGCACCTTTGAGCCGCGAGGCGAGCGTGCGGAGGACTTGTATGCATTGTGGGAGCCAGGTGCACAGCAGTCTGGAGTGTCCGAATAAACCAGTCCTTCGTCAGCCGGAGCCTGCACGTGCTCCTCATCCAGACTTTTCTAGACAGAAGGGGAACCTCACTGACGCAGCTCAAGCTTTTGCTCAAAGGCATAGATCCAGGTTTGAGAGCAAACAGAATACCTCCGAAGCCATGGAAGAGAGACGCCGCAAGGACATTGAAGATGATAGGAGGTCTCGGCGCTTCCAGGTTGAGGACGATGGGCCGATCGAAACACGCAACCGATACGAGGAGCCAGAGCGTCGCAGAAACGGGGAATACGGGAGACATCGACATCGTGTGATGCGAGATGATGATTTCGAAGATGATGACAGATACATCAGCAAGGCGGAGCGCAGACGATTGCGGCAGGAGGCCAAGAAGAAGGCCCAAGAGGCCAAGGGACCAGTGCCTGTCTACCTTCCGGAGTACATTAGTGTTAGCAACCTCGCTACGCTGCTGAAAGTACGCTTAGAGGAGTTTGTAGCGAAATTGGAAGAGCTAGGATTTGAAGAGGTGCAGAGCGACCACATATTGAACGCTGAGCACGCGGGTCTAATTGCTCAAGAATACAACTTCGAGCCAATCCTGCAGGCAGAAGAAGACGATGGGGATCTACATCCGGCTCCCGTGCTGTCTCCTGAAGAATACGCTAGTCTTCCTCCCCGGCCTCCAGTCGTCACGATCATGGGTCATGTCGATCACGGCAAAACTACCATCTTGGACTATTTGCGGTCGACGAGTGTCGCTGCTAGCGAGTTTGGTGGAATCACGCAACACATTGGCGCTTTCAGTGTACCATTGTCCTCGGGCAAGAAGATTACCTTCCTTGATACACCCGGCCATGCCGCTTTCGAGACTATGCGCGCTCGAGGCGCGAACGTCACTGACATTGTTGTATTAGTCGTAGCAGCCGATGACTCCGTCATGCCTCAGACCGTGGAGGCGATCAAGCACGCTCAAGCAGCCAAGGTTCCCATGATCGTTGCCATCAACAAGATCGACAAGTCACAGGCCGATCCTGACGCCGTCAAGCTCGACCTTGGCCGCCACGGTATCGAAGTGGAAGACTTCGGCGGCGATGTCCAAGCTGTCTGTGTCAGCGGAAAGACCGGACAAGGCATCCCTGACCTTGAAGAAGCAATTACTACGCTTTCTGAGATGCTTGACCACCGCGCCGACCCCAAAGCGAACGTCGAGGGATGGGTCTTGGAAGGCACCACGAAGAAGTCCGGAAGGGTCGCAACGGTACTTGTCCGCACTGGCACGTTGCGTAGAGGCGACATCCTCGTTGCGGGCAATACATGGACCCGCGTCCGCAGTCTGCGCAACGAAGCTGGCGTCATGGTGAAGGAAGTCGGCCCCGGCTTGCCCGTGGAGGTAGACGGTTGGCGCGAGCAGCCCATCGCTGGCGACGAGGTCCTCCAAGCCACCGATGAGCAACAGGCGCAAGCTGTCTCGCAGCTTCGTGTCGAAAAGCTCGAACGAGAGCAGATGGCCAAGGATATGGAAGCCATCAACGAAGCCAGACGCCAGGAATCCGAGCGCCGCGAGGCCGAAGAAGCCGCCGCGGCCGCCATCAAGGCGGGCAGCGAATCGGTGGAAGAAGGTCCCAAGGTAGAGATCGGGCCGGAAATCGTGCCCTTTATCGTCAAGGGCGATGTATCTGGCTCCGTCGAGGCGGTCATCGATTCCATCGCTGCTCTTGGCAACGGCGAAGTCGGCACGCGCGTCCTGCGCCACGGCGTCGGCTCGCCCTCTGAATTCGACGTCGAACATGCTGCCGACGCAAAGGGCCACATTGTCAACTTCAACACGCCGGTGCCGAACCACATCATGGCCATGGCGGAGAAGAAGGGCGTCCAGATCCTCGACTCGAACATCATCTACCGCGTCGTGGAGAACGTCAAGGCACTGCTCGAAGAGAAGCTTGCCCCGAAGATCGTGCACAAGGTCACTGGCGAGGCGGAGGTCGCAATGACGTTCGAGATTGGCCTGGGCGGACGGAAAAAGATGGTCATCGCGGGCTCGAAGGTGCGCAATGGTGAGGTCAGGAAGGGGTCGAAGGCGAGGGTGTTGCGGAAGGAGGAGGTCATCCATGATGGTAAAGTCCCCCTTGTCCTGTGGAATGGCTATGCTAACGCGCTGCAAAGGTGCCATTGGCTCGCTCAAGAACCAGAAGAAGGACGTGCAGACCATGCACAAGGATACCGAGTGCGGTATTGCGTTCGACGACGGGTGGTCGGGCTTCAAGGTCGGCGATAAGATACAGTGCTATGACGAGGAGAAGATTAAGCGGACGTTGTAAGATATTGGGGCTATGAGCTGCAAATAGACGTATAGGTAGGATAGCATGTATGAGTAGGTACGGGGAAGGTATGCATGTTCTCCACTTTGTGTGCACATCTAGTATTTGTGCATCGGTCGATCTTGTACAGGACTTTTAATGTTCGTATGTACTCGGGTGGTTGTCTTTCAAGAATAGCCAGCTGCAAGTGTTATGCTAGTTTAGGCTAAGGAATGGCAACAATGATATAGTACTACGTTGCGTTGTGAGTCACCCTAGGATGTGCCATCATACAGTGGCTGCTTGTTAAAGGTTATGTTCTTCAGAACCTCGAAGGGAATATGTCGTTTCATTATTGATGCTAAACGGTTGTGCGCCGCAGCAATGCGTACATTCCTCGCGACCGCTAAAACCAATACCCACGGCGCTTTCGCGTATATAAACATTATCATACATCATATCCTCTCCCCATTCTATTTCCGCAGCGCGACGCCCGAAAGAAATATGGGCGCGAGATGTTTACTCAAGTTGAGCCCAAATAAACTGACGAACCAGAGGATTACCGTGACGGCGATGGGCGCGAGGAGCAGCTCGGTGTGGTGGAGGAAGGGCAGGGCGTTGTAGCCCAAGAAGGTGATTATGAAGTAGTAGATTAACGCAGCGAGGTAGAGCGTATTGCTCAACGCCAACGACACCCTAGAGACCGTTAGCCTTCCCTCTGCAAGGCACTGTTCAGAGCCCATCAGCGAAATATTCAACATACCAATGGTCCGTTCCGACAAGCGGCATGCACAGAAACTGCACGACGTACAGAAACACCCACACCGGGACGAACGCCCTTATGGCAACGTCCCAGCAGTACCCGAACTCGAGCTCCTCTTTTGCCTCGCCGTCGCCGGCGCTCAAGTCGTAGAGGCCGCGCCGCCGGCCTGGTATTATCTTGGAATTGGGCCCGAGGAGGTGCTTTATGAGGAAGAAGTTCAGGGTGGAGATGAGCAGCGACGAGAGCAGGAAGTGCACAAATATAAAGACGAGGGTGATTTTGAGAATGGAGGGGACGGACGGGGCGTAGGCGAGGCCCCACGCGAGGGAGGTGAGGAGCTGGAAGGCGGAAAGAAGGTAGGTGAAGGACGGGTCGGGGCGGTGGTAGGTTTTGGAGGTTTGTTTCTGGATAGCACCACGGTTAGCGGGGTGCGGGCGTGGAGGACGTGGGAATTGGGAAGGAGAAGGTGCTCACGTGGTAGTATATTGAGCGGAAGACTTTCTTGGGCGCAATCATGAGGGACATCATCTCCCAGATTGCCATCTCAAAGTCCATCTGTGGGAACTTGAAGAGGCGCTTGAAGAAGCGCGGCATGCGGAGTTCGTTTCTTCGGGAGGAGGGTGTGCTGCCGAAGTTCGAGGGCCCGCCTGTCGGCCTGGGCAGCGAGATGTGTGGGTTCATGATTGTGAGGTTCGTTGCGGCCGTGGCCCCGACCGATGGTTCGGTGCCTGAGCTCGGATATGGAGGTGCGCTCGATGTATCTCGGGTCTAGGGAAACGTGCGCTTGTTTGGTCGACCGTAGCGATGCGATTTGCGGTCGCCGATATTCGTTCGACAGAATGCCAGCGTTACATGGAATTGGTACACAAATGGTCTGTGAATGTTGGCCAGTGACATCGGTCGGTCGAGTCTGGCCTCGCGGGAGCACCAGCCACAACGCCAAGAAATCAGCTCGGAGAATGCGGCGCCGTGGTTCACCATTTCGTCAAACCACCCAAGCCGGACCGCCGACTCCAACAAAGGCACGACTCGCCCTGTGAAGCACCCCACGCAGACAAAGAATACACCCGCACGCTTTGTCGCACTGCACCGGTGCCTAGCTCCTGCGCACACGACAGTTGTGCAAGGTAAGCCCAGCGCAACGCGCTGCCTGCATCCACCTCCTTCCCCTCGATAGCATTCCCTTCCACCTGGCGCATCGTCCAATGGCCGACATGGACGCCGAGATGGCCTTCCTCGAGGCGCAGAAGCAGGAGTACGACCCCGCCGCCGACTTCTCACTTGCGCCCGAGTACGCCAACCAGGACGACGAGGAAGAAGAGTACGACCCCGACCGCGCCTTCGGCAACCTCCAGGAAGACACGCGCTCGCAATCCGCGCAGCCCATCCCCATGGCAGGATCCGCAACCAACACGCCCCAGCCTGCCGCCGATAGCACGCTGAAGGCGCCGCCCACCGAGACATCTGCCGCGCCGACGCCGCAGAAGCAGCCGCGCACGAAGGGTGGGTTTGTCGACGAGAGCGAGGACGACGAGGATGAGATGCCTGTCGCGAAGACGAAGGTTGGGTCTGCGTTACTGAATGCCGCTGGAGTGTCAGAGTCTCCTCAGCGTTCCGTTACTTTGTCTCCAAACAATACACATGCACCTCAAGCTATGTCGTCAATTAGTGCACAAGATCAGGGTGTCTCTGCTGTTCAGTCTCCTTCCATCGCTGTCCCTGACACTGTCTCCTCACTTGCTTCTGCTGCTGTGCCCAATGGCGGCACCCCCGTTCCAGATGCTACTAAGACAGGTACTTCAGACACGTTGAAAGCCGCTTCAGCACAGACGTCAACTTTCGCCACACCAGTGTCCTCATCTCTACCGAAGCCCCGCTTGCCTCAGGACACTATCGGCAGGCTTGAGGACCGCATTGCTGAAGATCCACGTGGTGATATTGAAGCGTGGTTGTGCCTCATTGATGAGCACCGCAAACGACATAAAGTCGACGAAGCACGCGCTGTATATGAACGTTTCTTCCAAGTCTTTCCCTCAGCCGTAAGTCCTAACAGTGAGCTGCCATGAATTGATTTTAACATGACCAGACCGAAATATGGGTGCAGTATGTCAGTATGGAGACTGAGCTCGAGAACTTTCATCAGGTCGAGCAGATCTTCGGTCGATCTATTCAAAACACCCCTTCTCTACTCCTATATTCCTCGTACATCGAGTATGTTCGCCGACGATACCCCCTCGAGGAGGGTGAGAATCGCAAAATCATCATACAAGCTTACGAGTTTGTGCTTCCTCAGGTGGGCATCGACATTAATGCCGGCAAGCTGTGGACCGACTACATCGAGATACTCAAATCTGGCCCTGGTATACTTGGCGGAAGCGGCTGGCAGGACATGCAGAAAATGGACATTCTGCGTAAAGCATACCAACGCGCGATTGCCGTTCCCACAAATGCTACTATGGAGATCTGGCGCGAATATGATAGATTCGAAATGAACTTGAACAAACTGCAGGTGCGTGACACACGTTATATCGTACGCTGCATGCTAACAGAGACACAGGGTCGCAAACATCTGCAAGAGAAATCGGCATCCTACATGACAGCGAGGAGCGCCGTTACCGTCGCTGAAAACATCGCCCGTGGCGTCAACCGTACAACTCTCCCGAAACTCCCACCTGCCCCTGGTTTTGATGGTGCCGAGGAGTACTCCAAGCAGGTTCACGCCTGGAAGAATTGGATTGAATGGGAGAAGAGCGACCCACTAGAGATCAAGGACGATGATCGCGATACGTACAACAAGCGGATTCTATACATCTACAAGAACGCCCTTGCAGCATTGCGCTTTTGGCCGGAGATGTGGTTCGATGCAGCGGAGTGGTCGTATCAGAACAACTTGAATGACGAGGGCAATGCATTCCTAAAGAGCGGCATGGAGGCGAATCCAGAGAGCTGCTTACTGGCATTCAAGCGTTCGCACCACCTTGAACTTCGCACGGACTTCCCAGACGGGGATGAGGGTCTCATTGAAAAGGGCAAGGTCGTACGCGAGCCCTTAGACACGGTAATCAACACGCTGTACGATCTCATAACCAAAGTCAAGAAGCGCGAGGAGCGTTCGATTGCCATTGCGAAGGAGCATTTCGCAGCACAACAGGCAGCCGAGGAGGCTGCCCGAGCGGTTTCCGAGAAGGCGTCTGATGCGGAGGACGAGGAGGAGGAGAATAACGCAGCCGCGCAACGCCAGAAAGAAAAGCAGGCCACATTTGACGCTCAGATACAGGGCATTTCTACTGCTGCCAACGCCGAGATCCACATTCTAAAGAAGACACTGACGTATGCTTGGATTGCGCTGATGCGAGCTATACGTCGAGTTCAGGGCAAAGGCGGGGCCAAAGGCTCAGCTGTGCCCGGCTTTCGAGGCGTGTTTGGAGAAGCGCGCAAGAAGGGCAAGCTTCTTAGCGACGCCTACGTTGCTAGCGCACTAATTGAGCATCATTGCTATCAAGATCCAGCTGCAGGCAAGATCTTCGAGCGCGGCATGAAGCTCTTCCCCGACGATGAGAATTTCGCGCTGGAGTACATCAAGCATCTCATCAAGCTTAACGATGCTACGAGTAGGTTATACCGTCTTTACAATGATACTTGGCAATACTGATACTTGCTAGATGCCCGCGCCGTTTTCGAGACCGTAATCAATCGCCTCACGCAGAAGTCTGAGAACATTAGGCGGACAAAGCCGCTGTTTCTTTTCTTCCATGACTACGAATCTCAGTTTGGCGACCTTGCACAAATCAACAAGCTGGAACAGCGGATGACGACTCTTTTCCCCGAAGACCCCCAGCTGCTCCGTTTTGCCTCACGATTCAAGAGCGCCACGTTCGATCCCACGGCCGTACGCCCGATCATTTCACCTCGGACACAGATGAGGCCCGTCATGCCAGTGAATGTCCTACCCACCGTAGAAGAGCCAGTGCAACCGGCACCGCAGGTTCCTGTCCCCGAGCAACAACGTCTACAGTCGCCTGCTCCCTTCAACTCGCCGCGGCTAGGGCACTTGCTTCCAGCAACGAACTCGCCAAAGCGTCCGTTGGAGGAGGTAGACAGCGAGCAGCCCCGCAAGATGATTCGTGCAGAGTCGCCGCTCAAGGGCGCTGCAGGTCGTCGATTGGACGCCGCCCGTCGTAACAATGCGGTCGGCGGTGGAAACACCCCTATTGCAGGACCCGCTCCGCTCCCCAAAGGCGTCAACTTCCTCCTCACCGTCATCCCACCAGCACACACTTACCAGGCTACGCGGTTCCGACCCGAGGCCATGGTCAATCTGCTCCGCAGCATAACACTCCCACTGCCCAACGCGGGCCCGCCTGCTGCTCACATCGGCGCACAGCTGCAGAACATACAGGCGCGGTATGGAGGCGCTCAGCTTGGGTTCCCTCAGTGAAGTCTAGTTTGTGGATGACCCCTGTCAATGTGGTGTGAGAGTGTGCCCATTGACCGTCGTCCTTTTTTAGCGATGATAATTGGGACGATTGCGTTCGAGCTTCTTTCCTTGCAAATCCGATAAATGGTAATTAGGCGGCATGGGCTGGCGTTATTTCCTTGTTCCACCGGGGTTCTCGGCAACGTATTGACAGATTGGGTACGGGCTTGCATCGGAGACATGCAGTGCACAGCAGTCTTGGATTTGGACAGTACAGAAAGCTTGTAGTCTCTTTTTTTTCACGCTTTTTCCTTGATGGGTCGAGCGTTCTTTGAGACGCCGGTGGGTACTTTGTAGGTCTAGGGCAGGCGAATGTATGATGTGCGCACAGATCGCGTGTCGAGGGATGCGTATGTGGTGTTGACGTGAACGTTGATTGGCTGTGGACTTTGTCCAACGTTACTTATCTGTGATCGTGCGTACACGCCTCCAAGACAGAGCGGTCGTGGTTATGAAGATAGGGTTACGCCATGGGGAGGCGCTGACGTGCGTGTTGACTTCGCTGGAGCCAGAGATGCAGCGGCGAAGCAAGCTGTTCGCCGCCTACGCAGAGAAGTTGAGTGTGTTGTCCCTCGAATGCTTTATTCCCGTCACGCCTAATCCTTGCATTGGAAAGGAAGGAACTCGTGTATTCCGTATCCCACGGTTGGCCTACCCCCGACTGACCATCCTGAGCGAGCATGACAGGCAGTTCGGCATTTAGTGCTCGTAGCATAATGTTTGCGGGGGTACACACACGCCTACTCGCACAGACGATATATCTTGATGAGTGGGCGATGAGGACTGCTAGTTAATGAGAGTGGAACGATCGGGTGCGGTGGGCATGGATCTGATAGTGTGAGTTTTTGTTATGTACGAGCGGGTTCTCTGGTGATTCTATGGGACGGGAGCATAGGCGTCGATGGAGTGTGTAGCAGGAGACAGTTCGATAAATGAGAAAGAGTTATAGAGTCTATTCATACGAAATGTATAGGCGGTGGTGGTGCGACTCGCTATTAAACTTCGACGACGATAGTAAAAAAGAGACGACATGGGAATCGTGGGAACCTTGTGGGCAGTCGTGCGCTCAACAACAAAAGCCCTACCTGTTGAGCCACCCGTAAGGCACTGGACGTGGTGCTTTTGAAAGGGTAGGTAGCTGAGTAATTGCTAGATGTGGATAGCTTTGGGATCTATGGTTCTGTCTTTTATTATTTTGTTGCTTAACTTTACTTTAAAATAGGTTATATATTGGCCGAAGAGCTAGGTGCTCAAGACTGTTTTAGAGAAAGTGATGGGAGGAATGGGGATGTTGAAGGCTTTGGTCCCTGGCTTAATTCGCGTATGATTGTAGCAAGAGATAGAGAAGGTTATCACGCTTAGGACTCTCGTGGCTGGGGTCTTAATGAACGGCCTGTAACGCGCTCCGATGCTAGGATTTCTGCAGTTCGACTGGATGTTGTTGTGGCAATCGACGGATACCATTAGCAGGGTACACGTTCGAAGCAACCTCCTCGCTTGACGAAGTGCTTTAATATCAGATTGTTGTTAGAGAAGGGGCGCGGTTACGTAGTTCTTTTCTCGACCTTGGAACTATGTATTAATCCGTGAGCAGAATAAACCCCGAATGCGAAGAAGACTGGGATTGTAACTGATTAAAACACCGCAGCATTCCCTATTAGCATGCCCAGCTGTTGTATCCATTAGACAGGAACACTATTCAAATTTTATATCTATTTCTATTTGTATAAAGCAAAGGACTATAGACGGAAAGCACCGGCTCCAAGTCATGGTGTTCTACCCCGTCAACCACACACGGTTCCGCCCTTCAGATGCACACAGTCGGCCTCGCGTAATATCTCTTTAGAGGCAACACGACATACGGAGAGTTTCGACGTAGTGTTGTATCTATGACCGCATCATTTTCCTAACCCAGGGCACAAGATCGCGCATTAATGTTTCTTAGGGTGTGTATAGCCTATTCCTCGGAAATACGGTGTACATGGATACGCAGACTGCCATATTATATCTAAGGTAGTCTTGTATACCATTTCCCCCTTTAACTGGTTTAACGTTTTCCTACTTGACCAGTTTTATCGGAGTGATTAGTATGGTTATGTTTATTCTATCAAGTATTATTATGAGCGGCGTCCAGATCAAACGCACATAGATCTCACTTTTTGGTTCCGCACCGAACAGAAGAGTTGCAATAGATAGGACATGGTCTATGCCACGTACAGTATTGTGATAAAGAGCCAAATGAGCAGGGCTCATGTTCAGTGTACATAGTCCTCAGGTTTCTTTTCTATCGGATCCTGGACTTCGTTGTGGGTCGGACTTCGCACTTACCGTGGCATTTGATATGTCTGCAGTAGTATATTTACATATCTGGGTGCTCTCTTCCGAACCGTTCTCTACTGTATCTCCGTAACCAATTTCCAATTTAAAGATATCTTCTCCTTTATGAGTTCTATCACTTTTCCCACCTCTCGGCTCGTTTCCCTCAGTCTAACTATTAGTTACATCAACGTTAAACTCTCTATCACCCGCTGTTTGTAGTTCACGACTAATCCTCAGTTACTTGGCTTCTAACAGGAGTCTGGTGGCCTTTATCAGCCGACTCCCACCTTCACCGGCGTCAGAAGGCCTTCTGAGTCTCTCACCACCACTCGCGCCCTAGGGTCTATATAAACCCCTTCCGCCAGCCTACAACTTCTTCTCCTCACCCTCACGGCAATCCACTATTTTGGGTCTTCGACTTCTTCTACTCTCATACAAACCTTCTTCTTCTACTCCCATACAGCGTCCACTACCCACAGCTGCAACAGCTTCACCAACAACTCCCGCACCACTGATATCAGTGCTGCTCACCACCAAGCTCTGACGAAGATCATCATCATCACTGTAAGTACCACGCCTTCCTCATTGGACCTGCCGCGCGCTCTTTCCTCGCCTGTGTTTAGCCAAGCCCGACTTTTAGTCGCGGTCACCACAGCAATCTCCCACGCGACTGCCCGTTTGCCTTTGTACACATCGCCTTCTCCTCTCGCTTTCGAACTTCTTCTCCCTCACATCACTGCCCTCTCGAAGATTTTCGAGCACTCTGCCCATCGCAAGTCGCCGCAGTCTTCTCACACACGCTGTACGTTGCCGTCGCATCCCATGCCCTTCCTGCAGCTGCTTTTGAGTCGTGGTCGCTCGCGCAATCCCATCGGTGGCACGCTCAGCCTTTGGTGCTTCTCGCTGACTTCTTCCAGCCCTTCCAGCCTCGATCGCGATCGTCGCTGACTCTCAAGCTCTTCGCATACCCTTGCAAGACCTTCAGGTACGTGCCGTCACCGCCCGTGTTCAAACGCCAAGTGTGGGTACTGTCGACCTGTGTATTGCCTATCCTGGCATAACACAGCGTACCAAAACCTTTGACGTGGGCGGAGTGCTGTGCACCTGTTTGCTCCTTGCAGACCTGCTGACATGGCATGCAGAAGTCATCATGGGTTGCCCATCCAAGCGTCGTGCCCAGGCCGAGAAGACCAGCAGCTCCTCAGGCGGTTCGTCAGGTCGCTCGCGTGACGCCACCGAGCGCTCCGCCCCAAAGAGCATTCCCCGCCTTGACGGCAATCGAGATCCGCTCGTGAAGAATGCGGGCAATAATCCCATCGACTACTCGCAGCTTCGGGATCTCAAGAACATCTCCGAGTTCCTTGGCTATGCCGGATGGTGTGTAGTTCGCGGTGTAAGTACAGACGCCTTGCCCCCTCGTTTCTCCAGAAGGCCTGTCCGTTCCTCTGGCCTGCGCGGGAATGCAGGATGTTCAAACGCCTTGCAATCGCGGAGGTCAGCCCGACCTTGCAGCGACAGCAGCAGAGCCTCAGTTTTGAGGACATAAAAGGCCCTGCTTTCCCTTCCCTTCTTCTCTCAGTCATACAACTCTTTCCCTTGCCCACATCGGCACACTCTACGATCTTTTGATCCATCCCCATCTCTACTACCACACATCTTTTGATCCCTTCTCTTCTTCAATCCATCATGGTCACCTACTACCACATGCCTACGGGCGACTACTCTCGCTATCGAAACTACAATCTTGATACTAACGTCCACAAGCTCGAGATCCCTTCGGAGCTCCCTCAGCGTCCGGCCAAGTTCAATTCCATCGGCAAGCCTATAGACGTCACGCTCAACACCTTCAATGTCCTCAAGTTCCCTACCCAGATCGTCTATCAATACGATGTAAGTCTTGTCTCATTGTTCGCACTTGATCTTCATTAACCCATATCTAGGTCTCCTGGGGTAAGTCCACTGATAATACCAAGCGGGTTCTCATCCGGAAGATCTGGAATTCCAAGGCCGTCAAGGCCGAGCTAGGCGAACCGGAACACCTTTGGGTTTATGACGGCAACAAGCTGGCTTGGTAAGCATTTTCATCTTCGCCTTCTAACATTGCTCTCTTCTAACGGATACAGGTCTGGCAAGAAGCTTCCTCGAGAGGAGACCCGCATCGAAGTTGACCTGGATGCCGAAGAGGACCGCAAGAACAACACGGGCAAGAACAAGCATATGCTCTTCGTCAAGCTTACCCGCCGTGTCGACTTCTCAGGCCTTCAGGCGTTCTTGAACGGCCAGGCAGCATATTCCCATGAGTGCATCGATGCCATCAATTTCCTGGACCACCTCATGCGCGAAGGACCTAGTCAGAAATACACGCAAATTAAGAAATCTTTCTTTCAGCGTGGTGAGCAACGTTTCGACCTTGGTGGTGGTGTTGAGGCCTTCAAAGGCGTCTTCGCTTCCCTCCGACCGTGCTTGAACGACAAGCTCCAGAAGTCGTTGACCGTCAACGTCGACGTCGCAAATGGTACCTTCTGGCGTAAGCAAATGCTCGGTCGTGCTATAAGCCAGGCCTTCAACTGCACTCCCCCACAACTCGCCCAGCGCTTCAAGGACGCTCGGCGGAATCCCGACTGGAAGCACTCAGCTCTCAAGAAAGACTTCCGTCGATTCAGGCGTCTCGGCGTCTCGGCGACCCATGTCCAGCCGCATGTTCAATACACCATTGAGGACTTCGTGGATAAGGACGTCCATGAGGCTAAGTTCACGGACAAAGACAACAAGACCTGGTCGCTTTACGAATACTTCAGGGACAGGTATGGGATTCAGCTGATGACCGGAGTCCCCGTGATCCAGGTTACCAAGAAGATCCGCGGGAAGCCTGTCTATCTCCCCGTCGACGTGCTGGCCATCGACGACAACCAGCGATACAATACTAAGCTGAGCGACAGCCAGACTTCGAACATGATCAAGTTCGCAGTCACCCTCCCTGCAGAACGCTGGAAGGCTGTTCAGCACGGCATCCAGCTTCTGAACTGGCCTGGTGACAAGTACCACCAACACTATGGTCTGCAGATTAGTTCGTCGGCGGCCAAAATTCAGGCCCGCCTTCTTCCACCACCGATCTCCCGCTTCGGACAGAAGAGCAAAGAGCAGACTGTCAAACCCCAGGAGCTACTTCAAGGCCGCTGGCGTCTTGATGGTCGCCAATTCGCTCTTCCTAACACAGACAAGCCCATCAAAGGTTGGGGCATCTGTGTGATTCAAGGACGCGGTGCACCATCCCCAGATGTCGCAAGGAACTTTGCGCAGCAGTTTGTGAAGATCTATACTGCCCACGGTGGTGTGATCGCTTCACACCCACAGCATGGCCAGGTGCCTTGGATCGGGCCCGGTAACCTGGCAGATGGCGGCGATATGGTCAACAAAGCCTTTACTCTGACAGGTAACCGTTACCAGTCCCGTCCTTCGATCATGTTCTTCATCGTCACCGACCGGAACGTCGAGGTCTATCGCCGTATCAAGAAGTCGATGGACATCCGCTTCGGTGTTGTGAGCCAGGTTATCCAATCCAAGCATGCCCAGACGGCTTCTGCTCAATACATCTCGAACGTTTGTATGAAGGTCAACGCAAAGCTCGGCGGCGCGACCAATATTGCCCAGTCCCAGTATATCCCCAAGATCAACCCCAAGGCTGCCTCTACCCCCACGATGGTTGTTGGTGCTGACGTGTCGCACCCTGCCCCGGGCGCTGGGTCTGGAGAAGCCGCCTCGTTCGCTGCCATTACCGTCTCCTACGACAAATTCTTCACCCGCTATTGGGCTGAGGTCCAGACCAACGGTCATCGGGTTGAGATGGTCACTACTACCAACATCGAGGAACATTTCGGTTACATGGCGAAGAACTGGATGCAGCACCTTGGTGCTGGCCAGCCACCGCAGCGTGTCATCTACATCCGCGATGGCGTGAGCGAGGGTCAGTATGCCGCTGTTCTCAACGAGGAGGTCCGGGATATGAAGAATGTCTTCGCCAAGCTTGGCTGCAAAACGGCTCCCAAGTTCTGCGTCATCATCGCCGGAAAGCGTCACCATATCCGCTTCTTCCCGCAGCAAGGCGATAGGAACAAGAACCCTCTACCTGGAACCTTGGTCGAATCCGGTTGCACTCACCCTCATGAATTCGACTTTTACCTCTGCTCGCACGTCGCCATCAAGGGCACTGCTCGCCCCATCCACTACCAGTGCATCCTGAACGAGGGGGGCGCGTGGCAAGCAATGGAGATCCAGCAATTCCTGTTCGAGCATTCGTACCAGTACATCCGTTCTACCACTCCAGTCTCCATGCACCCCGCCGTCTACTACGCTCACTTGGCCGCCGATCGCTCCAGGGCCCACGTTAGCGACAGTCCGGTCTCGTCCGGCAAGAAGGAGGCCAAGGGTAAGGATGCGCACTCCTCTACCGGCTCCTCGAGCAAGCAGATCGAGGTCGGTCCCCTTATGGGCATGCCTACCTCCAGCGGCATCCGTGAGACGATGTGGTACATCTAGGCAACTTTCTGAACTTGGGGACGTACGACGGTGATATTGGGATGGAGTTTGTACGGCGACAAGCGCTGGCTTCGAGCCCGCTTGCGCTGGTCATGGTTGCGTAGGGTCGGATATGACACCGGTTTGATGGCTTCGGTCTTCTCCTGGTCTCAGTCAAAGCCCCAGGACCTGGCCACGGGTACTTGCTTTCTTTTCCTTTCCATTCGGGTTGATGGCCTTTGGTCCGACCTGAGCACAAGGATTTGCTTTTCATTCCTTTCTTAGACACATTGTTTTCCACTTCATCGGCAGCGATTGCAACGGATGACAGGTTTAAGGTGCGGCGGCGGCGGTTAGCAATTGAATGGATTTAACCTTCAGTATTGGTTCCCTGCAATAGGCAGTAAGCCCTCAACTTTCAATGGAAAAAAGTTATAGAATATCTTGACTTGCTTACCGTGAAGATGACAAAGGTCGACTTTGGTGTGTTATGCTAGCATGGGCGATACAGAGGTTGGTTATTCTGGCTCTTGTTGATCTTGATGGGGTGTTGAAGACTGACGACCAGGCTGCAGATGGAGACTCTGGGTCTGACGTGGCGTGGATGGGAGGTGGAGAGAAGATGAGGTTGATGGGGAAAGGCGACACGAGCATTGGGGTAACCGTAGAGATTAGGCGGCTATAAGAGTGAGAACAGGCTGTGAATGGGCTGTGAATGGGCTGTTGAGGGACAATAGGATTAGGCAGCTGTAATAGAGTGGGTAGGCGGTACGAATAAGTTGGGTTGAGGAACAATATGAGGTGGATGAGCGCTTTATTGGGAGTTTGGGACGATGGGTCACTACAGGATGCGGGTGCCGAGTATGAAGGTTTGGTCTGGGGGTGCAATGACACTGGTGGAAAAGAGAGGTTTACAGAGGGAGATGAGGTTGGTAGAGTTGGGATTTGGATGGGTATGAGGGCGAGGTTATGATTATAGCATATGGGATATAGTGCTCGAAGGGTTGGTTTACATACCTTCTGAGGAGGAAGGTTTACGAAACGTTGACGAAGAGGACGTTGACCTGATGGGGCAGGACGCTTCATGGCAAGACGGATGGCGGCAGAACAACAGACGAAGAACGAGAATACACGATATAACGTCAGCTAGCTCATGCTCTCAACATCATCAAGTGGAAACTGTAAGAAGCGAAACAGCGAAGAAGAACTCGTACGATGATAGGACGGGAGGGAGGACGAAAGAACGGTTACTTGCATTCTATGGCCGGTGAACCACACGAACAGTCTGGGCCTGTATCTTACGCCAGGGAGCTCTACAGAATCAGCAAGAGTCGATGGTAAGCTATCCGTAATCCTGCGCATCACAAAGCTAGGCGCAGAGAGCCAACAATGTACCGTCGAATTATTTACCTTTGCTCCACGGGCGCGCCGAAACGCGCAGAAGCATCGGGGGTAAGCAGACGTCCGTCAGGGTATCTCTCTCCCCTCCATTTTCCCCTCCAGCAGCCTCATCGACAGGAGAAAGCAGAGTGAATATGAAGGGTCTTCAGTTTATGTATGGAAGGGAAAGCTGCACGCGAGGCGCGCGCCGAATAAAAATTGGGATGGGCGCGGTTAGTCAGCGAGACGAAAGGGGAATAGCGCGTTGCGCGAAAAAGGGTTACTTGCGTGGTGGTGGGGTTGCGCTGGTAGCGGGGCTATTGTCCATAGGAAAAGCCGGAGGTGGAAGAGTCATACGACCAAGCTGGCTGGTGATTCGGTGAGTACTTTGGGATGGGAGGAGTGGGCCACAGAATGCTAATTTTTGTAGGCAGAAGATATTAAGCGCACGACACCCCGACAACACAGGGCGGTTCAACGACACGACTTCACGGACCCGGTACGCACGCGAGCACACACCTGCTGCAGGTATATAGCCACTACCGACTCTCCTCCACATACAAGTCTACCTTCCGCTTGACCCGCAAACGCGAACCGCAAACGAGTCCTCGAACCTCGAACCTTTGCCAGCGAGCCCCTCGTTACTTCGAACTCCATACACACACTTCTACAGCAGCCATGTCTACGGCACGCGGTCGCGGCGGAAAGTTCAGCAAGCCGAAGCGTGGAGGTGGTAAACACTTCTCTAGGGACCTGCAACCGCTGAATGCGGATGGCGAGGTCGTAGGCATGTGGGGCGTACGTATACCTCCAAGGGACCAGAAGCTACATGAGCTAACGCAAAAAAAGGATGAACCCGTCAAGGAGGAGTCAGAAGAAGAAGGAGAGGAGGAGGAGTCAGACGAAGAGTCCGGCGACGAGAACTCAAAGCCACAGCAAGAGATGACCCGCGAGGAGCGCCGCGCTGCCGCCAAAGCCCGCAAGCAGGCCGCCATCGCGAAGCAGAAACAGAAAGCCGCCGAGCCCGGCGACCTCCCGCCCTCCGAATCAGAGGAAGAGTCCGACGACGATATGCCCGCGAACCCGAACCACACGGCCAAGGCCCGCAATCAAGCTGCAAAGGCACCCGCTGCCGCCGATGCTCCCGCCAAAGACAAGGGTAAGGGAAAGCAGGATATCAGCCAGCTCAGCCGTCGTGAGCGCGAGGCTATACAAGCGCAGCAGGCAAAGGAGCGCTACGAGAAGCTACACGCTGAGGGCAAGACAGAGCAGGCGCGTGCCGATCTGGAGCGCTTACAGCTTGTTCGCGAGCGCCGCGCGGCCGAGGCCGCGAGGAAGCAAGCTGAAGCTGAGGAGCGCGCTGAGCATGAGAAGGCCAAGGCGGAGCAGATAGAGCGCGAAAACAAGCGGAGGGAGGCTGCCATGGGCAGCAAGCGCGGTGGCAAGAAGGGCGGAAAGAAGTAAACTGTAGTCTAGTATGCGAAGGGCTGTTCACGAAAGCGGCCATACAGGCCGACCGGATTTGAACGCATAGGGGATGGTGTTTCCTGCATAGCTTGCGAGGAGCGATGGTGTCATGACTTTACGAGATATGCTAGTGAAGGATGGCGGTATGCAGCCGGATCTCTAGACTCGTATAGAGTATACGATTTCATTCCGGCATACAATCTACCTTTGCTCTACTCGGCCACTTGATTCCAAGTGCGCTTAATGCTGGATGCTCCGTGGTGCTGCGCTGCAAGCTTTCATCAGACACCAAATTCCATGGTCTAAAGGAACATTCCGACACTACAAGAAAGTTCTATGACAATGTGTGCGCTCGTATATTGTAGCCTGAGCCCTTGTCGTGTTTGCCGCCCTCACCATGAGCATTACGGCCCACTCAACCAATCAGCAAATCCAACCTCAGGACTCCTCGTCAAGACATAAATCGGGCGGTATCACCACTGTGTTGGAATCAGCTTCAACATTCTTTACTACTATTCGCATCGGCTCCAAGACGCCCGTTCTTCTGTCCAGAAGCCTATGACGTAATGGCCGAACCGATCCCTCCAGACGAACAAACCAACTTTGAAACCTTCCGAGACTGCTTCAGCGAGCCTGTCTTGAAGGCATTGGCGAAACCCATCGAGAAACCAACGCGAAAGAAGCGGGTCTCGCAGAAGAGCAAGGATGGCAAGAACGGTATCACTAAGAAAGCAGAGGTGGCAACGCGGGACACCGTGACCGCGGAGGATGAGCAAGCCACAGCCGAAGACCTAGGCGACTTCATCGACGTACCGCCCTCCCTTCTCTCCTGGGAAATCCAAATCCAAGCTAACAGCCAAGCAGTACCTCTCCAGCGTCATCTTCCCCTCCCTCCCGTCCGACCTCCGCAGTTTGTCTTACTCCACATTCAAAGACGATGCAATGCTGCAGGACCGCTATTCCACGCCCCTGGCCAACGATATTGCAGCACAGATAATCAATACTATCGCCCCCTCAGCCATCGACTCGCTCACCTCGTACGCGCTCCTGCCCTCTGCCCCCGACGCCCTCGACCTGCACCACTTCTTCACGCCCCTCCTATCCGCGTACGTCACGGCGGTCACCGCGCCGCCGCCTATCTGGTCGAGCACGCGGACCGCGGCGTGCGAGCTCTGCCTGAGGGATTGGATCCCGCTGACGTACCATCATCTTATTCCGAAGAGTACGCATGAGCGCGTGCGGAAGAGGGGGTGGCACAGGGAGGATGTGCTGGGGAGCGTGGCGTGGCTGTGTAGGGCGTGTCATAGTTTTGTGCACAGGTTGGCGGGGAACGAGGAGTTGGCGAGGGGGTTTTATACGGTGGAGTTGATTCGGGAGGGGGGTGTTGAGGGTGAGTTACCGGTTTCCGGTTTCATAGTGTTGTAGTGTGCTAGGGCTAGGATGGTGTGCGGGTAAGGGGATGGATAGTGAAGAAGCTGACGGCGATATAGGAAATCTGGAGAAGAGAGACGTCGTCGAGAGTTGGGTTAGGTGGGTGGGCGGTGTGAGGTGGAAGAGTCGGTAGGGCTTGCAAGAAGTACAGCCGCAAGTTAATGGTTTAAGTACTGTTGGGTTCCGTATTGCCTATCTCTCCCTGTGGGAATGTATCAAATTCACGTATTGTACTCCCACGCGACACGAGTGGTGTGTTAGTATTGTATGGTGAGTGTAGATACGAGCGATCTCCGACTACGTTTTCAGGTTCTCCGTTATCGTCGTGAACAACCTTAACGGATCATGCGACACTCAAGCACAAATGACAACACGCCGATTACAGAAAAAGGGCGCCAAACAAATACGCAATGGAGCCGTCTCCGACGAGATGCATGGAAGGAACAGTGACGAATTTACCTCAAAATCGGGAAGCAGGTGAGCGAACTCATTGCTGAAAAGAACTGTTCACTTTCGCATCCTTATTAGGTATCTTCGCACATCCATCATTGCAGCTCCGGAATATCATCTCCCACTAACTCCGCTATCCTTCCCCACGGATGCAGCTCTCGTCGGTTATAATGCTCCATCTCCACCGGTGACGGTTTGATGGTTGCTCCGGCTCGGGCTTCTCGAATGCTTCCTGCTGCTCAAGGGTTGCCTTTTGTCGACGCTTTCTCTACCTCAGAAGATATACCTCTATTGATAAACCTAAAGGGATGACCGCAATAGGAATGCTTATAGCAATAATAGCTTTTGCGCCTGTGCTAAGTCCGCTATGCGTATTTGCCGGCGGATGCG
The DNA here is from genome assembly GCA_030770415.1 of Pleoardoris graminearum. NCBI lineage: Eukaryota > Fungi > Ascomycota > Dothideomycetes > Pleosporales > Didymosphaeriaceae > Pleoardoris > Pleoardoris graminearum. The sequence continues at coordinate 326,118 of JASEKS010000011.1, read as the reverse complement.
ATGTATTAGCAGGCGCTATGGAGGTAGATGAGGAGCCATCAGTCGACGCAATACTTGAACTGCTGGTTCCTGTCTGCGAAGCAATCAGGTCGCATGACCGGTGAACAAGTTTCAACAATGGCGCCGTGATTTTCACGGTGGGCTCTACGCGCACGCAAGCGCCAGCTACATGCCAAATCGCACACGCATCTTCAACGAGCCATACCGCTGGGGAGAGTATCGCTTTGGTCCAATATGGTGTTTAATAATGTCGCAAATTGCATCCCTTGCTCGCCACAGCCAAGCACGGGAAGAGGCTCGCACACAACACGCTCGCACACTTAGAAGTACACCTCAGATCTATTAATGTAGTCGCCTAAAACGTTGTCGACGAGCGATGCGCCCAGTATGCAGGAGAAGCGGCTATACAAGTATCGACCCAGCGATTAGCTGATCTCTGACGGTTTTGCACGCACACACTGATGACGTCTTGCCTCGGACAGCAGCCTATTGCTAGGTGATGCCCTGGATTTTGCTTCGGTGTGCTGTTCTAACTGGTATGAAAGGCAAATGTGTGATAAAGTTGTGGTATGTCTTCGTTATCTTATTAAAGCGAGCGCGAGAATATTTGACGACGAGGGAATCACTGCGTACTTGAGGTATGCGGTATTTTACTCGGATTTGCACAATCAGTAATGATTGCCTAAGAAAGATACCCCTCGAATTTAGATACAGCTATTGGGGGCTATTGAGCTGGATCACTAGATGTGTTGTGCTACCTTGGTAAGTTCTCTATAATCATACACAACCCTTACCCACATTATAGTAAGGTTAACTTAAACGAAATTACTTTATTCTGCTCTAGGCTACTGTAATTCCCCAGGATAGGCAAAACAATAGCTGATCGAGATATGTCTGTCTTGTACCTGGGCGTTACGAGAGATACATGAGATTGTTGCCAGGATAAAGCAAATTACTATGCGTAGGTCATAGCTCATGGATACTCGCATTAATAGTATGTCTTGGGAGATTAGAATAACCCAAGTTTGAAGCGTAGTGTAAAAATTACAAAGTATGCTCTTATTGACCGTTGATTTGTCGCATATCCTAATATATAGCGTACCCCTGGATCAAGCTCTAGATGTACTTATTATTTTTTGATTCTAATGTATCACTGCTCGCGCATGATTGTGAACTGTTTGGCATTCATTGAGTTCTCAAGAAGCTCGCGAAGTACACTGATTGATTTTAATGTATAGTTAATGTGAGTACCTGTCAAGCACAAGCTCTGCTGAGGACATTTGCGAAAGCTTGTTGCAATCATCACCATGACCCAAGCGTGATCTAGCTTCGTGTGTTTAAAGATTTGTCGATTGACGTAGAATTACCTAAAAGTCCGGGCTTGAGCATGCGGGAGATCCGCTCGGAATATTGTCTGACCACTGCTTTTGCGGCTACAAATCCCTTTATCAATTTTGGAAAGGTGATATCCTTGCCAAAAAGCAAATGCATTAATCATGGAGATGCATGAAGCCCGAATGGCGACATAAGAGAGTGGAATTCCTTGAAGCTGACAAATTCGAGCAGCAGAGCAGCGTGCTATCTCGGTGGATCGTCAAGCCACACGCCGAGGCTGCAAGTTCGAGTCCCCTACTAACCCAAAACAAAAACATTTTTTGCAATCCTTATACACGCTCATTTTTTTGACTGTACCCGGGGGAATAACTTTTTTAGCCTATACCTTTTTTGGACTAGTGTCTCGACGCTACACTTTACCTTTTTTATATGATCTCGGTGGATGTTGCTTCAAAGGCCGATTACGGAGTCTATTTTTGGTGCATTCAAGCATTGTGATAAGACATGTCCGAAAAAACTTGGACCTCTCTGGTGGAAGCGGGAAACAATGGATGACACAAATAAACAGCCCTACGTCCAATATCAGTGGACCTGTATCAATTCTCCGTGGTGGTCTCGAATCCATTCGGATCTCGCCATATGGCCCACACCTTTTGGCCGCGGCGGCCAATCGTATCGATTTGCTTACCGCACCGCCACATCCCGTGGCGCAACAACTAATTTAGCTGCGGTGTACGCATGAGCGCGCTGTCATCTTACACGTAGCTTGCAGCTTCAACCCGGCTATATTTAGGCGCCAGGCGCACGTCCCAGATCCCATTCGGGCTCATCATAAGGTGGATCCGGCGGGGTGAAAGACCGGTCGAGCATGCAGAGCGGGTACAATCTGCAGTTATTACGAACGGGGGCGCACAAGGCGCTTCGTACCACACCATAAATCCCACCTCGACAGTGACAGGAACATTTCTTCACTATATCATCTCCAAGATCTTGTCCTCGAGTGCTTTACTTGCTTGCGCTTTTCGCTTCAAACCAACCATGGTTTCCCAGTTCTCTTTTCTTGATTTCCCAGCGCAAGTACGCCAACGAATCTACGCATATCTCCTCGCTCCGCATCCAGACGAAAATCAAACAGTCATAAATTACGCTCTGAACTGGATCTGGCTGGAGAACCCCAGTAACACCACTTTTGGTGGCGCTCCACAGATCGATCTTTGCCACTGCCCACGACAAAAGGCCCGAGCCAAGAACATCGGGACCAAGGAGCACATGTATACGCGGTATAAATGCAACGGACCGAAAGTGTCGTTTAAGAGCGGGCAAGATGATCTCTGGGTGCCCTCTCCGGGTTATGCGAACAGCGGGCAAATCAACTTTCTTCGGCCGGCGCAAGACGAGGAGTTGAGTAGGCGGCCGAATGCGAACATCTTGGGCACGTGCAGGACGGTGTATGAGGAGGCGGTGCCGGTGTTGTACCGTGGGCGGAATTTCTTGTTCGTTACGGGCCCGTGTCCGAGAGGCAGGTATCAAGCGTATGCTACGCAGAGGTTTTTCGCAAGGTTGTCGAGGTACGTAAAGCCCAGATACGAAGTAAATGTGCTACAATCGGCTGCTGTATTACCCATTCTGGGCAAACAAACCACTACGACGACAAGAATGGAACTGTCTTGGCTGACTTTGTGTCCCACGTTTAGGTTGGCGAGAGCGCATGTCACATCGTGCTCATTGACCATTGTGCCGCACGAAGAAGACTGTAGGAATGAGGATGTTGAAAGAGCCTATGCAGACCTTGCGGCATGGATCCAGCGTTGTTTGCCGTCTTTTCAGATTCTGGGGATCAATATGTGGGATCCACGGCTCGTGAGTACGATCGGACCATTTGAAGAGTTGTTGCAGAAGGATGATACCAACATTGAACTTGATTATGGGAAAAGCGATGGGTGGGTGGAGCAGATCGAAGACGCAGAGAGTTTCAGGGCTGCGCTCCTGGTCAAGAGCTCTGAAAAGACATATTCACATGCGGGACCGACGTCGAAAGACGAAGTACAGTCGGGTATCGTACCCCGCGTTAAACAAGAAGTAAAGGTCACGCCTCAGCCAGGAGCCTTGCTCGAGAAATGGCACCGGAAAGAGAAAGCCCAGGTTGACCAGCTTGTTGAGGAGGATGGGGAGGAATGGTTCGATGCAATGGACACTCCCGCAATCTTAGAGAGACAGGTCAGACTGGCTGAGGATGATTGGCAAGTCCTATGAACGCATAAAGCAAACTGCATGAAGCACTCCATGCTCGTTGGCGTCATGGTGGTAACCCATTTTCACGTTCCCATTCATTCACTGCCGAGTATTGATATATCTTTCTACCGCTATGTAATCAACAAATAATAAGCACGCCTAGGGATCGATATATGGTTACAAGCGTAGTGGAATTTTATTAGGTAGTAACCCCTGTATGTAATAATTAGAAGCTAAGTGTTACCGCTACGTAAATATGTCCTTTTTTTTTGTAATTAGATTTGATTCTTAGCTAAGATTGATTATTATATTTGTATATTAATCGAACAAATAGTGTGGCTGTGGTGAAGATTGATTATTATAAACTAGAAACGACTTATACTCAAGTGATATTATCTAAACAGTAGTATTTAGCCACCCTACTATTTAATGTCTTTATACTTCTTAAAACCGTAAATCTCGTTCTATAATAGTACAGTAAAATTGTGTGGCGTTATGTAGTAATAATTCTTAATATATTAGAACAGGTCTGTGGGTGCGCTGGGCATAGACTAGTGGTACAAGAATATTGGAGCCGAATTTCCAGGAAGAACGCTGAGGCTTATATCTTAGTTGTACCACGCGATTGAATTAAGTTCTTGAGAGTTTCCCTCTTTTAGAGGACTCTATGCTCCGCACATTCTTGACTCGAGCTCACATTCAATAGTACTCGCCCTGTCACCCGAACCGTCCCATACCGCCAAACTGCTCCTCACTAGCTTGCTCTGGAGCGTTACGGCTTGACATGAAACGCCTCACCATTGTAGGTGTCTTGGCCGTAGCCGCTTTACCAAACTCTCTTGCACGCCGTATAGGGTGTGGCGCAAGAAAGGGTTCAGTTTCGACTCGCTCGAGCCCTCGACCGATCCCAGGTGGACGCCTTATTACAAGAACTTTAAATACGCCAAGTCGCAGGTTACACTCGACTAAACGCGGATTTCCCCACATATAGCTGGTATCACTTCACATCAAAGCAAAAGCGAGATCAACTCCAGGGGAGACCCAAGTCGTCCTGATTAACCCAGTAAGTCCGGAGTCTCAGGTAGCGAGCATTTGAGTAGATAGTTTTGGGCACGAGCATAACCTTATCAGGTTCGATCTGCATGGTGTCGAATACTCGGGCCCCAGTCTCTCCTGCCACACCCGTACAACGCCCACTAACCTAGCGGTAGATATCAACAACCTCGTAGTCTGCAGCAATCACGGGAGCTTACCGGCACTTATAGCGACAAGTGCAATTGGGTGCACATCGATGAGGGTCCCGGATGATTGGTTGTCATAACGCAAACGACCGCTCCCAAATTTCCAATTTCACGTCCTTCCGAGAAGAAGTCTGTTGAGAAGTGAGGGTTCCAAAATAGCTTGGAGAATTTAGCGCGAGTGGCTGCTTCTGGCAAGGACGGGTTCCGTCCCGGTAATGCCCCCACATTCGACTTCTCAACGCTCTGGCAATGGTCTAACGCGATTGGCTTGGGCTTGTGCCAAAAGCTCAAGCAAACTTTCCAAACCTCAAGTCTTGACCGGAACTCCGCGTAACCTCAAAGACTCGACATTATCACCGATCAATCTATATAGTGTACAAAGCCAATCGTACGGCGTGCCTACCCTCACCAACACAGTTATTAAAGTGAACCATCACGGATCTCCCTGCCAAACACTGCTCAACCGCCTTCTCGGTTGCATCGCGCTTCCCGGACTCATACTCCGACTTCTCATCCCCGCCATCCCAGCAAAGCTGTTCTCAAGGATTGCATCTTCAAGGTCGTCCTCCTCCTCGATCCGCTGCATCACCTCCTCCGGCGGCTCTTCCTCAAACACCTCCTGAATCTCCGCGTGCACATTGAGCGTGCTCCAGATACCCCATTTGCTCCGCTTCGACGGACCCCCGATGGTAGGCTTACGCTTCGGTTTCCAGAGGTGCTGGCGCTCGTAGTAGGCAATGCCGAGGAGCAGCGGGGCGTTCAAGACGCGCACGATTGTGATGTTGATCTTGTGGAACCAGCGCGGGGACGCGATGAACTTGAGGGGCAGCAAGAAGACGATGGCGAGGAGGTTGGTGGGGGGGTAGTACGAGAACAGGGAGTCGGACTTTACGCCTTCGAAGGTGGAGACCGCGCGGCGGAACTGGATCTCTGCGGTTGCGTCGGCGGCGATCTTGGAAAAGGTGTTGGAGAGGATGGACACGAGGACCGTCAGAAAGAGCGTGTTGCCAAGGAAGGCGTAGATGACCATCAGCATGGGGCCGAGAATCTCGTGGAAGTTGGGCGACTCGGTGATGCCGGTGCCGTCCAGGCCGAACCAGATCCAGAGCATCCATTTCGAAATCTCGATGGGGCCCGGTTTGCCGCCGAAGTTGTCCTTTGCGCTGCCCATGCTGAGCCACTTGAGCGACAGCAGGAATCCTCCAAAACACCACACCGCTAGGAGGCTCAAGGCAGTGAATTCCCTTACCATGGCTCGGAGTGCAATGAAGAGCATATTCTCGGGCATCAGGTTGAACGCCAACCGCGGGAAGAGGATAGGAGCAGCAATGGCGAGAATGTCTAGCGCTTGTCTTCCAAGATCGCTGCTGTGGACTGACCACGCGTAGATGCGGAGTCCTAGGTAAGCCAAGAATATGACCACGAATGTAACGTCTAAAAAGGCCCATAGCTCTTGCGTGTGTACCTGCCAACCATGTTCCAACATCGAGGCACATTCGTCGACAGTCCAGCCTAATGCGTAGATCAGGAAGAGGCACTCTGCCAATGTGAATTGGTCATGGTTCTGCTTTACCATACAAAAGCAATACAAGCCGATGAGTATGACGAACCATGTTGCTTCGACGAACGCACGGGTCCTTGGCACGATCAACCGGTATTGGTTCAGGAGAGGTGCGTGTCGAGGGTCGTAAAGAGAAATGGGTTTATGTTTGTAGTGATCTGGAAGGATATCGAGAAAGGTGGTCGGGGTGTACACTATACGCCCGCGGTACACGCCATCGATGACCTTCTGCGGGGCTGAGGCGCTCAGAAACATCTTGCTCTCGGAGACGATGGCGACTTCAAGCGCAGTCAGCTTGCCTTCATAGCCGCCCTGGCTCTGGTACTGCCACTTCCGTCTCTCGGGACATATCTCTGAAGGTGCATTCTGGAATGGCTGGAATGGGGACACGAGAATCCTGGCCAGTTGTAGCAGCCCTTGCTTCCCAGTAAACTCTTCATCATGCCTTCGGAGTACTTTCATCGCAACCAATTCACACAAGTTGGCTCGCGTCAGATTGACGGTCTGGTGATGATGTTGGAAGTGCTGCTCGCGCAAGAATTGCATCTTATTTACAAACAGACAGTAAACTGGGTATGCGTTAGCCGGGATCCAAAGGCTAGGCTCACAGAAGATGAAAGAAAGACAGCCAGTCTTTGTCTCAGGCGCATCCTCCTTCTGTACAATTCCAAATCATGCAATAGCAAGGCTGAATCGAAACGACCAACACCAGCCCGTCGCTTGATGTTGGCACTTCTGCCTCTGTGGCACACATCCCAGGTAACACACAGGGGGTTACGATTGAAAAACATACCGATAGATATATCATCAGCATCAAACAGCCGATCAACAAGAGGCTTGACAATCAGAACATTCATCCGGGGCTCCTTGAGCTGATCCATACTGTACGGATCTTCGATGCTCGCTAAGATCAACCGGCGGATGCGTTGGATATTGTAGTAGATATCCAGCTCTGTGTTCGGGTCGGCATGGAAGTTCTCGCCCGGGCCCATGTCTCTATCCTCGTCCCGCACACATCCATCTCGAACCGCAAGTTCATCGTCGCCGAGCAAAGTCTCCTGCTCTTGATGGTTCCTGTGTGAGCGAAGCACATCGCTCAATGTGCGATTTTTGCCACTCAGATGGGGCCGCTCCAGGTGCTTCGCTATCTTTATGTGCTGTGATGGGCGCTTAGGCGATATATCGTCTCCGTTGCTGCTACCATTGGATTGATGTCGCCGGTTGGAGAAGCTAGGCCGTTCGCCATTGGTCGAGCTGGATGGCGGAAGCCCGGGACCGCCAGACATGTGGAGAAATCGGCCGTTGGATTACCTGCCCTGGGGCAATACACGGCACTAGATGGTTTGGCGCGGCGCTGCGAATGAGAATCAGGCGAGGATGGGTCCCGGTACCGACAGACGGAAAAGGCGGGTTGACGTTTCGGGTCGAGCGATCGAAGGAGAACCGAATGGGGAATAGACGACAAGTCTTGGCGGGGTGGCGGCTACACACTTAGCTTCGATGCCAAGGTGGGTATGGATCCTGCGCGGTAAGAGTATCAATTGGGTTACATGCGTGTGTCGGTGTTGTGATGAGCGCGCAGCAGCGTCGATATGTATGGTGTAGCGATAAGGGTGGCGTTCTTTGGCAAAGCAACGGGGTCGCGATGGCGCGTGCGTAGGGCCAGGGTGAAACATCCTAGCTAGAAGTAGGAAAGCGCACGTCACACCTTTGATATACTCTCGGAGGTGAATATCTCAATAGAATCGATGGACGGGATGTACAATAGAAGATGCAGGTGTAAGGCAGATACAGTATAGCCTACTACTGGATTTCAGTTTATACTGTCTTGTCGTTAGATTCAATGAATCGTTCTAATAAGTTCTTAAACGTCACCGAACTACTATACTGCGAGGGGGTGGTTTTTTAATATTTTTAAGATAGTATATCCTATATAATTCTATTGAACAGATATTATTAATATAGTAGAAAGGAGCTAAAGGTTACTAAGTAAATGTTGTACGCTAAAATATTCTTAAGGATATTGGAATACCACCACCCCGCGCTATAGTAGACAGTAAAGAATACACATTTGTCCGTAGACAAGCATCATCTTCTCGCTAGATATCTACCAACGCGTACCTCCCCTCCAAATCGTACATAGATGTGTAGTAGCGCAATAGCCGCGCGGCAGCGCTTACCTAGCGCAGATCGCTCTCCGAATCTCCGAAACATGAGGGGTACTCCGTAGCTGACACTCCTGACAGGATCCATATACCGTCCTATCGTGCCAGTGAAACACGCTCAGCTTTACCTTACTACCCCAACCACGTCCCTAGCCCCGCAGCGGAAAAGTATCCCAAGCCCAGCTCCTTCTCCCGCCCCGCATCCGCCCGAACACTTTTCCGGCGGAATAAACCAGGTGTTGTCCTGCTGACATTGAATCTCCGGAGGTCCTACCCTGTACCCTAGTATACATACACAGGTGCGAAGTTCTTAGAGCGCATCATCGCATATAAAGCACCAGAAGATCTAGTTGTCGCGTAATCTATTTCTAGCTTCCATAACAATCCCCCAATGGAGCCCATCCCCACCGCCAACCACCCTCTCCCCACTTATGCTTCTCTCCAGCTCCAATTCGTCGGGAAGAAGCTCGACGATGTACCCACCCCCGCTGCGATCATCGATCGGGCCGTCGTGAAGAAGAACTGCGACGACATGCTCGACGCGTGCGAGAAGCTGGGCGTGGGCTTCAGAGCGCACGTAAAGAGCCACAAGGTACGTATCACAACTCTTATATGTTTGAATGCACCAAGTTGATATGGATGGTGTAGACCCTCGAATTGTCCAAGTTGCAAGTCGGATCCGGCCCCGCGAACTTCATCGTCTCGACCGTGACCGAGGCGGAAAACCTGCTGCCCTTCTTGCTGGAGTGTCAGCGGGGCGGACGGGAGAGCAGTGTAAGTTGCGTGACTATGTGCATAAAAGTGTTTAGATATTCATTGTTTCGTTATCCTTAGGTTCTTTACGGCGTCCCGCCGGCGCAGTCCGTAGTCCCGCGCCTCGTCCACCTTGCCAGCAAACTTGCCCCCGGAAGCGTAAACATCCTCATCGACAACATTGACGCCTTCAACAAGCTGAAAGACTATCTCGCAGATAGCAGGATCGGCGTCTTCGTAAAGATCGACACGGGGTACCGCCGCGCCGGCATCAAGGTCTCCTCCGCCAAGTTTCCGGGGCTGGTTCGGAAAGTGGTGGGGACCGTTGGTGCGGACTTCCGAGGCTTCTACTCGCACTACGGGCACTCATACGCAGGCTCCTCCGAAGAGGATGCTGCGTGCGGTCTGATCGACGAACTGGAAGGCCTCGAAGACGCCGCGGCTGAAGTCGAGGACGTGTACTTGGAGCTTCTGAAGAGGAAGATGGTCCTAACTGTCGGTGCGACACCCACAGCGACCGCAGCGCAAAATATGCTCTCAGGTTCGCCACGAGCTGCGGAGTTCAAGACGTTGCTGAACCGCCTGAAAGAGCGGTATACCGTGGAACTGCATGCAGGCGTGTACCCGCTGCTTGACATGCAGCAAGTTGCAACACACGCGCGCCCCGCGTCCGGATCAGGCGCTTTTTTGGCAAAAGAAAGCGTCGGGTTAAAGATTCTCCTCGAGGTCTCTTCTGTTTACGATGAAAGAGAGAAGCCGGAGGCACTTGCTTCTGCCGGATCTTTGGCTTTGGGCAGGGAGCCATGCAAGAGCTATCCGGGATGGGGTATCGTAACAGGAGAACTCGGAAACAAAAGTAATATTGTGTATGATGAGCGGGGGGACAAAACCGGTTGGATTGTCGGCAGGATAAGCCAAGAGCACGGCATGCTGACGTGGGAGGGTCCAAGGGAACAGATGAAACCGCTAGAGATAGGGACTAAGGTTCTGGTATGGCCTAACCATGCTTGCGTTGCAGGAACTGGCTTCGGATGGTATCTCATTGTCGATTCGGAGAAGGGTGGGAACACTGTAGTGGATGTCTGGGTCCGATGGCGCGGATGGTGAGGCGAGGCGATGGAGCGGTCACCCCAGGACGTGTGCGACAGAGAGCAAAGTTAACCAGATTTAATGCACGGACCGCATGGATCGTACACATTCCGCCTGTATACCTTGTCACCCACAGTAGGTTGATTTGATCCTCGGAGGAAGACAAACGTGAACACCGACGAACATAACCCAGCCATGGTACGCGTGCCAAAGCCAAGTCACGTCCACCTTAGTTGTCATGTTCCCCTGGCGCCTCCCCTCCCTCTTCCTCTTGAAGGTGCTGCTGGCGGTTGGGTAGGAAAGGGCAAGGCTGGCGTAGCAATAGGTCCCGGTTGGTATGCTGGACCGACCGACAACGAGCTGGGAGTCTCCCACTTCATACTCTGCATATACAGCCCGAAAGACCTGACCTCATTCAAAATCTGGTTCAGCATCTGAGACTGCATACCCTGCTCATGAAGAATGCGACCCTGGAAGCCCTCACGTTCCTGGCGGGCCTTGTCGTGGAAGTTGGCCGACGACGTTCGCCAGTTTTCTTCGCGCTTGTCGTGTGCATCTGACGCGATCCGCCGGCACTCTTCCACCCACTTGATCTGACTCGAGATCAATTTCGACTCTTGTTTGATCAATTCCTGGATTGTAATATCTTGGTCGTCTTGATCGACGCCTGGAGAAGGAAAGGCCGCAGCTGGCCCTGTCCCATCCACAACAGCCGACCGCCTGGCTGCTCTGCCCTCTTGACCGCTGGCTGCCTGCTCAAAGTCCCATGCGTTCTTTTCGTGCCACTCTTGCTTGAAGCGACGAAGGAGTTTCTGTACGTGGTTCACACACTCTGACGTGTCTTCTTGGATGTCCTCCCGCAGCTTTGCGGCAATGTTCTCCAAGTCTTGCTTCGTTATCAGCGGTATGATGTCGTCGTCGGCGGCCGTGTCTTGCAGCATGTTCCCGTCATCGTCGGCCTTGTCCAGTCTCTGCTTCTTCCGCGAGACCAGCTCCTTTTCAAGCTCAGCGTCCGAGTCGCGTCGCGTTCGCTTGCGGTACGCGTCGATGGACGCGTCTCCCTCGTTGATCTTGGGGTCGTCTTCCCTTGTGATCTCGTTGGACGCATCTGCACCCGCCCTGTTGGCAGCAGTGGCTTCCGTGTTTGATGCTTCTTCATTGGTTTCAACGCCGATGGAAACGGCTCCATCGTGTGAAACAGCCTCCAGCACATGGTGTGAGCTTCGGCTGGGAGCTTTGACCACGACTTGGAGCTTTCCGTGTGTCTCGATCGTGGTGTCGTCGTCGTCCAAGGCTTCGAGCTCACGCTTCAGGTCGGCGAGCAGCCCGGCGATCCTTTGAGCGGTGCGACGGACCAGGGCATGGGCGCTGCCGCCCGTGTCTGAGCCGTTGCTTTCTTGGGACGGAGATGTGCGCTGAGTCGCGAATGGCGTCTGTTCCCGCGCAGGCGTCGGCGACTGCTCCATGGGCGTTCGGCGCAGTGCACCAACAATCAAGAGCGTGCAAACACGCCGGAAATGGCTTTGGCTCCGCGCAAGAGGATGTCGCTGCGGTGCCAGCCAGCGGCGCAAACGCGACAACGACGGCAGCACTCGCAGAGGCATGTGGAGCCGCCGGCGCTTTGGCCACGGCCGCTACACCTCCTGTGCCGTCGCCTCGCCTGCAGGGGGTGCTGCACCATGCGACTCCTGGCGCGAACCGCCCGAGGCCGATCAGTGCGGACGCTTGACGAACCCCTCCGGGGAGCGAGCTCCTTTCCACGTGCCTCTGCATCCTTCTGGGAGCGATCCCGCGAAGGTCGGTCCTCCACGCGGCATGCTCGACATCGCCCTCCTCTGCCTTCCCTCTGCAGCACCGCGGGGCCTCTAACTCCATCGTCCTCTTGCCAGAGGGTCCGTGTCCACGCCGTACGACGCCGAGCCGAAGCCAATCGTCCGAGTCGTAGGCTGCCTCTGTGTGCCTGGCGGCGCAGCCTTGGATAGCGAGCGTGGCACATCATGGCGCCGCGCTCGCGCCGAAGCCTCCGCGATCTCGATGCCGGCGACGAAGCCAGCAGACTCCAGCGCGAGGAGCGCGGCAAATACAACGTCGTCATGACCTTCCCCGTCCATCCCCTGGGCTCCATGCAGGGTCCCTTCGAGGAGTCGATGCTCGACGCCACCGGAGGAACGGGCTTCGTTCCCTTCAAGAACCCGAAAAAGACCTTGGAGCAGCGACAACACATGCTCTGCCGAGAACACGAGGCCCCGGAGCTTAGCTGGAACTTCACCTACAATTGCCATTGGCGGAGCAAATCCAAGGGCAAATACCACCCGCTCCTGAAGACGGTAGCCCAAATCATCTTTGGCGTGCATTTGCTGCACCAGCACCTGGAGAAGTCGGTTGCCGATGTGGCAGATATCCTGCTGAAGCATGTCAACGAACTTGACAGCTTCTTGCAACGGGCAGACGAAGATATCGAGGGAAGCTTGAAGGATATGCTATTCCGGAGGAAGTGTTTGAAAGTTCCCATGGAGCACGTAAACGAGTTCGATCGACTTCTCGACGATCGCACATACCGCTTCCAACTCCTCGAGGGCAATGTCACAATCGAACGGACCATCAATCGCATGTCGCAGATGCTCAACGATTACCTTGTCGACATCAACACCTTCCAAAATGCGAACCAGGATCTTGATGCCTATCTTCTGGAAATTGGACACAAGTGGACTGCCCTGGATGGCGATGTGGGACGCATCTATTCAGCAATGTGCGGGAATACAGGGGGTTGGGCACAGTTCCTGCAAAGCCTGGTTGCCAAAGCTGAAAAACTGGGCGTTGTTCTCGTGCAAGTGAGCAGCTATTGCAACGAGATCGAGAAACGGTGCGGGGCTGCTAGCCGCCGTAGTATGGTATGAAACCCCGTATCACGCCCCTCGGTCCCATCTAAAAGTTGGCACAACGTATTTCACTTATCCGCAGCGCCCACTAACGTGTCTCTGTTGCGTAGGTGGCCAGCCGATCCTCTTCACGGAATTCGTCCAAGTCTCGGGAAGCCGCACGTTCGTTCAGGAATATGGCACATAACAAACCACTTCCGAGTGTGCCCAACGAGCGACCACCGTTCATGACGCCTCCCTCCGCCAGCGTCGAGCTTGTCTCTGAGGTAGCTACAAGGCAGCAATCTCCCTCTGATCATCCCGGGATTCGCGTCGTTTCGCATTCGGGCTCGGGCGAGTCCCTGAGGCAGCAGGACGAGAACGTCGCACCGGCGCCAAGGGAACCGGCGCAGTCTAACGTCGATGTATCACCACGCAATATGAACCGCCCTTACGGGCACCGCCGTAACTCTTCAGACGGTCTTGACCGACATTCGGAAGATATACAGATAGTCTTGCGTCAGGATGTGTATGAGCCGATGCCGCAATCCGACTCGTTTAGCGACGAGAAGGAGGTGGTCGTCAGCGACGAGAAAGAGGTCCTTGTACACAGCCCCCCACTGACGGGTAAGGACTCCGCATATTCTTCCGTTTCTGGTACCTCATTCGCGTCGCCGGCTTCGACCCATCCGCGCTCCGCCTCTGCGCAATCTTCTTCCCACCCACGTGCGCAATTCGGACTGTTTCCCAGTAGCGGTCCAAGCACCCCAAAACAATCGGTATCCGGGCGTTATGGCGCCCTTTCTCCCGCTTTGACGGGCCGGCAGACACCCGAGCCTTCTGCACTTCTTCCTCCGCGCCCGTCAACGTCTCTCGATAACCATACTCCTTCTTCGCGTAATCGCTTGCTGAGAAAGTCAAGCCTCTCATCGCTGAAAAAGCTCTTCAGTAAGAAAAAGCACGGCTCCGTAGAGACCATTGTAGAGTGACCGTCCCATGTGTTTGTTCCTTTCGGCGGCATTTGAGTTTCCCCACAGCGAGTTGCACAATCATATACCCCCTTCCAGCAGGCTTGTTTGGCTGCATCGGCGTTTCCCGAGTGTTCAAGTGGCGGATTGTATAGTATGTCTATTTTTGTTCTTGATGTAGTTGCGATGCTCGCAAAGAAGTCTGGGGCGTGCGGAGGCTGATCGAGACTGGCATTGCGCTATTCGTGACAAGCGCGGCGGGTAGGCATGAGGGCGGAGCTCAGCAGGGTACAGGAGCAAAAGGTGGAGAAGGCAGCTGGCGGAAGACCGTGCTTGGATGAAGGACAGCACGCGAGACCCCGGCGAGGTGCATCGTGGTCTGGTAGGTAGAAAGACGATCTCATTGCTAGGTCACGCTTTTTCTCTCGAGTATTTGTGCCCGCCTTTCTTTTTCCTTGGGTTTCCCTGACAGCAGCAACAAAGGCTCCGAGAGGGAAGTGCTAAGGGCTGTGGTTGCCCTGCTATTTTTTTTGGTAGCACCGCCATCCAACCCCCTCACCCCTTGACGAGACCCAGCTTGCCCTCCATCACACCGATCGATCTTCCTCTGACCTTTGCAACACCTCGCAGCCGACATTCTTCTCCTCTCGTTGGCGAACAGCGCGGGATCGCCCCCCCGCTGCCATTCGCTCTCCAGGGCTTTTTGGTGCGTTGGAAGAAGCATCTCTTGTTTGCAGGCCGCTGCGCCATCTCACCGAACAACATCGTTTAGCTCCAGCTACACCAGGTGCCCCCTCTCGTCTCTGCGCTGGTACAACCCACGGAAAGGCTCGACGCCATGCCGCCCCCAGACGGCGAGCTGAATACGTCTGGGCGTAACAGTCGAGCGTCCGAGCTGTCCTCGGCGTCGCGCGGGCCTTCGAGGGGCTCAACAACAACAATGAGGCAGGAGATGCTCGCGCCGGCAGTTGCTTCGATGCTTAGAACGTCGACAGAGATGGGAAACCTCGATGCCTTCTCCACAGACTCGGTCCTGTCTTACGTCCGTCGGGCTCCGCGTCGTGGAGGTGCTAACTCGCGCCCGTCAATTGCATCATCCTTGCACAGCAATACCTCGAACCGCACCGCGGCCCGCTATCAGCACCGGCCTTCGACAGCTTCTGCAGGCACCCGGCACTCGAGAGAGATAAACATGCCTCAGCATGTCGCCGACACAGTTTCGCCGACCGTCATGAGCATCTCGGGGTCCTCTTCCCTCATACAGCTCGCACAAGACCACAGGAACGGCCACCGCAGCCTCCCCATGACCATGGCGAACACCTCTGAGCCCTCCTTCCGGTTGTCGAGTAACAGGTCGTTGGCTAGTTTGCGCAGCCATGAACATAATATTCAGAGACCGAAGTCGCCCTACATGTATCCCACTAGACTTAGGAAACATGGATATCGACCGTCCTCACCGGCGTTGAGTGACACAGCTGGCTCATACCATCGACGTCGACACGGATACTCGGACCATGGCTTCCCGCCTTATCCAGCGCAGATGCGATCCCGTAGGCCACCGGATATATCGATGCGTCGTCCTCCTAGTCGTTCTCAAACACTGGTATACTATGGCGACCCACATCCAGACATACCTCCTGTGCCACCACTGATGCCGCACCGTTATGCTGCTCTAGAGCGCGAGCGCGAGCGCAAGATCCAGAAAAATAGGTCTGCGTCTCATAGATCGGGAAAGCACTCCATCTCGAGTAGATCGACAAATCGACGGTTCGACTCGGATGTACCTTCATCTGACTCGACTTCGCCTCCGACTCCAAGGGATGGTGACGCGCTTGTGAATCCTCCTGGTACACAATCGATGCCACGTTACATGTCAGGTACAGTCAACTACTATGACTATAGCGAGCAGTACGAGAGTCAGGAATCTTTAGAATCTTCGGCTGGCACAGTACCCACTGGCTTTGTTCCGCACATCAAGACGATCATTGAGGAGCGGGGAACACCTGAGCCAGTCTCGAAAGGAAACAGTGTCGCCGCTATGAGTGAGCTAGATCATCAGATGGACGAAACGAATCCCAAGATTGTAGAGCTTCCAGCATCTCCGCTTCCGCGTCGGATCACGCGTGACCTGGTTCTGGCAGGACTTGGACCCGAGTCGTCGAGTGGAGAAGTAGAAACAATCGGAACTACAGCAGAAGCGCGGAACCCAGAACAGTCTACAAGCGAAATCCAAGGCGATCAAACCGCCATACGCACTGGAGTTGAGCGCCGAGTTGTGCAACCTACACATACAACGGATATAAGGAATCGTTACAGCATTCACTCCCAGGCAGGAACAAATGTGATGGACTCTTCCACGCTGAGATTCGCCGTTCGATGCTCGATTCCAATGGCTGACAAGGGCGTCGTTCTCAACATCGACGATGACGCCACATCTGTGTCTGCTCGAGACGCAGATCCAACTAGCGAAGATGGCATGACCGATCTCCTCGAAGGCTCCCAACGGACAGATACCGAAGAGGGAAACGAAGAAGAGGGCAAGGTATGGGATGATGATGACGAGCCGGCTGAGAAGATGAGCAATCATGCTGCCAAATCTTCAGATGAACAGTCGTCCAAGACTTGTACGGACGTGATCAATATCGCAGATTCTTCTCCGAAAGAATCCAATGTTAGGTCGTTCGCGTCATGTGAGAATCTACCGAACCCGAAGCCGCCATTCAAAGATTATAACGCGAAGTCGTTCAAGACATGCAAGGATGCAGTCACTCCTGAGCGTGTTGCGTCTTTGCCGGCGGCTAGGCTCCCGTCGGCCCACCTGCCCACATCGGAGCCGTTCATGCGACGGCCATTCTTTGATATGCCATCTTCTTCACCTTTGGCTTCGAAATGTCAAGCGTCTCCGTCCTCAATATCGGATCCAAGCATGTCCGGGGTTGTTGGCCGATTTCGGGCGAACTCGAAGATGAGCTCAACGCAAGGCTCTGCGGGTGGATCTTTCTCTTCCTTCAAGGAGCATGGGCCTCATGCCCGACCTGCTGTGCCTCCTAGAGAATCAAGCTCGTCGAAGGAAGCCCAGCAATCTCGGGGGGTCGCTAATTTCCTATTACGCTCTGTTCGTCACCGTTTGGCCAAAGCTAGTCCCAGGTCAAGCCTCAGGCTCAGCAAAGAGAAGACCACTTCGAAATCCGAGGAACCGAATGATTTGAGCGTCGATGCTGGAATTCCAACGCCTCCGCCGATGAAGGAGAGAATAATGACTGCAAATGTGCGTTTTCCGACAGATAGGCCTCTGGAAGCACTACAAGCACCTCAGCATGCATTGGGGAAGGAGCAGATTCTGCCACATGGGCAGAGCAAGGCAGTGACTGCGCGTGGTGATAGCATGGTACCGAAAGGAGAGACCTTGAAGACGACATCCAGTGATGCGACTGCTTCCGATGTACGCCAGGAGACACTCAACACACCGTCTGTTGTCATGCCAGAGACATCTTCGGTATATTCACCAGACAATAACTCTTCCGCTAGGGTTCGTGGTCAGACTTGCCCGGTACTCTTCCCACAGAGTCCTGAACAGGCCCGTCGCGACAGTCAAACCACGAAGCATCTGAATTGGAGCCGGAGCAATGTCTTCCATCCACTTCTCATTGACAGGCCGCGTGGTGTTGAAACCAGCCAGGAGGATTCTACGACCGACTTGAGGCTTCCCGGGTTCCGGCGTGCCGTAAATCACCTTCCTGATCTGAAGGAAGAGTCGCACGAGGACTCAAGCCTAAACACGAGTACCAGCAACTTCTGGCCTTTTGGGGGCAGTCCGCCTGCCGTGTTTCGGGTATCTACAGATGATGTTGCTGTGTCTCGTAGGCCTCCGTCGGTACGCTCGTCGCGGAACAGCGTTCTTCAGGAAATGCACCTGGCCTCGATGAATTTCAGCAGCTTTGGAAGTTTTGAGGAGGCTTTGGACCATCGCGTATCGCGGTCGTTGGACTTAGCGTCAGCTGCACAAGAGGAGCTGGCTCGAGCGGGGATGCCACGATCGGGGTCAGCTGGCGAGGATGGAGAGAAGTATAAGAGCGTGTTTGCTGGTCTTGACACTCCAGGAAAGACGTCTGTAATGCATAAGCATGCTGGTGTTGACCTCTGGATGCGCAAATCGCCGGATCTTGTGATGAAGGAGGTGGATTCGGTAACGATCCCTTCTGTCAGCGGTCTGACTGCCCGATTGTCGGAGATGCTGCCAGCGCTAATGGAGCCGTTGGAGCTTGCGCAGACGGATGAATTCCCGGACGAGGAGGGGATCATGGAGACGGCGATGGAGAGGCTCAATGAGGTGGGCGTGCCGGCACAGAAGCGGTCTTTAGCGCGCTTGCGTCCTGTTCCAGGTTCTCCGAATATGTTGGTGGTGGACGATGATGTCTTCAAAGAGATGACGGGAAACAAAAAGGAGTATACCGTTACAGCACAGAGTCTCAACCGACGGCATGCGGCTATGGGTGACAAGCCAGCTGCTCGAGGGGGTAGCCAGGCCCCTGGCGAAGCCGCCTCGTTGGTGGACAGCGGCGTCGACTCCCGGGACTGTACACGTGACGCCACAAAGCTAAACACAGCGGAGCTCGAGGCGCCTTCCCCCGCTGACTTCGGCCACAACAACACATCCTCCTTCTCTCCCTACACTTTCTCGTCTCCTTCTTCCCGGCCGTCCACACGGTCTATTCGTTTTCGCGGGAATACGCCTATAGCGACTGTCGCAGATACGCGGCTCTGGAATCAGGACAAGAACTGGGAAACGGACCCCTCTACTGACATCTCCCTGCCTCCACCCTCCACCTCCAAGCACTCACCGCGACCGGGGCCTTCTCCCCTCCGCAACCGTCTCCCCAACGCATCGTCGGAGTCAACGGATACGTCAAGTCCACACGGTACGTCAGCTTCACCCCCTGCACGACGTGGGTCTACGGGGCATTGCTACAACCCCAACGTCGACGGTGGGCGCTCTCTCGAGCCCTCTGCGGTTGGCTTCGACGCGAGCGGCTACCCCATCGGACCTGTGCGCGTGCGTGACGACGACCAGTCTCACGGCGCGGGTGAACGATATCCTACGTCTGCCCTTCCGCTACCCTCAAACTTACACATATACCCAGGCCAAGTAAGCAACTTCTCACTTGTGACGTCCGACGACGAGCCCAAGACTACCTCTGCTCGCAAGACCTTGTTCAAACGCAGGCCGCGTCGTAGCACCCGAACGTCAATCACGTGCCGCGACCTGAGCCAAGGTCGCATACGGGAACCACAGCGCTCGCGAGCGACTGACCGCAGCTCTCAACCACAGCCGGACGATCCCCCCGACCGCTCTCGCCGACAAAGCTTCACCAACGCCAACGGTATGGCCCAGCTGGGCTACTTGGCTACGAAGTGCCGGCTGTCCGTGCAAAAGGGCTGGAACAAGTTCTGCGAGAAGTGTTTCCCTTGCTGCCGTCGAGCCGAATCCCCCACTGAATCGGAGTCTACGGACGTGACCGCGCCTCCCAACACGCGTACGAGTTCCTCCACCGACGAGACGCAAGTACCTGGCCGTGAGTCTCCAGAGTCCATTCCTGTTATTCGCGACGGTCCAGGACGCCGCTACACCCCTGGCTATATCATCTCGTTCCCTCCTTGCCTCGCGGCCGAGCATCACACCGCTGAGCCACCCTCTGCGTTCCAGTCCAACGTCCCGCCGCGCGCTGCAGCTGGTCCGTCGACCTCCAGTTACGGCACCATGGAGCCCGAGGCTGCCGGTCCGTCCGATACTAACTAAAGATGCCTTACCTACTCTTTGACCGCATTTTTGGCGGCAGACCTAACTAGGCATGCAGAATCTCCCCTTTCTCTCTTTCGACTCAATATGTTTCCCTTGGACGGCGGTTTTTTGGCTACGATGATTGGCTCACGACTCATGACCTACGGATTGCGCCCATCACTGGAGTTTGTTTTGCTTGCCTCACTTTTCGAATATACGTTCAATTCTTGACTTTCAATAGCCCCTTCCTTCGACATATGCACCACTACCCAACGTTCAGCACTGCTCCTTGGACACTTTCGCAAATCGTATCGATGAAGCAAAGCTTTCCTTTCTGGACCCACGCTTGGAACGTTTTTTCCTTATCGTACATGATACCAAAACCGACAACTGGCCTTCCCGACTTCTTTCGCGCCGGAGCCTCGCCTACACTTTGGAACGGAACTTGTCCACCTTTCCGGCAACGACTCGACCTTCTAGCCTAGAGTCGCTCAAAAGTTTCATTGGAATCTGGTTTCTTCCGGCCTTGGATTCCGGCCATGGGCAGCTAGGCACCTCATACTGGCAGCCCTCTCACACATTGTACGACTATTTGGCTTGTTTCCTTGCTCGGTTGGTCATCGTACGTACTGTCACTTGCTTGACAGTACACTACGGCTTATCCACTTTTCTCCTCCTCCGGACAGAAAACTGGATATGATTCCTCTCGACCACGGCTTGCAAGCCCCCTGGATTTTTATAGACGGCGTTTTTTTCTTTTTTGGTGCCCCTCGTCACTGGCCTTCCTTTACGCCCGACTCTCTTAGCATGGGCATTGCATTGATGGATAGGGACTCTACTTCTTTCTGGTGGATGACTCTCGTCGAACGGTTTTACCAAGTAGCATCGATGGCTTTTGGCGGAGCGGGTTTGGAATGGTTAGGCTTGGGGTGCATATGCTCTCAGGAGCCGGATTTTCGGGTTTGCTTTTCTTTTCTTTTTGGAGTGATAATGGGCCGTATGAGGCATTTGAGGGGCATATGTAGTCTTTAGGTGCTCGGGCACGGTACAATGACTTGGTATGCGTATTTGGCGGGTCGCGTGCTTGGTGATGATGATGGTGAAGTAATGGTTTAAGGTTTGTGAGCTTATGGTACTACGTTGTTAGGGCACCTTACGGCCTGGCTTAGAAACGATTCTCGGCGTCCACTGAGGTCTGGAGCGGTGATGTCCAGCGTGGAGGTACCTTGTAAAGGTGGCGATGCTCTTTCGTTACAAGGTGGAGTTTTTGTCATAGTAGATGGTGACCAGGTTCGGGATTATAGGTGGTGAAGCTACTGGGCTGCTATAACCTATGGAACCGGTGTCCTACTACGTCTTACGTCTATCTTCGCTCAGCCTCGAGTTTGTCTCTATTTTCAGCTTAGCACTACTTTGCCTGATTTGCGTTATACACAGACTGGCTACTTCACTCTGCTAGAGTGTCGGCGCGCATGCCGAACGGGGGTAAAGTAAGCCTTCACCACTACAACCTACACTGAGGATATACCTTGGAACCACGCGGCCATGATCGACGTTTACTCTTCCAAACTCATCCTTATTACCCTCATTCCCTCGCCCAAGATAGACCCCAGTTTCTCCCGCCCAGGACATCACCTCCTCGCGTACAGACAATGATTCTCCTATAATAATTTATATAGTAATTTTATTATCTATACCTAATACGCTAATTATAGATTATAATAAGTTATTTTTTTAAAATATTTTACCTCTTTTAAAAGTTAAAATACGCGTTTTTCTTCTCTATTAGTATTTTATAATAGAATAGGTTTTATAGGTCCTTTATAAGGCGTTTTTTATAATTTTTTTTAAAGAGCTTTTTAATTTTAAATAGCTTATTTTTAATATACTATACTAAAAGTCCTATTAAAGTTAGTTATTTATTATAAGAAAAGGGTAATTACTTACCTGCGTTAAATTCCGATCTTAAATAGTAGTATAATAGCTAGACTAGTATAAAAAGTTTAATTTTTAGCTTAAAATAGCTTTTAGAGTCTTTTTTAGCTTTATATATATATTTATAAAAATCCTTTTTAATTTACTATTTCTTACCCTTCTTAAGGAGCCCTAAATTAAATAAAGTATTAGTATAAAACTTGTAAAACTATTTATTAATATATTACTTTTTTAGATAAAATAGTAATATAGCTATACTTAAAATAACTATTATTATTAAAGTATAGCTACCTTACTTAGGTATTTATATATTTATATAAACCTAACTAGCGCAGTAGTATAATAATCGCGGAAATAAAAATAGAGAATATAAATAAGTATATAGTAGATAGGCAAAGAATCTATTAAATTAGTTTTATTAACTATAGTTTATACCCTTAGGTAATAACCTTAATACTATCTCGTTAAATCTATTAACTTCTACTAGCACGGTTGCCTCGCGCACGTATATTATTATCGCCTAGAGAGGATATCCTCGCGTACAAAGAACGGCCCCCTCGTCTCCCCCTAAGCCAGCCTTTTAATCCAGGTCAAGTTCCTTACAGCACCGCCGCCTCCGAGCGCCCTTCCGGATATCATGCATGGTACAATCGATGCCCGCACGCTATTTCTTCACTATGAAGCTACGCACAAACAAACCCCGTACGTACGACAGCGATGCTATGCCCATACCACCAGCGCCCCGCCTGCCTGTCTGCCACTGCCACCCTCTCCACCCCATCCCCAAAATCTTCCTAGCACCTTCAAGCCCGCCGGTCGCCACGTGCGACCGGCAATACGCACCTCGACGCCCTTCCCCTCCGTGTCCTCCCTCCAGCGTCGGAATCCGCATCACGCATCTGCGAGTCCTTCGCGGTGCGCGGGTCCCAAGGTTCGAAAAGACCGGGCGGGACACACGCTGTTCACGAACGAGGGCGGCGACCGGCAGGGTGGTGTGCCAGGGAAATCTTAGACGCGAGCCTGGGACGCGATACAGGGTACGAAGCAGCGTTGAAGGTTACCGTCGAGCTCCGTTGCATCGGCAGTCTAGTTAGCACCTCCTGCGCCGCTCGTACCCCGCGACGCCGTTCCTTCAGATACTTTACGCCAGATGTCGATGAAGTTTGCGAAGATTGGAAATGCGCATTGGTGGATATTTCACGGAGGAATAATTACGCCTAGCCCTCGATCCAGGGGTACGAACGCAGTGAGGGAACGCTGTTGGGTGTGAACGCGTGTATGCAATGATTAGATTGGGTGGATATTTAACTTTGGGAATGGAGGAAGCAGACTATGTATGCAAGTGGAAGCCGTGACATGCCGTGCTGCTGTCAACATGCAGACCAGACAAAGAGATTGCGGAGAGAGTGATTAAGCAAGGTGGCTACAGGAGAAAGGCTTTGGTACGCTGTGGTGCCCCAAGATAGGATAGGTAGAACAGAGGTCGACCCTACCAACCCGTTTGTGCTGCGCTGTAGGCAAAGGCGGAATGGACGGCGGACAGATCACGTCTTTCCCTCCTCAGACTCCGTCTCGGCTTCGAGAAGCTCGGCTTCGAGCTCGGCTCTCTCGTCCTCGTCTCCTTGTTGCGGGTGCGACTTCTGCCTCTTCAGCCGCGGGCCCTCGGGTCCTTCGTCGAGCCTGTGCGTGACGCCCAAGCTCTCTGCTTCCTCGGGGTGCTGGCTTATCCATCTGTCGCGCCACTTCTCCCTTACCACATCATATATGAATGCAAGCTGCGGCTCGCTCTGCACCATCATCATCCGCTGTTCTCTCAGCCTGGTGACCACGCCGAAGATCGGGTCCTCGTCATCTTGTACTTCGTCGAGACTGCCATCGTCCAACTCTTGCAACAACCAATCCAACGCAATGAAGGTCCCGCTCCGGCCGACGCCCGCGCTGCAATGTACGATGCGTGGATTCGTTGCGTTATCTGCGTTCTTCTCTCTGCTCAACCAGATTAAGCGGAGAAGGGCTTCTCGATCAGCGCCTTCCGGAACGAGGAAATCGGGCCAGCCTGCGAACAAGAGATGCCATATCTTTTTCGACTCGCTGCCGTCCTCGGTCGTCATATCCAATTCTCTGATCTGTGCGCGCACTTCGTCGCGATCCTCCAGACTGACCAGCGTGAGATCGTGTATGAAGGCATCGTCGTACTCGTTCTGAGGATTCAAGCGGATGGTGGGCGCGTCAAGCGTTTGCGGGTAGTAAGGAAAGCATTTCTCGCGGGCGGCTTCGTGTGTCTGGGTGAGCATGACGACGACGACGGGACTGGTGGTTTCGTGCCATATCATGCGCCAAAAGTGCGAGTACGTGTCGAACTTGGGTCCCTAACGCCCTCATCAGCCTTGGCACCACAATCGCCAGGAACGACTATACCTGCGTCGCTATATACCTCAGCTCCTTATCCGACGTGCTCGACTGCAGGACGACTGGTGAGGCGTTGATGTAGTCGCTCAGCCCCTCGGGCACCTTTAACCGCACGCGATTATTCTCGTAGGGGTCGACATTGAGATATCGATTTCGGTCCTTGACGTCGTCGCCGGTACACCGTGTCCACGGCGACGGCTCCTCGGGATCGCCATTCTTTGCTGCTTCCACTAGGCGGTTGCGTTGCTCGCACTCGAGATCAAGGAACTTTTGGTGTACATCTGCGTCTGGTCAGCCTTGTATTCTCTCACATGTTTACAGTCGGAAAACAAAAGTTTCCATGGTATCGGCCGTTGCATTGCCCATCCTGGGCTAGGACACCGGAACCAAAACTTCTGATTTCTAGCCGTAGAGGCACAGTCTACCTGCCTGGTTTGCTCAACTTCAAGAAAGCGGGGTATGGAGTGGGGTCGTGTTCCAGGGGTTGTAGGTTTGATGGCTGTTCGCCTGGGGGCGGTATCACGAGGCTCGGGGCGCTCGCCGAGGGCGTGAGGAAGGGCGTTTCAAGGGAGGAGTTGGCGGTGGAGTGGCTGCTGTCTTTGCTACGCGAGCGCTTCGAGGACGATGGCGACGGCGGCACCTGCAGCGAGTTCGCCGATTGTGACATGATGGCGCCTGTCCTGACGCCGCCAAGTAGTCTGGCCTTGCGCCGGAGGGCGCGAAGTTTATGCAGTTTGAAGAGCTCTGGGTCGGCGCCGGGTGAGGCTGCCGCTTCTGGCAACGGAGGCACGACAAAGTTCGGAGGGCGGAATTGTGACGGTGGCGTGCGAGCCGGAGGTGTGATAGGCTAGCTGGACGATGCTACCAGGCTTCGTGTGGAGCGCTGTGCATGTGCGTGGGAGGCTGCAGCAAACGCATGCGGTCTTGTATAGCTGCCGGATCTCTGCAGCAAACCGTCTGATAACCGTCTCCAGTGCGCAAGCAATGCTCGCCTGCGTGGGTGCGCGTGCTCCTCGCGTGCTCTAGATGCTTTTCCCAGAGGTTTTCGCCCGACGACGAGCTTCACAGACCCAAGCGTCTGGCCAACCTGTACGTCTTCCCAACGTGCCGGGGCGATGGCGTGTCGCTGCACGCAATCTAAAGGTGGGGAGGTAAGAGCGCCGTCAGGGGATGGCGAAGGTCCGGGAGCCAAGCGGTCAGGCAAAAATCCAAAGGGTATGTATGCAAGAAGCAACGAGACATGCGACAGCGGAGATAAGAGTCGCCTAGGGACTTTGGCGTGCTGCGACGATGACGGCAATTTGCAGCGGGCCGGCTGGTACTGATTGCGTGCATGCATAATCAGCCTAGCATTTCGCCTATCGCTGGCTGGTCTGCGGCGTGTCGCCGTCCCTCTTTCACCACCATCGCCCTTCCCAAGCCAGTCAATTCCCTTTGTTCCGCCATCAGAGGCCGCATTTTTGACTGGCGGCCCCCGTTGATGCGACAGCAGACATGGGGCTGCCGTGGCTCGCCTTGTTCGAAGTCAGTATTTCCAGGCTCCAGACGCGTATACCAAGCTAACAGCATTGCATGTAGGCCTGGGCTGTTGCAAGAGTATGTTGGCATATTCGCACGACACTTTACGAGCCTCCCCCGGTGCTGATGACGGCCAACAGCTAATCCGCAGCCCCACCTTTAATCGCGCCGTGCAGAAGGCATACCGCAAGATCAATCGAATCCCCGATATGGAACCCAAGAACGGAGGAGGACGTATGTGATTGCTTTGCCTACTTGCACGCTGCGTAGGACAAGTGCTGATACTTTCTACAGGCACCGGCCCGTCCACCTTCGACCATTTCCGTGATGAGCTGAAACAACAGTTTCGCGAGCTCACATGGCAAAGACGACCGCCGAAAGAATGAAGGGAGCAGCGCATGCCGAATGCAAACCATAATACGAGGGGCGCGCTTTTGGGTGCCAGACGGCACGCACAGCACAATCAAGATCGAGATCTTGATGGTGCAACTTACCCATGTTGGAAAGCTCTGGGCAAACAGCGGCAAGCAGGGAAGAGCTAGCATGTGAACATGAAGTTGCCTTGTGGGTTCGATGACTGTACGAATGAGTAGCGTGGGCATGCTCCACGCCCAAGACAACCGGTGTACGGAGAGGATGCGCAACATTCTTGCTGGAAGACTAGCTTTAGCTGGATGCGCATCGCCCTCAACGACCGTTGGGCGGATGCGGCGGTCAAGCTAAGCATCTATCAAATGGTGGCAAGCTTTTAGGTACATTCTCTCGGCCATCGACGACAGGGCGACGCTAGCCGGGGCAGTCAGTAGCCCGATGAAGCTACTCGCCGGTCTCGCTCGAATTACGCAAGCTAAATCTCATTTCACGACGATTACATTGCGATGTGCTCAAAAAGCTCAAGGAAGCTCAGTCAAATTGTTGATGTTCTACATCGCGTAAAGATCCACCCCAGCAACGTTGCATCGTTCTACGTCACACTGACCAAATATATACCCATCAACCGAACAAGACCTTTCTAAAATAACCACCTGTCTTCCGCTCCATTTCACAGTCTCATACACGTATTGATACCCAGCAACTCACCCTCCACTAAGATGCCTACTGCAATCGTCACCGGCGCAACGGGCATCCTCGGCCGCGAGATCGTCTTTGAGCTCAGCAAACACGCCTCACGATGGCCCACCGTGCACGCCCTATCGCGCAGCAAGAAAGAGAATTATCCGGAGAATGTCATTCATAACCACATCGACTTGACTTGCAGCGCCGATGACATGGCCAAGGACCTGGCCAACGTCCGCGGCGAGTATGTCTTCTTCGCTGCATACCTTCAGAAAGACACCGAGCAGGAGAACTGGGACGTCAATGGTACTATGCTCGAAAACTTCCTCCAGGCGCTGACCAAGACCGGAGCCATCCAGGACGTAAAACGCATCGTCCTAGTAACCGGCTGCAAACAATACGGAGTCCATCTCGGCGTGCCCAAGAACCCCATGTACGAAGACGCCCCGTGGCTAACGGGTCCCGAGTGGCCGCCGAACTTCTACTACAACCAGCAAAATATCCTCCATAAGTTCTGCGAGGAGCACAAGAAGGAATGGACGGTCACATACCCCAACGATGTGATCGGCTACGCAGTCGGCAACTTCATGAACCTGGCGATAACCGCCGCTCTCTACGCCCTCGTATCCAAAGAGCTAGGTCAGGAGCTCGTCTTCCCCGGCAGCCCCGACTTCTACACCAAGTTCGACAGCTTCACGAACAGCAAGCTGCACGCCGAGTTCTGCGCGTGGGCGGCGCTGGAGCCGCGCGCGGCGAACCAGGCGTTCAACGTGGTCAACGGCGACGTGGAGAGCTGGCACAACCTGTGGCCGCGCGTGGCGGCGTACTTCGGGATGAAGGTAAAGCCGGACCAGTTCGCCCTCGACGGCGACGGCGGCATCGCGAAAATGGCATTCAAGCTTGGCCTCGGCCATACCGACATGTCGTCTTCGCAATCGTCAGAATCACCGCTCGAGAAGAACCCGCCCATCTCGGTTGTCGCAGACGAATTGGGGCTGAAAGGGCACGCTGTCACGAAGCAAAGTAAGGTCGAGCAACAGGTCGACCTGATCAAGTGGAGCCAGCGCGATGATGTGCAGACTGCGTGGAAGAAGGTTGCGGAGAGGGAGGGGTTGGACAAGGAGGCGTTTGGGAAGGCTACGTGGGGGTTCTTGGGGTTTGTGCTGGGGCGGAACTTTGACCTGGTGATTAGTATGAGTAAGGCGAGGAAGTGTGGGTGGACGGGGTATCGGGATACGTGGGAGAGCTTGGAGGAGGTCTTCCGCGAGTTGGAGGAGGGGAGTGTGCTGCCGAAGAGGAAGTAGGTGCACTGCTAGGCGTTGAGAAGGGCCTCGGTGTCATGGCGTTTCCAAGTATGCTCGTTCAATAGCAAGTAAGTCTACAGTCCACGCCATGTGTGGGTGATCATTTTGGGTGGAAGTACGATCCTAACTCGATGTTAAAGTGAGGTACTCATAATCACAAAATTTGAGACCTGGACTGGCTCCACCTAGCCTCGTAAACAATTTTGACTGTGTGAATAGCTCTCTAAGTGAACTGGTGTGATTGGTCGGCAGCGGCGCGGGCCTGAGCGTCTTTGAGATGCACGTCACGTCACGATGCCCTCCACGCTTGGGCAACCGCACCATGTCGCCAACAAGGCCAGCTCTCGCTCACTTCGCGCCGCATACCGCACTCCAAACTAGATACCCTCGATGACCGCGTCGGTATGACGGAGCCTCCTTCCGCCGAGCCATCGCGGGCAGATGCGCTTTCCGAAAGCTCGAAGTCGAACACCCCGAACAACCCGCTGGCGCCCAAGAAGCATGACCATGTCGAGCAGCAGGACTTTGCCAATCCAACCATCAACTTGATAAACAGCGTGTCGAGAAGGACGTCTGCCTCGGGCTCGTCACTCGCATCTGCTGTGTCGAGAGAAGGAACGCCCCCGCCGCTGCCCCCGCGCCCGAACCTGGGCCTTCTCGACTCGCGACCCTCGACGTCGCACTCTGTGGCGCCCAACAGGCCGCGCTTGGTCTCCAAAGCGACGACGCAACTCTCCTTTGCCGACTCGGCGAATCACCCGAACGGATCGCGAACAGCCAGCCCATCGCGTGCACCCAAGGCACGCTCGTTCTTCGGCCTGAATCTGGGCTCGTCGAGGAACACGAGCGATGCGGAGGACAGCGCAAGCATACGCAGCGTCATACCCGCAGCCGATGTCGGGCTGGATGCGGAAAGCATGCTAGGCGAGGGCATGGGCGACCACGAGAAGCCGCTGCTGGGGCACGGCGCTCCCGATGCGGAAAGCATGTTTGCGTCCGACCCCGCTTTGGAGCAAGCGTTTGCACACGAGTTCGACGAACTTGAGGAGATGGCGCAGGATGGATCAAATGAAGGTCAGCGGCACATGTCCATGTATGTAGACCGCCGGGCTTGCGCTGATAGCATATGTAGAATCCGTAGTGAAAGCGTGGCGCGCCAAACTAAAACACTTCTTGATCTTTTCGAGTGCGGGAAAGCCTATATACAGCCGGCACGGCGACGACCAGCTGATTACCAGCTACATGGGGGTTGTCCAGACCATCATTTCCTTCTACCAGTCCACCGGCGATACACTGCGAGGCTTCACGGCCGGTGACGTGCGCTTTGTGGTAATGTCAAAAGGTCCGTTGAACTTGGTCGCCATAACACGCCTCCCGGAGAGCGATACGCAGCTCCGCGCACAGCTCGACGCACTCTACATGCAGATCCTTTCGACCCTCACACTCCCCCCAATGCAACGCATGTTTGCTTCAAGAGCAAACTACGACTTACGGCGGCCGTTACAAGGAACGGAAACCCTCCTTTCGGCTCTAACGGATGGCTTCACCCGCGGCTCGCCCTCTACGCTTCTTGGTGCCCTCGAATGCCTCAAGCTACGCAAATCGCACAGGCAGACCATCGACAACACTCTCTTAAAGACGCGCTCACCAAACCTGCTTTACGGCCTGATCGTCGCGTCGGGAAAGCTTGTCTCCGTCGTTCGCCCAAAGAAACACTCCCTCCACCCTGGCGATCTCCATCTCATCTTCAACATGCTGTTCGAGGCCGGCAGTGTAAAAGCCGGCGGTGGGGAGAACTGGATCCCCTTGTGTTTGCCCGGTTTCAACAACACTGGGTACCTGTACACGTACGTGAGCTTTCTGGACCTGGAGCATCCGAGCGAGCAAATGCAGGCGCGGCCGAAGAGCAGAGATAGCGACCAGGACGAAGTTGCCGTTCTGCTCATCAGTGCGGAGAAGGAGGGATTCTTTGAGATGAGGGGCATGAGAGACGAGCTGGTCGAGGTATGTAGTGCTCCCTTGCCTAATCCGCCCCTCGAACACCGCACTCTCTTCATCTCGCCGAACACGGAAACCACGCTCGTAAGCCTGCCGTCATCATGTCGAACTGCCGGTCGACGCGTCCCCCAGTCACGCAACGCCAAAACCCCCATTTTGCATCCCGCGTTCCGAGCCGGCGTCTCTTCGCCCCGTGCTCCGACCCTCCGCTCTTACACGGAGCATCCGCGGCGCATATCGGACACGCCCATCAGGCCACCCCTTTTCGCGTCCCTATCCTTGTGACCTTTTCAAGACGAGCTAATCCCTGTGCAATACACAGCAATTGCAGCGCAACGGCGGTATCGAATCCATCCGCGCCGCCGTACGCGCGGGGCGCCCCCAATGCACCGACGTCGTACCCGGCACCGCGCTGCGCCACTTCTTGTACAAGAGCCGGGGCAACGTGCAGTTTTGCATGCCGACGCTCAGCCAGGACTTTGCTGGGGCGGTGGAGCGGCGACAGTAAGTACGCCCCCGTCCCGTCCCGTCCCATCCCATCTCCCAAACCCCCGGGGCCATGCATGCGCCCGTGAGGCTCCCATGGGCACGGATCTCGACCAGGGGCCCTATATACGGTTGATACGGTGCAAGTGTAATGGGAGTGGAGCTAACCTAACCGCACCCAGTCTGATGTCTCTCTACGCACAGCTACACGCGAGTCTGCACGGCAAGCCGACGAGTCTGAAGATCCACTACGGCGTGGGCGCGGGCTGGATCGCTCTGGCGTGGAGCACGCCGCTGTTTGAGCTGTATGCCGTCGCGCCGGGGGGCACGAGTAGGCAGGCGCTGGCGGCGGGGGCGAACGGGGTGGTGCAGTGGGTGAGGCGGGAGGAGGAGCGCGTGTTTATTATCGGGGGCGCGGTGTTTTAAAGGGCTGGGAGGGAAAGGCTAAGAGGGAGGAAAGGGGGGAAGGGATACCCGTAGGCAGAGGAGAATATATGCATTGCAAGGCCGTGCGACGACGCTGCGTCCCCGTTGCGAT
The DNA here is from genome assembly GCA_030770415.1 of Pleoardoris graminearum. NCBI lineage: Eukaryota > Fungi > Ascomycota > Dothideomycetes > Pleosporales > Didymosphaeriaceae > Pleoardoris > Pleoardoris graminearum. The sequence goes on along the minus strand of JASEKS010000011.1, from coordinate 294,893 downwards.
ATGCGGTGCGCCCTGGGCCCTCCCTCCGGCAATCGTCGTCGTGCGCGGCGTGGATAGAGTCCATCCATCCATCCTATCTATCAATCTAGTTACTCCAGCGTACGGAGACCTCACATGGCGGAATTCCTTCAGACGTTCTAGACGATTTAGATACGTGCATGTTCTGATTAGCAGCAGGCCTTGAGGATAGCTGAGGGCACGCACGCCGCAGAGTGGCGTCCATTGAGATAGCCCCCACCAAGGCGTATCTCGTTTTACGGGCACGCGGCGGGCGGGCTGCACGTTGTGATAGTGGTTCCAGCGGGATCTAGCTTGATGCAGGGTCCCGGCAGCACGGCAAGGTAGCATCGCCCCAAGGGACTCGATGTTGGCTGACGGTATGGATATACATAAGTAGGGTAGAGGGGCTCGATAGTATTCGCGACGATCAGGCTAAGTGTGCCAAAAAAGGTAGTAGTGAAATACCGAGTATAAAAAGTAGGAACAAAAATATGTCCCCTCGGAATACAATTGGTGGCGATAAGAGATAGCTTCGAGCTTAACGGTTTGGTGCTGTTGTGAATGTTCTTATGGGAGAGGTCTTGGGGTTCGACATGGTACCCGGACGGGGCAGCGTCGTGCTACCGACCATGGTACGCCGGAATGGTTTCAGGCTTGGGGCAGGTATGTGGGAAGTCGAGTGCTGCTAAGGGAGAATATATCTCTCGTTCCGTTTGGGTGTGTGTGTGTGAGAGACATGGGTTTTTTGAGGCACTGGTATTATAGTGGGTTCCGCTGAGCTGGCTTAGCGAAAAGTTGGGTGGATGTGCTGCCGAGTAGTAATCTGAGATGAGGACTACGCTGCGCACGGAAAAGATACTGTACAAATCAAGAAGTAATAAGTACGTCTAGACCTCGAACCAGGTACGGACGCAGTGAGGGAACCCTGTCAGGTGCTACCCCGTGTACGCAATAATGAAAAACCGAGACAGAGTACGGATAGGTAAGCTTTGGACGGGTTTCAAGGTTGCGAATTACAAGGACAGATTGTGTACCTTGGTTCCTGGTTTTGCAGTCTGGAAAGTGGATGCAGTCTGGAAAGTGGAGTGAAGCTAAGGGGAAGTACAAAGCACAATGCTGCTTATACGTGCGGTAGGCTTAATGGATTTTAAGATAACCGCTCGGATTCTCTTGTGCGAATGCAGATAGGTATAGTATAGAAGGAACTTAAAAAGTAATACGTACGCCTAGCCCTCGATTTAGAAGTACAAACACAGTAAGGGAACTCTATTAGATTCTAACCTGTGTAGGCGATGATTAAAAACTGAGTTTTGGTAAAAGCTGACTCTAAAAGGACAATGTCTATTTACATAGATCGATGATGATGAGCATGCGGGTTGGCGGATATGGGAGAAACTGGTACATGACATATGGCTTCGCGCTCTAGAGAGCTTCGTATAGCTGAAAATCGCACACCCACACCCACAAGGTGTTATGAGCGTACCCATCGGTACCTACTACATCGCACTCCTAGTGACCGCTTTACCTCAGAAAAAGCAAGCAAAGAATCCCCACGCAAGCCAGCCCTCATCGATCCCTTGCACGCACAGTGCCCTACGCATTCGTTCATGCTGGCCTTCCAAGTACACTGTCAACGCGTTGAGCGTCGCCGACCTATGACTCGACTGAAGATTCATGCTGGCAACTCGCCCTCCCGCCGTCCATCATTCGATACGCGTCATGCATAATGTGCTCGACGCGTCTCAAGGGGACCAGCAATCCCTGTGCCGATCGCTCAAGACGGCAGCTCTTAGCGCACCGACTACCCTGTCTCGGGCCACGCCAGCCTCGCCGACTACCCTGCGGGGTCATCATGCCCAACGACTATCGCCGCAGCGGTAAATAATCCCAATTCCCACTGTAGACCTGTTCACTTACCAAGACTATTTTATATATATGTAACCCTTGGCTATACAAAAACATAAAAAGTGGAGAATGAATTTAATATTAATTACCCCTATTAATGACCATAGCATTCCGTCTGTTACAACAACCAGGTTTTCCGCTCGGAAAAAAAGCTCCGCCGCCTTTTTCCCGGGACGCTGGCGACAGCGGCATGACGTCGCTAACGCTAGACGCTCTGCAAAGTTGAACCCGACGTTGTCTCGGGCTCCAGACGTCGGCGACAGGTTCTACGTATTGTTCGTATTCGGGGGCATTTTGTGCCTCCGTACGATCGGCGATAAAAAAAAAAAATATGCTGTTGCATCCGGCGCACTGGTTACGCGCCCTGTGTGTATGTGAGCACCTGACTAAACAGCATTCGACGATTGGAACGTGTTAGTCAGACTCACGCCACCAACATATCCAAAAATGGCCATGTCCACGGCTAGGACGATTGGCCTTTGGCCCAGGAAAGACATACGTGGGTGAGCTCGGTGAGTCGACTGTTTGGTACGGATGCGTCCTGGCGACGTGGGGTACGGCTTGGACAGACTGCCTGGAAGACCAAGGCGAGAGAACTGTCAATATTGCGATACGGCTACGGTGTACCGGGGAGGAAATTGGGAGGGTGATTTTCGATATCTGCAGTGTGATTATTTGCTTAAGCGAGTAGTTACAAAGCGTGACGGTGCATTTGGATATGCGTCGTGCAAAGCCTTGCACAGCGGTGGCATGACGTGTAGCTCTTATTCAGCAGGAAATACTGGTGACAAAGCCTCGAGACATGCACGTTCCGTATCCAAGAATACAGGAGGTAGAACCTTGGCTGCGGAGCTCTTGGCTTAGCCCTGGAGTGCGCGGAGGCGGATCTGTACACACTCGGACAACAGTAGCATCGGAAGCGGGTCGAGGACTGAGGGTTTTGTGAGCGCGGCACCTAACGTCTACCCAGATAATGCAACAAGGTTTCCCCTTGCGTTCATGAAAAGGAGGACAATTGGCGAGGAGGTTGTGTGGGGTAGACCTCGTACGAGCTCAACAGAGCACTCCGACCAATATCTTTGAGGTGACACAATGGCGAAACAGCGGGGAAGCTAGGCACAGGTGCCTCTGGGAACTCTGATTGATCGATCGATATGAGATGGGGAGCTTGGAAATGGGGAAAGGCCTCCGAATTACTTCGGAGGTTGGAGTAGCTGCAACTCGACGTCAACGCAACAGACAGTAAGCTGCCATGGCAATCGCAGACGCATGAGTGCCGAATAGCCGCCTTGGTAGTTTGAAAAAATGCGGAGGTACTAGCCACTTAGATAAGAATTGTGGGATTATGCTGGAGATGACGTTGTGCCTGTATGGAGTCGGGACTGCGTAGTAATCCGGGACGAAGCGCGAACCAAAGTCTGGTACGCGGAAGCGGCGTTAGTGGTGACGCGTACGGCAATTTATGAAACCTGTGCCTACTTAGTGGGAGCCCAGACCTTCGACAGGCAGGAGGCAAGAGAAGGACGGAAAAGCCTGGCAGCAGGTGCTTGAGGCACAAGCATGGACGGATACGAATGCGCGATGATTACAGCTTAACTCGCAATTGCGTGGCACCAAGGGCTAACTGGTGATCGTGCCGTGACGCCGTGGTTCGAAGTTCCATGTACATGATAGCGACAGCCTCGATAAAGAGCTGGTAATAGGTTAGCGGGGATTAGCTGGGAAGGTAGAGCTCACGAAACGGAAGAAATCAGATGCCCTCTTGGAAAAGAGCATAATATATTGTTGTTTTTGTTGTATGCTACTGCGAGGCTATTGCTGAACATGTGTGCCCGTTTATGTCTCCAACAGTCCGACGTGAGTGCCAAAGGGAGCGGAAAAGAGGACCATCTATGCTTGCCATCCACGGTAAACTATCTTGCTTCCGTACTTCTCGCCCTTCTTCAGTATCGTCATTCTCCTGTACTCGGGTACATTGATGGCGTTGACATAGCGACTAGGTTCAACGCAGAAGCCAGAGCGGGGACCACGTGCGGGTAGATTTCCCACAGCTGGAACATCGATATACTTTCCAGTGTAGAACTGAAAAGCAGGCTCAGTGGTGGCTATCTGGAGATGGATCTTGGACTCCGGGTGGTAGAAAGATGCCACGGTCTGTAGAGGCGAGTTCCGTGTATCTATGGGTACGCTTGCTGGATCGGTATTGACTACAAAGCAATCATCGATATCTGGCTCCTTTTCACCCAGTGTGAAGGGAGTGTTGGGCTTGACACCGGGGTACTCCTCAACCGGACCTGTAGGAATGCCACCGTCGTCGACAACTTGATATTTGTTCGTAACCAAAGTGACCTCAGTACCCGCAATGGAAGGAGAACCGGTGAGGTTGAAGTAGCTGAACACGTCTTCAGCAAAAGCCCTGGTTGTTCTTGTGTCATTCTCACCTGTGATTCGTAATGTTTACTGCTGTCGCGGGAGCGTCATCACCTACGAGGTCCGCTTCGTATTCGATATGCAACACCTCTTTCTGTACACCGTTTTCCTCTAGCCTCTCCTGCACATACCAGACGCGAACTTCAACGGTGCCAGGGTACCCCTCTTCGCCATCTTTACTGAGGTACTTGAAGAGCGTAGCTGGCTTCCCGTTGCGTTCGACGTCAATGGGACCTTCGAACTCCCGCTTGCCCCACCCGAGATTGCCTCCATGTAGCGAATTTGGGCCGTTGTTGACGGGCAACTGATGGGTCTTGCCATTCAACTCGAACTTGCCGTTTGCCGTCCGGTTAGCGATCCTACCTATAGTTTCACCAAAATACGGGGCGTTGTAGGATTTGTACAGTTCGGCGGCGGGAAATCCCTGCACGACATTTTTACCACCGATCTTGAATTCCTGGATAATGGCCCCGAGCGGGAGGAAAGTGAAAGCCTTGTCCGCGGACATGGTGCGGAAAATGACGACGATCTGATTGGACCGGGACTAGTTTCCAAAGTTTTGCGCTGGACAAAAACGAAACCTGCATGCGCCGTTAGCTCGGGGAAAAGCGAACTTTGATACGTCATCGTCCTCCGCTCATCGCATTTTTGGGTCTCATCTGACTGATTTGATACTCGATCGCAGAAGGTTTTTGTGATGCAGAGACTTGTATTCTAAGAGAAAACGCACCCCCGTTCCTCTTACCACCACGACGTGCTCTGAGCGTCAATAGACGGATCGATAGAATTTCTTATTCTGTATGCGCAAGTTCGTGTCGTAAGAGAGTGCGTGGTGGGGTTACTGGGTTCAAGTACTTCGTATTGCGATCACGGTTGCGGGACCATTTGACCTCATTAGCCTAATCAGGTGATGCTAGGTTAATTAATGGGCTTAATGTCGGCACGTGGGCTTGCTTTGAGCGTGGGACAGACATTATCGGGACTCGGATTTTGCTATTACACAGTGATGTAAACGCAGCTGCGAGTAAAGATGAGGCTGACGAAGAGAGAAGCTCGGGGAAGTTTACGATTCAGGACCTCGGGACCTCGGGAACGTTCGTAGCCCGTGTCAACATGATTAGAATGATATTGGTAAGCGACCCTTCTGGCCCCGAAACATTTCTGATCGTCTCGTCATCAAGCAGGCGCAGAATCGCGGGTGTCGCACAGCTTGTGAAAGTACAGTATGATACAATCATTCGCTATCATCGGCAATCGTTATCGACTATTCGTATTCCAAATCTCAGGACCCCTGCTCCGATCCTGCAGAGTGTGCCCACGTATGCGAGAGCAACCTCCGAGGCCAAACTCGGCCAAACTCGCCCACGTCATCGTGAACTTCACAATGCCATATCTGGGCTACCGGCGGGACATGGCAATGCTTTTACCTGATATTCTGCAGCATGATTAAGTTACTCAGAGATCATACGTTAACGCCGATGACCCACGAACCCATATCCGGATCCGGTGCGGATCTTTCCCGAAATCGCTTGAACGCTTGACGAAAGCCAACGGAAGGTAAAAGAAGTTGCGCCCGAGCCAATCATGCGCCCACTTGATTGTTATGTAGGAAGCTGCTGAAGTCCAAGTCATTCGACATGTTCCAATCTGGCAATGCGGGGTCGTTCACGACAATCGGTTCTATCATCATAGCAGTCTGGTCGAAGTTCCCGTAGGCGTCGAAGCCGTACATCGGTTTGCTGAAGTCGAGCGGTTCGTCCATAATCATGCTATCCGTCTGCCAGTTCGGTCGAGACAGGGTCGTAGGGTCCAGACCACTGGTGTTCACAAAACCGTTCGAGAGTACCGGTGCCTCTTGCTTGATCGGAAGCACAACCTGGGACTGACGCGGGAAGGGACTATTCATTGGCGGTGTTGGTGGAGCATTGTGTCGCGCGAAGGGGTCGGGGTAAGGCATCGTCTTGGTCGTCGGGGTACCACCGTAAGACGAGTTGGATGATGCGTGGTCGTGTTCGGAATCGGAGCTCACTGATCCTCTCCGTCGGTTGTACGGTGCGCCTCGTTCGAGTAGCTTCTGCTGCATGCGATTACAGTCCTCCTCGAACCCGTCGTAATTGCTACCACCATCATGGGAGGTGTGCAGCAAGTCAAGCCTTTCAAGGATGTCGTGAGTGAGCGGATGACCACCTTGGGCTTCGCGTAATGGCGCACCAGGCCAACCTTGACCTCGCTGTAACCTGGTGTAGAGCTCTCGCAGACCAGCGACAAGTTGCGACTGTTGTTGCTCAAGCATTTCGACGTAGCTATGATAGTCAGCAGCGGTGCTGGAAGCAACTACACACTCCAGCCTACCCTTTAGGATAGATCTTGTCTTGCGACTTTTTCCTTTCTCCGAAGACGCAAATGGCATTGTCTGCTTTACATCGACTACAGGGGCTGGCGCCGTCACACTGTTGCACTGTCAGAAGGACCCAGGCGGCAAACTTGAGTAAACATACTTTGGACTTCTTGAGGCGGCATCGGTCGCACGCCTTACACACCCGCTTGCGGATGTTATCCTGTGAGCCCTCCATGGAATTCGATCGTTGCGAAGACATGTGTTGGCGGCAGCAAGGTCAAGTGCGCAGCAGTTAACGCCAGTACTGGGAAGACAGTCGAATGCAGTGAGATGTGATGTCAGTAGCTGAGTCGGGGCTCAAGTGCATCAAAATGTAGAACAGAGAAAAGTTGGGCGGGAGTTGGAAACCTAAATACGGCTGGGCAGCCTGGCATTATATCTATTCAAGTCAGAGGGCAGGTTCAAACGGACGCTCGGCCTTAAGATGTCGATGGGACGAGCAGATGCATGGTAATGAAAAGGTAATAATGCCTCCGTCGGCCGGGGCTACTAAACACCCCTGACGCTGCCTCGGTGGGCCAGCCAGCGGCCGTCTGGGCTCGTTGGATTACTTTTCGACCGCACAGGGATCCAGGATCGGGCGATGCGCCGACCTTACGAAGACGCTGGGCTCGGTCGACATGAGGAATGAGTAGTGACAAATGCGCAGTGGACAGAGCGCGGACGAGCACCCAAAGGTTTCGTGCTCTACAACGCAACACGCACTTTGCGACGCATTTCCAACTGGACCATGGCCCGCAAAATTATACTGATGACAATTTTACACTTTGATAATCTTACACGACGCTGGCGGGAGATCACCATGGCAGACGCTTGAGCCTCGGGTTTCGGGGCTACCCAGCGCCGGACGAAGAAGCTGCTCGACTCATCGAAGGCATACCGGCGTCCGGACACGTCTGTAGACCCTTTTCCTGTACCGGCATCGTCACATTCACTCATCACTAATAACGTTAGTCTCTGCGCTCCCGCCAAACAGTGGTCGTGGGGCTTCGGCCGAGCAGAGTATGCGAAAACCGCCCGCTGTCCACATGTCGAACTGTCCAACAGCCCTGTAGTTCACACGACGGCACGAAAATGGCTCAACGGCGACGTTGCAGTGTTTCGTGGGGCTGACTATTCGCCGAATCGCCGAGCCGAGAAAATAGCTGATCAACAGGTTTCCGTCCCCCAGCTGCTCCAGCCACATCACCACCAGCGTTGTACGACGGCCCAAACAGTAGGCCAGTACGCGTATGCTCCCTGATCCATGTCCGATTCCTTGTTCGCGAGCATTTCTAGCTCCGTTTCTTTCATCGTTCCGCTGTGGGGCGTCTCGCCAAGCTGGCTGACCACCGCTGAGTGACTGTACTCCGCACTGTCGCTCTCTTTCAAAGCTACACGAACGAACCGGTTACCATCTGCGACCGGCGGGCTCTAACTGGCGAGATGTAGGTAATCCTCGCCATGTGCTGCTTATCAATGCCTTGCAGAACGGAAACGATATCTCTCCGCTGGACCAAGGACCCTTTAGCTCTGCCCAGACACATTTTGTTTATTCAGGGTCAGAGCCTGGAACTGCTGCAACTCGCTTGTGTATTCCGCCATGCATGCGCACATGGAGCGATCCTTGTTCGCTTCCTCGGTCTCCCAAATCGTGAATGTGAACGGCGTCTCAGCCGCTCAGCCGTCCCTTGGAACAAAATGGCGTGCGCAGTATCCAGCCTATTCGAGAAATAAAGGAGTTCGTTGTCGTAAGACAGCGTGGCTCAGGCGAGCAGCAATCCCCGTCGGGAAAGAGCGTACCGTATTGCTTGCAGCAGGCGTGTCCCTGAACGTGCGTGTACATAGGAACATCAAACAACCCAGAAAGCTTGATACCGCGTGTCACGACGGCGCAGGCGAACCGCTAGCGCCTTCCAACCAACTAGTGCTTTACCGACTTGGGGTAGTATTGCGATTTATTAGCAGCGTCGTGGACGATAGGGATGTTAGTCTCTATTACGGGTTTAGTATAGATATTAGTAAGAATATAAAACCTTTTGGTCGCCCCGAGCCACCACAGCCACACTTTTTGTTCGATTAATATATAAATATATATAGTAAGAATATAAAATAGTAGATAACGTATATATTTATATTTAATTTTTAGCGTCTTTAAAAGATTTTTTTTTAATTATAATATAATTTCTAGATATGTATTTTTTTTAGTAAGTTTTTTTTTTACTAAAATTATACTAAAATTATAACTATTATACTATAAAACGTAATATAATATAGTAATTTATAAATAAAATTTAATATAATATATATATTTATTCTATTTTATATCTTTTTTATAAGTATATAAATTATACTCTATTTTACTATAGCTACACTAGTAAATGGGTTAAGATTAGAGTTTAGTTAGAGTTATAAAGCTTAGACTATATTTTATAAAAATACTAAAATATTTTTAAAAAATCTTAAATAACTTTTTTACTATAATAGATATAACTATAAAATATTTATATAAGATAAATATAAGACTATATTTTATATATGTACATTAAAAATTATACTTTTATTTACTAGGTTCTACATAATTTAAAATTTAAAGAGAAAATCTATTTAAATTCTAAATTACGTAATACTTAATAATATACACCTTCCTTCTTATAATTTATTATTTATCCATAGCCTATACGCTAAAAATTTTATTATTATATTATTATTTAATAAATTATATTTAAAAAGTTAATAAATAGTTTTTAAAAATAACTTTAATATTCTTTGCTTATTCTTATTTACGTACGACCCTAAGTGTCCTATACGACTCTAACCTATTCGCCAGCCTAACTATAGCGTATATAGTATTTTTAGTATATATCTTCTTTAATATCTTTTTTTATTACTATATATTTTAAACTTTATTAGAATTACTAATAAATATAAAAGCGCGACACTGCCGTCGCTAAAAAAAAAATATAAAGGTATATATATACTCCTCCTTTTTTAAAACCCCTTTTAGTCGCCCTGAGTTACCCCAGCTACACTATTTGTTTGATTAATATATAAATATAGAATTACTAAACGCTAGCCTTTTTTAACTATAAGTGTCTTTTTTATTTATACCTACTCTTTTTTTTTATATAATTTACGTTACGTAGTAGTTTTAATTATAGCTTAAAATTTAGTATTTTTATTATACTAGTATTAGGTTATATATTATAATAGCTATGCTTTTTATAAGCTTTTTAAATACTATTATTATTAAAATAAATAAACTATTTATATATCTTTAAATTCTCTACTTTACTAAAATTAATTATAACTCTAGTTTAAAAGTATTTTTTAGTATTTATAAGTGCTAAAATTTTTTAACACATTAAGTATAAAGGTATACACATACTCCTCCTTTTTTAAAACCCCTTTTAGTTGCCCTAAGCTATTACAGCCACACTATTTATTCGATTAATATATATATATATAAGTACTTAAAAATATTTTTTATAATAAGGAGTAATAGCGTATAAAGTATAATCTTAGCATTTAATAATATAGTATCTAGATTAAAAAGGACTAGACTTATACCTCTTTTTTTTTTTAAATAAGCCTTTAATTAAGGCTACCTAACTATTTAAGGAAAGTATTTTATTTTTTAAATAAACTAGAACCGGCTCTTTAATTATCTAATTTTTTAAATTATTATTTACTAAATAGTTATACTAAACTACTAATCTATTATTTAATTAGGACTAGTTCGTTACGCTAGACCTATTTAGGTATAAATTTTTATTTTATCTAACTTTAGATTATAATTTTAGTCTAAATATTTTATTTATACTTTTAGATATAACGTATTCTATATAGGAATTTTAGCTTTTTATAGCTTTATATTAATTCCTTAGTAGTACTCTATATTTCTAAAAACTTTATAATTTATTATATAAAGTAGGCGTATTTAAAAAATACTTATAATAAGAAGTAGAATTAAACCTTTAACATATTAATAACGTTAAAAATTTAAAGAATTTTACTAAGTTTATATATTTCTAAACACTTACCCACTATACTACCCTACCGACTTATACCTCTAATATCTTACTAAATATTACTTTTAGTAATTAAATTAAAAAAAGATACTTTAAAATATAGTAAAAACTTAAGTTTAGTAATATATATAATCTAATTATATATTAGGTTCTTTAATTAATATTTATACGTTTTCTGTAATAGTGTAAAATAGTCTATATTAAATAGTTTCTCCTTTTTTAAAATCACTTTTAGTCGTCCTGAGCCACTACAGCCACACTATTTATTTAATTAGTATAATAAAGGCATGCACATACTCCTCCTTTTTTAAAACCCTATTTAGTTGCCCTAAGCCACTATAGCCACACTATTTGTTCGATTAATATATAAATATATATTAATTAGTATATAAATATATAAATAGATAAATAGTTAAAAGAGATATAATAAGTATAAAAATATATATATAATAATAATTTTTTTCTCTTTATAGTATTTATAAAATTTACCTAACTTATAGTTTTAATAACTATTTAAAATAAGTAGTTAATAGCTATTAACTACTTTTTCTTTTATATATTTATTATAGTACTCTAACTACTTTATTTTAAGCTTATTTATTATCTAGCTATTTTTAAAGATAGTATTAGTTTAGCCTTAAAATAAATTTTTCTTTTTATACTAAGTAAAGAGGTAGTACTTATTAGTAAAAATAATAAAAAGTAAATTATTTATTTTATTATATTAATTTTCTAAATTACTATTACCTATTTTTAATTACTCTAGTATAGTTTTATAGCTTACGCTTTACACTTTTAAGTAAAAGTATAAAAGGCTTATTTATTTTTTTTATATTTTATTTTTATCGCGTTTTACCCTACCTACTAATATTATAAACTAATAATATTATTATAGACTTATTATATAATTTAAAGTAATATTGTTTTACCTAATTCTACGTAAGTCTTTATATTATTTATTAAACTTTCTACTAAAATAATAATACTACCTAAAGGCTTACTAGTAAAGTAAGTTACGTATATACCTAGCTTATTTAGTAGTCTTATAGAATAAGAAAAAAGCTATACTTATTATTATTAGTACTTACGCTGCCTACAGTACCTACTGCCTAATTAGTAATATTTACTAAATAAAAATAAAAGTATATATTTATTTAACCTATACGCACTAGTAGGCCGCCCTAAAGTTTATAATACTTAGTTATTTTTTTTATTTTAGATTTTATAAGTATACTAATAGATCTGCCTTATTTTATTAGTCTATTTTTTAAATTACTTTACTACCCCTAGCTCTATTAATAATACTAGATCTCCTAGCTTTTCTCTATTAACTACTTATTTTTATAAAGTCTTTATTCTATCGGTTTAAGATTTATTTATATAAAATAATATACTAAAGAGGGCTTTAAAGTAACTAAGGATAATATACTTAAAAAGGCTATTTTTTACTAAAAGTTCGCGTATACGTAAGTTAGTATAAAACTTATTAATAAGCTGTATATAGGTAAAAGGATTATATTTTAGTTAACTTTAGATTTTATTTTAACTTAAAGTATCGCTACTACTAAGAGTAGTTAGTATAATAGGCGGTAATCTAGTTAAGATTAATATAGTAATAGGATATTTTAAAAATAAAAAAAACCTATAAAAATATATTATAGTAAAGTACCTTTAAGTAAAAGTTAATAATATAGTATAAAGTGTAGGATAGATAGCTAGACTTACTTAAAAGCTAAATATTTAGTTATATAGGCTTTAGGTAATAGTCTAATAACTTTCTTTAATTTTAAAATTTATATATTTAATAACCTTCCGGGCTAACTACGTTATATATAATTATAAGTAGTAATTACTAATAATTTTAAGGATAATTACGAGCAGTCGCTAATTTATAGATATATAATTAAAATATAAGTAGAGCGTCGCTGTATTTAGTAAAGTATTTTACTCTTACTAAAAGAAAAAAGTATAACTTTTAAGAGTTTAAAATTTACACTACTCGTATATAGCTTTATTATATATAAGCTATTTAGTATTTATTAAATTTTTATTATTACGTTGTGCCGCGGCTTTATAAAGCTTATAAAGTATATTAATTAAGCTTACGCTTTATATTATAAACTAGTAATAATAAGACTAGTTAACATCTTACTTATTATTATATAAAAACAGGTAAAGTATAGCGTTAAGATACTAGTTTAAAAAGAGTATAATTTAAAAAAAGTTATTTCTCTAAATACAGTAAAAAAATAAGCGTATATAAAAATTATAAATAATAATTTTATTTTAGTTAAATTTTATTTATTATAAGGCTAAATTTGTTAAAGTTATATATATATTTATTTAATATACTATACTTAGCTTTAGTTATTATATTATACTATAGCTTTATAAAGTCCGTAAAGTATACTAATTAATTTAGCTTTAGTATTCTTTACTACATAAAACTAGCTCTAAATAATTTTAAAATTTTTATAAAAAGCTTTCTTATAATTATAGTATATACTTAAAAGTATTTTATTTAAACCTATAGCTAATAGTTAATAAAAGTATTAGTATAGTTTTACTAATAAATAGTTAGTTATACTTAGTAAGTAAATAATTAGATATAATATTTATATTAATAATTTAAAGTTAAAATGTTTAAGTATTTAGTTTAAAAATATATTTAATAATTTTTTTTATTAGACAAAGCCTCTTTACACTAAATATAATATTATAATAAGAAATCGTTTTAGCGTATTATTATTTAAGTATTTTTTTTTAATAATATTATATATTACTATAGTACGTTATATAGATAAATTTATATTTTATTATAAAACTTAAAGCGTAAGTTACATATTAGCTTTATTTAAGCGTTTTTTAAAAATATAATATTAAAGTATTATATAAATAGTAGAGTTTTAGTATAGGTTTAATAAAAAAGGGATACTTACTAGAGAGAAATACTCACTCGAGAATTACGTTAATATTTAAATATTTATTTATAATATAAATCTTAAAAATATTACTATTACTATATATATCTATTTTTTATATACTAATTAAATAAATAGTGTGGCTATGGTGGCTCGGGGCGACCAAAAGAGGTTTTAAAAAGGAGGAGTATATGTATACCTTTATAATTACTATTACTATTTCTACTTTATTTACTACTTTTTATATATTTATATAATATTTTGTTATTTATATTTGTATACAGTATAATTTATTCAGGTTGATAACGACGATACAGAAGACCGCTACCGGCTTGGGCAAATACCTTGTGGGATTGCGGAGCGCGCGAGGCTTGGCAGCCAAGGCTGCGCCGTTGAACTGTGGCTATGTGTTGCGGCATTGATTTGCTTTGCATGCGCCCCAGTGCGGGGGTTTCCTCCCCACGATCTCCTTCAAACGAGCTGCCATGCCTTGCGCGTTTCACCCCCAAAATCACTACCAATCACTACCCCTAGCCATATTTTCATACCGGGTATCGAATGTGTAGTCGGCGATATCGACAACCACCGCGAGACGGCGAGCTTGTGCATTGTACAAGTTGTTGATATTACTTTGCACCAATGGTTGATACCAACAGATGCTCTTTGCCAGGCCCATCCTCAGCTAGCTTGTTACAAAAGCTGTGTAAACTTTGGAGTGAGCCTCCACGCCGGAAACTATCCGTACCTAGTGATTGGACCCTCCACCCACATCATGAATGTGGGGAAGGGTTTCCCTATCGTCGTGAACCACCGAAACAAATCATGCGACACACAAGCACACACAACAACACGATAAATGTGGAGAAAGCCATCAGGCCACTGAGAACTCAATAGACAAACGTCGAACCAGCCCCGCAATGAGTCTTTGTCGATCAATCTCGTTTCAAGAGCGTACTCGGCATAGATCTACCTTCATTTTAAGCTTCAGAGAATTTGAGAAAGTTCTGGCCGGTTTCGCATGGTCTCCAAAGTAGTACTCTTTAAGATGGTCATTCATACGATCCTTCATACGACGGCATCATATCGCAAGCCATATCATTATGAGACACAGGTTTACCAACCCATGGAGTCCACTTGTATCAATGATATGCCTCACTTTACTAGGCGCAGGTCTATTCTCTCCTAGCGGTTGCAAAAGCGACTGTGCATCCCAGTCTTGTCAACCAGGCATGCCATGAGAAACTTGCGGCTTTTTTTCCGTCTAACTTTATTGACGCCAATGATTGCCATCTGCTTTTGATGGGGGACGTCTTCGCCTCAAGGTAGTCCAGTGTCAGGGTGCCAGGTTAAGGTAATGGAAGCGCGGGACGATATCAGCCACAGGGCCCCACGACATTAGCGACCCACTTCAGCCTTGGAACGGCCCAGTCCATCAACGGTCCAACAACTCACCTTGCACTCCCAAGACGCATGCTCTGCATGATTTCACACATTACGCTTTTGGGTGTTTGATTGCGCCTCGACGGAGCCTGCCGAGAACCCAGCATGCGGGGCCAGCCGCCTCGCAAAACTTACTACGTCTTTGGCAACTCCGCCTCTTCAAGTCACTCCAGCCTCGATCTCGGACTATACCGGTCAACGTTACATGTATCGCAGCGCCTAAGGCCACGCAATCCTAGCATATTAAGGAGTCGTCCCTGTGCTGATCGGGTCGAGTCATGGGCCGGTAAAGCGGCAGATCTTCCACTACGTTCACCCTGCACCCATTTTCCAGCTGTCAATGTATCTGCACGAACGGCCCGAAAATCGAAGATACATCCGCCCTTGGTACCCAAGCCCTTTGCTTCTGGACAAATTTGCCGAGGATCCCTCCGGACGCGGTACGACCGGGGTTCCGTCTCCGCCCACATCATCTGGCGTTCTCGGGTATCCGGTCTCCGCGCCTGCCGCCTTGGCCCAGCGGTTGTGCGATCTATAACTACTCCCTTGGTGCAAGCCACGAGGCTCATGTCGCCAAGAACAACAAGGCAGTGGCCGTTGGAAGCGGAAAGGGTACGAAACCTACTTATTGCATACATCAGCGAAGTGAGGCTTGGTGGATTCCGATTATTACACATGGTGGACTGGCCTTACACCTGTCATCCAGGGGCGGTTCTCGCCTAACGATCGACAGGACTGCGGCAAAGACCACCTCCTCTGACTCTTTCTGGCTCCTTGAAAGGGGCATTGCAAAGCCCAATCGTAGATGGGCGATCCAACATCAAGTGCTTGTGCCTTCCTTGCCCGGTTGGTGTGCGAATGCGTAAAACTTTTCATGAGGTTTACTGAACATCCAATATCCCAGCGTTACGGGACATGCAATTATTCGCTTCCTGCAAATGTACGAATATAGAATTCAAACGGCCGAGCCACATTGCATGCGTGGCCAGTCGTGTTCAGCTACCCGAGATCGGTGTCAGTAAGCATATTCACGCTCGACACGCCTCTCCGAGGTAGCTGATGCTATATCACCGATCTTTAATGTGCTCAAAAAGAGGAAAATACCTAAAACGAAGTCTCCTATCTTTTCAGGCAAATCTCGCTCACATAATCCCTCCAACGCGGAGTTCCTCTATCACCGTCTTTCCGAGGGCAAAGTTTAGAATCTCAGCAGTGCCAGCCGCTCCACTGCGTTACCTAGCGATGGCGCAATATCGCCATTGATTAGACAGGTCAAATGCGCCTTTCATCCTGTCGCCTAGAAAGACATCGTGCGAAAAACGCTACAAATCAGCGCACAACGCAGAAACTTATCCGTCTTACCAACAGCATCGACTTACTAATCTGCTCCGCTCAGAATACAGAGAACGTGGCTCTGGCGTGGCACGCCTGTTGGATTTCGAAAAAAGAACTCACCGGACCTGAACTGCAGCGGTTATACAGCAGGTAATGCGAGGCCGCGCGTTGGTGGTTGTTCCTTCGGTTGCCTTTGGCCCTTGAGCTCGGCTCAGAATACACAGTTCGACACATGGTCCTTCGGACCCCTTCCCAAAAATAGGAGGCATGACACTCGCGCCGCAACGCTTTACAAGGCAAGGTTTCACCGGTGGCGTGAACGAGAAACATGGGGATTGATGAGCTTTTTGAGGGATGGTATTCCCCTCTTCTTATTACCGATCCCGACGGTGTAGGGCTTTGCAGAACGCCGACTCCGAAATCAGTTGTACCAATAATAGCGCCCTATACCGAGTGATTGCGGAAACGTTCTTTGGAGGTTTTCTTTCCTTTCCTTTTCCTTTTTTTTTTGGGATGCGGCTAGTGGTTCACAGCTTTCATTCAAACGGCCGCCGGGACGCCAGAGTAAGCCGCATATACAACGCGAACGCAAGCACACGCCGCTATTTTATAGAGACATTCCAACTTGATTTTATCTATTACCCAACAAGTCGCGCGCTAAATCCTAGTAATCGTATAAAGCCTTCTACACTTTAACGCAGATCTTAAGAAAAAGACTAAAATTATAAATAAAAATAGCTAAGAGTAAAGAAAATATATAAATATAATAATAAGTAGGTAAGTAGTAAAAAGATAAATAATATATATATTTAAAAAAGTTTTTTATATAGCAGATCTCGTTCTGTAAGTAGCTAAAATAATAATTAAAAAAAATCTAAGAATAATAAGAGTAATAAATAAAATAGGCTAGCTCTATAAAGTAGAGATTTATAAAAAGAGCCTATAAAGTAGCGTTAGCTAAAAAAATAAAGTAAAATATTATAAAAATAAAAATCTAACGTAATAGGCTTATAGAGTAGTTAAAAATTAATTAAAATTTTAAATTATAAATATTTTAAAGGTATTATTAGGTTATAATATTAGTTAAAGTAGTTAAGGGCGCTGATAGTTTCGGCTCTAGATAAAGCTTAGATCCAGCAACTTCCCATATTAGGTAAGCCTACGCCTTGTTTGCACCGCCGCTTAGCGTCGTTTCGCTAGCTGCGCGCGTGGTTCGTCAAGAGCGTAACACGTCGCGCGACGTAGCTGTCTTGTGCGGCATAGAGAGGCGCTGCCTTACTAATTAAAGCTCTCGACACACCCAACGCGTTTAATAGATCAAGACGCAGGTAATTGGGGCAACGCATGAATACGTTACATGCCTCTACGCATCGATATATCGCAAGACTAGTGTATCTATACACGGCACAGCTATCTAGACCTGAGCGAGGGCTTATAGATACTGCAAAATAATATCAGGGACCTCAGTCCCCACGGAAAGCGTGCCCATAAAAGCGACCCAATGCGCCACTTTACCGTACAGGCAGTCCATCCTGCAACTACATAATAAAGGGCTCGAGACAACCGATCATTGTGTTACCCATACCAGCGGAACACAGTTTAGCGGGACTTCTACCGCAGTGCTGTAACTCAGTAGTCCCTTAGCAGAACCTTGGGAGTAAGCCGTACTCTTGATTAAGCTCATGCACCTCCAAATATGTGGTAGGTGTGCTTCCTCCGCATCGTTACGTACATTGATTCTCTCCTTTATCCCTCACAATCGCTACTCGAGTATGGCATAGCTATTAGTTATCCTATTCCTGAATTACCCCGTAAGCACAGAAAAACTGCGTCTTCGCCATGCAGCCAACGACGCAGGGTCTCCCTATTTGTATCCCGCGCTGAGTTCGCATCATCAGCAAAGGTGGTCCAGTGTCGAGCCCGAGACGATATCGTGGAGATTGCGTTGTCAGCTTAGAGAGGCGGCTCATAAGGCTAATGGTGAAGCGTGCCTGAGTCTCGGGTCTACGCCATGCTGTGGGTAATTGCTTCTCAACAGTCTTGAACTAGCTGTGTTGAAGATCCGACCCTGCGCTCGAATAGGCATATGCCCCACTGACCAGTGGAGAAAATATGAATGCGAGCGGTCTGGGGATTGGATGTTGCCTAGTGAAACGGCATAGCGGGTGTTATTCTGCGAAAGACTTAGATAGGCTTCGCGTCAAGGACAGCATGCTCCTTTCCCCTGTTGAGCTTCGAGCTTCGGGTGCAGGCACCCTGCCTCTCCATCTTATATGAGATAACGCCGGTATCGCTCTCCTCACCATCCTAGATGCCATTGTCCAGTCTATTCTCATGCTCCATGCACTCGTCCTTCCAACATGTCGATCGAAGCTTTTGAATTTCTGGACATTCCCGTCGTGGAACTTGTTGCGTGATGCGCTTCTCCGTCCCGTCGTCCGTTCGCGCTATCAGCTTACATACCATCATGCAGCTGTAGTTGTAAGATTGGTCAGAAACCTCATGATTCAGCCGAGCCACAAGTCAGCAACGCTCATGCGTTCGTTGATGGTCTTCTTAGAGATATTTTTGCAACTTTAATATCTATTCTTAATTCTTTTTGGCGGAGCTGTGGTTATACCTCCCAACAGAAGTGTAGAAATATAGCATATCTCCACCCGACCCGTTTTGTAAAAGCCAAATGATTGTTTCCCGTGACAGTGGGAAACACGGAATAAACTTCTTATACGAGTGGGGCGGCGTTAGTGGTTGGCCTGTGGAAGGCGCGTTAGGGCTTAGGTGTTGGGATGGAAACGAGCTCAATACGAAACAATTAGGTAGGGTTAGGGGATCTGAGCGGGGCTGGTATTCTTGGGCTCAAGGGACATAATCCGGGTACATGCAACCTTTAAATGGGCTTGAAACTACAAACTTGATTGGGTCCGAAGTCGCTGGTTGGCTTGCCAACCACTGCGAGCGCTTGATTACGATCGTGTCTGGATTTAATGATGGATGGGAAAACGTCATTATACCGTGAAGCGCATTTTATGAAGGGGATCAGCGTAAATAAGTGTTTCATTCGATTGCACGCCTGTAATCAGTCAAGTCAAATCCCTTGCAACTAAATGCATGAAAGATCCAATGTCCAAACCCTCAATAGGGCTTCCGACAAGATATACTATGCTAAACATGTTGCGTTAATGACATCGAAGAGAAGTTCTCAGCTTCGAAACAAATCCTGGGTCAAGGTCCATTTCCCTCCCAGCATATATCGACGGCGAGAACATACTCCAAGCCAAATGCGTCTGCACAATTCCTGCTCCAATGTTGGCCTTTGTCAACACGATACCAATGCAGTGCAATTGCAATGGAACATGTACTCTGGGAAAACGCACGGACAGTGTTCACCGTCTAAATCTGACAGTAGACATAGACATGTAGTTTTCCCGTGTGGCGTCTTGCTCGTCCTTCCTTGATCCTCACTTCTAGTCTTCCATAGCCTCCTCTTCCGCCTCAAGCTCTGTCTTCCACGTGTCGGGCTTCCAGTTGTTCTTGCCCGGGTGCCTCTGGAACATAGCCACGGCGATATCGCGGAGAAACTCGTGAGGATACGTACGCCACTCATTGTCCTCAAACCAGCTCGAGTCCGCGACGGCCACGTAGGTCTCAACTAGGAACATCTGAAGCCGATGGAGTCCGGCTATATCCGTCGTCGCAGTGTTAGGGTACGCCAGAGCAACAGCATCCTGCTCAGGATACAGCTCGGTATCCTTGTAGACTTCAAGCATGGCTTGCAAGATGGCGGTGCCGAACTTCTTATCTTGGATTTTCAGAGAGAAGAGGTAGGCGGACACGAAGGGCTTGAAATCTTGGCGGTTCATGGACTCATTGCAGCTGATTTGTCTGTTGTAGATCCATTCGTAATACATGTCGAAATCGGCTTCTTGGATGTTACGAAAGTAGAAAGTTCGGTCGATAAAGCCGCGGACCCAGAGCTACCGACAGAGTGGGCATTTGCGGGCGCGAGAGTTCGCCTTGTGCCATTGAGCGATGCAAGCAAGGTGGAAATTGCCTCCGCAATAGGTACAATAGTCCAACTCGAGGTGGCCGTTCTTTAGCTCATCGTAGCATATGGAGCAGTCCCCATGGATGGCCTGTCGCTTGCCCTGCAAATGCTTACGAAAGTACGCCGAGCGGTCACACAGATGATCTACGTAGACGGCGAAGAGTCTCTCGGTGCTTCCGATGTACAAGCGTGCGATTTTCCGGCCAAAGCTACACTGTGTTAGATTTAGCTTGACGTGGGTTTCGCTACCTCACTCACATCGACGTAGCCTTCGTCCTCGTGCTCACTCGGGTTCGAACTGCAGGCATCTTGATAGACTGAGCAAGCTTGTACGGCAGAGCTTGTAATTGCTACCCATGTTAGCATAATTGGTATCTAAACAAGAAGCTCCAATTACACAAAACGACCAACCCAACGACAGCTGATGACCAGCGGGAGCCCTGCGTGCCGGCCAGCCAATGGCTTGCGACTGCGCGCAGAACGCAAGTTCTGAAAAAACAAGATAGGAGCCTATAGATGCTTTCTTTAGCCAAGCTCGCGTCTGTAAGTAGAGGTGGGCCTTACCGGGGCTGCAGGTGTTCGCTGGACGAAGTTGGTGGAGAAAGAGAGGAGTGACGTGGGCATGCCACTTGCTACAACCGTCCGACAGCTCGCTAAGCGAGAGCAATAGTGAAAGTGAATAGTGAGTGTTGGGTACTGGATCAACCGCCCCTTCCAAATTTAATATGAACGGTGAGTGTGAGAGTCAATGGACGAATGACTACAAGGAAGTTGCGAATCGCGCATGTTAGATGAGTGGATCGTCCCGCCTCTTCTGAGTGCATAGCCACTTCTCTTCTGATATGAAACAGACAGCAGGTATACGCCTACAAGAGGAAACGAGGTCGTGGCGTAAGATGTCTTTGGTGCACAGGCCCACCCTTGCAAAGATTCATGTCAAGAAGCCTTGCAACTCACTGTACAACCAACTCATCATCGGTACAATGAATCCTGCGACGGCCGCGTAATCGTTGCTGTTTGCTGTTGGTTATCCCACCTCGTTTAGACCCTTACCCTCGAAGCACTGTGGGGTTTTTGATTGCGCTCGGGCTAGAAGAGGACCGCAACGTCCATATTACTCAGATTCAAATGAACGACTTGTTATCCTGAGGTCATTGTGAGACTCGATAGGTGGTCAGACTACAGCAGGAGAATGAAGATAATAACAGATTGGCAGAGAGGCGAATCCGGGCCCCGACAATCTAGCTTGTCCAATCCATGATGGAATTCCAACTGTAACCAACGGAGTCTAACTCATCCATGCTAATTCTACCATTAGCGACCTCAGAAGTGGTACGTAATCTTGGATCAGACGGCGAAGTGCCCGATGTTATGGACACCACATGTCAAAACCCACAGCGAGTACACTAGAGAGAAGAGAGAATACAGACCTGCCATAGACCAGGAATAGTTAAGCCTCTTAGGAATTATAACCTCCTGCGTTGTACGCCTGCCCCCCCCCTTTTTTTTATATATAATAAAGTTACTATTAGTAACTACCTAATTAGGAAGGAAAATATTATATATACTATATAACCTAACGACCGGCTTTTAAAAATACTACGCTAAGTCTAATTAAAAAAGGTAGTACTAAAATAGGTATATAATAATTATTTAATAGTACTTAATAGTATTATAGCTTAGTATAGTTTATTATTCTATATAGTAATTTATACTAGTATATTTACTATTATAAACTAATACTAAATAAGTATTTATAAAGAAAGAGATATTAATATATTATAATTATAATATATATTACAGCGTCTAAAGTACTATTTACTAGTAATAGTATACTACTACTTTATAATTAAAGTATACGCTTTTAGTACGTTAAAAAATAAAATTTTAGTAAAATATATATACTAGACTTACTTTAGCTTATACTATAGAGTATAATATATACTTTAAGCAAATTAAACTAAATAAATAAAAAATATAAAGTAGTAAGTATATTTAATATAGCTACTATAATACTATTTATCTTTATAGGTAACCTATAAAAGTTTATATTTAAATAGAATAATTTTATTAATATAGGCGTAGATTTAACTACGTATAAAAAAAAACTATAATATTTTATAAAAAAGCTAAAAATCTACTATTTAGGGGTACTACTAAGTAAAAAAATAATACTAAAATTACTATAACTATACTACTATACTAAATAATTAATAAGTAAAAGTAAGTTTTTTATTACTAAAAATAACACTAACGCTAATAATTATAGAGCGCTAGAGTAAAAAGATAGTATAGTTTTTTAATAAATAACTAAGTATATTAAAAGCTATAATTTAGGAC
Source organism: Pleoardoris graminearum (assembly GCA_030770415.1). NCBI lineage: Eukaryota > Fungi > Ascomycota > Dothideomycetes > Pleosporales > Didymosphaeriaceae > Pleoardoris > Pleoardoris graminearum. The sequence continues at coordinate 272,069 of JASEKS010000011.1, read as the reverse complement.
GTAGAAGGTGTATATAATTTTAATTAAAATAATATAAGGTAAAAATTACTAGTATATAGAAGAGCGCTATAGCTTAATACTATAAAAGATATTTAGAAGTAAGTAAAAAGGAGTTTTTAAAGAGAGGATAATAAATAGCTAGTATAAAAGAATATAAATAAATAGCTTAGTATATAACTAAATAAAATAAAATTTTTTATATTAATTATTTTATTATAATTCTAATATCTGTAGGTCTCTATTAAGACCGACGCCTGCCCTTAAATATTAAATTTTATTTTACTATTTTTTTTAACATTATTTTTTTTAATTGAGTAGATAAAAAGTTAAATTAATATAAAAAAAATATTATTAAGAATAAAAGTATTATATTATTGTAAAGGGAGAATTTAACTTTTTATTTAATAGTAGATAACTAATAAATATAAGTTATAAATAAAAGTTATATTTATTATATAAATATTTTAATTAAATAGATTTTATAGATAGTTAAGTTTTTAAATAATAAAATACTAAAAATAGTTTTTAATATTATAAGTTATAATAAAGAGAAAAAAGATTAATATTAGTATTAGTATTAGTATTAGCGTTTTAGGCTTAACCGTAATAGCCGGGTTTAATAGGTTATAATAGTACTTATTAATAGGTTTATAATAAGAAAAAAACTTCTTTATTTCTTTTTAGTACTAACTACCTATTTTCTTTATACTTAAACTATTATATATTATTTTGCCTACACTTATAGGTATTTTATAATACTCTTTTTTTTTATTTATACTTATTTATTGTCCGCTATATTTGTCTACTATATTTATTTATTATTATTAATTACTGTCTTATATATAGGTTTTATATTATTATTAATATTTTTTTTTAGTTTATTTACGTTTTATAACTATTATACTAGAGTTAATAAAGGTATACACATACTCCTCCTTTTTTAAAACCCCTTTTAGTCGCCCCGAGCCACTACAGCCACACTTTTTATTCGATTAATATATAAATATATATATACTAGAGTTATTATTATTATATATTATAATATCTTATTTTTAAGCTCTATATAGTTAGAATTATTTTAGTTATTTAGTATAGCTAAAAACTATTACTTTTATTTAAAAATATATTTTAGGCTAGTATTAGTAATATAGCCTTTATTTACTATTATTATAGGTGTAAAGGTGTCCCTCACTTAGGTATAAACGCTAAGACGGGTACGCCTACGCTAGTCTACGCTAGCGTTTTAGTATATACCCTTATATCTTACCTTAGGATATCTAGTTAGCTCTTTATATATAGATTCTTATTAAATATTAATATTTAATATCTACTTTTTAAGTCTTTATAATATAATCTACGTGTCCCTCTATACCTATAAATAAGGCGCTTATAAAATAATATTTTATAATAAACTATATAAGCGCTAAATTTTAATAATTTATATTTTACTAATTATATAGTTGTAATAAACCGATTCTTTATACTATATAAAATACTTATTAGTATATATTTATATATTAATCGAATAAAAAGTGTGGCTGTGGTGGCTCAGGGCGACTAAAAGGGGTTCGAAAAAGGAGAAGTATATATATACCTTTATTTTATTAGTATAAATAAAATAATAAAACCTTACATAAAAATTCTATTTAAATAAACTAGTAATAGCGCTACTATTTAAAAACTAGCTAGTAATAGCGCTACCTATAAAATAGCTAGTAATAGCGCCGCTTATAAATCGGCTAGTAATAATACTATTTAAAAACTAGCTAGTAATAGCGCCGCTAAAAAGTATAATACTTAAAAATTAACTTAATATATACTAGCTAATAATATATTACGTAATTAGTTAAATAAGTTACTTCTACTATTATTACTGCAATCGCCTAGTATAATAAAAAAATTACTTTTAAGTTTAAAATTAATAAGCCTTATAAGAGTATAATTACTAAATTACTAAGTACTTTTTATAATTTTAGTAAATAGTTTATAAATAGTTCTTTTACTAAAAAGATTAAAAAGAATCTAATAGTAAATACTAGTAAAAAACTTTTAAAAAGTAATTACTATAAAAGTAGCTTCGGCGTCTCTTATTCTATTTTACTAAATATTAGTAATAATAATAAAAATTTTAATATAATAACTATTACTAGTTAACCTATAATAAATTAATAATTATAGTATAGTTTTATAGTTAACTATAGGGTATTTATTAAATAAGCTAAGGCTTTTTTTTTTTTTTTTTTTTTTTTTTTTTTAAAAAAGGATTTTTTTTTTTTTTTTTTAGTTTTTTTTTAAAATAATTTTTTATTTCCTTTTAAAAAAACCTAATAAACTCCTCTCTTTTTTTTTATCTTTTTTTAAAAAATTTTTCTAAAATTAAATAAATTTTATTTACTATTTTTTTTTAAACTTAATTAATTTTTTTTCGCCACGCTAAGCCTATTTAAGAATAGATTTTTATCTTATCTAATTTTAGATAGTAATTTAGCCTAAAATACCTAGTTATATCTACGGATATTAAGGCTTCCTAACTAGAATTTTAGCTTTTTATAGCCTTATATTAATTTCTTTACAGTACTCTATATTTCCGAAAAATTCTACGTTTACTATATAAAGTAGGCACGCTTAAAGAACGCTATAGTAAAAAAAGAAATTAAACCCCTAATATATAAAATAACGTTAAAATTTAATAAACCTATATATTTCTAGGCACTTACCTACTGTGCCACCCTACTTTAAAAAATGGTAGCTTCTCTTTAATTAAGCGTGTTATCCTTAGTGTAGGGGCTATACTAATCTTCTCTATATCGTTTTAAATTAACTAAATGCCCGAAGGCTAAGCTAAGGCTATAGAAGCTAATGTTTTATTATTTATTAAGACGGCTATTACAACTAATAAAGAGTACCTTAAAGAAAAATTTAAGTATAAATACCTTATTCTAGTACGTATTCTACCTAATAAATAATTTATAAATAAGTATATTATTATTACTATTTTTTTTATTAATAACTTTTAAGTAAGCGTAGTAGAATACCTAGAAGATTAGTTTACTATTATTTTAAAATACTTTTACTATTAGAGCACGTCGCGTAGTAACCTAAATATAATTAAATAAATAATTACATTAGTAAAGTAGTTAGAAGTAAAAGTATAAAAACTATAATATATTATTAAAATAAATATAGCGTAATTAAAGCTATAAATTTAGTAGTAAAAATAAACTCTTAATAGTACCTTTTAATTAGTTATTTATATTTATTAAAAGCGTAACAGCGTAAAAGACGACGCGTATACCTTATAAAAAAAGCTAAATACTAAATAATAGCGTTTACTAACTGTTAATAAGACTTTTAGTAAGGTAATTTAGCGTAGTAATAAATATAAGTAATACTTTATTATAGTAATTTAAAAAGCGGGTAAACTATAAAATAAACTAAAATATTAAAAAATATTAGTAAAAGCTTTTTATAGTATTATAAGTAACAATAAGTTTTTTTAAAAAAAATAAAAAGTATAAGAAAAATAATAAAAATAAAAAGTAGAAGATAGCGCTATATAAGTTACTATAAAATTTTATATTCTTAAACCTATTTAATAATAATAGTAGAGATAGCTCTAGTAGTTTTAATAATTTTTATTATTATAATAATATAGAGTTAACGTTATCTAATAAAATTTATTTTATATTTTATAAAAATTAATAGCAACGCAGTAGTACGCTAATATTAATAGTTAGTACTATTACTTTTAAAAAGAAGCGTTATTTAAATAATAAATAAAAGAATATTAATAAGTTTAGTAGCGCCGCTAATAAGAATTTAAATATATAAATTAAAAACGTAAAAATAAAGTTCCGGTAATTATATAAACTCTTTTTTAATAAATAGTCTAAAATTAAGTATTTTTATTAAGTATATAAGAATTATATACTTATTTATATCCCTAACTACGCTATTATAACGTTAAATAACCTATATTAAAATATATAAAAATTATATAATAATTTATAAAAAGCTTTTAGTTTAATTAATTAATAACTTACTACGCTTATAGAATTTAACTTTAGTAAATTATAGTAATATAAAAATAAGTCTTTTAGTAAGTAGCTAGCCCGTTTTAAAAATAAAGTAACGTAAGCCTACCTAAAATCTATTTTAATAAAGTTTAAAGCTATAACTAATTTTAATTTATATTTAAAAGTTACCGCGATAAGTACGGCTCTAGTAAATAAAATTTAGGTATAATTTATTTAGCAACTATTTTAATATAAGACTTTTAAAAACATTACCTATAAAACGCCTAAAAAGAAGAATAGTAAAAATAATAAAAATAATAAAAAGTCTACGCAGGCTAGCGTTTCTACTAGTAAAAAGCCTAATTTTAATAACTATTATAACCTAACCTTTAACCTAAATTATTACCTATTAAAAGAATTCTATATAGTTTAAACTAAGAGAGTATATATCTATTATTTAAGATTTAGCTATATACTAAATTAAAATTAGCCTAATTTTTATAAAAAAAGCTTTATAGCTTTAGTACTAGCCGAATAGCTTTAGGTAATAAATACTTAAAACGCTAATACTAATAATACTTATAATAGCAACTATAACGTTAAACGTTAAAAAAAAGTATAGTTTTTAAAAATAGTTATTTTTAAAAACCCTTATCTACGTATAAGAAAAAGATTTTTAATACTTTTTAATATTACTTTAAAGTAGAGCGACGTACGCTAGTAAACTAATTAAATTTATAATTATTTTTTTTTATTAAGTAATATTTACTATACGGCTTATAGTTTATAAGAAAAATAATTTACTACTACTATAGTATACAGCGCAACGGATTATTTACTTAATTATAATAAAAATTTACTAAATAAGCTATCTTATAGCGCTTAGATAAAACTAAAAGTATAAGTTAATACGCCTAATAAAATATTAGTTATTACACGTATTGTCCTAAATAGTAGCTATACTAAACAGGTTATTAGTACTAATTTTATATATATCTATAAGCTCTAAATAGTCGCAGCGCAGAGCCTTATTATTTTAAAACTTACTAATAGTAATATTATAAAGAAAATAATATAAATAGCTAAGGTGCGTATAGTAATTAAAAAATATATTAGTAAAAACTAGTACTAGATTATAAATATTATTAACTATAACGTAATAGTTAGATAATTATAGCTTAAGACTTATAACTCTTTATATAAGTAAAATAAGAGGATAATAGTATTTAAATTAAACTATTATTATAATAACTATCTACACTAGTCTCTACCTATTAAAGTAATATATAACTAGTATAGTAATAGTTATATTAAAATAATTAAATTAAAAAATAAGAGCGGCGTTAATATAGTAATTATTTTAACTAAAACTATTATAAAAATAGCGTATTATAATCTAGACTTTATTATCTAAATAATACTAGAAGATTAGGTACGTTTTAAAATAAGTAATAATATAGATAATATATAATATATTTATATAACTTTTATAAAAACTAAATAAGTCGCCGCCGCAGCTACGTAAACTAATTTTAATAAGTTTTATTTAAAATTTAATTAACTATACCCCTTAATTAATAAAATTAAATAAAAATTATTAAGATAATTTTACTATATTACTAATCTATAAGACTATAAAGAAGCTGCGGAGCTACTGCTATATTAATTAGGCGTTAACTATAAAATATATTTAAAAAAAAAGGCAGCTAGCTGACTACGCTATACTATTTTAGAGTATTATAAAAAAAGACTAAAATAATTAAGGCCTATATATAGACTAAAATAGTAAAAGGATATATTTATAAAAGTAACTTTTTATTTACTATTCTACTGCTAGTTATTAAGAAGCCTAGAGGAGGTATTTATATATATATAAACTATTACTACTTTAATAAAATTATAATTAAAGATTATAACGCCCTATTAAAACTAAAGGAGACGCTTATTTATATAAATAAGGCGCGTATTTTCTCTAAGTTTAATATTATTACAGTATTTAATAAGATTTAAATTAAAAAAAATAATAAGTATAAAACTACTTTTCTTACGCGATTTAGTCTATTTAAATATATAATTATACTTTTTAGGCTGTATAACGTCCTAGGCACCTTCTAACGTTATATTAATTAGTTACTATATAATTACTTAGATAACTTTTACTCTACGTACTTAAACAACGTTATTATTTTTAGTAAAAATAATAAAAATTATAAATAGTACTATTTTTAGGTATTATATAAACTTTATAAAGCTAGACTATATTTTAATATTAATAAATATAAATTTTTTATTTAACGCGTTAGCTATCTTAGTATAATCCTATTAGTAAATAGGTTAGAAATAAACCTAACTAAAGTTAAAGCTATTATAAAGTAGCGGCGACCTAAAATAGTTAAAAATATTTAAGTATTTATTAGATTTATAAATTTTTCTTAGTAATTTATATACTGCTTTTTTTAAATTATAAGACTATTAATTAAGTTAATATATAACGCTACGGAAAAAGTTATACTAATATTTACTACTAAAAAGGCTTTTAAATAGCTTAAACGCGCCTTTATTAATATTTTAATACTTACTTATTTTAACTTTAACGCGTATATAATTATAGAAACTAATATATTTGACTAGATTATTACTAGTATACTATTATAGTATAATAAAAACAGCGTTTTATAACCTATTACCTTCTTCTTTATAAAAATAAAACTAGCTAAGCTTAATTATTTTATTTATAATAAGAAACTTATAGCGATCGTCCGCGCTTTTAAAAAATAATAATTTAAGTTTACTAGTATACTTAACTCTATAAAAATATTCTCTAATTATAAAGCGTTAGAGTATTTTATAATAACTAAATAGTTAAACCGCTAATAAGCCTAATAAGCTAAGTTCTTATTAAAATTTAATTTTATAATTAAGTATAGGCCCGGTAAGAAGGGTATAAAGCCTAATATACTAATATAATAAACTAAAAATATTTTTATAAATATATATAATAATTAAATATAATACTAATAGTAAGTACTATTATTTTTTAAATAATTTAAACTACCTACGTATACTGCGTATAATAGCGGTTTTTAATACGCTATATACTTAATTAAGATTTTAATAAATATAATAGAGTTAAACGCTACGAGTTTATTTTAATAGGTTTATAAAATTATTAAAGAGCTATTTATTTTTAATAGTTAGGATAAAGATATTATTTTAAAACTTTATAATAGTTATAAGGACGCTAATAACACAGACCTATTAGGGCTACTTAAAATAATTAGTCTTTATAATAATATTATTAAAGCTATAGTTAATACTATAAAGAATAGTATACGCTATATACCCTACTAGTTTTATTATAACCTTAGTATTTATATTAAACTATAAGATTATTACTTAAATAATAATTTATTATACGTTAACAGTAAAGTTTTTATATTTTATAATAATAAACTTTAAATATATATTATACGACTATATTATAATAACTATACTACTAAATATAATAGTAAGTATAAGATATATATATAATTATTATAATACTATTACTAGCTATATTATATAGATAGTATTACGTAATATATACGTAACTACTTTACTTACGCTAGAGTAAAATTAAAATACGAAAGTAAATATAGCTTATTATACTTTTTACTTATACTAGACACCTATTAAATAAGTATATTTATTAATTTTATTATACTACTACCTAAGTTATATTATAATAATTGTAATTACAGATACGTTATAGTCTTTATTAATTAACTATTTAAAAAGAAAAAATTTATTCTTTTAATATTACTAGACGCTAAAACTTATATATAGGCGTTTATTAAGTATATTTAGTAAGAAGAAGGGTACTTATTAGAGTTTATAACTAATTATAGTATATAATTTATATTTTAGTTTTAAAAATAACTATATAAAAAAATTAATATAACGCTAAAATTATTTATAGTCTTCTATCTAGAAATAGATAAATAAATAGAAATTACTAATTAGATATTAAAAGCTTATTTACGCTGCTTTATTAATTATAAATAAAATAACTAAATAGAAATATTACCTATCACCGAGTTTAAAGTAAATAGTAGTATTACGTTAATAGGTATAATACTATTTAAAGTTATAAAGAAATATTTACTATATATAGGTACTAAACCTCCTAGTATACTACTAAAGGAATAAAAAGTAATACGCAACGCGCGAGCTATAAATAGACTTTTTATATATATAAACTATATAAAATAATAACTATATTTAGTACTAATATAGGTATAGGTAAAAATAAAGAAGTATACTAATAATTAATAACTACCTGCCCTAAAGATCTATATAAGTAACTAGATTATACTTAACGTACGTAATATTTATATATATTACTTTAAAAAACTAAAGAATAAAAATCTAAAGCCGTTTAAGGTTATTAATATTTATAATAAATAACTAAATAATTATTATAGCACTAGCTAGATTTTTAAACTTAACTTTACTAGTTACGCTATACTTAAAGATGTTTACTTATAGTTTTATCTATAGCTATTTTACTTATAAAATATAATACTACTACTAAAGTAGTAATAAGAGCTATAAAGTTCTATTACTATAAAAAAAGGACTACCTATCTATAATATTAAAGTAATACTAGACTATAAAGTTAATAAATATATAATTAATCTAAATACTAGCCGTAAGAGTCTACTAAAGTTTTTTATTAAGTAGGAGGACTATAATAATTCTAACTAATAATTTTACTTTAATATTATAAAATATTAAAAATATTTTATAAATATATATTTATATACTAATTAAATAAATAGTGTAGCTGTAGTAGCTCGGGGCGATTAAAAGGAGTTTTAAAAAAAAAGGAGTATATGTATATCTTTATACTTTTTTTTTTTTTTTAAAAAAAAATAAGCCTTTAATTAAAACTACCTAAGTATTTAGGGAAAGTGCTTTATCTTTTAAGCGAACTAACAACCGGCTCTTTAAGTAATTAACTAATTAAGTATAGGTTATATTACTAAATAATGTTATATTAAACTACTAATCTATTACCTAATTAAGCCTAGTTCGCCACGCTAAGCCTATTTAGGAATAGATTTTTATCTCGTCTAATATTAGATAGCAATTTAGCCTAAAATGCCTCTAAATGTAATAGGGATTTCAGCTTCCCTATAGCCTTATATTAACTCCTTAGTAGTGCTTTGCATTTCTAAAAATTTTATACTTTACTATATAAAGTAGGCGCGTTTAAAAAACGCTATAATAAAGAAAGGAATTAAACCCCTAATATATAGAAGAGATTTTAAAAATTAAGAAATCTTAGTATTTTTAGGCATATGCCTACTGTACCACCCCGCCACCTTTATACTTAATATATTAAAAAATTTAAATAAGGCTAGGTTAAAAAAGGTATAGCGCCTTGCGCTAGTATACTAGCGTACTTAGTACACCCTCTAAAAAAACGTTAAATTAAAAAAGTTAAAAAGTCTAATTTAAAAAGTCTAGTACAGACACTGTATTTAGTAGAAGAGATATATAAATAGTAGTAACTACTACTACCTATATATCTCTCTATTCTTATAGTTAATATAGTTAAATTTAAATATTTATTAAAAAAAAAATATACTTACTAATATATTCTTTAAAAGTAAAAATATATACTAAAGCTTTACGTATTATAGCTATACCTACTTATAATATATAGCTATTTCTACTTTTTTTTTAATAGATACTGTACTTATTTATATTAATTTTAATACGCCTACTATATTAAATATATAAACTATTTCTGTTATATTCTACCTATAGAGTAATTAATAAGAAATCTTTTTTAATACTACTAAGTATCCTATATATAAGGTAATTGCCTAGTTTTATAAAAGTACTATTTATTAATTTCGCGTAATTTTAGATAATTAGTATAATAAAATAGACGGCGTAGTAATTTTATTAATAATAAAAATAATAGAATTAAAAAATCTAGAGTTAGTAGCGCTAGTTAATATAAAGGTGACAGCGTTAGTAAAGGTAAAAGTAAATAAAAAGGCTAAAGTAGACGCAGTACTACACTAGCTATAAAAAATAAAAAAAAATAGCGCGTTAATATTAGCTTTATAATAGAAATATATAGTTTAGAGTGCATAGTATAGCTACGTAAAGTAATACTAGGTATACTAGTAGTAAAGGTAAAGATAGTATAAAAATAATAGAAAATCTAGAGTATTTCTATATAATATTAATATTTAAAAGTTTAGGGGAGGCCTATATATATAAATATAATAATACGTAGGCTAAGTAGGTATATAAAGCATATTTAGTGTTATAGTTATTTTTAAATAAAAAAGGATTTATAATTATAAATAAAAATATTAACTATTATTAAACGCTATACCACCTATGTATAGGCGGAGCGAAAAGTAATAGGAACAAATATAACCTCTATTTTAATTTATAAAAATAAAGTTAAAAAAGTAACCGATAGGTTATAATAGCAGTTATTAGCTAATATTTTATAAAATACTACCGGCGTTATCTATAAATGTTTTAATAATTAAGTATATTCTTTTTAGAGGCTTATAATATATAAATAGCTATTATCTAGCTTATAATAAATAAATAATTAACTAATAATAAATAATAGTAGAAGAATAAAAATAATTTAGTAGATAACTAATAGACAATAAGATATAACTAGTAGATAAGTAGTATAATAGAATTATAAGAATAATACAGCTTAGTATAAAGGGCTTTTTTAAAAATATAGGTAGTAGATAAAAGAAGCTATACTTACTTATTATACTTATAACTCTAATAGTTAGATTATAATAAAAACAGCTCTATAGTTTATTATTTAAATAGTTATACGTTTTACTACTCTAATAAAAACGTTTTATTTTTATAAGTATTTAACTCTATCCTATTATGTAAGAGTTAAAGATATATAAAACTAATTATAAAGCTTTAGGGGCAAAGCTTCTTAAAAAGGGGAATAGTATTATAGGTATAAAGGCGCTTTTTACTTAAATATAAGTACTAAGACGGGTACGCCTACGCTAGCCTACGCTAGTATTTTAGTATATACTTTTATATTTTACTTTAAAGCACTTAGTTAGCTCCCTATATATAGATTCTTATTAAATATTAATATTTAATATTTACTTTTTAAGCCTCCGTAATAACTATATAGGTTAGTAATAATTACTATTACTATACTTATATAGATATAGTATATACTTATCTATTTTAATTATAAAGTCGTAGTTTAAGAGTATTATTTTTATTATTTATTTTATACTATTTAATTACTTAAATAACCTAAGGCTTACCGCGATATCCTAAAACTTTTTAAAAATTACTAGTAAAGAGTCTTTTTTAGTATATAGATATATTTAGTAAAGTATTAGATATTATACTTATTACTTTTATATAGTTATTTAGCTATATTATAATATTTAAAGGAATCTAATATAGTAACCTAGTGTAGTAGGCTATATTATTATATTTTTTTATTATTTTATATATATATATATATACGTACACTCCTAAGCAGGAGTATAAAAGGCTTATTTATTCTTTTATATTTTATTTTTATCGTGTTTTACTCCGCCTACTAATATTATAAACTAATAATATTATTATAGACTTATTACGTAATTTAGAGTAATATTTTTTTATTTAATTTTATATAAGCTTCTATACTACCTGTTAAACTTTTTACTAAAATAATAATACTAAAAGCCTACTAAAGTAAGTTACGTACACACCCAGCTTATTTAGTAGCTTTATAAAATAAAAAAAAAACTATACTTACTATTATTAATACTTACACCGCCTATAGTACCTACTATTTAGTTAGTAATACTTACTAAATAAGAATAAGAGCGCGTACTTACTTAACTCTACGTATACTAGTAGGCTTTAGAGTTTATATTTAGTTCTTTTTTTTTTTTTTAAATTTTACGAGCGTACTAATAGATTTATTTTATTTTATTAGCCTACTTTTTAAATTACTTTATTATCTCTAGCTCTATTAGCTCTATTAATAATATTAGGTTTTTTAGCCCTTCTTTATTAACTACCCGCTTTTATAAAACCTTTATTTTATTAGCCTAGGATTTATTTATATAGGATAACGTACTAAAGAGGGCTTTAAAGTAATTAAAAATAATATACTTAAAAAGGCTATTCTCCGCTAAAAATTCGCGTATACGTAAGTTAGTATAAAACTTATTAATAAGCTATACGTAGGTAAAAGGATCGCGTTTTAATTAACTTTAAATTTTATTTTAGCTTAAAGTATTACTACTACTAGAAGTAGTTAATATAATAAGTAGTAACTTATCTAAAATTAGTACAGTAATAGACGTTTTAAAAATAAAAAAAACCTATAAAGATATAATATAGTAGAGTACTTTAAGTAGATAATAATATAGTATAGAGTATAGGATAGATAGCTAGACTTACTTAAAAACTAAATATTTAGTTATATAGGCTTTAGGTAACAGTCTAATAATTTCTTTTAGTTTTAAAATTTATATATTTAGTAACCCCCTAGGCTAACTACGTTATATATAATTATAAATAGTAATTACTAATAACCTTAAGGACAATTACAAGTAGTTACTAATTTATAAATATATAATTAAAATATAAGCGAAGCGTTACTATATTTAGTAAAGTACTTTACTCTTACTAAAAGAAAGGAGTATAACTTTTAAGGGTTTAAAATTTATACTACTCGTATATAGCCTCTATATAAGCTATTTAGTATTTATTAAATTCTTATTATTATATTATACTACGGCTTTATAAAGCTCGCGAAGTACGTTAATTATTAATTAATATATATATATATATAGTATTAGGAACGCCGGTATATATTAATATCTTATAGTATACTAGTAATAGTATAAGCTATTATTACTATTTTTTTATATAAATAGATATCCGGTACTAGATTAAAAAAAATTATATATTAACTTATTATAGGCGAGTAAGTAGGTAATACTATTTTAACTTATTATAATTAAGTATTATATAATAAATACGTTTTTAATATATATATTGATATATAACTACGCGCTGCGTTTTATATTATTATACTTAAATTATTATAAAACTGTTTTATAGGAACGTCTATAATAGCTAATAGTTATTTTTTTTTAAAAAAATATAGATACTACACTAAAAGCGTCGCTTTATTTTAAAAAAAAAAAACACGTTAGCGTTAGCGTATATATAAAAATAGAAGAATAGTTTTAAAATAAATATAAATTAAAATAAATATTATTTTCCTATATAATAGATTTATAAAATAATATAAAAAATAACAAATTTTAGTTTTAGTTATTTTTATTATATAGTATGATTCTATAGTACGTTAAAAAGAATTACGTAGTTTTACTACCGTTAAAGCTTCGGGCCAGCAACAAGTCATAGTCACTTATTTCAAGCTCTACATACATCTCCGATGAATCCGGCCGTTGTCAGTACTTCAGAACTCACCGTTCCAGGTTTCTCATTAACCGCGTGACACAAAGCGTGAAATGCATTTCCTTATTGAAAGATACTATTTCACCAACCTTGCGTCACAAGAGGTCTCCAACGGTTGCAGTTCGAGACCCGCTTTTCACCCATGACCATCCAGTCTCGTTCATCAGCCCCCTGATTTGGGAGTTTATGCTTTAATAATGACATTAAGAACACCATTCAATCTTCTCATTTCCCCGCCTACCCTCCCGAATCTGCCCTATGCCACTTCCATATCTTTTTGAAAGTCTAGAGTTTCCATTTCTACCTATAAGGAAGTTCTGCGCTTTTGAATTCTTCACCTCCATGATGCCACATATTCCGCCTGGCAATGTAATTTTTGAAATTTGAAAAGCATGTATTATGTCCGATCGCTTGAGAACACTGACGCCAAAGTGCTTACGTATCATGGTCGATCTCGATCTCGATCTCGATATATATAGGTGAGAACGATCAAGGGCTCGGGGAATCAACTTCCACTCACGTCGTGCACGTGTTATCACCGCCTAGAGAGGGGATCGAGGAAGATAAGCCGTCCGCTCGTTCGAGCTGGTACCGACAACCCTTTCTAACTCCTGATCCTCGGGACAGGTTAGATACTGTTGTGGAGAAGAATCAGGCTCTGGCTTCGGGCTTCAAAGACACTGTTTTGGAGTAGGTTTAAGGAGCACAGCGTACTCTCATCTTCGAATGCGGCAGTCAGAGCTGTGTCGGACGTTGCGTCGAGCGCGACCAGACGAAACTTGTTGATGTATGCACTATATTCTTCATTGAATTCGTCACGCTGCAGAGCCAGCCATCGACTTCCTCCGTTCCGATGGTGCGGCGAGCACGATGGCGGTCCCTACCGGGATCTTACAAAGACATCACTGGGCGTCCGCGCGAAGAGCGAAAAGGATATCTTCGCCCTTCTCGCGGTTCGCGTTTCCATCGGCATGAAGCCCGTTTTCAAAACGACCAGTTCGTGGATCATGGTCGTGGTCTTCGCTGGTCCCTCTTCGGCGGCATTATCGGGGGCGACGTGTGAGACACGAAAGACGTCCCAACTGAGACTTTGGACAGTGGGGCTCGTTGATGGCTTCCTACGCGTGCTGGACAGGCAGCGTATGCGGACATTCGCACCTCCCGGTAGGTACGGCGCAAGAAGAAGTGCTGTACGAGGCTTCTATTCTTGCGCAGCAGGTCGATGGTCTCGCTCCATTTTGGCCGAGCCGGCTTCGTCGACGGATCGTAAAGATCCTGAGTAGAAACCACAGCTGCGGCTGGCCCTAAGCGTAGAATTACTCCTTGCACGTCGTCCTCGGAAAATATGTATGCGCCCTTCGTGCTGTTGGAAATCGAGCGCCCGCCCTCTGGCACACTGTAGGGGTGTTTCTGGAACCATGTAGGCCGACGCATGTATCTGGCAGTGACATATATATCTGGGGATGTTGTTATGAAATGTCCTGCCGTGGATATATTCCCTACTTCTGGGGCGCTTAGATAAAGGTCCATAGGTTCGATAACCAGCCCATTACCGTGCGAGCGGATGATCCTGCTCTATCCGTGTTTCGCGCGGCAGTGCCCGAGTCAAAGTGATGGAGGGCATATAGGCTGTCGTCGGGCCAGCCGGTGAGTGGGACGAAACGCTTGGTGTGCGAGTACCTTTGCTTCACCCACCCCCCACATCCATCCTCACTCATCGACGCCCCCACCTTCTTAGTTATATGCCGATCCGCCAGGCCGAACATCATGGTCTTGCATCTGGCCCGGACTTCTGCCGCCACTCGTCGCGCCGGTACGCTCCCCAGTCATCCTCAGCCTTCCTATGGTCTCCCATGCAACCTTCCTGGTCGACCTGGGTCTCATCAATGTTTGTCGTATCCGCCCAGCTCCGCCAGCAAGTGTAGAAGACATCGTCAACGCGGCTCTCGGACCGGCGGTTCGTCTTTGGTATCAAAATATGCATAATCCTTCCATCCATGCGACCGCAATACCGAGTCCCTGAAAGCGCCAGAATAATCCCCATGAAGCCAGTCCACCCATTTCTCCTCAGTCTCGGGTGCCATGTCATCATTTCCCAGCACGGCACCCTCCTCTAAACCACTACTCTCCACTGGGGCTTGACCCGCGCGCGAGCAAGTCGAGAGCGTTGTATATAGACTCCTTCGCAGCCACCCTATCAGCTTCGTCCTGGAGGTCTTGGTTGCAGAAGACCGATATCTTGAACGGTGTCGGATAGGTACTGGAGTTCGACACTCTTCAATTAAAACGTTGTGGTCTTCCGGACACTCGGTCTAAGCAGATCGCCACGAGCATGCGCAGGCGGATAATGTCCAGCCGAGAAGTAGCCAGGATATGGGCTGGCGAGAATACCAATCGTTGCAACGCTTCTGTATACGGTGGTTGCGGATGAGATGGCGCGTATGTGATTGTACCTTTCTCTATATACGGAGGATGGATCGTTGAGGAGCTTGTCCGGACCAGCGCATCGCTTGTCTCCTGGACTGCGTTCAGGTAGGCGTCGGTCGTGCACTCTTGTTCTAATTGAGCTGGACCCCGGCGGCAAACGGTGGCCATCTGCCGTCAGACGGCGCGGAGAGGGGGACGCTGGGCTGGATGAGCGAATGGTGGAAGGGAATGAGCTGGTGTCGGGGAAGAGGAGCAGCGCCTATTAACACTCTACACATCACTGCACCCAGCGCCCAGGGCCATGTTTCGCTGGGTGATTTGCGTTTTGCACGGTTGCCCTCGTCGGCACATATATACTCGTGTGCGGGATACACCATCCGCAAAAGCATAGAGGGTAAGAACTTTGGAAGTGGAGGCTAAGACTGATATACGTAGTATTACGGGTACGAGGTACGCAAAGCGCATTGAAGTTGTAGACGTGTATATACAGAAATCGCCCGCGTACCACTACGACAAGAGAGTGGTATATAAGAAGGAAAGCGTTAACGTTGTAGAAGGTGTATATACATATATAAATCGCTTGCGTACCACGGCGATGAGGTCGCACGCACCGCACCGCAGCACCCTCGACCACTTCCCTCCCTCCCTCTCTTGTACCGATATCCTCCCCCATCGCTACCGACAGCCTTCGTTTGCGCCCCGACCTCAACCGCCAATCTCTGCTTGCTGTACTGTTTGCCAGTACACGAGATGCTTCCCTCGGGCTGTCATCTCCCGACTCCGTCCACTGCACGTTTCCCCCTCGTACAGCCACGCAGATTGTGCCAATCTGCTTCCCTCCTCTCGGCTCGACCTCTTGGTTCCATCTGCAAACCTCCCCTGCGCAATGCACTTTCTGCGCGAACAGACGTCGTCCTTCCGCACACCTCTCCCACTTTGCCTTTGTTGCGGAAGTCCCACACAGACAGACACCGCGCACTCGACTCCCAGCTCCGCGTCCAACCTAGCGTTTTCGACGCCCTCGCAAACATGTCTGTTTGCCATGGTCGTCCATCCGTCCGCAACACATCTCTTTGTTTCCGTGTTGGTTCCTTGACTTCCACACTACGATGCGGCCAACCCGTTCGTCGTCATTGGCCCTTGTTTGTGAGCAATCGCACCGAGCACCTGAGAGATTCCGCCGGAAGCTACTCGTCGTTCGACGTGTATGGAGTGGAGGTACGACGGCAGCGCAATGACAGCGCAGGCGTAGCGATTCTGGGTCGAGGATAGGTAGGACAGGTGGTGTGGACGCGGTGCATAGAGTGCTGGCGTTCGTCAGCCGAGTGCGAAGGCTATAGTGGGAGAAAGGATGCCGGGTGGCTTTGGAGGGCATTGTATTTCCGATTCCCCTGCTGGAGGGTGTGATAGGGTGCGGTGTGTGGTTACGCAGACCAGGTTATGTCCATTGATCTCTGTATCCTCCATAAGCATATCTAGCCTAGCACCCCGTCAATATCGGTCAAGCGAAGAAAAAAAAAAGGTATCATTTTTGACGCTATCCGGGATATCATCGTGGCTCTTCCGCCCATCCTCCGCCCGTCACATTACCCCCCTTCTTCTTCTTCTACAACACCAGGGCCATGACCCCCGCCACAACCGCACTACCCGCCCACGCCCACGTCTGCGGCACCATGGCTCCCGTCCCACCTGCATAATCACTCGGCTTCGCCGTCGGGCTCGCACTCGGGCTCGCGCTTGCGCTGCTCGTCGCGCTCACGCTCGCATTCGCACTTCCCGGGCGGTCCTCCACCATCATCCAATTCGCCGCCAGCGCGCCCCGTAGCCCCGTCGCGTTCACGAAGCCCGCCGTGTCCCAGCCTACTCTGCTCTCTAGCAGCCCCTTGTACTGCGCGGGTACGGTGAAGTTGTCGGGTTGCGCGAAGAGCAGCAGCGTGTAGCGGTGGGCTGTGTCGTTGAGGGGCGGCGCCGGCGGCAGGTACGGCGCGAGGTCGTCGGGGGAAGACGGCGAGGAGGTCGTGGTCGAGTTCGAGTACGTGAGGAGCTGGGTGTCGGTCGAGGCCATGGTGACGTTGGCGGTGAGCCAGTGGAGGAGCTGGGTGCGGGAGCCGTTGCGGGGGGCGTCCTGGTCGACGAGCATGAGGAGGGCTTTGCCGTCGGTGGTCCAGACGGGCGTCGAGATCTGCGAGGGTGGGCTTGCGGTGTCTGCGTGCTGTTAGTCTAGTCCCGTGTGTTTGTTTTCATGTCGACGTGCGGTGGTACGGATGCAATGGGTAGAGGGAACGCAAACGTAACGTACTTTGTCGCGGCAGCAGCTCGCCCGGCGGACTGACATTGTCGTTTGCCCAGGTAACATTCAGCTCGGGCGCGCCTCGCAGCGGGAACCCAGGCGCGACCGTCGCCCGCACCGCACCCGCCAGCACACACGCGCTCGCGATCCAATTGATCATGGTTGCAAGGAGCGGACGATTATCGATAACGACGAGCGACCGGAACGGGGATATATTGGCTGCAGGCGCAACGCGGACGAGTGGTGTGGAAGGGTTGCAGGCGGCAGCGGTACGTGTGATTATTTAGGGACGCGGCCTAGCAACAGGGCGTCGCCTTACCCGATTTGCTGGCGAAATTGGCCACAGGAACGCGCGAGAGCTGAGGCCACGTGGGGGCCTTGTCCAGGTGGGTCGGTTTCGCAAAATGAGTCGATGGCCGGATGGAAAGTGCCGCGGAAGACGACAGTTGAGCGCTGCTAAATTGGTTGTTGGGGAGCCGGGTACCTGCATGCATTGTGCCTAGACGGCCGAACGAACACACATCACGATTGCGACGCCGACACCAGGCAGCCTGCGCTTACTGTAGAGCATGTACGCTGGAGGAGGCGCGCAGTGCGACCTCCCGAAATCGATGCGTATTGAAAAGATAACAATCGCGCGTTTTCGCAGCAGAAGAAAGGGAGGAGCGCAGGACTCGCGATACAGCAAGGAAAGTCGCCGGGATACGGCTCGTAGTCTCTCACGTCTTCTTCCCATCCCGACTGCCCACATACTGATACGCCAGCTCCACGGCCCCTGCATCTCCGTCGTTCGCCAGCTCCCGCAACGCCTTCGGTGTCCTTCTGATCAGCTCATTCTCCTCGAGCAGCGTCTCGCGATCGCTGTCCACCCGCTCACCTGACTCTCCCTCCGGCACCACCGAGATCCGATTCGCCGCGCGACTGCTGCTTCTCTCCTCCACGCGCAATGTTGCTCGGCTGCTGCTCCGCTCAAATGCCCCGGTTAGCGAAGGGCTCGACGGCGAGGACGAAAGTATAGAGCCTCGCCTCGAGATGGACAGCCGCATGCGTGAAGTCCGCTTCCGCTTCTCGCCATTCCCGGCTACGATCGTCGTCGTGACCACGTTCATCGGCAGATCATCGTCCAGTGCACTGGTTAAGAACTCAGTTGGTACCGTGTTCCTCTTGGACGAGGGTCTCGGTTTTCGCAGCGTAGCAGGCGGCGACGCAGTCGACGAGGCTGATGTGTTGCGTGACCGATTCCTGGGATCGGCTGGCGAATGTATGACGGTCTCGGTTGTGGGCGTGAAGAGAGCGCTCGGGACGGGAGGCGGTGAAGCCGGAATGGAAGGGAGTGGTTCGAGCGGTGCAGGCTTGGCCTTTTGTGAAGGAGCTGCCGACGATGCGTTCGATGGGAGACGTGATAATGGTGTGCTGATACTGGAAGCTCGCGAGCTGGCTGGCGAGCTCATCCGCCATTTGTCTTTCCATCGCCTCAGCGTTTTTCGGAGCCCCGTGCCATCCTTCGTCGTTGTTGCTGACTCTGAAGCTGTGTCCATGTGCGACATCTCTTACTCTCAACGCCCGACACAATTCGATGGCAAGTTTCTGAAACCGTGACGCTATCTCGTCGAGTTATGTTATCGTGCACGCGAGGGGACACAAGGAAATTCCACGTGGGCAGGGCATACGCAACGGGAACCCACCCTCTTATCACAGCGACCCGTCCCCCAAGACAAGCGGGCCCAGTGTGTTGGACTTACTTTCGGGGAAGCTGGAAACGGTTCGCTGGCCTGGGGCTAAGCAGGGGTTGCAAATGGTGGGTGGGGTCGGCTAACCCTTCTGGAAAAGTTTTAGGCCGTGGAGCGTTCGTCGATGTGAACGTGCACATGCCTGACTCGGGTCTAAATTATTGGCAAATTCCGCACGGAAGCTTCCGGGAAAACGGCCGGGCGGGGCCAATGCGCGGGTCGCTATTGATGTTTGGGATCGGTGCATAACCAAGGTGCTGTTTATGCTTCGGTGGCGCGTTGTGATGGACGGCGGAAGAACATCTCCTTTGGACACGGATGAGGTGAGGGAGTGAAATGCATGCATGTGCATTCGATCCGTGCATGTCCGTAGGGATCGCTTTGTGCGACCCCGAACAATTGTTGATAGGGTGGATTTGTACAGCTTCTATCCACCGCCGGAGTCCGTCAAGCGGACACCAAAATCTCGCCCTCGCGCCGTCTGCACTGTGCAAGTCCGCCGCGCTTCGTGCTCGCTTAAGTGAGAACATGGAACATGTTTATCGAAAGCTTATTGCCTCCGCTCTCCGAAATCCAGGTGCATGTCGCGCCATCTTCCTAGTTAATAAGCCTCATCGTAAGTTCAACCCTGTATTGTGTCAGCCGCTGTTAACTGCGTCTCACCATCAATTTGTGGGGAGACTCACGTAGCGAAGGTTCCTGCGCTAACGGGCATAGCTCTCAGTAGCGTAGGACCGATTCCTCTCCAGAAACCACCCACACCTTCCGCCTTGAACGTCTGGGCAAAGCAATCGCGCATGTTCCTGTATCTTTGCGACTCGCCAAATCCATCCGTCTGCATCTTGCTCTTGATGACATCGAACGGGTAGCTCCAGAGCCAGAGCGCCTCGCCTGCAAGGCCGCCATACAGAGCCACCTTGGGCGTGCTGATCTCGTCTCGTTTGATGTTGTTCCGCTCTGCGTCCTTGTTCATCATGTACTCAAAAGCGGCAAACCAGGCGCCATACGCATTGGCTTCACGCAACAGGGTCACGGTCGTTCCGCGGTAGACGCCTCGGATACCCTCGTGGGCTGCGAGCTTCTTGATGCAGTCAATGGGCCCGTTGTAGAGGCGAGCGGCACCGTGAGGCTGCGTCTGTAGGCGGATACGAATATGTTCAATGGGACTTGACAAGACAGTGTTCGCTATCCCTGCAAACGCGCCAGCTCCGTAGTACTGTGCGTAGCTGAGGTCACCGGAGCCAGCCTTTTCGAGATTCCGCGTCTCGAATGCGCGGCGAGCATAGTGGAACCCGCCGAACTGGACGGACACACAGGCACCGATGCCAATCAGCGGCGTCAATGTGCCCTTGTAAAAGGCAAGGGCTCCCTCGTTCTTGTAGATCTTGGTAGCAGCATCTAGGGCACCAGAGTACTGCGAAGTTGTCTGTAACCTGACCTTGACGATATCAAACGGCTGTCCTGTTTTGGGTCAGTTTTATTCGTACTGACATCGAAATAGACCCTCTCGTGCCAACCGTACGTGCACGCTCTCATACTACAAACTCCGGGGTTTATAGGCGGATTATGAACGGTATAGACATGGCGCTTTTAAGACAGCTAATCGGCATGGTATTGCCCAAACGAACTGGAATCGCCTACGTACCGATCAGCACCTGTGCAACACCGCCCACCGCACCGGCAAACAGATCCTTCAGCGTCCTCTGAAGCCCATGTTCTGGCGCCTCCAGTTCAGCCTCGATTCCCATCTCTTGCTCGCTGTATTCAATGGCCCTGATACCTCCCTCGGATGCAGCCCGCCTCTTATCGCCGCACGAGCCTCTAACTGGGCACGGCGCGTGGGACCGTAATTTGTCAAGCTCCTACAAGGGAAGATGCTGTGAAGACCAGTCCAGTGAGGATGACAGAGTCAAGAGGAACGGCAATTCAAGGTTATAAACGCCGAACTCGGAGAGTCTGGATTGGGTACTCCGACGGCCAAGTGAATTCTTTGGCTGACGTGCTTCCTGCCAAGACGCTAGGGACGACATCGCACGCAGCGCGTCACTCTAGGCAGGATAACTTTGCCGTTGTTAGGAACGTACGTCTTTCAGTATTTACGAAGAATGGATTCGAGAAAGATTATATATATAAGAATAAGATGTGCCGTGCATGTACAAAAAAAAACATCAACAATGGTTAACGAGAAACAACTGAATCCTGGACGGTCTCAAGGCTGCTGCACCCGTGCAGCATACCTATGCAAATGTATCGCAAAATCCAGAGATGCTGTCGCTACAGCACTATGTCAACTCTCTGAATACTGTGCGTTGCGCCAGTATAAGCAACAAGGTAGCGACTATAAGCGGACTCTGACCTAGTACTCTAGACCCACGCTCGCAGGAGGACGCAGGTGGGTGTGTGCATGGTATCTCTTTCAAGGCAGAGCTCCGTGCGAAGAGACAATTATCCATCGGGTATCGCGATCATCTCTATGCCCGCACGCTTCCGTAATTTTACATACTCGTGTGAGTCCATGTCTAAAGTTCAAAGCATGTGCTACCAGCACCGCAGCTTCTTCCAGAAACTTTTTTTCGCGTCGTCTCCCTCGCTCGACGGTATAGACGAGCCGTCCTTCTCGTTCAAAGGTGGCAGGGCCGCGGTTCTCGCAGGCTGCGTGGCAGCAGCACCTCCAGATGCTGCTATTCGGCGGGCCTCGACGACACGGCGGACGAGCACTACCCTGTCAGCCTTGTTCCTTCCCACTGCGGCAGCAACTTACGCGCAAACGTCTCCTCAATATTCACCATTTCTCTTGCACTCGTCTCCATGAACCCGCAGCCTCTCTTGCGCGCCCACTCGAGCCCCTCGGCGGCCTTGACCATGCGTGCTGCCGACAGATCGCACTTGTTGCCCGCAACAAGCTTGACCGGCGGCACCTTTCCCTGGTCGATCCTGTTTTCTTCTTCCATGTCGATCATGTCGGCGAAGTATTCGAGGCCGTCGAGGCTGTGCTGGTTCGTGATGTCGTAGACGAGGAGGAAGGCATCGGATCGGAGGTTCGAGGCCGCCCATAGGGAGCGGTATTCTTCTTGTCCGGCCGTGTCGGTGAGCATGAGGAAGTAGGATTGGCCGTCGACGGTGCGCGTTACGGAGTATGAATCCTCTATGGGACTGTCAGCGCGAGCGTGCTTTATTCATGCGCGCAATTGGATGCATTGTTGCCCTTGCTAGAAATAGAAGGTGAGGCATGGAAACGTACCGATGGTTGGATCGTAGCTGTTGCCCGCTTCGTCAGCCCAGTGTGCTTGGAATGCCACGACTAACCCAACTTACTCATGCGTCCATTCACTCCTCACCAGTCGTAGTGTGATTGAGCTCTTTCCTGTATCGATATCAGCGCAATCCTGGGACAATTGCGCTTTGCCCTGATGATTCCGGCTTGCGCGTGCAAAGACATACCGCATCCGCCGTCCCCGCACACCGTAATCGTTATTCTGTTGCCCGGGTCCATCTCCTACAACACAAAAATGAAAAAAGCGAAAACAAGTCGTGATCGTCGTGAAAAGTAACGAACGTGGGCGGTCGGTCGCAGTGGTCGTTGTTTTCTCTCGTCGGGTCGCAACGTTTCGCCCAATAATAGCTCCCGGAGAAGAACAGCACTCCGCACCTAGTTGAGGATGTCTTGAGGCTATTTCTAATGCCAATACTCGGAATACTCGGAACGAGTTTACCGTTGAAGTCTGCGATGGGGCTAGGTGGACGGGCGCGAAGAGCAAAACGGCTGAGCACCCGAAGCGGCGCGGGAGTGTGAAGAAAAGCGGCAGTTGCACGTCTTGACGGCAAAGACCCTTGCAGCTCGCCTCACGGTTCATGCGCCCATGATCCTGGGGATTTCCAAATCTTAAATTTGGGATTGGCGTGCCTAATGGCTGCAATCGTCCATAGACACGTGCGCCATGCCTGTCCGTGCATCAGGGTCTCGACGGTTATCGCCGCTTTTCTGGACGCCGGCCGCCACCTCCATCGCGATTCTATCACGATTCCATCACCTCCCTCATCACAGAGGGACTTTGGGCAGCAATCCCATGCACGACGCGAGGGCCACATCAAGCACCGTCGCCTTCGCCGGATGACATATGCGCCGAGACCAACTCGTCACTCCAATCAGCCGTCCCGCTGCCAGCCTCAGAGTTGTGCTTTGTTTCATCTGTCTCTATCCGTATAACAGTATAACAGCCTCAGCCGCGCCACAACATTCTATCCAAAGGTTAATGTCGAGTAAAGAACTCCATAGAATGTTCCTCGGAAAGCCTCGAGACGCGTTCGGGTCGGTAACGACGATAAAAGAGACCTTCGAGGCGCGTTTCATGTACCACGGGCGGTGAAGTATTACCAATTTCGTCACTGGTATCGGCAAAGCTAACGTCTGAATCTCCGATAGAGTTCTAACACTCCATAAGAGCGCAAGGATATGCGCAGGGGTATTTCGGCATCTCGTGGATTTGCCGGTTCGGCTCTCCGAATGACCCTAATCATTGATAGGACAAGCACTAATGTCGATACGTTACTTATAGCAAGTGTCTCAGCTTTTGAATTCACTGCTTTCCGGCTTACCACCACCAAACTGCGTTCCCTCACTGCGTTGTCGCTTTTGGAGGAAGTCCTGGCGTACCTCTCGTACTGAATTATAGCAAGTGTGCAAAGAACAAAATACATTTGCGCTGCTCCTAGCCTTCAGACAGCAATCATCACCAACTTTGACAACCAAATGCTACCAAGAAGTGCGGCTCGTCCTCCGATGTTCTTCATTGATGAACAGCCTACAGCTACCGCTCTTATAATAATGCAGATCATGTCAATAGTATTTCACTCTAGCAGCGCTTTGCAGCTCCAGTTACTCTACATTTTGGCCGTCCAACCCCTTGCCGAGGGAATAAGGTGAACAATACGACTCGATGCACATGTTTAAAGCGTCTCTCGAGCTACTAGCCGCCTCATCGCAGAGCCCTACACAGGCGCGCAGCTTACATTCATAACACCGTTTGACCACAAAAAGATTGACACGCGAGTTCCGCCCATACATTGGGAATCGTGACAAGATTCCGTGTCAGATCTTGGATCAGAAGATGATGGGTGCTCACGTAGCAAACCAACCCCTCCTGCGAAGCTTCCTTGCAACAAATTCAATAAAAGTGGAGGTTGTGCCACGCGCGAACAATATGCCCGCAGAGTAATGAAGGCATGCACATACTCCTCCTTTTTTGAAACCCCTTTTGGTCGCCTCTGCAGCCACCACAGCCACACCCTTTGCTCGATTTTTATACATACATACATACATATATATATGGCCGCAGAGAACGGCCATCACATAGGCTGAAGTTGTTGTACAGCATTGAACCCTGTAGCTCAATTCTATTCGATGTTGCGGACTATTGGAGACAGCAAAGCATGCGTCCTCGCAGACTATGAGGCATAGTTGCAAGCTACTTGCGTGTATTCGCCCTAAAGCTTGCCATTCAAAGTTTGTTTCGGACAATTCCCTTGCACATTGCATTGATAGAGTCTCTTTTATCCTCGTTAATGACCTGAACAGCATGGTTAGGTTTGTGCCCTATTGTATTGACACAAATATATACAGACTATTTGAATAGAATCCCTCTGACTTCCTGCATTGCGCAGATACCAGCGGTCGTTATATGGCAATACTTTCCCGGACTGGGTCGTCGAGTCCACTAAGCGTGTCCTATTAGTATCTCGGCCTGCGTAAAAACGTTAAGCACAAATAAATGGTACGTTGCAGCGATACCTTCCAATTAGAGCGTGCCGCTACCTTCCATTTCCAGCCTAGCCTTCTACTTCGACCGTACATCAACACGTGAACTTACTTTTGGTCGATTCTTTCTGAGATCATGCTACTCCATCCAAGACGTAAAAGTAAACATGCTGTTCTGTGCGTTCGTGTAGATTTCGAGCGGCAGAGCGGCCGCCATGTCTCGCCTTACAGATGGCGTCAGCAGCTCAGAGAACTAATACTCTTCGCATTGGCATAATTTCTCGAGTCAGGATATCTGCTAACCACGAGTTGTTTTTAGTGGGGAAATAGGCGTGCTGGATGGCGTCAGCTGCATCCTGGGTAGTTTACACGATGGGTTGGGGTCCGCTTTACTCATCAGCTGCCTCATGCAGTCAGCAGAAAAACATGAAAGCGTTTGCGTCTAAAGGAGAAAAATTGCTCTTTACGGTAAGAGATGTGTCTGTAACGATAAGGAGTCGCGTGCTAACGGTTGATCATTCGGCATCGATCGACGTTTGGCCAAGAGGTTGAAGGAGAGCATGGCTGAGACATGAAAAAAGTAGGAGAGTATATAAGGGGAAGCATGTGCCAAATATTAGAGTCAAAGACGCAGGTGAACTTGGATTTCCTGGTCTACTCTGCTTGTGTTGGTGTTTATATTTAAGATGAGGCGATTCACTCTTCTTCCTGCACTGCTGGTCGCTTGCGTCCATGCATGGATGCCCGCGGATCGCGACCTAGAAGCCTTCAACCGAACCTACAACGCACTAGGAAAGCGAGTCCCTTCTCTACCAAACAAGATCCGAGGCGTCAATCTCGGAGGCTGGCTCGTTGCGGAGCCGTGGCTGATGCAGCAAGAATGGACCGACGTCATCAAATGTGCGGCATGCTCCAGCTGTGGCAATGGCGGTCAGTGCTCCGAGTTCGACTGTGTGAGTGCTCTGGGACAGGCTCAAGCCGACACCAACTTCAACAAACACTACGCACAATGGATCACGCCCGACGATATACAGCAGATCCACGACGCGGGACTGAACACGATCCGGATCCCGATTGGGTATTAGAGTTTTCGAGATATCGTAGACAGCAGCGAGCACTTTCCAGTCATGGATCTCAAGTACTTGGATGCAGTCATTCAGAAGGCTGCTGACTTGGGCATGTTTGTGGTTATGGACCTTCACGGGGCGCCTGGGGCGCAAAAGGTAAACGATGCGTTTACTGGTCAGGTGAGTTTCTTTATACCTGAGCTGGCTATGTACTTCCATTGACTTCTGAGAAGTGCCTTGGAACAGAATGGTTACCGGGCTTCTTCACCCAGTACAACTACGACCGCGCCAAGCGCTGGCTCGACTGGATGACCCGCCGGATCCACACCACAGATTCGTACAGGAGGACAGTCGGGATAATCGAGGTCGTCAACGAGCCGCAGACATTCCGCGACCAAGGTGGCATACCCCAACAGCAGGCCGACACCTTCACGCAAGTGTACTACCCGCAAGCGCTGCAGGCCGTCCGCGACGCCGAAGCCTCGCTCAACGTCGCGGCAAACGATAGACTCCACGTCCAGTTCATGGACGACCTCTGGGGCGCCGGGAACCCCAAGTCGAACCTCCCCTCCGACAGTGGCATTGTCTTCGACGACCACAACTACGTCGGCGGCGCCGTTGCGGCAGGCAGCCATCCCAATGATCCGGAGAACGTCAAGCAGGCGGACTACATGTTCTACACGTGCTACAAGGACAATCGGCTCTCGGACGGGGACACGCCCAAGATTGTGCAGGAGTTCAGCCTGACGATCGACCCGGGGATCGAAGGGAACAGCGAGTTTGACCCGAAGGCGTCGCAGAACCAGGCGTTCTACAGGCAGTGGTGGATTGCGCAGCAGCGGCTGTACGAGCAGACGAATGGGTGGATCTTCTGGACGTGGAAGGTCCAGTTGGACAATCCGAGGTGGAGTTACAGGGACGCGATGGATCCCGTGCGGGGGTGGATTCCGAATTCGGCGGCGGGGCTGGATCAGAGTAGGAATACGGATGTGTGCAAGAATTATTTTGGGAATACGGATGGGCGGTCGTAGAGGGGGCGTTGGACAGTTGGAAGCCATGCGATCGGGGTAGTACCGTGTGCTGCGCGCGGATAAGACATTGGACAGCCGACAGTCCAAAAACTTGGACGGATGCTGTAGTCTGAAATGCATTATGGCACACATTGCTTGTCATTTGTGCAATCCATCTGTAATCTTGATTCTGGCACGCAAATATAAGGGCATTAGTCATTATTTCATTGCTACATCAATTACCTGGACCCGTAAAGTTCCCAATAAAGACGACAAGGATAGCGCAGTAGGCGGCGCTAGCGGCGAACAGTTCGTGCCTCGCTGCCCTGGTTAACAGCGACATCGCTGCACTAAACAGCAACGTGAAGACGATCAGCAAGCCAACGGCATTGAGGGTATTCTTCGTATTGTTCTTGTCGATGTGCGCATTGGTAGATGTAAGCAGATACATAGCCACGACGGGAACGACAAGGAGGGCAAAGATGACAAGGGTGATGAGGATGTTAGCCAGCTTGTCAATGCGTGTCGAACTGTACAAAGTAATGTACTTGTTCGTGGTTTTCGCTCGCAGCTCTGGCGACTGGAAGTATTGCTTCGTGAGTCAGCTACCTCGATAGTGTATAGAAAGGGCGTAGACGTACCCCAAGTGCCGATGTGCGCTCTTTGAATCCCAACGTGCGGAGAACCACCGAGATACATTCATCAATCTTAAAGATCGTCTTCTCAAGACCACCATCGAAGCTCCCGCCCTCACGGCCACTGTTACGCAGCGACACGGTATCTTCCTTGATGCGGATCGATTCCGTCTCGGCGTCCATCAGCGGCTTGTGGTTGTGGTGGAAGCGTCTTACGCTGCGATAATTGCGATCGCTAGGCTTCTGGAAGCTATCTAGTTTGCGAGCTTTGATCAGTACTTCGTCGTATTCCATCAGCTTCGCTTTGATCTCCTTGAGTATCACTCTTCGGTTCCGGCCGTCGCTTTCGTCAGACTCCTTGTCAAATTCACGTGAGCGAAGACGATTTGGGTCTTCGTCAAAGTCGTCCCAGTCGATCTCATCGAGTTCTCTTTCTAGGCCAGCAATCTCATCCTGGAGATCAAGTAGAACTCGTGAATGAAGGTAGGTAAAAGACCGATACAGAGAAAAGTTGGACTCTGATGATTGGAACGCCGCGAGTCTGGGAAAGCCATTGGGCGTATTGTCCACTTGGATTATCAGCGATGCCCTGTGTCAAGCGAAAGGGGCTGCTTACACTGGCGTGTGCTGATCTCGGTCACACCGGGCGGATCTGGTTCGGATCTCAAGGACCCAGTTACTCGTCGTAAGAAAGTCGGTTTCGCTTTCTCATCATCTAGATATGCCTCAGTGAGTGTCCCAGCTGCAGTGCTCGGAGAGTTTGTGTTGCTGGGGACGTACGAGGCTGTGCAGGCGCGTGATTTCCCGAAGGGCGGGAGCTCGAGTCAGACGAGGAACGATGCGCAGAGACATCGTGCTCCTCGCCCATCTCAATGATGGCGTCGCCCCCAAGGGTGTGCTCGGTATCTGTCGGGGACTGGGGACCTTTCTCGACATCGTTCACGAAGGTATCTCCAGTCATGGCACGTGTGGGGGCCATTTCCGGGGCTGAGCGACCCGCGCAGGTGCGGAAATCAACAAAACGCGACCAACTTTTGAACGCCGAAGGATTGGAATGACTTCTAGACTGAAAATAATAAATGAGTGAATATCAGAAGTGGCTTGCCTGCAGCTGAGCAGTGTGGCGGGTAAGCCGTCTATGTACGATTCACAGAAGACCCCGCCGGTGAGCGAGGAATCGCCCCGACGCCAGGCTCCAGCCAACCAGAGTCACATGCGCCACAGTCCACAACACAGCCACAGTCCAAGGTTGCATTTTAGCCACGCCTCG
The DNA here is from genome assembly GCA_030770415.1 of Pleoardoris graminearum. Lineage (NCBI taxonomy): Eukaryota > Fungi > Ascomycota > Dothideomycetes > Pleosporales > Didymosphaeriaceae > Pleoardoris > Pleoardoris graminearum. Next base: position 242,371 of record JASEKS010000011.1, on the reverse strand, counting down.
GGGCGCTTTCCGCCTTCAATTTATTCTCTCGTATCCACTCGCCGTTGTTGTAAAGCTTGCCTTTGCTGACGGCCAGCTGATATTCGTAGTAGCCTGTCCGGGAGGGGCGACCTTGATATATTTTGTAGGTGCCTTTTGTGCGTACACCGTCCCGAACTAGGGCCATGTGCACTGTTTGTCCTGGCTGGAAGCGTCCGGAATCCTGTTCGCAATAAGAAGGTGAGTTGGCGAGGAGGCGGAGAGCGGCTTACAAGGTTCGCCATGGGATCGACATAGACGCCAGACTTCTCCATTGGCAGGCTCTCCTGCTGCTCTGGAACTGCTTCTTCCGACCATGAGGGATCCACTTCTCTCTGAACCGAACTATCGTCAGACGTGCGGCGAGGTCTCAGACGGCGTGTACGACTTACGCAGTGATCCTGGGCGGGCTGAATGTCGTCAACGGAGCCCATTTTCCTCGAGGCGATAATGATGCGAGGCGAGCGGGGTAGTAGATTTGATTCGATGGAAGGAAATGCGATGCAAGCAGAGGAGGCTGCGATGATAATATGTACTTGGTGACTCGGCTGTTGCAGGCCTCCTAGACGCTGCCTTAATACTTCAACAACCGACCGTTCGTGGGGCCGACACACCCTTGCGGCTGTGCAAGGATGGTGGTTTTACCGTTGTCATTGCCTGCGCTCTTGGCGGCGCTTTGTGACTGCTCACCCGTGTATCTCATGCAATTCTCGCCGATTAAATGTCTGAGCTATGCGCAGACGAATCCTGGAGGATACCTAATCACGGGTTGTTTTTGAGTCCTCGGCCGCCGCGAAAACTTATCGGGGAGTAGCATGGATTACCCCATGGCATCTCGTCATGGTTGGTCAGTGAAGTGGCCTTGGTATATATATTTAGATTCACTTGCAGACCAAAGCCAAAGTCGTTGTGAAGAGCCAGCTACAAGTGGAAAGAGGAAGGATGGGAGAAGGATGTTGTTGGCCCCCAATGTCGCTGCCTAGTTAGTCAGCGCCGATTGCCTCGTCTAAACTGTTTCTGTACCCTCCTTCTTTGCGGGCTGGTGCCCCAATATTGGGGCTGAACTGCTGCACATCAGCTTGCGCACGATGAGGGCTCCTTCGAACACCCTTGCCTTAAAGCCTGGCGGTGCGCCTGAGCCATGGCTGCCTGGTCGCATACACCCCGACGAGTCGTTTACGCCATGGAATCCGCTATCACGTCGTGCGCACCCACTGACCTGAGAGACAAGATCTTCCATCTCGAGACACGCATCGAGTCCGTTGAAGATGCCCCGCGACGCGACCCCGAAACCTTTCGCGAATCCAATTCAACCACTGACAGCGAATCTGCGCTCGAAGATGACGAGTACCGGAACCGCGCTGCTGAAATGCAGATGTGGTGGGATGAAGCCATCGTAAGAAATATGGATCTGCCCGACGGATACGCGAAGGTCGCCGTATTACTAGTCAAGTGGGACGACGAGTTAGACGAGCTCAAAACGAGAGCAGAGGTATGTGCTGGCCAATCTGTTGCTCCCGTCGCATCCTCTGGAGAATAGCGCTCAGCAAGCGGCCACCGCATTGCATTTGGCAGTTGGTGCCGGCTATCTTCAAGCATGCATCAGAGAAATAAGGAACAAGGCTCATTGTTGCAGGCTGAAGAATTAGACGCTGTCTTCCGCGGGCGATTCCACTTCGTCACTGAGACTGTCGAGCTCAATGTCGCTTCTAAACCCCAGCAACAAATGCGTACCTATATGAGCGCATTCATACAGAAATATGACGGACCGCACAATCTTCTGATCGTGTATTATACAGGGCATGGCTTGTATAGGGAGCACGATAAATTCCTTGAGCTTACAGCGAGCCTGAAGCCAATGGTCAAACGTGGGTTCAGCCAGGAAGCTAGATGCAATTGGAACAAAATTCAAGAGATCCTCCAGGACGATGATGTAGAATCCGATGTGCTTACTATACTGGACACTTGTTATGCAAGTAATCTGACAAAAGGCGGAAAAGAAGATACCCGGACTTTCGAACTATTGAGCGCCTGCGCCATTGATTCGACAACGGCGGCGCCAGGCGATAACAGTTTCACCCGCGCCCTCATCGATACGCTAAAGAGGCTCCATACACAGTATGGCGAAAAAGGATTCACCACGTTCCACCTAAATCAGGGAATTGCTCTCGATAAGAGGCGCCATGACACGCCTTCTGTCCTTTGGTCGCTTTTGCAGCATCACGGACGGCACATACATCTTGCCCCTGTGAGGCCACAACATGACCGGGAAAAAAAGGCTCGACCTCTCCGTTCCCTGCCGCGGGGCTTCCTGACGCTTCGATTTGCATTGCGAGACGAATCCCTTACGCAGGAACAGATAGAGTTTCTGACGCTGCAGCTAAGCAAAGCTTTCAACAACAAGCTGCTTGTTGGCCTGAGCCGTATCGACTGGCTCGGAATCAAGCCCGCACGTATCGCGCACTTCGGTCGAGCAGCACTGGCGATGGCTGCGGTCAAGAAGTGGAGAAAATTCGTCGAGAAGAGTCGACAAGATCGAAGACGACTGCGTGAAGATGAGCCATCGTCGGCTACCGCGCGGAAACGTTCGCGCGACAGTTTGAACGATTCGCCTGAACCTCAGCGAAAGCGCGACTATCCCGTCCTCTCTCAGCCGCCCTCACCTCCGGTGTCCGATTCGTCGACAAGCTAGTGCTCCTGGACGCGAGCTCTCGGACCTGGACAATTGCTCCAATTATTACGCGTCCATCTGCGGTCGGAATGGCGCCGGTGCGCTAGAGATACGATTGGTGCACTGTCATCCTCCTCATAGGCACGACATCTAAATTCTCGATCTCACCTTTTGCATGTGTTCGTACATTACCGTCCGAAAAGCAATAATTGGGTCAACAGCCTTCGATTCGAACGATTTTCTGGTGGCGGGGTTTTGCTACCGGCCGCGGTGCTAACAGTGTGACGTTCTCGGGGTCTAAAGAGGGCTTTCGCTGATGATCCGACCTTGCCACCGATATTTCACTAAGCGGGGCCTCGACATATGCATCACACAACTCCCACCCGATTCATTGAGCGTCTCATGATAGGGCTGCCGATAGTTACTGTCAGTTTGTCGGAACCACTTTTCCCTTTTAGGGCCGCGTAGTCCCACCAGTCCTTCGGTCGAGCCTCCACGCCAGCCGTGGCTCCAGCTGCGAGCACCTTCAACGTCTCGACAAGCAACGCCCAGACTTCCTAAGTGCATATGAACCCCGCATTCGGTTCCAGGTCGAGAATATTACTCGATGCTGTTGCAAAATCCCTCCATAAGCCGCATCGATCCAAGGTTTCGAGACTCCGATGCAGGTTCGATGGCTATATTCGGAATCCCCACAGCTTCCGGATCCCCAACATTTGCGGACGGAACGCGGCCGTCCGTCATGTTGAACAGCCGGTGCCCACATGCCGTCGTCTAGCGGCTTCCATTATTGCCACACCATCCCGCCGCGGAACCTCAAGCTACTCGTGCTCGGCGACATGCCTACTCCCGAGATGCGCGTCTCCAAGCAGCTCTGTCCAACAGGATCCATTGGAAACCGGAGAGGTGCATCTTGATTTCATGATCCAGTCCCGTGATCAACCAGCTGAATGCAGCCCTACATTTGAGGTTCACATGTTTCGGGCAAAGCAGCAGAGTTCGTACGTAAGCGTATCATGCTCCACTCTACGACGAGCACGACATAGCAGTCGTGACGGAAACGGTGGCGAAGAAGTATTGCGCCAACAGACTCACGGCATGGGTATATAGAGCCTCAGACTTCAGCATCAATCCAGACATCAGCATCAATCCAGACATCAGCATCCCACAGCTTTCAATCTACAGAGAACTCGCAATACAAACCTTGTTCGATACACCTCACTCACTTATACTTTGTTGAATCTATTCACTCAACATGCGTCTCACTCCCGCCGCCGTTGTTGCTATCCTCGCCTTCACTGGTGCGGCTGCTCCTCTGGCTGCCGAACAGGGACTTGCGGTCCGCGATGGTGAAGGCAAGGGACACGATGCTAGCAAGTACCAGTATTCCAACGGCTACAGCGGCAGGAACAACGGAGATTATTACGGCAACTACAAGGATGGCAAGAAGGACGGAGGATATTCTGGCGGCTACAGCTCGGGCAAGAAGGAAGACAGGGACGACAAGGGCAAGGACCACAAGGACCACGGCAAGAAGAAGGACGACAAGAAGGACCACAAGGATGGCAAGGGCAAGGGTGTTGATCATAAGGATGACAAGAAAGGATCCGGCAGCGGCTCTTATGGCGGCAAGAGCTCGTCTCTGACATCCCGATCAGGACCATCATATGGCGGCGGCAAGGACTACGACGACAAGGGCTACGGCAAAAAGGATGACGGCAAGAAGGACGACAAGAAGGATGACGACAAGAAGAAGGACGACAAGAAAGATGACGACAAGAAGAAGGACGACAAGAAAGATGACGACAAGAAGAAGGACGACAAGAAAGATGACGACAAGAAAGATGACGACAAGAAGAAGGACGACAAGAAAGATGACAAGAAGGACGACAAGAAGGATGACAAGAAGGACGACAAGGACTACGGCAAGAAGAAGGACGAGAAGAAAGACGACAAGAAGGACGACAAGAAGGATGACGACAAGAAGAAGGACGACAAGAAAGATGACAAGAAGGACGACAAGAAAGATGACAAGAAGGACGACAAGAAAGATGACAAGAAGGACGACAAGAAAGATGACAAGAAAGATGACAAGAAGGACGACAAGAAGGACGACAAGAAGGACGACAAGAAGGACGACAAGAAGGACGACAAGGAGGACGACAAGAAGGACGACAAGAAGGACGACAAGAAGGACGACAAGAAGGACGACAAGAAGGACGACAAGAAGGACGACAAGAAGGACGACAAGGACTACGGCAAGAAGAAGGATGACAAGGACGAGAAGAAGGACGACAAGGACTACGACGGCGGCAAGTACAAGCAAGGAGGTGACTATGGTCACAAGGGAGGCGACTACGGTCACAAGGGAGGCGACTACGGCCACAAGGGAGGCGACTACGGCCACAAGGGAGGCTACTTCGGCCACAAGGGAGGCTACTACGGCCACAAGGGAGGTGACTATGGCCGGAAAGGAGGCTACTACGGCCACAAAGGAGGTGACTATGGCCGGAAAGGTGGCGAATACGGTCACAAGGGAGGCGAATCTGGCGGCTACAAGTTGTTGAGGGTCTGAGCTTCACTGTTACGACACTCTTTATGGCATAGCATGCGGCTCTGGACGAGATTTGCGCGACACAATATGAGCCGTCGCGAATGGGGTAATTCGCTTGGTTTTGGCTTTGCAGGCTGATGGAAAAGTTTGTACGCTCTGTGCTTAACGGTAATGGCAACGCTCCTTCCTTCGAGGTTTTCATAGAATATTAATACAAGTTCATTGCATGCACGATATTCCTTGTACATTCCCCCGTTGATTTGCATTGAATCTTTTGACTTTCGTTGCCCATCGCACACGATGCAACTACCGACCTCAGGTTATGAAGGCTGCAAATCTTCGCAACGATGAGACATACTTCTATCACGTATTTACGCAATAGTTAGCCCTCAAAACGCGACTATTCTTTTGCCGCACGTCCTATATATCCTGAGCGGACTTGAAATATGACGCAGTAATAGATTATGATCTGAATTTTATACCATGGACTACGACTAAGCTATAACGACCTAAGTACGTTCATAGAATAAGATGTGCTGTACGGTTCGCAACACAAGGTTGCCAGTAGATTAACGTTCAAAATCGAGGAGAGCTCGGGGTATTGATTCTGGAATTCGGTGTTGCAGGGAGCACTCTTTGGGGGACGTCTTCAGGTCTTCACGCAACACGAACGATTTCCACGAAGCATCCTGCCATCTGTTCTCATTCATCATATCCCTGCTCGCTTTTATCTCCCATAAGGCCATGATTGAATGTGTCTAGATACCCCCGAGAATGGACGAGGAATTGCGAACCGCTTCTTAGGTGTTACTAGCCGTAGGAGTCAGGAGTTTGCATTTCCCGTGTTACAGGGGGGGTGGAAAAAAAAAGAGTAATAAAAAAAGATACCTTTTTCAAAATAATATAACTTTTTAATTACTAAGCCTAAAAATACGCGAATAATAACGTTTTAAAAAGAAATATTAGTAGATTATATTTTACTCTATTATAGACTGCTTATTAAGCTATTTAGGAGTAGTACAAAATTAGTAAACCTAGAAATTTTTTAGTATCTTATTTTATACTATTATAACTTTATTTTAAGATATAAAATTACATAATTTTTATATATAATATAGTAGTACGTATAATATACATATAAATAGATTTTAATTATATATTAATATATTAATTATATAAACGTTAACAAAAGTTAAATTATTAATGTTATAATAATAAACTAGTAAATAATATATTACTAATATTTAATGTAGTAGCCTTTAGCTTCTATAACTATCTTATAACAGTTAGAAAGGTAGTAATATATAACTATTAATAACTTTTTATAGTATATTATTCTATTTATTAATAATAACTTTTTTTAAAAGCCTTAATACTTTCTAAACTTAATTCTGTCCCTAAATTAGCCCTTTTATTTTTATTTAAATTATTTTTTAATAGTCCCTATATATTTGTATATTAATCGAATAAATAGTGTGGCTGTGGTGGCTCGGGGCGACTAAATAGGGTTTTAAAAAAGGAGGAGTATGTGTATACCTTTATAATAGTCCCTATATATTTTCTATAGGTACTATATATTTATATATTAATTAAATAAAAAGTGTAGCTGTAGTAGTTTAGAGTAACTAAAAAGAGTTTTAAAAAAGAAGGAGTATATATATACCCTTATACTTTATATATTAAAAAAGTTAGGTAAAGCTAAGTTAAAAAAGGTATAGCGCCGTACTAACTACTAATATACTAGTATACTTAGCGCGCCCCCCTAAAAAAAGTTTAAGTTAAAAAAGTTTAGTATAGATACTATATTCTTAAAAAAAAATACATAGAGTACTGCCTATATATTTCTCCTCTATCTTTTTTTATAGTTAATATAGCTAAACGTTTATTATAAAAAAAATATTTACTAAAATATTATTCTTTTTTAAAGGTTTTAATACTACTCTTTTTTCTTCTTTTATAAATACTAATAATAAGATAGGTATCCTAATTAATTTTAAAATATTTAAAATAGTATTTAGTAGAATTATTTAACCTTTTTCTATAGTATTTTTTTAATTTATAGATAATAAAAATATAACTTTAGTAACTACTTACTAGTATAAATACCTTATTTATCTAAAGGTAGCTAATAGAGAAAAAGTAAATCCTAAGGTTATAGCTATATTTAATTATAAGTACAGCCCTATAGATAAAATAGTAGTCCTATTAATTAAAAAAGTAGTTAAAGTGTTAAATATTAGATTAGCAGTATTAGTAGTTATAAAAAAGTTATTAATAAAAGCGTATCGGAATAGAGTAAAGGTAAAAAAAATAAAAAAATATAATATATAGTTTAGAGTAGAGTTAACAGGTAAAATAGATATTTTATAAATATAGTAAATGCTTTTTAGTATAAAAAATACAGCAAAGGTAAAAGTAAAAATAAAAATAAAAATATTTTAAGTATAGAGTCTATAGGGTAATAAATAAAAAATAATATAGTAAAGTCTCTATAAAAATACTAAAAGTAATTAATATTTAAAAGCGGGCTTAACTATAACGACCGGGTCCGATAGATTACAATAGTACTTATTAATAGATTTATAATAAAAAAGAAACTTTTTTATTTTTTTAGTACTAACTACCTATTTTCTTTATACTTAAACTATTATATATTATCTTACCTATACTTATAGGCATTTTATAACGCTCTCTCTCTTTTTTTTATACTTATTTATTATCTATCTTATTTATCGTCCGCTATATTTATCCGTTATTATTAATTACTATCTTATATATAGCTTTCTCTTTTTACCTTTAGGTTAGCTCTTAAAATATTATTACTAATACTATTCTTACTAGATTTTTCGTATTTTATAGCTATATTACTATTAGGGTAATAGCCGCTATTTTATTTTTAAACTTAATATAATTAAAATTATTTTAGTCTTTTAGTATGGCTAAGACCTACTATTTCTATTTATATATATAGTTTAGGTTAGTATTTATAATAAAATTCTTAAAATTTTTAAGATTTTTAGAGTTTTTTTACTATTATAACTATATAAATTAATAATAATTACTATTACTATAATTATAGCCGTATAGGTATAGTATACGCTTACCTATTTCTAGTATAAAGTTATAGTCTATAGCTATTAAGCTATTATTTATTTTATACCCTCTTACCTATAGAGGCAAAGCTTTTTAGTAGTATACTAAAGCTTTATAAGAATTACTAGTAAAACGGTTTTTATAAAAATAAATTTAATAGAGTATTAAGTATTATACTTATTACTTTTATAAGGTTATTCGGCTTTATTATAATATAATATATAGTATATATAGTAATGTCTATAAAAGAATTTAATATAGCTACCTAGTATAGTAGGCTATCTTATTATATATTTTTATTATTCTATATATATAGTAGCGGGGACACTAGTATATATTAATATTTTATAGTATTCTATAAATATACTACCTCTTTTTTTTTTTTTTATAAATAGACGTCTAGTACTAGATTAAAAGGTAATACTTACTTACGTATTACTATTTTAACTTATTATAATTAAGTATAGCGTATTTAATATATTTATTAATATATAACTGCGCACTATTTCTATTTCCTATTATTATATCTAGATTAGTATAAAGCCGTTTTACAGAAACCCTATAGTCGCTAATAGTTATTTCTTTTAAAAATATAGGTACTACGCTAAAAGCGTAGGTTTATTTAAAAAAAATATCTAAAAGTTTTAGAAGGTGTCTATATATAATTTCTTTTGTATATAGGCTAGATATATAGGTACTTAGTATTATATTATTAGTAAGAAAGGAGATATAATTATAAATAAAAATATTAACTATTATTAAATACTATACTACTTATATATATATAGGTAGAGTAAAAATTAATAGAAATAAATATAACCTCTATTTTATATAAAAATAAAGTTAAAAAAGTAACTAATAGGTTATAATAGCAGTTATTAGTAAACTGTTTTTTATAATATTCTTTTACTTTATAGGTAATAAAAATATAATCTTAGTAAATATTTATTAATATAAATACTTTATTTATCTAAAAATAGCTAATAGAGAAAAGGTAGATTTTAAAGTAATAGTTATATTTAACTATAAGTATAGTCCTATAGATAAGATTACGCTAGTAAATAGGTTAGGGTTACACAGACTACTTAGGGTCGTATATAAGTAAGAATAAGCAAGGAACATTAAAGTCTTTTTTAAAAAGTATATATTAACTTTTTAAATATAATTAATAATATAAGAATAAAATAATAAAAGTTATAGCGTTTAGGCCGAAGCTAAATTATAAATTATAAAAATAATACTTTTATTTACTAGATTTTACATAATTTAAAATTTAACGAAGAAACGTACTTAAATTTTAAATCATGTAGAATCTAGTAAATAAAAGTATTATTTTTAACTTATATATATAAAATATAGTCATATATTTATCTTATATAAAGCTTTTGTAGTTATATGTATTATAGTTAAAACGTTATTTAATATTCTTTTTAATAATATTTTAGTGTTCTTATAAAATGTGGTCCGAGCTTTATAATCCTAACCTAATTTTAATCCCGATAAATTTACTAGCGTAGATAAGATCGTAGCCCTATTAATTAAAGAAGTAGTTAAAGTTTTAAATATTAAATTAGTAGTATTAGTAGTATTAGTAGCAGTTAGCGCTATTTTAACCTATTATAACCGGTAAACACGTTCTTAGTATACGCGTTAATATATAACCACGTACTGCGTTTTCTATTATTATATTTAGAATATTATAGAGCTATTTTACTAGAACCCCTATAGTAGTTAGTAGTTATTTTTTTAAAAAAAATATTAGTAGTTATAAAAAAGTTATTAAGAGAAATATTTAGAGATATAGTAAAAAAAAAAAATAATATATAGTTTATAGTAGAGTTAATAAGTAAAATAAGTATTTTATAAATAGAGTAGATACTGTTTAGTATAAAAAATTTAGTAAAGACAAAGGTAGTAGTAAATATAAAAATAAAGATAAAGGTAATAATATCTGAAATTTAAAATTTAGAGCTTATAAAATAATAAGTAATAAATAAAAAATATAGAGATACTAGAGGTAGTTAATATATAAAAGTTTTAGAAAGACTTATATATATAGGTATATTTAGTGCGTAGGCTAGATAGGTATATAAAATATACTTAGTATTAAATTTAATCACTTTTATTTTAAAATACTATTCTATAATTCTACACTTCTCTATTTTATATATTTTTTAAAATTTATTACGTAGTTTAAAAGCTTCTTATTAATAAATTTTATAGTATAGGAGTAGAATATTATTTATATAAAAATGTATAACGATTTTATATTTTATATTAAAAAATAAATAGTGCTTTTTTTATATTAATAAGATTAATCTTAATTAAGATACTAAAATTTTTTTTATACTATAGGATAGATAAGTCGCGTAGGCTATAAAAGACTTAATTAAGCTTTATATAGTTATCTTTTTATTTATAGCTATTAGATAGTTTATACTATACTAGATATAAGAGGTTAATTAATATATTAAAAAACGTACTAATTGTATTAAGCTATAAAAGTTTTAAATTAAATTTTACTATAATGACTATAGTTATATAAAAAGAGTACGCTATAAGTATTATAATCTATATTAATAAAAGCGTATCTTTTAACTAAAAATTATTTTTAATTATAAGGCGTACTTTATACGTTATAAAGTAACTATCTTAATTAAACTTATAAGTAAATACTTACTTAAATAGAAGTAGTTCTTTAGTATTATTAAAACGTATAACTACTAACTAAATTTATTTTTTATAAAGTATATTCTATTTTTTTTAAAGTAGTCTAGTAAAAGAGTGTGCTAAGTAAATATAAGAAAATTACTTTTTATATTACTAGTTCTTTTAGAAACTTATTATAGTATATATAAGTTTTAGTTTAAAATATTATTTTTTTAAGGCCTTATTTAGTATAGTAGCTCTAGGCTTAATTATAATAGTTAAATCTAATAGGTTATAACAGTACTTATTAATAGGTTTTTTATAATAAAAATAAGACTTTTTTATTTTTTTTGTACTACCTACTTATTTCTTATATACATAAACTATTATATATTATTTTACCTATACTTATAGGTATTTTATAATACTTTTTCTACTTCTTTATATATTATTACTATATTTATTATATTTACTTATTATATTTACTAGTCGTATTTACCATCTTATAGGGGGGTAAAAGCGAAAAACAGTACTTAAAAAAGTTACTATTTTTAAAGTTATATAACTTATTAATTAGTTAGTAAAAAAATACAAGAAAAATGGCGTTTTAAAAAGAAAAACTAACAGATTCTATTTACCCTATTAGGGGCTACTTACTAAGGGGTTTAGAGGTAAAAGAAAATTAGTAAATATAGAAAATTTTTAGGACCCTACTTTAGGCTATAATAACTTTTTATTTAAGGTGTAAAATTTGGTTATTTTTATTTATATTATAATAGTATTTAAAATATATAAGTATATAAAATAGTTTTATATATTTACATATTATTAATATAATTATATATAAAAGTCACTTTTTTAAATTTTTAATAATAAACTAGTAATAATAAATTGCTAGTATTTAATATAGTAGCCTTTAGCTTCTATAACTACCTAATAACGGTTAAGGAGGAATAAAAGATAGTTATTAATAACTTTTTATAGTATATTATTCTACTTTTTTATAATAGCTCTTTTAAAACACTCTATATTTTCTAAACTAATTCCTATACCTAAATTAGCCTTTTTATTTTTAATTAGCCCTAATTTTAAATAACTTTATATATTTTTTATAGGGGCTAAATTAGGACTATAGGCTAGGTAAAGAAATAATTTAATTTTATTATTTTTAAACTAAGTTAAAATATCCGTAGTTTTATAAATAAGGACGTTATTTTATTAAACTTGCTAATCTAAATTAATATTAATATAAAAATTAAAATTATAATATAATATAATAATATATATATATATATATTATTATATTAATAACAAAAGGCGTAAAACAGTATTATAAAACTTATCTCTTTTTATACTTAGTTTAACCTTAGGTATAAGAATTTTATTTATATAATCCTTACTAGTATAAGAAGTAAAAAAATTAGGTATTTTAATAAATACTAAATTACTTTTACCTCTTACCTAAATTACGCCTTTAACTTATAAGGTAAGGTCTCGGCCTATAAAATAATTAATATAATTAATATTAAAAAACTAATACTATAACTTAAAAATATATAAAAAGTTATATATTTTAATAATTTAAAAAGTTAAAATAACTTACTTCGTAATTAGTTAATAGCTAGTTCTTTTTTAACTCTATTATTATCTCTTTTTCTATAATATTGTTTTTTAATTTTACCCCTTTGTATTACTAACTTATTAAAAAATATAATTTTTTTTAAAATATAATTTTTTTTTATTTTTTATTTTTTTTAATTTTTTTTTAATTTTTTATATTTTTTATATTTTTTATATTTTTTATATTTTTTATATTTTTTATATTTTTTATATTTTTTATATTTTTTATATTTTTTATATTTTTTATATTTTTTATATTTTTTTAAGTATAGTTTAATTTTTTTTGGATTTTTTTTTATTTATTATAGGTATTTTAGTACTTATATTAATACAGTATTTCTCCTTTTTTAAAAAAGTTTATAAAGACCTTTTTATAATATTTAGATTATTTTCTATTAATAGTCTTTTATTTTCTTTTTTAGGACTTCTAGTTAAGTTTCTATTAATAACTCTTTACTCTCTTAGAGTTAACTTTGTTATTTTACTCTTATTAACTTTTTTTATATTATAATTATATTTTTCTTTATTTTTAATACGTTAGATAGTATTATAAATAGTCTTTTTAGGCTTATTTAAAATATAATTAATTATAGAAATAGGGATATTTGCTTTTAAAAGTAAGTTAACTTTATATTTAAGTTTTGAAAATTTAGTGCCGTTTTAAGAAAATAGGAATTTAGGTTTATAAAATTAAAAAGATATTATAATATACTATAATATTAGTAATATATTACGTAAGTAGTAATTTTAAAAGTATAGGCTATATTTTTATTATTAATATAATATTATTATTAAATAATTAATATACTTTAAAAAACTAGTTACGTAATCTACACTAGACCTAAAAGGATATAGTTAAAATTTTAGTTAAATATATTTACTAACTAAAAAGGTATAATAACCTAAAAAAGGGGTTTAAAAAATTACTATATTTAAGTACGGGGGCTAACCGCGTTATATATAATTATAAGTAGCAATCACTAATAACCTCTAGGATAATTACAAGTAGTCGCTAATCTATAGATATAAATTAGAGTATAAGCGTTGTGTTACTATATTTAGTAGGGCACCTTACCCTCGCTAAAGGAAAGGAGTATAACTTTTAAGGATTTAAAATTTATACTACTTATATATAGCCTTATTAGTATTATATAAGCTGTTTAGTATTTATTAAGTTTTTATTATTACGTTGTGCCGCGGCTTTATAAAGCTCGCGAAGTACGTTAATTAACTATATTTAAATAATTTTAGTTTATTATATGTAATTAATAAGCAGTAACTAAAACTTTAATAAAAATTTTTATTATTTCCTCTTTAAAACGCTCTAACTTTAAGAAATTATTATATAGGCCCCTTTACTTTAATTTTATATTTTAAAATAATTTAGTTCTAAAACTACTTTACTAGTATTTTATAATTTTTATAATATAGTAGTAGAATATTATTTATATTTCTTTACGTTTATCTATAGGAGCTGTATCGACTTAGTGTATACTACATTCTTACCTAATATAAAAGTAGGTAAAAATTAAAGGCACTATAACTAGGGCCTATTAAATATAAAATTTTTTAAATATTATAGCTAATAGAGCGATAACTTAAATTAATAACTTATTAGACTGTAATAGTAATAATAGTAGAGTAATAACTATAAAATAAAAATAGTTTATTATAGGTAGAATTATAGAAATAGAAACCGTATACAGCGCGTTTAAAATAGTAAGTATAGTAGCTTTTTCTCCTTTTCATAAATACTATATATATATAGTTTAGAATTTTTAATTATATTTATAATTTTAACTTTATACTAACGGCTAATAATTAGACCGGGTAACCTTTAGTATATAATATAAATTTTTACTAATAGTAATAACTAGTTAGATTATATTAAAAACTATCTTAACTTCTACCTTAACGCTGTATAAGAGGCTGGCCTACTTAATAGGCTAGATTCTTTAGTTAACGTCTTTAATTCTAATTCGATCCTGACCGATTCGATAAATATTATTTATATAAAATAAAATAAAAACTATCTTTTTATAATTAATAAAGAGATACGACTCTTTTTTTAATACTATAAGCCTAATAGCGCGTAGTAAGCTTAAGAATATTTTATACTAAAAGTAAGGCAAGTTATATAGGCTATATAATACTTAATTAAGCCTAATATATATATCTTACTTTTTAAATCTATTAGATAATTTATATATTACTAGATATTTTATTAATATTAATATATTAAAAAATACTTTACTAATATTATATTATAGAATCTTTATATTAAATTTTACTATAATATATATATATATATATTTATATATTAATCGAATAAATAGTGTGGCTGTAGTAGCTTAGGGCGACTAAAAGGGGTTTTAAAAAAGGAAAAGTGTATATATACCTTTATACTTAATATGTTAAAAAAGCTAGATAAAGTAATACTAAAAAGAATATAGTATCTTACGCTAGCGCGTTTAGCGTACCCCCTAAAAAAACGTTAAATTAAAAAACTTTAGTATAAAAACTCTAGTATAGCTACTATATTCTTTTTTAGAGGAGATATATGTAGGTAGTAGTAGCTACTACTACTTATATTTCTTTTTTCTATCTTCTCTTATAGTTAACACTAATATAGCTAAATATTTAAAGAAAGATACTTACTAAATATTCTCTAAAATATATTTTAAAACTCTTTTTACTCTTTATACTCTTATTTTAGCGGATATTATATTTATTTAAATTAATTTTAATACGCCTACTGCGCCTACTATATTAAATATATAAGCTATTCCCGCTGTATCCTACCTAGACGGTAATATATAATAAAAAGTTTTTAATAATACTACTAAGTATTCTATACTTAATGTAATTATCTACTAGTTTTATAAAAATACTATTTATTAATACTAGGAAATCCTAAATAATAAGGCGTACGGTAATAAGGTAGATAGTAAAATAAATAGTAAGGTAGATAGAATTATAATACTAATAATAGTAGAGGTAATAGATTTTAAAGATCTAAAATTAATTATAGTAGCCTATACAAAGGTAAAGGTAGTAAAGGTAATAAAAATAAAGGTAGTAGTGCCGTACTAGTTACAAAAAATAGAGAAAGGATAGTATATTAATATTAAATTTATAATAAAGATATATAGCTTAGAGTATAAAGTATAGCTATATAAAATACTGCTAGGCGTACTAGCGGCGAAGGTAAAAACGTCTTAAGCTTAAAGCTTAGAGCCTATAGGGCAACTGGTAAAAAACGTAAAAATACTAGATAATTAATATTTAAAAGTTTAGGGGGGCCTATATATAATTTTTTTAGTACGGTAATACGTAGACTAAATAGGCGTATAAGGCGCACTTAGTGTTATAGTTATTTTTAGGTAAAAAAGAATTTATAATTATAAATAAAAAAATATTAATTATTATTAAACGCTATACCACCTGTATAGGCGGAGTAAAAAGTAATAGAAATAAATATAACCTCTGTTTTATATAAAAATAAAGTTAAAAAAGACAACTAATAGGTTACTATAGCAGTTATTAGTAATTCTACTATAAGTATTATTATAATATAGAATAATATTACTATAACTATTATAGTATATATTAAGTATATAAAATTAATTTTTTAAAAATTGCCTCTTACAATAATATATATTTTATATTTAATAAAATACCTATTTTAATTAATTTTATAGGTTTACACTTATTTTTATAGGTTTACACTTATTTTTATAGTAAAGATTACTTATTTACTTCTACTTTAGTTATTTTTTTTAGATTCCTTTCTTTAAAAGCGTATTAATCTTAATATATAAAGCTTACTTAAATTTATTACTAAAGAGATATAAAGCGAGCTGCTTCTATATTATAAATAGTAAAAATAGATTACTTTTATATATATAATATAAATTATAGCGGGTAAAGGAATTAAAAATTATTATTTTAGATATTATTTTAAGTATTACGACTATTACTATAGTATTAAAACTAATATATATTTATAGTTTAATCTATACCGCTATAACGCTAGGAAAGAATATATATATAAAATTAATTTTAAAATTAGTATTTTATAAATCTGTAATTATTATATAAATACCTATAAGATTTATCTTACCTTTTAACTAATTATCTAGATTATTATTTTTAGGTCGCCTTTTATAAAAAAGTAAATTTATATATTTAATTTTAAGTCTCTACTATTATAGTCCTTTATTTTATTACGTTATTTAATGCTAATTACACTATTAGTAATATTAAGTTAGTAATATTTTTACTTTACTTATAGTAGTAAAAGCGTTATTTATTATTTAAAAGGTAGCTATAGAGGGATTATACTTTAAATTTTAAAAATTAATTTTAAAATTTACTAAACTAGTTTCTTTAGTTTTATATATTTTTTAGTAGCTATTAGATCCTTTTAAATTTTTTATAAAATTATTTTAAACGACGTTTAGCGTTAGCGTTACTTTTAAAATTATAAGTTTTAATTATTTATTTAATATTATACAGATTTTTAAATAATTATTAGTTAAGTAATTATTTTATATAGTTATTGAATTCTTAGTAGTACTAAAAGGGGTCTAGTTTACTACTTTTTTATACTAACTATAATCGGCACCCCTAAGTTTATAATTAGAGTTTAAATATTTAATATTTTTTATTTATTTATTAGACTGGTTTAGTAAGTATATATTATTAAATACTATAACTAAATTTATACTTTTATTCTTATAGAGTACCTTAATAAATAAAATTATATTTTTTTTAGGTATTATATTATTAAATAGTCCCTTATAGAAGAGCTCTTTATTAAAAATAATATTTTAAGTTATAATTACTTAATTAAGTACTAAGTCCTATATTCTATAAATATTAAAAATATAATAGTTTACTAAATATTTAATATAGCTTTATAGATTTATCTTAAATCTATAGTTATTATAGCCTACTAAATATTTTTTATTTTATAAGTAAGTATAGTAGATATATATATATATATTCTATTTTAATTAGAGCGTAAATCTACTATTATATTTTTTTTTTAACTATAGATTCCTCTTATCTAAAATATTACTTAAACTACCTATTAGATACTTTATTTAGTGATTATATTTAATAGAATAATAATAGATTTATTTTATATAACTATATTATAGTATTTATTATCTTTAGCTAAAGCTTAGTAGGTAGATTAGTACTTAATTATATCTTAATTACTTTTATAATTATTTTTTAGTTTATCCTTTTAGTACTGCTATTTAGCTTATAAGTATATAGTAGTGTTATAATAAGTTTAATTTTTTAAATAGCTACCTATTTCTTGAATTATAAATAGCTATACTATAGTACTATAGTAGTATTATTATTTTAGATAAATATATAAATTTTAAAATTATATTATATTAAAAGTAGTTTAGTAAAGCTCTTAAAGACTTCTATAATTAATTTTAAGTCCTTTAAGTAGAGGTTATAATTATAAAATTTTCTACTAAAGTAATATATATTTATATATTAATTAAATAAATAGTGTAGCTGTAGTAGCTTAGGGCAACTAAAAGGGGTTTTAAAAAAGGAGGAGTATATATATACCTTTATACTTAATATATTAAAAAAGTTAGGTAAAACTAGGTTAAAAAAAATAGTGCTATACTAGTTACTAATATACTAGCGCGCTTAGCGCGCCCCCTAAAAAAACGTTAAGTTAAAAAAGTAAAAAAGTTTAGTAATAATACTATATTCTTTAGAGGAAAGATATGTAGGCGGTACTTTATATATATTTTTTTTATTTTATAGTTAATAGTATAACTAAACGTCTAAATAAAAAATATTTATTAATATATTTATTAAAGGTATATTGCAGCGTATATACTAAATCTACTATTAATAGTATCTAGCTTCTATATAGTATAGTCCTCCGCTTATTAATACTAATAATAATAAAATATATATTTTAATTAATTTTAACGCGCCTAAAATTCTTAGTATAGTTACCTAAACTTTTTTTATAGTATTTATCTATTTTACTAGTAATAAAGATACGATTTTAGTAAATATTTATAAATATAAGTACTTTATTTATCTGGAGGTAGTTAATAGAGAAAAAGTAAATTCTAAAATTATAGTTATATTTAATTATAAGTATAATTTTATAGATAAGATAGTAGTTCTGTTTATTAAAAAAGTAGTTAAAGTATTAAATATTAGGTTAGCAGTATTAGCGATTATAAAAAAGTTATTAATAGGGGCGTATAGAGATATAGTAAAAATAAAAAAAATAAAAAAATATAATATACGGTTTATAGTAGAGTTAATAGGTAAAATAAATATTTTATAAATATAATAGGTGCTTTTCGGCGTAAGGGATATAAAGGTAAAAGTAAAAGTAGTAGTAAAAGTAAAGACGTCCTAAGCTTAGAGCTTAGAGTCTATAGAGTAATAGGCAAAGGGTAAGAGACGGTAAAGCCTTTAGTAGGTAAAAATACTAGGGGTAATTAATATTTAAAAGTTTAGGGGGGCCTATATATAATATATATTTTTTCTTTAGTATAGTAATATATAGACTAGGTATACGGATAGGCGTACTTAGTATTATAGTAGTTATTATAGGTAAAAAGTAATTATTATAGGTAAGAAAGGAGATATAATTATAAATAAAAATTATTAACTATTATTAAACGCTATACTACTTATATGTATATAGGCAGAGTAAAAAGTAATAGAAATAAATATAACCTCTATTTTATATAAAAGTAAAATTAAAAAAGGTAATTAATAGGTTATAATAATAGTTATCGGCCCTACTAAAGTAAGTTTTTTAAATTATACTTTATTACTCGCCTAATTTACTTAATAGTATATTAATGCGGTTCTATAATACTTAAAAGAATAGTTATAGTAATTATTCTTTTAGTTTTTTAAAAATTACTTACGTTATATAAATAATAAAATAGTATATATACTTTAAATAAGTTATACTATTAATTTTAATATTTTAAGTATACTATACTAATAATTACAATACTACTTTTTTTTAAGTATTTTAATTTCTAATACTATATCTACTTATTATTAATACGGGGATAATTAATATAGAATTTATATATTTTATAATTATTTATTATAGTATTAATTATAGGATAAGTAGTAATTAGTTTATATTTAATAAAAATAAAAATATATTTTTATTATAGCTCTATTAGGATAATTTTTTATTTAAGTATATCTATACGAAACGTGTAATTAAAACTTAAGTACTAAATACTAGCCTTCCTTAAATAAGCTTTAAAAATAATATTAATATAGAAGTCTTTTACTACTATAACGTTTTTAAGTATTAAAATATTTATACGAGGGCCTTTTATACGGTATAACTTTTTTGATATACTGAGTATAAAGGTATACACATACTCCTCCTTTTTTAAAACCCCTTTTAGTCGCCTACACAGCTACTACAGCTACACCCTTTTATTCGATTAATATATAAATATATATAATATATACTATATAAGACTTATTTTAGAAGTTAGTTACTTATTTTAATAATTACTTATACCTATATTTTAGCTCTAATAGTTTTAATTTTAGTTCCTTTTTTAAATATTTTAAAAATAAGTATTACGGTATTATTAATAAGATATATATTAATACTACTATTTAAAATAATACTATTTAAAATAGGGTATATACTAAATATTATAGTACTATAAATACCTATTTTTTTTAATAGATATAAGTATTAAAGAATCTATAACAGCTGCTATAATCTTTTTTAGATATATTATTTTAGTATTAGTATTTACTTTTTAATTTAAAAATTATTTTTTTAATCTTTATTTATAAATTAGTACATTTAGTTAACTATAAATAGTTAAAAATCTTCTTTCTATTAGTACTAAAAAGTATAATTAGTAGTAATTTTTTAAAGTAATTTTTTATAACTGCGGTCTTAAGCTTACAGTAATAAATTAGCACTTAGTAATAATAAACTAATTCTAAGTATAAATAGATAGGCTTACGCTTAGTTTAACGTTTATTTTAATTTTTACTAGTACTTAAGTTAGTATTAAATTTATATTTATTAAGTATTATAAATACTATTAAATTTTTTTTATAATTAGTACGTAGAGACTGCTGCTAAAATATTATAAAAAAATATTTTTAATCTTACTTAGGGTTAAAAGAGATTATTTAAGCGTTAAATTACGTATAATTTTATATTTTATTAATTATATTTAGTTAGAGGCAATTTTTTACCCTAGTACAATTAAAAATTTATAAATAATTATTTTTTTATATATTAGGTATTTTACATATACGCGCCTTTTAATATAAGGGTTTTTATTTATTATACCATTATTTAGTATACTAGACTAGAAAAATACTTACATTTATATAAATAAAAAGTGGCGAGTAAATAGAAATAGTACCTAATATATTTAAATAGTTTTTATATTTATAATTAAGGAATCTAAGTTTAACTAAGCGGCTATAGTTATACGTACTAAAAAAGAATAATAGTAATATTATTACTTTAGAGCTAAATTAGGATAATAAGGTTAATACTAAGATAGTTAATAACTTATAAAAGTAGTAGTTTTATAATACTAATAATAATTTAGATCTATATTAATATAACTATAAATACTATATAAAGTTAAGTACTATAGTCTACTTAGTATTTCGTATATTATAGGGGGGTGACAAAAAAAAGTCTAATTAAAAAAAATATATTTTTTAAAATTATATAACTTATTAACTAGTAGTCCTAAAAATACGAAAAAAATACTATTTTAAAGAGAAAGACTAGTGGATTCTATTTACCTTATTAGGGACTAATTTCGAAGAGGTTTAGGGGTAGTAAAAAATTAGTAAATATAAAAAATTTTTAGGACCCTACTTTAAGTTAGTACAACTTTTTATTTAAAGTATAAAATTAGTATATTTTTATATATAGTATAATAGGTTCTCTATTTTATTAGTATATAGATTATCTTTATAGTTTAATATATTAATTATATAATTATTAATAAAAGTTAAATGTTTACATTATTAATAATAAACTAGTAAATAATAAATTACTAATCTTTAGTATAGTAGCTTTTAGCTTCTATAACTACCTTATAACGGTTAGGGAGGAATAAAATATAATTATTAATAACTTTTTATAGTACATTATTCTACTTCTTTATAATAACTCTTTTAAGGGTTTCTATACTTTATAAACTTAATTTTATACCTAAATTAGCCTCTTTATTATTATTTAGTCTAAATTTTAAATAACCCTATACCTTTTCTATAGGGGCTAAATTAGGACTATAGGCTAGGTAAGGAAAAAAAGTAATTTTATTATTTTTAAACTAGTTTAAAATATCTGTTATTTTATAAATAGGAGTGTTATCTTATTAAAATTACTAACCTAAATTAATATTTATATAAAATTCATAATTATAATATAATAAAATAATATATATATATATATTATTATATTAAAAAAAGTACGAAAATATCTATAAAGTTACTTACCCCTTTTATTATTAGTTTAATTTTAGGTATAAAGACTTTATTTATATAGACCTTACTAGTAAAAGAAGTAAAAGAATTAAGTATTTTTATAAATACTAAATTACTTTTATTTTCTATCTAAATTACATCCTAATCTTATAGTTTAAGGTCTTATTCTATAAAATAATTAATATAATTAATATTAAAAAACTATCAGTATAACTTAAAAATATATAAAACGATATATATTTTAATATTTTATAATATTAAAATAACTTACTTTGTAATTAGTTAACAGCCAGTTCTTTTTTAACTTTATTATTATTTCTTTTTCTATAATATTATCTATTTTTTTGTCCCCTTTATATTGCTAACTTCTTAGAAATTATTACTTTTTTTAAATCTATATTTTTAATATTTTTATACTCTTTTTAGCGTATTTTAAATTTTTTTTTTAGAATTTTCTTTATTAATTATTAGTTTTTTTTTTACTTATACTAATACTATAATCCTGCTTTTTTAAATTCCTTTATAACGATTTTTTTAAAATATTTAAATTTTTTTTTAATAATACTCTTTTATTTTTTTTTGACTTCTAATTAAGTCTTTATTAATTACTCTTTTTTCTCTTTAAGTTACTTTAGAAACTCTACCCCTTTTAATCTTTTTTAGATTATAATTATATTTCTCCTTTTTTTTTATTCTTTTTATAGTGCTATAAATAGTTTATTAAGGCTTTTTTAAAATAGTACTAATTAAAAAAGGAGAATTATTTACTTTTAAAAAAAGTTTAACTTTAGATTTAAGGTTTAAAAAATTTAGTACTATTTTAAGAAGAGAGGAGTTTAGGTTTATAAAAGTAAAAATATTTTTTAATATACTATAATATTAATAATATATTACGTAAGTAGTAATTATATAGGTATAAACTTAATTTTTATTATTAATATAATTTTATAATTAGATTACTAATATACTTCGAAAATCTAGTTATATAATCTAGACTAGTCCTAAAAGGGTATAGTTAAAATTTTAGTTACATACATTTACTAACTAAAAAGTTATAGGAACCTAATAAAGGGGTTTAAAAAATTACTATATTTAGGTAATTTTAATTTATTATACGTAATTAATATATAGTATATAACATCCTTATTAGATTCTCTATAATTCTCTCTTTAAAACGGTATTACTTACGTATTTTTAGGTCTATTGTTTAATTTTATATAAATCTTTAAAAAAGGCATCTTTTTTTAATTAGACTTTTTTTTGTCACCCCTCTGTAAAAAATCCCTATAGATTATAATATATTATTTAATATATTTTTTTATATCTATATTTATATTTTCTATAATTTTTATAGCTTAGTATTTTTACTAGCTTTTTATAGGCTCGGATTCTAATTTATAACTAGTTAACTCTTTACTTTATAGTAAATAGTATACTATAAACTATATATAATTATATATAATTAATTATATATTTAGTAGAAACTAAATATATATAGTTTAGGTTAATATTAGAGTCTTTAATATTATTTTCTATTAAGTAAAATATAGGTATATATATACTAATATTATAATTTTTACAGTTATTAGTAAAATTTAATTTTTAATAATATTATTAGAAGAAGCGATTTTAGTTTTACTTACTTTAAAGAATATAATTAGTATTTAGTACTTCTAGTAAGCGTATAAATTATTTATTAATATTTATAGAGAGTATAATAAGTGCTATTATTAAATATTTTTAGAATCTAAAATAGAGAAATTCTAAATACTTCTTATTAATTATATATTTTACTATTAATATATTTAGATCTATTTTTAGATTATCGAGACTTATATTACTATAAATAAATATATACTCTCTATATAAATATGTTTTTATATTTTTGTGTAATTATATATTATACGGTAATATCTACGTTAATAGTAGTATAATTTTATTTAATTTTATTTTATTAAAACTTAGCTTTATAAGCTTAAAGAGAAGAATAGTATAAAGAAAGTATTTAGTATTAGTCTTTATAATATCTAAATATTTATTATATTTACAACTACTATTATACTTTATATTTAACTTTTCGTATTTCTTACTACCTTTACTTAGATTAATACCGTTAACTGAACTTATTTTTAGAAATATAAATCTATTTTTATTCTAACTATATTAGATAAACTAAAAAATTAGGATTATTATTTATTTAGTGAGCAGCTTTAGTGCTTTAGTTTTATTAATATAACGCTCTATTTTTTAATATTATATATTAAACTATATATCTCTATACGATTGGACGTAGCATTTAGTAATATTATAGAAGTATTTTTTAAACGTATAGGGGGAAAGTTTATAGCCTAAATAAATAGTCATCTAAGACTCTATTACTATAGCTATATAATAAATCACCTAAGCGGTCCTTTGGATGGCGGGAAAGGACGGCGAAAGTAATGGGCGTGTATAACAGCACGAGGCACCAGAGTCTTAAGGGGGCCAAAACGTTATCCAGGTTAACACGAAAATAAACTAGCAAGCACTATAATAATAAGAAGAAGAACAAGGAGAAGAAGAGGAGCTACAAATTACTTTAAGATATTAGTTAACCTGTTTATATTCTCAGTACAGACAAAGCGAAGCTATAGGAAATGTTGGAATTGTGCATGGATTTTGATGACCTGCGAATAACAATCCAAAAGGTGCCAACTTCCTCCAAAGCCATTTTCTCTGGATTACATTAAGCTCTAACAACCCCAAAATCCCAGTGTTTCTACTCTACGGCTCAACTACATCCTCAACAACTAGTTACCAGCTTTGGCAACCTGGAAGTCAGGAGAAGTGCACGGCCTGAGCGGTTTGCCATCTTCGATCCAGTCTCCAGGCCAGTCGCGGTTACAGCATTGTTCCTACCTTGGTCAGCGGCTTCAAAGTTTGTTTAGAAATGGTTAACATAGTCTCCTACCCATTGGATATTATAAGCACAGCAGATGTGATACCGATCCTCGTCGTACCGTCCAGGGCTGGACATTGGCCAAGGCGCGAGCGGAGGACATCCGTCGATACGAGGGACTATTGCAGCGCCCTGAACCGCAATGGCTGCGAGGGCCATGAGGGCGGGACTGATGAAGTGCATGATGAAAACTTGTTGATTTCGGAGCGGGACGTAGAAGGATGGGTAGCGAAAGGTGGTTTGGCGGCGAGGATCTAGATGAAGTCCTGGTGAAGGACATGAGTTGTCGAGGGAGAATAACGAGTTTTATAGTTTAATTCGACGGCACCATAAAGACTCTAACCACATGTCCAGTGACATCTTCCTCGCGTTTGTGTCCGTGGCAACCTCGGGTCTTCCCATGCATGCATCGCGGACGGATATCGTATGATTTCTCAGGAGGTACTACCTACCTATTTCCACCGGTCGCGTAAGTTGCTCGCGATCGAACCGTCGTTCTGTTGTTGATACCTTGCGCTTCCTGATCACAATTGGATGGTTAAATATGAACCATTGTATGCACACCTGTTAAGTTCTGAATTCATCCGAAATTCTCGCCGTCGCTCCGAAAGAAGGGCCGATATCTTCTCGGACTGCTACCCAACTAGAGAGTGAGAAGTATCCGCCCATGGAAACTCGGAGTAATCATTTCGCGTTTGGAGCGACTTCCGACATTCCCTTGTAGAGAATATATGAGGGCTTTGACAAATAGTAGCACCGTGAGCCTATTGGTTGGATTGGGTGGCTAAAACATCCATGGAAACTTTCCGATTGGTTACCGCGAGCTGCGGGTCTTTCAAGAATCGCCTAAGCTTGGCTACAAGTACCATAGTGCTTTAAAACGTTTTCGGCGGTAACGCCCGAAAACCGTCCGCCACGCGAGCCCGGGCGCCTATGGTCGACCACTGGGGGCGGAAGTATCAAAGCTAAATTCAACACCAAAATCACCGAATCTACTATGTTTAACCCTCAATATCTTAATCAGTATCTCTCTATCATAGGCTATTAGTAGCTTATTTAAAACTGCTTAATATAAGCTACTAATATATTATATAATAATTATGTAGTATTACGTTTTTAGAGTACTATAAATAGTAAGTACTAACTAATCTAGACTATTACTATATAACTCTATAACTAATCTGTTAAAGTTGGTAGTTGGTAGTGTATTTAAAAGTGCTTAATAAGAATTATTAATATATTATATAATTTTTATATAATATTAAACTTTTATAGTATTATATATACTATAAAGAACACTACTATAAAGGTATTTAAGTACTAAAGTTTATTAAGATTAATCTAATAAGTCGTAGTTATTAAATACTTTTAAATACCTATACTACTACTTTCTATAGTGGGTCACACTTAGAATATACAATAGTTTTTAGACTATAGACTAATAATATAACTAGAGCACTTTTAAATAAGTTAATAATTACTATTTTTAGAAAGTTATTTATAGAGATATATAGTAACTATTTAGATTAATTAATTTTTACTCTCTATTATACTACTAAAACTTAATATTAAATAATAATTATATTATATATTAATAGTTTATATTAAAAACTTTTAAATAAGTTACTAATTACCTATTTTAAAAAAATAGTTATTAAGATATTTAAAATTAAATATAGTATACTTAGTAATTATAGTATTAATATTAATTATAATAGTCCCCGTAGGTACTATATTCTAAAATTTAGTAATTATAATTTTATTCTATTTAATGGCTGTATATTTTCTATTATACTAATAATTATTAGTATATAATATATAAGTTTAGCTATAGCGTAAAAATAATTTTACTATAACTTACTAGTCTAGTATTAAAAAACTAAGATTATAATATAAATTAATAAAAAGAGGTTCTAAAACAGCGTCTAGACAAATATTACGTAAAAAAATATTTTTTATATAGTAATTTACTAGTATAATAATTAATATTTATATATTTAATATAGAATTTACGAGTTTTATTTATTTAATATATTTAACGTCGAGGATCTTAACTTAAAATATAGCTAGTATATACGTAATATCGGCTAATCTTAATAATATTTATATACTTATATATTAAAATCCTACACTCTAAGTACTGGACGGATAACTCGTTTTAACTTATTATAGTAATAGATTCTCTAGGTAAGTATATAACTATATGTATCGAACTTTAGCACGCTAAGCCACGCGCTAAGCTATACGCTAAGCTATACGCCGAGACCATAAGTTTAAGTTACCTACTAACCTATAATAAATATATTTTTTAAAATTTTTATATACGCTTATTTTTTAACTATATCTAGAAAAATAACAGTTTTAGCCTATACCTTTTTTAGACTAGTGTCTCGACGCTATACTTTACCTCTTTTTATATTATATAGCTATATACTTACCTAAAATATTCTTTAGCCTAAGTTATACTAATACTTAAAAATTGTCTTAAAATAAAATAATAGCGAGAATGTAAATTTTAAAAATATAATATAAGTATTATCTAAATCTATCTACTAGTACTTATAATAGTTTTTATAAACTATTACGTATCCTTTTATATTAATTTAATACTTATAGAGTTGCTATTATAGTTACGCTAAAAAAAGAATATAAAATCCTATAAGTAAGCTACGAATATATTATATCTATTAAAGATAGTATTAATAATTTAGTAATATAATAAACAAATATAATAATTAAGTCTAAACCTCTTATAGTACTATAGTTACTATATAAAACATATAATTATTAATTTTCTTTCTATTAGTCTATTATACTAACCTAATAATATTTATAATATTTTTTTATTAGTAAGTTCTTTTATAAAATAGTACTTTTTCTTTTATAAATTAAATACTAAATTATTAGTATACTATAATTAATACTATAATTAATACTATATAATACTATAGTATATAAATAGTTAGATTAATTATTATTTTTTATATATTTATTGAGAAGAATTAGTTATTTTTTAATAAATATAAAAAGGTTTAAGAATATTTTTAACGGAGCTCTAAAGTTTAGTAAGTTAATAGTCTATATAAGTAGAGTATTATACTATATTACAACTATAACTACTATTATTTTTAATAGTAGATTATATAATTTTACTTATAATTTTACTAATAACCTACTAGTTTTGGTTAAAAATAGTACTATATATAAAATACACTTCTTTTACTCTAGTCTCTTATATAAGACTACGGTAGAGTATAGTGTTAAATATTTTTAAGTTTATATATATATAAATGTAACCGATTTCGACTAGAACTAATATATAAAATTATTATATTTAAAATAAAAAATACTTTTTATAAGCCGTTTATTAAAAGACTAGTAAACTTAAAATAATATTTTTAATAACAAATCTCTACTATATAATATTAGAACTCGACTTTAATAATTTTCTTAAATCTAAAAATATTTTAAATATTATAGTCTATTATTTATATACTCTAATAGCGCTTTATTACTAAATTTTAAATTAGATCTCTAAGTGATCTTATTAAAGAATAATAAAAGAGATTAAAAACTAGGTATATATTTTCTTTATAAGTCCTGCTATTTTAACCTAATATTATACTTATACTTATAAATTAATATAATAATTGGAATATATATATTAGAGACTATATATTTATAATATATAACAGCGAAGATAATATAATTTATTTATTAATAGTAAGAGTAGAGAAGATTTACTCTAATACCTAATTAGGTATATTATAAACTTGTTACTACTTTAGTTTAAAGGTACGAAATAGATTTTTTAAGGACTATAAAATACTATTTTCCTATTATAATAATATAATAAAGGTAGAGTATCTTATAAAATTTACTTAAGTAAAAAAATTACTAATATTACTGTAATACTGTATATTAATATTAGAATAAACGATCTAAGATCTTTTAAAAAATAATTATTTTTGATAAACGAGAGATAAAGAAGCGAAAGTTAAAAAATGAAAAAATATAACTTAAAATAGTAATATCAATTAACGTACTTCGCGAGCTTTATGAAGTCGCGGTACAACGTAACAACGAAAATAGTAATATTTATAAAAATATATAACTTAATTACGCAATAAAAATAATTATATAAGTTAATAAGTTTTTAGTATTTAGTATATATTTTTAACTAAAAAGTATTAATATATTATTATATCTTTACTACTCTATTTTATTTACTTTTAGTTTTTTAAATAGTATATACTTAATAGATTTTTTTTATATAGTTATTATATCTATAACTATATTACTTAGTAATATAATATTAGTAAAGTTATAAAGGAAATTATAATATTTATTTATTATTATTTATTAAATTTTAAAATATTATTAGTTACGAGACTTTATTATATCTATAATAAATAAAATATTATTAAAAACTAGTATATAAATACTTTAGAATTTACTATAAGTATTAGTATAACTAATTTAAAATAGTCTTATATTTTCGTAACTAGTAATATATAACTTTATATTTTTATAACGTTATATATATTCTTCCCTCTAGAATTATTACTATAACGTTATATAATCGTAGGTTAGCTATTTAAACTTTTACTATATTACGTAATTATTAATCCTAACTAATTCTAATAAACTTCTTATATAGTAACTATAATAACTTATAATTATAATAATTTTTCTACTAGCGCTTTCTATAAAATTTTTTAGTTTTTTTAAAATAACTACTAACGTCTCTAATAGTTTTATACTACTATCTTACAGCGCTATAGCGTATTCTTTTTATTATTATTTATAATCTACTCTACTTTTACGCGTATCTATATCCCTATACTTAAATAATTTTAATTACTTTAATAAGTATTCCTTACTAATGCTTCGCTTTCTTAACTACTCTAAAAAATTTTTTTTTATTAAAATACTACTATTACTACTATTAATATTGCCGTTTTTTATCTTATATAAAAGAATATAACCTTTTTTTTACTATCTTTTTATATATTTTACTATATTCTTATATATATAAAATCAAATTTTATAAT
The DNA here is from genome assembly GCA_030770415.1 of Pleoardoris graminearum. NCBI lineage: Eukaryota > Fungi > Ascomycota > Dothideomycetes > Pleosporales > Didymosphaeriaceae > Pleoardoris > Pleoardoris graminearum. The sequence continues at coordinate 212,255 of JASEKS010000011.1, read as the reverse complement.
TATTTTAGATATTATTAAAATTAAAAATCGCCTTTTACTTAGGTAAAAAGAGGCGTATAAAAATTAAGTTAGTATTAAAAATATTAACTAAAAAATTTAGTCTATTAAGTAGACTAGCTAGCTATACTATATTAAAATAAAAGTTAGAGTAGTTTTTAATAAAACCTAACTAATTATTATTATTAGTAAAAACTTAGACCGTACGCTATAGGTTATCTAGTTTAATTATTAAATATTAAAATACTAGTATTATAAATATAATAAAAATTTATAAACTTTATATATATATAGTATTTATAGAGAGGAGAGAAAACTATTCTATTTACTATTTTAAATGCGCTATATATAATCTATAGTTTTACTCTACTTAAAATAATAACCTATAAATACTTTTTTACTATTCTATAGTAGTTACCCCGCCGTTACTTCTACTATAGCCTAATAAGTTATTAACTTAAGTTATCGCTTTATTAGCTATAATAAAACTTTAAAAATCTTATATTTAATAGGCTCTAGTTATAACGCCTTTATTCTATTTATCTATATTAAGTAAAAATATAGTGTATACTAAGTTAATACAGCTCCTATAGACAAACGTAAAGAAATAACGTTTTATATATTATAAATATTAATACTAGTCTAGTTATATAATAAAAAAGTTAATAAAGATAATACTAGATTCTTATATAGCCTATATACTTAAATAACTTTTTCGACACATTAAGTACAAAGGCATACACATACTCCTCCTTTTTTAAAACCCCTTTTAGTCGTCTATATAGCTACTACAGTTACACCCTTTTGTTCGATTAATATACAAATATATACTTAAATAAAATCTAGGTTTATAAATAGCGTAAAGTTACTGAATATCTTATTTATACACTCTATATATAGTAATTTCTTATAATTAAGCGTTTTATAATTCTTAATATTTTTAGAGTACTTTTACAGTGTCTATTTTCCACTTTTAGTAGCCTTATAAAGAATATTTTACTAATAATAGTACTATCCCTAAGTAGTATTAAAAGATATACTTTCCCTAAAATTAATAATTATATAGTAGGGAATTATATTACAAAGCTAGACTTTATACTTAACTTCTATTTAATATTTTTATTAATATATTTAATAATATACTTAGTAACCCCTGTCTAAACTAAGTTAGAAATATATTTATTATAATTATATTTTAACTACTTAATATATATTTGTATATTTGTATATTAATCGAACAAATAGTGTGGCTGTGGTGGCTCGGGGCGACCAAAAGGGGTTTTAAAAAAGGAGGAGTATGTGTATACCTTTATACTTAATGTGTCGAAAAAGTTTAACTACTTAAGTTTACTATATATATTAATATTATAATTAATATTACTATAGTTACATATATAGTATATCTAAAAGTAAAAACCCTTTTAGATAATATTTACTTAATCTTTTATAGCTTTAATCTATTAGTACTAGCTATAGCTATAATTTTATTACTATTTATTTTAGGCCGTTTACTATATTATTTATATATATATTTTTATAGTACGTACGTTATCGATAAAGAAATTTATATTTATAATAATAGATAGGTTAATAAAGGAAAAAAAGTTATAAAGTTTATTTTATAAATAGTATAAATACCTAAAATATAATATAGTACTAAAGTTTAATAATAATAGTTAAAGAGAAGATATAAGAACCGTAGGCAATTATACACTTAATAATAAAAGCCCTACTTTAGGCTATAGCTAAGGCACGGACGTAATTTAGAGTAGTAGTATATAATATATAATTCTTTAGCTACTAGTCTAATATTTTTTCTAGTAGAGTGGTTTAATAAAATTAACTATATATAATAATATTATATTTAAATATCTAGTAATACTATAGGTAGTATACTTAATTAAAACTTAATTAGAGTTACTCTTTTATAGCTATAGTCGAGTTTTTAACTTAAACATATCCTAAAAAAAGAAAAAAATATATTAGCTAAACTGTACCTACTTAGGTTAGAGTAATAATAAAAACTAAATTAATTTATACGTATTTACAAAACCCTAAAGTAAAAGTAATTAGATTTTATTACTAGTAGATTAATAGTATAGTTAGTACTCTAATAATAGAGATATATTTAATTTATAAATACTTAACTAGTAAAGTCGTATTAGAATTGTAATAGCGGTATTAGTAATATAAATAGTATATTTTAATATATTTATTAATCTATTAATATATACTATTTAATTATACATTCCTTTATATTATAGTTAACACCTCTTTAAAGTACTCTATAGTATACTTAATTCCTGGACATTATTCTTAGTTAACTTTTACCTCAGCTTTTGATTATTGCGTACACGGTTTAGCACTTAATAGAGTTTCCTTACTGCGTTTATACCCCTGGATCGTCGTCTAGGCGTACTTATTACTTTTCGGTATACTTAATTCCTTAATATTAAAAATTAATTAACGTAATTATAGGATATAGAGAAGTAGTTTAGTATATAAAACTAGATAATACTAATAATTTTAAAATTAATTATTATATTATTTAATAATAAGACTCTACCCCTATATAAATTTAGTTTCTATTATTATTACTTGATTTATAGCTCTTAGAATATACAAACTAGAGACTTATAACTTAACTTTTTTTTTAGACTCGTAGTAAAGTAAGTAAATAAAATAACTAAAGTATAACTTACTAGTCCTATGTAATAGCTATTTCTTAATAATAATTTTTATACTAAATATAATATTAGTCTACTATATAAATATATTTTAATTAAAAATAAAAAGTATTTTTAGACTATTATTACGTTTTAATTATATAGAGTACTGGCAGCGAGATTACTAATATAATTAATAAGTATATACGTTTTTTCTTACCGTTTATATTTAGACTTTTTAAATAAAGTATTATTTTATATAAGTTTATATATTTGTATATTAATCGAATAAAAGGGTGTGGCTGTAGTGGCTGTGTAGGCGACTAAAACGGGTTTCAAAAAGGAGGAGTATATATATACCTTTATTTATATAAGTTTATATTATTAACTATAAAGCCGCTATACGTAGAAAGTTTTTAATAATAACTATTTAGTTATTTATAAAAGCTTAGAGTAGATTAGATCTTTAGTTAATAATTATTTAATAAGTATAAGTTAAATCTATTTTTAAAAGTAATAAAAAGTTAAGTAAATATTATAATATACTATAAGTCTATTTTTAAGTCTAGTATAATTTAAGTATTATAGATCTTTAGTTTTAAAAAAACAATAACTACTATTATTATTAGAAATACTACCTTTCCCTTAGTAATAGAAAATATAATGTTAACTCCTAACACTTATATATAGATTATATAGAAGAGGTATAGGTATATATATTTTTAGTAATTTATAATATAATTAATTATTTACTTTTACAACATGTTTTTAAATATACTTATATATATACCTTTTACTATTTTTAACTTTTTAACTTTTATATAGCTAAATTCTCTACTTAGCTAAATTCCTGCTGATAATATAAATATATTTATATTACGGCTATAATATTTAACTCTATCTTATCACTATTATAGGAGTATAAATTTAATATCTTAGTACTAATACTTTAAATAGACTAATATTATATTAATATCTATAGTAGAAATATGCTTAATATATAAGTATATAATATATTTACCTATGCTAGATATTTATATAATCTTATAATATTCTCATTCTTTTATTTTTAAATATTACTAATACTTTTATTTATACTTTTATATATAAGTAAGTTAAAAGCTAGTATCTATAATTATACTTTATATTTCTCTTCTTTACTGCTCCTGTACTATTAAGAGACCTATTAATTAGACTTTTTATATTCTAGTTAGTAAACTTTATAGAAGTACCACTTTTATTTAAAAGCTTTTAGAGCTTAATTATATAGTCCTTACTTATTCTTATATAAATAATTGATAGTCTATTATATTTTCTCTCCTTAACTACTTCGATTACAATAAGTAAATATAAAAATATAAAATAGATTATTTAATATTATAAAATATTTTTATTTTTATATAAGACTTTTTATGTTACTAAGACTAAAATAAAATAGAGTAAACTATATTTTAGAGAAAATATTCTTATAAAATTAGAGTTATAAAAAGTTAAAAAATATTTATAAATAAGTTATTTATAGTTTGTACTACATGTATAAAATATAAATAATAGTTAGCTTTTAATATTTATACGTGCTTATCTACTATAGAGTAATAAACTAATTTAGTTTATTTAGTATCGGTTATATAATACTTATAACTAAGTCTTACTTAGTAAATATACTAGTAAGTATAGTTAATTTTAGTTACCTATAGTTTAAAAAGATTAGTAATTAGAATACTAGTAGTCGAGTACTAAAACGACTTAAGTTTTATACGTTAGTTACTAATACTAAGTAAATATTTATAACCTTTATAAATTAACACTATACTAGTATAACTGTTTAAATAGTTCTTTTCTTACCTAATTATTATTAAATTATACTATTTAAAGGAAAGTATAATAATATTATTTAATTTCCGTTTGCTATCCCCTTTATAATTAAAAGATATTATCCTTAAAATCCAACTAATACTAGTAATAGAGTATATTAATATTATAATTTTTTGACACATTCAGTATGAAGGCATGCACATACTCCTCCTTTTTTAAAACCCCTTTTAGTCGCCTACACAGTCACCACAGCCACATCCTTTTATTCGATTAATATATAAATATATAATTAATATTATAAACTAATTTATTAAGACTTAGTTGTATATACATATTTTAGAAGAATTAATAAATATTAATTTAAAAAGATATATATTAACTAGTATAGAATTATAGATATAAATAATATACTTAAAATAAATAAATAGATAAATATATGTCTATTTAAAATAGACTATAAAGAAAAACTCCCTAGTTAACTTATTATTAGTTATTTTTAAACTTTTTATATAATTATATAGCGTCGAAGCTAACTCTTATATATAAATTAATTTATATAATAATATTTATCCTATTTAATAGTTTTACTCCCATTCTATTAATTATAAATAGTAAGAGTACTATTATCTATATTATATATACTTAATATCCGTTACTATTTATATAGTTATACTCTATTTTTTTCGACACATTGAGTATGAAGGCATGCACATACTCCTCCTTTTTTGAAACCCCTTTTGGTCGCCTACACAGCCACCACAGCCACACTATTTGTTCGATTAGTATACAAATATATATATATACTCTATTTATATTTTATATATTATATTTAATATAAGTAATATATCTAATCCTAATATAAATAGTAAATCTAAGTTATTATTTTATTTTATTCTTATTAGGATTACTAAAATCAGTATTAATTATAATATATAAACTAATTAGTTAACTACTTATTTAGCTATTCTATATTATTGTTTTATTAGTAAAACTATAATTTTTAAATTAATAGAATAGTTCTAGGAGTAAAGAGTTTTAAATATATTTAGAAATTTTAAAATTTAAATTAGGCAATAGAATATTAATAATACAATATATTTTTTGAGTACCTAGAAAACTATATATTATAAATATTATTAATAAACTTATAGACTTTCTAACCCTAATTCCCTTCTCCGAATAGTGCAAAAATAATTTTAAGTTTTAAATACTAGTAAAACTTAACAGATTTTTTTATTAATAATAGTATAATAGTTGTATATTTTTATACTTTTATAATTATAAAATACTAAAAAGTTATTAATTTTCCGATATAGTTTATTCTTTTAATTAATTAGCTAAATAAATAAGAATAGACTATATAAAACATGAAGGTATGCACATACTCCTCCTTTTTAAACTCCCTTTTAGTCGCCACTATAGCTACTACAGCCACACTATTTGTTTAATTAGTATACAAATATATAGACTATATAAAATAATAAACTAAGTATAAGTATTTTATTAATTATTAATATTAAGTTTATTATTTCTATATGGTATTTTATAAGTAAGTAATAAAATATATATTTAATATACATCTATATAGAGAAGAAATTAATAAAAAAGATTATTAAAAAAAGATTAAAATTTTTATATCTATATAAGACTAAAGGGATCTCTATTAAATCTAAGTGTAAAATCTAGGTATAGTTAAGATTTATAATAAGCACTAAAACTATACTTAAAAGAATTAATAATAGAAATAAAGTTAGTCTAGTATACTTTTATTATCTTTTAGAAAATATTTACATCTTTAGTTTTCTTATTAGTTAGTATTTTAGTTAACAAAAAAATAAGTAATAAAATATTATAAATAACTTTTACTTTTTTATTATTCTTAATCCTTTTATATATCTTTTTAAATACTTTATTATTAAAGGAAAGAGTATATTAAGAGACTAACTATAGTTCTCTTAAAATTTACTAATAACGTTTTTTACTTTTTACTATAATATTAGATTTATAATTATTTATAAAATAAAAATACTACTTTAGTTAATATTAATATAGTGTAAATCTATACAGAGTATACTACTAATTTTATAATATATTATTTATAATTTATAATAAAATTATCTTTAAGATAAGAAGGTATTTAAATATTTATATCTTAATAATTATTTTCTATTATCACTATAATGAATAAACTAATAAAAATAATATATTATTATTATTTATTTTATTTATTTTTAACTAGGCTCAGGTCTTTCTCTAGTAATTAATTTAAATCTTATTAACTATTTTAAGTAGTATATTTTAATACTTTTTTTATTAGGGTTATTACTATAACGTTACGTAACTTTAGATTAACTATTTAAACTTTTATTATATTACGTAATTATTAATACTAATTATCTTTATAAACATTTTACGTAGTAATTAAAATAACTTTTTACTATTACTACTATACTATAATCTTTTTAAATAAATAGTAATTAAAGTATTAAAATAATACTTTACTTTTATAGAACTCTTTTATGTTGTTAAAATAACTAATAATTTTTTTAATAGTAAGCTTTTATAACTATTGTATAGTATTATAGTATATTTTTTTATTACTACCTACTACCTATTTTACTTTTACTTATATATATATCCCTATATATAGATAATTCTAATTATTTTAATTAGCTTTTTTAACTAAAGCTTCGATTTCTTTACTATTTTAAAAAAGTTTTTTTATTATTATTAAAGTATTACTACTATTATTACTACTATTACTACTAGACTAGCGAATGGGTCTCTATATCGAGATTTTAAAAACTATAATAACTCCTTTAATACTAGCCGGATTAGGAAGCTTAATAGCTAGTTTAATAGCCCTAATCTAGATTTATACTTTACTAATAGAGATTCTTTTACTAACTCTTTTAGTTAAAAAGATATCTTAGATTAGAGTAAAATATAGAGACCTAACTCTTAGTAACGTAGGTTAGCTAATAACTATTTATCTATTAGACTTAGAGAAAAACTTTCTATCAGTAAAATATAGAGCTAAAGTAGGGCTATAATACTAGCTATTAAACTTCTTGATTAGGCTAGTATTAAAGGAGTTATTATAGTTTTTAAGATCCTAATATAAAGACCTATTTGCTACACTAATTACTACTATTACTACTATTACTACTGGTTTTTTTATTTTATTTTTTAAAAACGTTTTACCTCTTTTATATTATTATATTATAAAGGTTAAAAATTATATTTATTTGAAGTAAAAAGAGCCGTATTAGGATTAAGTCGGAATTAACAATATTAATTAGAACATTTAGTTTATTAAGTAGACTAGACTAATATATAGTATTAAGATAAACGTTAGAGTAATCTTTAATATAATCTAACTAGTTATTATTATTAATAAAAGCCTATACTCTGGACTAAAATTCCCTAGTCTAATTATTATATGCTAGTATACTAATATTATAAATATAATAATAAAGAATCTACTTTATATTATATTAAAAAATTATTTATATTTATTTTATATTTATAAGAAAAAAAGCTATTATATTTATTTTTTTAAACGTACTATATGCGGTTTATACCTTTACTTATAATAAATTATTATTATTTTATAACTATTATTTTACTGTTGTTACTACTATCGCTTAATAAATTATTAGTTTAAGTTATTACTCTATTTGCTATAGTATTTAAAAAATGTCATATTTAATAGGTTTTAGTTATAGTACCTTTATTTTACTTATTTTTATATTAAATAAGAACGTAGTAAATACTAAATTAATATAGCTCCTATAAATAAACGTAAAAAAAAATACTTATTTTCAAAATATTTTACGTAAAGAGTAAAAAAGTAAAACTTTATTTTTTTTAAAATTACTGTATGTTTTCGTCTATAAAATAAAATTAGTAATTTAGATATATAGGGCTCTATGTTATTATATATAATAAATAGTAACGTGTTTATAGTTTTATACATAATAGTTATTACTTTATATTTAACTATTAAGTTAATTATTTACTAAGTATAGATAGTATTAAAAAGCTACTATTTACTAATTTATATTATTAGTCCTCTAAATCCTCCGCCTACCTTATTAATATATAAACGTCCACTAATACTTAGGTATATATATATATACTTACGCAACTTAAATTTTTATGTATTTATTTTTTTATTAACGCGAAGTCGCTGCTATATTTATATTATATATTACCTACTACTATTAGTAGTAGGTTACTTAGTATAATTTAATAGTTACTATTATTTTAAGTATAAAGTTTATGTTTTTTTTTATATATTTTTCTTTTATAACTTCTCTATAAGCTATTATAACTTATTATTTTATAGTATAGCTAGGCTGCGATTTATAATATATTATATTTAAATATATTATACTAGTAGGTATAGTTTAATACCTTTTCTTACTATTATTACTATTATTACTATATACTTATTTTTCTTATTTTTTTATATCTTTTTTATCTTTAGTACGTAGACGGTAAGTAGTATTATAGTATTCTCTTTTTAATATATTAAAAACTTTTATAATATTAAAAACTTTTATAGCGTATACTTATATACTTAGTAATAGGTATTTTATAACTATCTTTATTACTTATACGTATAGGTAGTAGCGTCTTTACGGCTTTCTAAACAATAGTTATTATTTTATATTTAACTCTTTAGTTAATCTTTTACTAAATAAAAATAGTATTCAAGAACTACTCTTTATTTATTAATAGTTATAGTTTATTAAATTCTCTACTAATCTATTTTAGTAATATATAAACGTCTACTAATACTTAAACGTATATATATACTTATATAGTCTAAACCTATATTTATTTATTTACTTCTCTTATTAATGCGTAGTAACTACGCTGGTAAATTTTACTAGTGTTGGGGTTGGGTCGTATTGGCTACCTAGGCGTGTACGTAAGAAGGAACATTAAAGTTATTTTTAAATAGTATTTACTAACTTTTTAAATATAATTAATTAGATAATAATATAATAATAATGGTTTTAGGGTATAGGCTAAGGTTAAATTATAAATTATAAAAATAATGTTTTTATTTACTAGATTCTATACAGTTTAATATTTAAATTAGTTACCTCTTTATATTTAAAATTATGTATTATCTAATACATAAAAGTATTATTTTTATAATTTATAACTTAACTTTTGTTTATCTACTATAAATTATATTATTATATTATTATTTAATTAATTATATGTAAAAAGTAAGTAAATACTTTTTAAAAATAATTTTAATATTCCTGCTTACGTACACACCTAAGTGGCCAATACGACCTAACCCTAACCCAGGTTAAATTTACCAGCGTAGTAGTAACCGCTATACCTATTTTATATTTTACTACCTACTACTACTACTAATAGCAGTAGGTTACTTAGTATAATTTAGTAACTATTATTATATTAAGTTATAGAGCTAAAATAAGCTAAATATTACTAGTTCCTAAGATTAATAATGTAGGACTATTTATATAAAAAAAGTACTAAAGTGCCGTATTATATATACCTAAAAGAGAAATAAATTCTTTATTCTAAAAAGTTTTATAAGCAAATAATATAAATTTTAAAGTATTGTTCTATAATATACTCTATAAGTAAACTAATAAAAATAGTTTAACTATTTAAGTAGTTTATAATGAGTTTTTTTAAACTTATAGTAGCTATAGAATTAATTTTAATAAAAACTTTTTTAAGTAATTTATTAGCGGGTAGTATTACTAGATAATAGAGTTTTAAAGTAAGAGACTAATTATAATATATATACTAGCGTTTAGTAACGTAAATAGCATTTATATAATTTTTTTACTAACTTTTTTAAACTAATTTTTACTTTTTTATTATTACTTCCGTGCTTTCTTATACTGTTTATACTATTTTATAGCTTTTTTATTTATTTATTTTCTCTTAATAGCTCCATAAGCTTTCTAATTTTTATAAGTAAAATAAGTTAACTATTTATATTATTATTACTATAACTATAATACACTATAATAGTTTTCTTAATTTTTACTTTTTAGATTTTTTTCTAGATTTCTAATCTCTAATTTCTTCTTTTAAAAATTTTACTAATCTTTATTTAACAGTGTAAAAAGACAATAAATAATTTTTATTATAATAATATACTTAACTACATAAATTTAATTAAGTATAATTAATATTTAAAATATATTAAATATAATAAGATTAGTAAAGAGCTAATAGAGCTTAGTTTTATAATTTCTAGCTTTTTACTGTATACTATTTTTAAGCCCGTAATTACACTCTATCAAAAATAAGTAAAAAAAAAAAAAAAAAAAGCACTGTTATTTAGTACGCAATAATAAATAACTAAATTAAATAATAACGCTATTTAGTCTTAATAAAAAATTGTTAAACGTTAGTAAAAAATTTTTATTATTTAATATTTAAAAGACTCTCTACTTTTTTTATAAAAAGATACGCTCCTATTATAAGCTTAAAAAAAATTTTATACTCTTATTTTAAATAAATGTTTTTACTTTTTTAGTTTAAGAAGATTTACAGCTTTTTTAAGTTTTAAAAAATATTTTTCCCTTATTACTAGCTAGTAATTATAATAAATTTATTAGTTTAATATTTATACTATAATTTTAAATAGCTATTAATTAACTAGTGTATAACTACTTAAATGTCTTATAGAAAGCTTAATACTAAATAAAAATTAAATAAATTGTTAAAATTATTAATTCTATTTAGCCTTCTTTTACTATTTAGTTAATTTAAGTATAAAAAACTATTTAGGCTTTTTTTAATTATGCGTTTTTAAGTTTTCCTAAATTAGGTTTAAAAGATAAAGTATTCTTCTAATAAGCTAAAAGTAAATTTAAAAAAAAATAAACTATTTCTTTTTCAAACTTTATTACAGCGTAAAAATAGAAATAAAATTCATAAAAGTTTTTTTAAATTTAATAATTTATAGTATTTTTAATATCAATTTATCTTTTTATATTATAATTAAAAAAGTTTTAAAACTATTAGATAGTACCTATATAGCTTAATATTACTTATAAATTATAGATTTAAAGTATCTGGTATTTTACTTTTATTATTTAAGTAATACTCTATATAGTAAAAGTAATAGAAACTATTATAATACTGAAAAACTAAGTTTTTATTACTAGACGTATAGGAATAGATATAGCTATAAACTAATATATATACTAATATCTTAATTTCAAAAATAAAAAAAAATTATATATTTACTATTATGGTTCTGTTTATACTTAAAAAAATTTTAAGTACTATTTATTTTTTTATAAACCGCTCTATAGGAAGAAGCAGAAGGAGCTTACTTATAAAAAAATATAATTTTCTTAATTTACTTCTCTTAATCTTTAATAATATATATTTTATACAATATAGAGCTTAATAAATTATAAACTACTATTAGATAGGTAATTAAATTAAATAAATATTTAGATAGTAACTTTTTAAATAATATTTTTAATAAAATTACTTTATACTATACTTAACCTATTTAAAATTTTAGTAAACTAGTTAAATTATTAATTTATTAAGCTTTTCTATTAGAGTTATTATATAATTTTTATTATTTTATTATCTTTTCTACTCTTTTAGTATAAAATCTTTAAAAGTATTACAGTTTTAAATTATTATTATAAATACTATTTTAAGAGTAATTTAATATCTAATTTAATACGCTTTACACTTTATTATTATATAATTTTTTAAAATTTTAGTTAAGTAATATCTCTTTTATATTCTTAAATTAAATTACTTTTTACATCTTTAAAATTACTAAGCTAAAAGAACTTTTATTATCGTATTAACTAGTATATTACTTATTTAAAAATATTTAATTTTAAAACTCTCTTTTAAATACTTTTAGTGTTATTATATATTTTAAATATTTATATAGCGTATATAGGTAGTAATATATTTATTTTTACCTATAACTAGTTTAATTATTTACTATTTATTATAGAATATACGTTATAGAGTTTTAAAATTTAAAATAAGTTCTTTAAAGAAGCGATTTAAAACTATTATTTTCTTACTTATATATTTAAGCGCGAGGAGCTCTACTTTAATAGTTAATATAATAATAGTAACCTATTTTATAGTTTTTTTTAAATAATTACTTTACTAAATAATATAATTATATAATTATATAAAAATTATCTACTTTCTAGATTATTTCTAAATAAAACTTTTAAATTAATTATAAGTTTTAGATACTAACATACGCTATATTAAATTACCTAAATATAAAGTTTATAAAAAAAATATAATTATATATTTTACTATAGTAAAATATTCTTTACTTAAATTAGTTATGAAATAAATTTTTTTTAAAATAGTAAATACTATGTCTGGTCGTATTATAATAGTAATATATAATATAGATTTAATATATATTTTATATATTTTAATTTTAGTTTTATTACTTTTTTTATTTTTAACTAGTTCTTTTAATAGTAAAGATATTAGTAAAATTAGTACTAAACTAGTTATTATAATCTTTTTTATAATCTTTTTAATATATAAATTATAAATTAGCGTAATTATATATATTTTAAAATACTATTTTATAGCTCCGTGCTTTTATATTTTATATATTCCTTAAAGCTTACTACGTAGTTTAAAAGCTTCTTACTAATATATTTTATAGTATAGAAGTAGAATATTATTTATATAAAAAAGTAAAAAGATCTTACAATTCGCGTTAAAAAATAAATAAATTTTTTTTTAAGTAGATAACCCTAAGCTTAGCTAAAGTACTAGAAAAATTTTTATATTATATATTTATATATTAATCGAACAAAAGGGTGTGGCTATAGTGGCTTGGGGCGACTAATAGTAGTTTAAAAAAGGTGGAGTATATATATGCCTTTATTTATATTATAATATAGGTAAGTCTTATTTACTATATAAAACTTAATTAAGCTTTATATAGTTATTTTCTTATTTATAACTATTAGATAGTTTATACTCTCCTAGTTTAAAAAAATTAATTAGTATATTAAAAAACATACTAATCATATTAAACTATAAAATTTTTATATTAAATTTTACTATAATTACTATAGTTGTATAAGAAAAACCCCGCTGTAAGTATTATAGTATATATTAATAGGAGTATATCTTTTAACTAAAGATTGTCTCTAATAATAAAGTATATTTTATACGTTATAAAATAACTATTCTATTTAAATTTATAGGTAAATACTTATTTAAGTAAAAATAGTTATTTAGTATTTTTAAAGTATATAACTACTTACTAAATTTACTTTTTAAAATGTATATTTTATTTTTTGTAAGTAGTTTAGTAAAAGAGCGGTCTAAGTAAATATAAAAAAATTACTTTTTATATTACTAATTTTTTTAGAAGGTTATCGCGGTATATAAAAGCTTTATTTTAAATTATTATTTTTTAGGGCCCTACCTAGTATAATAACTTAAACTATTATATTAATAATTATAAACTCTTTATACTTGTTTTATATAACATTTGTACTAAAAATATATATATTTATAAAATTATATTAGTAGAATTTATTTATACTATATATTAAAATACTTATAAGCTTTATATTACGTAATAGCTTACTCTCTAGATTAGGACTTAATAATATATAAATACTAAGTAGGTTCTTATCTCTACCCTCTAATTTATTAGACTTTTTAAAATCTAACTTATATTACCTTTTGCTCTATTAAATAGTTAGGCTATAATTCTTTATAAGTCTCTACATTCTATAAGTAGAGGTCTTAATTTTTTTACATAATAAAAGGGGTCTATATTACTATAGGGGGGTAGAAAAAAAGCGTACTTAAAAAAGATTAGTTTTTAAAAGTTTAATAACTCTATTAGTATTATATTTAAAAATTTAAAACAAAGGTTATTTGTAGAAATGTTTATATAATATAGTATAATAACGCCTAATTAGGCTTAGCGTATATATAGCGTTAGTTATGTAGTCTTAAACTTAAGACTTTTTTTTTTACTTAACTTTACGGATTTATAACTTCTAAACTAGGATATAAAATTAGCTATAATATATATATATTATACTACTGTATATATAAAACTTATATAACTATTTATACTATAGATTAATAATATCTTATAAAAATTATCTTATATTTAATTAAAATAAAGAAATAGTAATAATAAAGAAATTATATTATATAGTTTTCGTAAATAAGATTTTATATAATTTTAAATATAATATTAAATTAATTAACGTACTTTATAAGCTTTATAAAGCCGCGGCACAATATAATAATAAGAACTTAATAAATACTAAACAGCTTATATATAATAAGACTATATATAAGTAGTATAAATTTTAAACCCTTAAAAATTATACTTTTTTCTTTTAGCGAGGATAAGGTGTCTTACTAAACATAGTAACACGACACTTATATTCTAATTTATATTTATAGATTAGTAACTACTTATAATTATTATAGAGGTTATTAGTAATTACTACTTATAATTATATATAATGCAGTTAGCCCCTAGGGGGTTACTAGATATATAAATTTTAGAACTAAAAAGAGTTATTAGGCTATTACCTAAAGTCTATATAACTAAATATTTAGTTTTTAAGCTAGTAAGTCTAGCTGTCTGTTTTACACTCTATACTATATTATTAACTTTTATTTAAAGGTACTCTACTGTATTATATCTTTATAGATTTTTTTTATTTTTAAAACGTCCTATTACTATACTAACTTTAGCTAGATTACTACCTATTATACTAACTACTCCTAATAGCAGTAATATTTTAAGCTAGAATAAAATCTAAAGTTAACTAGAATATAATCCTTCTACTTATATACAGCTTATTAATAAATTCTGTACTAACTTATATAAACGCGAACTTTTAGTAAAAAATAGTCTTTTTAAATATATTATTTTTAACTACTTTAAAGCCTTTTTTAGTACGTAGAAACTCCGTACTAATAGAATAAAAACTTTATAAAAGTAGGTAGTAAAAAAAAAAGAGCTAAAAGACCTAACGTTATTAATAAAACTAAAAGTAATAAAATAATCTAAAAAGTAGGCTAATAAAATAAAGTAGATCTATTAGTACGCTTACAAAATTTAAAAAAAAAAAGACTAAATATAAATTCTAAGGCCTACTAGTACGCGTAAGGTTAAGTAAGTATACACTTTTATCCTTATTTAGTAAATATTACTAACTAGGCAGTAGGTATTATAAGCGGTATAGATACTAATAATAGTAGGTATAGCTTTTCTTATCTTATAAAACTGCTAGATAAGTTAGGTATATACGTAATTTACTTTAGTAAATCTTTATAGTATTATTATTTTAGTAAAAAGTTTAACGGGCACTATAAAAGCTTAGCGTAAAATTAGATAAAAAAATATTACTTTAAATTACGTAATAAGTCTATAATAATATTATTAGATTACAATATTAGTAGGCGGGGTAAAACGTAATAAAAATAAAATATAAAAGAATATATAAGCCTTTTATACTTCTACTCGGGAGTAGTAATATTAAATATTTTAATTATATTTAATAGTTTATAATATATACTTAAAATTTAATAAATGTAGTTAGGTAATAATATAATATTAACTATTTAATATTTTATTTAGACTAAAATATAAAATAAAAATTATTATATATTAAATTTATAAAAATCTATAAAGTTTTTTAGATACTGCTAATTTAATATACTAGTAAATTAAATAATTAGTATATTTTTAAACTTATTATATGCTTTTGCTTTAATTTAGTATTTTAAATTTATAAATATAAGTTAAATATATAGCGTTTTAAATAACGTCTAAAATCTCTAAATTTAAACTTTACATTCTTAATTTAAATTACTAAATATTTAGATAAGAAATAATACTTAATACTTATTTTATACCTATTTATAGTAATTATTAATATATATACATTTTATAGCTAATTCTATACGCTAGTTAAAAAGTTATACAGGGGGGGGGGATCATGGAGAAAAGAGTACTCTAAAAAGTTACTGTTTTTAAAAATTAATATAAAATTAATTACTAAGCATAAAAATACTCGAATTATACTGTTTTAAAGAGAAAATAAGAAAGATTAATATAAGGATTGTAATTACTGCTTAATTAATATATGTAATAAATTAAAATTACCTAAATATAATAATTTTTTTACCTACTTTTTTAGATCCCTATAATATTTTAGTTAGTAAATATATTTAACTAAAATTTTAACTATACTATTCTAGAACTAGCGTAGGTTACTTAACTTAGTTTTAGATAGGAATTTATTATATAATAATAAATTTATATAATTAGTAAAAATTTAGCTCTTGCTTATATAATTAGTAATTACGTAATATATTATTATCTTTTAACTTTTATAAACTTAAACTCCTATTCTCTTAAAATAGCGGCAAATTTTTTAAAACTTAAATTTAAAGTTAACTTATTTTTAAAAGTAAATACTCCTATTTCTATAATTAATTTTACGTTAAAAAAGCCTAAAAAAACTATTTATAATACTATCCAACGTATTAAAAATAAAAATAAAAATAAAGACAATAATTATAAGATATAAAAAGTTTATATAGGGGGTATAAAAAAGTAAACTAAAGGAAATAAAAGAGTTATTAATAGAGACTTAACTAGAAGTCCTAAAAAGGAATATTAAACAAATACTATTAGAAAATAATCTAGAGGTTATAACTAAATAATTATAAAGAGGTTTAAAAGAGAAGGATTATATAATTAATATAAGGAACAAAAAACTAATAATAAATAAAGAAAATATAAAAAAAAACATTAAAATACGCTAAAGAGAATATAAACAATATAAAAAATATAAATTTAAAAAAAATTATATTTTCTAATAAGTTCGCAATATAAAGGGGATAATAAAATAGATAATATTATAGAAAAAGGGGTAATAATAGAGTTAGAAAAGAACTAGCTATTAGCTAATTATAAAGTAAGTTATTTTAACTTTTTAAAAAACTAAAATATATAACCTTTTATATATTTTTAAGTTATAGTTTTAGTTTTTTAATATTAATTATATTAATTATTTGACAGGATAAGACCTTAAACTATAAGTTTAGAGTATAATTTAGGTAGAAAGTAGAAGTAATTTAGTATTTACTAAAATATCTAATTCTTTTGCTTTTTTTACTAGTAAGGACTATATAAATAAAGTCCTTATACCTAAAGTTAAACTAACTATAAAAAGGGGTAAGTTATATAAAGTTTTTTTACCTCTTTTTTTATTAATATATATTTTGTATATTAATCGAACAAATAGTGTAGCTGTAGTGGCTCAGGGCGACCAAAAGGGGTTTCAAAAAAGGAGGAGTATATGTATGCCTTTATACTCAATGTGTCGAAAAAATCAGGTAAGGCTAGGTCAAAAAAATTTATTAATATAATAATATATATATATATATATATATTACTATATTATACTATAATTATAAATTTTATATTAATATTATTTTATATTAGTAATTTTAATAAAATAACGTCCCTATTTATAAAACAACAGACGTTTTAAACTAGTTTAAAAATAATAAAATTATACTATTTCCTTAACTAGCCTATAGTCCTAATTTAGCCCCTATAGAAAATATATAAAGTTATTTAAAAGAAGGACTAAATAAAAATAAAAAGGCTAATTAGGAGTGGAATCTAGTTTATAAAGTATAAAGACCTTTAAAAGAGTTATTATAGAGAAGTAGAATAAAATATCTTAAGAAGTTATTAATAACTATATTTTATTACTGCCTAACCGTTATAAGGTAGTTATAGAAACTAAAGGCTACTATACTAAGTATTAGTAATTTATTATTTACTAGTTTGTTATTAAAAATTTAAAAAAGTGACTTTATATACTTAAATAATATAGATTCTAGTATAATATATATAAAAACTAACCAAATTTACACCTTAAATAAAAAGTTATACTAACTTAAAATTTGGCTCTAAAAATTATCTATATTTACTAATTTTTTACTACCTCTAAGCCGCTTAGTAAGCAGCCCCTATATAGGTAAATATAATACGCTGGTTTTTCTTTTTAAAATAGTATTTTTTACGTATTTTTAGGCTTACGAATTAATAAGTTATATAATTTTAAAAAAGGTAACTTTTTAGATTAACCCTTTCCTAATGTCCCCCCCCCTTGTAATTTTTTCTCTTTTATTACTCTTAATAGAAGTAGAACTTATACTCGTAAAATTAAAAGTTTAAGAAGCGTTATAGTTATAATTATAAAAAGAAGTTAATAAAAAAGTTACTATAAAGGCCTAAACTTAAGTATACAACTAAGTAGTATTATTAGTAATTAAATAGTTTTATTTAATTTCTAAGCTAGCTAAAGTTACGTTACGGAGAGTACTAGACTTTTAAAAAGCGTATTAGTTATTAAATATATTAAAGAGTACTAAAATTAGCCTAAATAATGCTATTATATTACTATAAAAAATACTTACTCCTTAGTTATCTTATTTTAGACTTATTTAATAGTTATTAAAGTTATTTTTAATTTTAATATATTTATACTTTTTATTTAAAACTATATTAAAACGACTATATCTATAAATAAGAACACTAAACTTAGTATACTTATTAGTAAAATAAAAAGTACTGCTATAAATATAAAACTTTTAAAGTATTTAATATTACTATTATATAATAATTAGTACTAAATTACCTTAAACTCTTATAAACTATTTACTTATACTATTAGATATATTATAATTTACTTATAGATAGACTTAACTTTTTAGTTAGTCTACTTTTTCTTATTCTAAATCTTCTTACACGCTTTAGCCTTATTAAAAACCTTAAAAGTAATAGGCTTAACTATTTAATATATTTAGTCCTTTTTAGGAACCTTAAGGTCTTTAATATAATTTAAGTTAATAATCTAATACTTATACTTAGTAAGTTAGGTTTTATAAACTATATAATACTATTTATAGATCTCTTAGTCTATAGTAAAACTGTAAAACGCTTATTTTTATTAATAAGTAAAGCTTTACTAAAAGTAGTTTTAAGCTACTTAAGACGATAAACTTAGTTATATAGATACTAATTAATATAATTAGTATTTTATAGTACCTAATAGTACTAAATTAGTATATACTAAGTAATAAGTAGTATTCCTTTTAAGATAAAAGAGATATATTTTATATTAATAGTCCTTTAAGACGTATAATTTCTATATATTACTATTAAAATCTATTATATATTAATAGTTTTTATTTAAGACGCTATACTTTTCTATACTTTTAAAATAGCTAATATATAGTAACTAAGTATACTAATTACTTTTTTAAATTAATTAAATATAAAAATTTTTAAGAGTTCTATATTTAAGAGGTGTTATAATTATATATATTAAATACTAGCGTAAAAGGACTAATTATAATTTAGTATACGTATATACTATGGTTAGTACTAAGTTCTACTATTTTATATTTTATATAAAATATTTACTTTTAAAAAAAAATTATCTAGGCTAAAGTAGAATGTAGAATTAAAGATTTTTAAAACCTAATTTTATAGCTAGAAATACTAAAATACTAATACTAGTAAAAATAATATTATTATTTAGTATATAATATAATTAGCTATATTTAGTAAAAATAGTAAAAAATAGGTAATACTAAATACTACTAAACAGCGATCTATATAACAAAGTTTTAAAAAAGTACCTAACCCTATTATTTAATATTATTATACTAATATAGTCTAAAAAGTGCTAAATAGGTATATATAGCCTATATATATTTATATTATTTACTTTTAGACTAAGAGTAATCCTAAGAAGAGAATAATATTATAATATAGGTATCTCCGCTCTAGATAAAAGTATACTTATTTAATAAGAGATGTATAGTCTATACTATAGAGCTTTTACTAAGTAGTAATTTTTTTTTATAAATAATATATATTTACTTTATTCTATATATTATACTATATTACTACTTTACTCTAATCTCTAATAATAATAGTTAACGACCGTTTATAACTTTTAATATTTTAATAAATCTAATAAAAGTATTTTAATAGCTTATATAAAGCCTTAGAAGACATAGGTATTAAATATATAAAAGGCGGACTTAAGGTTCTCCTTAAACTATTTAATAAATTTAGAGTTTTATAGAACCGACGTAAATATATAATAGAGTAATAAGATTTATTTAGAGCTATATTATACTAAATTATTTCTAAAAGATAAAGGAGTAGATTAAATATTAGAACTTAGGTAGAATAGTAATATAGTATAATATATAAAATATATTAAGTATATAATAAAAAATATAAATTACTACTTAACTAAAAGCCTATAGTATAGACTATATATCTCTTATTATATAGATACGCTTTTATGTAAAATAGAAATACCTAAATTATAATAATTATTAATATATATTTAATTATAAAAATCTTTTTAGAATTTTTTAGAGATTAAGTATAAATTTTTTTTTTATAATTACTAAATAGTACTTTAGTATTTATATATACTTTTAGTACTAGTTCTCGTCGGTACTTATTTATTTAGTTATTATTCTTCTTCTTATTAAACTATCCCTTTATTAATAGTAAATTAGTTATATAACTATTAGAAGCTTAGCTCTAGTAACTATTTAATAGTTACTTTTGGGGTTATAAAAATATAACTAACTACGCTACCTACTAGATAACTCGCGATACTTTAAGCGCCGCTTACTTATTACCTATTATATTTCCTATTTTTTATAAGCTTTTATAACCCTAAATATACTAACCCTATATAGCTATTCTCTTTATTATTCTTTACTATTTACACTCTACGCTTAGCTCTTAAAATAAAATGCTTAAAACGATTTTATTATTTTTACTTATATAATAACTTTTATAACTTTTTAGATTTTAGTAATACTTTTTTTATTAGTTATTATTTATAGTATTTAGTCTTTATTATCTTTTATCTATTTATTATTTTAGTACTAATTAGTAGTATTACGGAGGTCCTATTTAACTAAATTTACTATTTTAATATATCTATTTTACTTAGCCTCTAGATCTAGTTTTACTATTTTTTTAAAGTATTAGTAGTTTAAACGCTTCTAGGACCCCTATATAAATATTATTTATAATATAGTATACCTTAATAGTAAAATAGTTTAGTAAATAATTTAATTAGTTTTTCGCTATTAGATACTTAACTATTAAGTACTTTTTTACTAAATATTAATTAGGATTTTTATAGTTATTGTAACGTTAACTTATATATAAGATAAATTTTTATATAATATATCTAGACTTTTTTAACATGTTAAGTATAAAGGTATATATATACTCCTCCTGTTTTAAAACCCCTTTTAGTCGCCTCGAGCCACTATAGCCACACTATTTATTTAATTAGTATATAAATATATATATATATAATATATCTAGAACTGTGTAAACTTTAATAGACCTAGCCTATATATAACGTACTATAGTATATATTAGCTGCTAAGCTACTGTAATAATAAGGTAATAACTTATAATAGTAAAAACTATTATAAAAGAAATATCGCGTATATAATAGTTATAACCTATTTTATAGTATACTCCTAATGTAGTATTTTTACTAAACTTTATTTTTTTTTATTAGAATTTTTTTTGTAGAAGCGTATATACTACTACTAGTTATAGTATAGTTAGTAGCCTACGCCTTTATTACTTCCCCTTTTATACACCTCCTCCTACCTATATATATAGTAAAAATATACATATTCTTATACTATTACTTTACTTTTAGGCTAGCCTATATTCTTTTTAACTTACTTTTAATAATTATAGTACTAGTTCTATTTTATTTATATTTTATATATTATATATATATATATATATATTTGTATATTAATCGAACAAATAGTGTGGCTGTAGTGACTCGGGGCGACTAAAAGGGAATTTAAAAAAGGAGGAGTATGTGTATACCTTTATATTATATATATATATTAAAGTATATTCTAGTCTATTTAAAGAGTTTTAAATATATATATACATATTCTAGAGTTACTATTTTTATTTTTTACGTTTTTAGCTGTTTACTAATTACTAAAAAAATATTTTTTAATATTTATCTATAGGAACTGTATTAACTTTATATACGCTACGTCCTTACTTAATATAGATAAATAAAAATAGAGGCTCTATAACTAGGGCCTATTAAATGTAGAATTTTTTAAATTTAATAGCTAGTAGAGTAATAACTTAATAAATAACTTATTAGGTAATAGCTATAATAACGACGTAATAATAATAGTAGAATAATAACTATAAAATAAGAATAAGGATTTATAGGTTATTATTTTAGATAGAGTAGAACTATAAAAAGCGTATATAGTATATTTAATAAGATAAGTATATAATATCTTTTTCCCCTTTTTATAATACTATCTAAAATATCTTCTATTTCTTTTTTAAATTATTATAGCTAAGAGGACCTCAAAGCTAACTTTTAGGCGTTTAATAATTATAACTAACCCTAGCTAGAAATTAATAATAATTTTAACTTTTACTAAAAATTTAAACGACTAGTAGGGCTACTTTAAAAATTACCTAAAGCTAAAATATTATTATAAGCTTATAAAAAGGGCTAGTCTTTTTAGAGGGCTATTTTCTTTTATTAATATTTTTAATTTTAAGTTAATTACCGTATAGCTCTTTATTTTTAAATATAAAATAATTTTTAATTTTAACGTTTTTAGCTTATACTTATACGGTAATATAATAAAACTAGTAAAATAGTAATTTAAAAATATTAAAGACTTACTAAGTAAAATAAAGGATAATATACGCTTAAGAATAGGTAAAAAGGAGTTCTTTAAAATAGTATAAAAAATATAGGTGCAGCTCTAAAAGGAGAAACTCCTAAAAATAGTTAAAATTATTTATATATACGCGTAGGAGTAGAATAAATAGTAAAGAGTAAAAAAAGGGTACACTATAGTACTATAAGGTAGTTATATAAAAGCTTATTATTAAAGAGTTAATAGTTATTTTAAGAGAACTAAGGGATCCTATCGGAAGCGCTAATTAGGCTAGTAAATCTAAAATACTAAGCTTTTTCTTTAAACTTAAATAACTTTAGTAATACTAGTCCTAATTAGGTAATTTTTAGCTTATTTAGCTTAGTTACTCTAAAATTTTAATCTAATTAAAAATTACCTAATTAGGTCTAGTATTACTAAAGTTATTAAGGTTTTTATCTAAGTAACTCCACTATAGAGTTGGGTTAGGGTTATAAAAATAGGTTACTTAATAAATTTAGTAATACTAGTCCTAATTAGGTAATTTTTTAATTAAATTAAAATTTTAGAGTAACTAAGCTAAATAAGCTAAAAAAAATTACCTAATTAGGACTAGTATTACTAAAGTTATTAAAGGTTAAAAAAAGTAGGGTAACTTATTCAACCAGCCTAGCGCTAATAGAAAAGTTATTATAATTATAAGTTATTATAGTTACTACGTAAGAAGCTTATTAAAATAAATTAGCGTTGACGATTACGTAGTAGAAGTTTAAATAGCTAGTCTAGGGTCGCGTAACGTTACGGTAATAACCCTAGAGAAAAAATTATTAAGAGAATATATAGCTAGCGTTAAATTAAATAAAAAAATTAATACTTCTCTAGAACCTAATTATTACTATTTATATATAGAATTTAATTTACTATTTCTCGTATATAAATATATAAAGGAAGATAAATACGTATCTTTTTATTAATAATCTAGTATACTAAAAAGTCTTTTTATAGAGGAGTTGGTTACTACTAGTATTAATAGCTAGTAATATAATCTATTAGTCTATTATAGTAATTACGTAGAGTAGTTTTAAAAATATTATATATTTTAACTATAGTTCTTTTACTAGTATATATAGTTATAAAAAAATTAAAAAGCATTTATAATATTACTAGATAATATAGATTTATTAAGAATAGTATAGTATTAATATAATTTATAACCTTTATATAGGTGCACAGCTAGGGTAGTAAATAGGTTAGAGTTACACTAGGCTAACGAATGGGTTAGAGTTATATAGACCACTTAGGGTCGTATATAAATAAAAATAAGTAAGAAATATTAAGGTATTTTATAAAAAGTATTTACTA
The DNA here is from genome assembly GCA_030770415.1 of Pleoardoris graminearum. Classification (NCBI taxonomy): domain Eukaryota; kingdom Fungi; phylum Ascomycota; class Dothideomycetes; order Pleosporales; family Didymosphaeriaceae; genus Pleoardoris; species Pleoardoris graminearum. Next base: position 187,602 of record JASEKS010000011.1, on the reverse strand, counting down.
ACTATTTAAATATAATTAATTATATAAGAATATAAGAATAAAGGTTTTAGCGTATAGGCTAAAGTTAAATTATAAATTATAAAAAATATAGTTTATATTATTAGATATTACATAATTTAAAATCCACCTTAAAAGGAAGATAAAATTTTAAATTACGTAATATTTAATAATATAAGCTATATTTTTTATAATTTATAATTGAGATTTAGCCTATACGCTAAAACCGTTATAATTATATTATTATTTAATTAATTATGTTTAAAAAGTTAGTAAATACTTTTTAAAAAATATATTAATATTTTTATAAAATGTGTCCCTAGCTTTATAACCCTAATCTAATCCTACCACTAGTAAATTTACTAGCGTAACCCCGACGAATTTACTAGCGTAGGTTATACAGACTACTTAGGCTCGTATATAAGTAAGAATAAGCGAGGAATATTAAAGTCTTTTTTAAAAAGTATATATTACCTTTTTAAATATAATTAAGATACTAATAATATAATAATAAAAGTTTTAGTATATAAGCGAAAGTTAAATTATATATTATAAAACGAATACTTTTATTTAATAGATTCTACACAATTTAAAATTAAAAAGAAAATCTATTTAAATTTTAAATTATATAGAATCTAGTATATAAAAGTATTATTTTTAATTTATATATATAAAATATAGCCTTATATTTATCTTATATAAAGATTTTATAGTTATACTATTATAGTTAAAAAGTTATTTAAGATTTTTTAAAAATATTTTAGTATTTTATAAAATGTGGCCTAAGCTTTATAATCCTAACTTAATTCTAATCCCGACCCATTTACTAGCGTATGCACAGCTTAGTAGGATACACGATTTTAAGTAGTGCATGTCTTCTATAGTCTCGTTTTTTTAAAATAATATATATTCTATATATATTTACTATAATACTAACTAAAAATAATTTTAGGCTTTATACTATATTTAAATATAATCTATCTTTTTTTTACTATTACTCGTTTATACTTAGGACGATAAATAGTTATTTTAAATAACTAAATTTATTTATAATTATTACTATATACTTTACCTACTATACTGTCTAATTCTCTATCTTAACTATTAGAAATTAGTTTCTAGTATTTAACTCTTTATAATATATAAAAGTGTTCTTAATATTATTTAATTATATAGTATTATCTTTTAGTAGCTATAGAGTATACTTTAATAATAAAAAATACTCTATTATCTTTTTCTATATACTTTACTTTATTAATAGCTATAATTAATTATTTAAAAGTATTAATAATATTAAAAACCTAGTAATTATATATATCAACTTAGTATATATTTGTTTTTTAAAAAAAAGTAGTTAGAGTATATAATATTTAGTATTACTATATTACTTAAGTATATTAAGACGTTATTAAATTACGTAGGGGCTAATATTTATATAGTCTATTATACCGGTTAGAATTAGTTACAGTGTATAAAAGTACTACTTACTCTAAAGGTTTTAATAATAAAGAATATAAGAAGAATTTTTATAGTGCTTAATTAGTATATATTTAGATTTATAACTCTTTTACTAGTATTAGCATACCGTACTTCGCAGAGAACAGATATTAAGCAAAAATCCATCATTCAGTACCGAACTTCATCTAGCTGCCTAGCCTAATGCCCCGCAAGGGCGCTCAACAAGTCGCGGCTTCTATATACCCGAGTTTATGTACTTCCCGATGTCCCGTCTTACTCCACATCCCGAGCCCCGCCTGGTAAAAGTACCAAACCTTCAGCGAATTGATACAGCAACACCACAGTTCGTGATATCGCTTATTCGAAGGTCTGGTTTCTGATTCAGCATGCCGCCTCTCTTCGTCGTTGCAGCAATTGCTGTGACAATCGTCGCATATATTGCCAAGGTATATAGATGTATTTCCGAGGACTGCAACCGTACGCACTCATCTCTAATTAGGTATTCATCGCAAATCTTGGATCTCCCATTTCAAAGTTACCGGGCACCTGGCATTCCAAATTCACCAACATTGTTCTGCGGTTCCACACCCTATCCGGTCGCCGTATCTTCTACGTGGATGATCTCCATAAAACGTACGGCGATGTAGTGCGCTTAGGGCCCAACGAGGTCGCAGTAGCAGACATCGCAGCAGTGTCCCAGATACATAGAGCGGCCTCTGGGTTCCTTAAGTCAGACTTCTACAACAAACTGACGCTAACACGTGAGCCTGGCATCTTCGCTATGCAGATCCCTCAGCAGCACGCCGCGCGACGCAAGCTGTTTGCTCGTGCCTTTAGCAATTCACACTTGAAAGGTAACTGGGAGGATGAAATCCGGCGTAAGACAGCGCTGGCCGTTGATCGGATCGAGAAGGCAGCCAGAGCACGAGGAGAAGGGGCTGACGTCCTGGAATGGTGGACTCTCATGACAACAGACCTAATCACACACTTGAGTTTTGGCGAAAGCTTTGGCATGTTGGAACAGGGTAGAGTAAGTCAGTTTAATTTGAGGAATGCATTGTAAGTCTGACCACGGGCCAGAAAACGCCGTACATTTATGCGCTGCAGGCAGCGCTGTTGGCCGGCGTGCTGCGTTCTGAGTCGCCCCTCGTTTTCACGATCCTCCGCTATCTTCCATTCAAGGCAGCAAAGACCATCGCGACTGCTGAAGAAGTAATTCTCGACCACGGTGCGCTTGCCGTTCGGAACATGCGCAAGGGACAGGGCAACACCATGAACTTATTCGGACAGATGCTAGCCGCTAGCGATGACTCCGAAAAAGTAACCCTCACCGATAAAGACGTTCAAGATGAGGCCGGCGGTTTAATCATTGCCGGATCTGATACAACCGCCGTAACCCTGACATACCTTGTCTGGGCCGTACTCAAAGACCCTGCGCTGCAGGCTCGCTTGGAAGATGAAGTCGCAGGGCTGAGCGAGGACCTGAATTTGGCAGAGCTCGAAAGCGCACCACTCCTCAACAGCGTGATCGAAGAGACGCTTAGGCTCTACGGGGCTGCTCCTGGAGCGCTCCCTCGTATCGTGCCCGACCAGGGATGGAGCGTGAATGGCTACCAAATTCCCCCAGGTACCGAAGTGAGCACCCAAGCTTACACGCTCCATCGGGATTTTCGAATTTTCCAAGACCCGCTCAGGTAGGCTCACCATCAACTCGCAACTTTCACGTCTGACCTTTGGTTGCAGGTTCGATGGCTACCGCTTCATGAAACAATCGCATATGTCGCCTCAGCGGAAAGCTGCTTATATGCCTTTCGGGGCTGGATCACGTATATGTCTCGGAATCCATCTGGCGTATTTGGAGCTTCGGCTTGCCACAGCCATGTTCTTCAGGCAGTGTCGCGGGGCCAAGCTCAGCGATTCTATGCGCGACGAGATGATGGAGTTTGACAACAGGTTCCTGATTGCACCGAAAGGTCACTGCTGCTATATCAAGCTGGATTAAGGTGCTGGTATTGATCGGTGTGCGCAACCAGACAAGGCATGCTTCACGGTAGTTGCCCAGGTGCGCGTTTTTGGGATTGCTATTTGCAAGTTAAATGGAGAAGGTACAGTCGTCAGTGGCTTTCGGGGTATTCATGCATAGGGTGCTGATCCCTGAGGATCTGTTGATGACCTGGTATCATTAAACGCACAACTAACAGACGACTTTTGCTGAAGTGTGACAAAAGTGCATGCACAAACACCATCCGTACTTGCGTCTGGTGCTTTGCACATCCGCTTCAGGTTCCTGTACGTTGAAAAGCAAGATATCCTATTATTCTGCTGCTAGCCAAGAACTCCCTCGCTCGACATCCTCGATAACGGGCCGCATGCTTCCGATCATTGACGTGAGGCTCTCATCGATTGCGTAACGGATGTCTGCGCATTGCAGGAACAAATAAGATCTACCAATCAACACCATCGGGCAAGTATCCGGCCATCAGAACCCCGCAACTTCTCGCGGCCCCTCTCGGAAAATCCAATGGGCTCCAGGCAAGGTGGCGATGCAGCGGGCGTTCCTATCTAGTAGGAAACCTATGTTGGAACATTTTGAAACGGATTCGTTCACTATACCTTGTCTCAAGATGGCATAGACACCCCAATGGTGGGTGCGTATCGCTTGAGGTAGCAGGGGATCGCGGATCTGATGAAGAGGGACGAGTTGTAGCCGGATATCTGGTAGACGCGTCGTAATTGTATGCCAGTTGGGAGAAGAAGATAATGAAGCTGCTATATTGGCCATGTTCCTCTAGAATATGTAATAATCGATACTGAGCTTGGTTACATAGCCTTCTGGAACCCTTCCACCTCGACCTCCCACCCTTTTGGAAAGACTGGGCCCTCGAGTCCGTCCCACCCACCAGCCATCATACCCACAGCAAGCAACAGCCCGGCACTAGCAGGAAAATACGGCGTCGGAACTCTTGTACCTCCCTCTGGCATCCCAACCTCGTTGACTTGATTGTTTGGATGCAGCAGCCACTCAATTGCTTGCTCTCTATTGCCCATCCTCGCCGCAGCCATAGCGAGGAGTGGGAAATCCCAACCGTATAGATTTAAAAAGTCCCACGTCGCATACACCTTGTCCACGCTATTCTGGAACGTGGTCAAGTTGAAGCGAGTGTCCGGAGGTAGCCATCCGTATAAACCCAGCAGGCCTGGATGATCTGATACGGCGTCACCCGTCCATGGTTCGTCGATCCCTTCGTAGAGAACGTATGCATTATCTTGGATGGGGAACGGTGCCATGTTTTCTTTCACAGTTGTCCAGCTGACTGGCACAGATTTGTTTTGTCGTGTCTGCCACTTTGAGGCGACGTCGAGTCCGAAGTGCCAATAGGCTAATTCAAAGGCTGGATTAACGGTTTGATTAGGGTTCGTGTTTTCTGAAACGGGATACATGGCTAGACGTAGCGCTACCGTTAGCAACTGACTGTACCAAGCACTTTCAGAATGCTTACGCGGCCCCAAATCGTATACCTTTGTACTTTGGTTGTACCACGCATAGCTCACCATGAAGTCGGCTACGCCCGTCAAGATCTTGTCCCATTTCTGGAGTGTCTTTCGTGTCGGGGACTTTCTATACTCCATTTCGGCGAACCACATGGGATGGGGCTGCTGCCAGATCAGAAGCGAATTGATCTCACCAGGCGCAGAACGTCCACTGGGGTCACTCATCTTGCCGATTCGTGCGCCGTGGTAGCCCTGATGTTTTGCTCTATCATAGCTGGAAGGTAAGAACCTGTCATAGACTCCGATGCTACGATCGTATAGGTCCCACTTATTCCACACAGTCCAGTGGGCGAGATGCCTACCACATTGTGAGTCTAGGCGTGGTGCTCAGAAAGCTGAGGGCCGCTCACCAAAAGACCATCTCAAGATGAAATTTGCCGTACCATCCGTTGTTGACAAGGCCCGACTCTTGTGCAGGATCCTTGCCAGCCCCGTTGACGGCAAGGAGGTACTGAGCCAGTATGATGCGGCGCTGCAGTTCATTCGCCGAGGAATTTGTCGCCCTGGGGAGAGAAACGAAGGCACCTGTGGACCAGTAATCGCTCCACCAAGCCGCCGCAATGTTTCTGACGTATTCAAACGTGCCTGGACTCCTTTCCACCTTGGGTGCAAAGGTCACAGTGAACGCGAGCGTGTCACTCCCTTTTTTGAGACTGAGGACGTATTTGTGAGTTGCATTATCCGTCCGCCTAATACGCGCGTCGCTCTCCCATTTGATTTCGGCGGCATATATAGTTTCGTCTAACCTGTGAGTAATGGTGGCGCTCTTCTTCTTTGACTTTAATGTTGTAGTATGGTTAGATGTGGCGTTGAACAATCCCACAAACGGCGCGTCAAATTTGTTCTTGCCGCTGGCGTACGGAAAGTCAAAGAAGACACCCAGGTGTCCATTCTCCAATAGCTTTGATTGGATTTCTACAGCAGCGGTATCCGTGTCCGGACTGCAGACCGTTTTCACGTGGACTGCGCTACCATTTAAGGAGAACGAAGAAAGTATTATCCCTTTCCAGAGGTCCAACTCCTGCGACTTCTGCTCGAGCTCATCTTCGCTGATGTTGCTCCCTCCGAACCAAAGCCCTACTCTTCCAAGATTGATGCGATGCGGATTTGCTATTAGCCACTGACTGATGTCCTTCTCCGCAGGATTGGGCTGATTATAGCTGACAAGTCGACCATGTGTCCACCAATCTTGGCCAGTAAAATCTGATATGGATGTCTGGTTGGGTGTAGTTGGCAGGGACGAGTTGTGCCAGCCCCACGATGACAGGGTATTGTGCGGGAGGAATGTCTGCAGTCCAGTGATGTCCACGCCAAAAGCGAAGTTACCGTTTCCAACCTGGAGCGGGCTGTACGGATGAGACTGGTTCAGCCTGAGGTTGAACTGGCGCACAACGGATTCGCGATCAATCTTACAATTGGCGAATGTTACTTGAGCTACCAGCCATAGAGCTGCATGGGGAGCTGAGAGCAGCATCGCGATGGGAATGGTAAAGAATGCGTGAGGCCACCGAATGTATCTCGTAGTCCCCTAGACACTAGACACCCAAGTAGCTTCATTATCTCGCTTCGGCTCGGGAACTCGCATTTATGCCTGGATAAACTGCCGGTTGATGGAGCTCTTAGCGGCGTGCGCATTCAGCGGGGTTACATGATCGACGGACATGCTTCATCGGTCCGGGAAAAGGATCCCGAACGCACGCGATGCGAGCTCCAACAGATTACAGCATGCTTGCAGCTTTGACAGCTGAAGTCTCCGTACATTGGTACACTAGTGTAGGCAAAATGCACTTGTCCACATTGGATCACGATGCCAAGACAACCTCTTCTTATCGATAAGGACCAAAAATATCCAAAAAGTTCCAGTACGTCTGGCCCGAAGCTACAGCCAGCATGTCGAAAACTCGCCCTGATGATGCTCATGGTACCCACGCGAACGAGAATCTGGAGGTCAAGAGGGGCAAGAAGCGGAAGAGAAAGGCAGGCGATGTTGGCGTTGACGTCCGGAAAGGCGCCGGGAAGATGACCAAGTTCGAGGAGGCGCCACCGACTGAGGAAAATGTATCCAAGATGGACTCAACCATTGTTGCGAAGACGACAAAGTCCAGCGCGCTTACCGACGTTCCGGAGGTCAAAACCGCCAGGCCGAAGTTTTCCCGGCCCGAGCGGCCCCCGGGTGGTGCTGCAAAGCTCCAGGATGAGCGTGAAAAGCGGTTGGACCGCTCAGGTAAAGGTCATCCTGGGGTAAGACAGTCCCCTAATGGGACCCAAAGCAGCTCCTACCAGAGTCCCCATCTGCTCAAGCGCCGAGATGAGCTTTTACCCAAGCGGAAGGCGCTGCCCATCTGGTCCCAGGCGGAGGCAATACGACAACGGCTGAAGGAGAACAATGTCCTTGTTCTCACCGGTGAGACGGGTTCTGGTAAATCCACGCAGGTGCCACAATTTCTGCTGGACGAAGCGTGGTGCACGAAGACGATCGCGATCACGCAGCCGCGTCGTGTCGCTGCGATCTCGCTCGCTCGACGCGTAGCTGAGGAGATGGGGAGCTTGTTTGGTGCGCAGAGTCCCGCAGCCAGAGTCGGATACAGTGTCCGATTTGATAACGCCACGGGACCCAATACAAAAGTCAAGTTTCTGACTGAAGGTATGCTCCTCCAGGAGATGCTTCGGGATCCGGATATGAAACAATACAGCGCGATCGTTGTCGACGAAGTCCACGAGAGAAGCGTAAATGTCGATCTAATCCTGGGTTTCCTGAGGAATCTACTCGCCAGAATTGAGAGCGGGAAGGAGAAGCGGAAGCATCCGCTAAAAGTGATTGTCATGAGTGCCACCGCAGACGTCGAAGGCCTTGTAAACTTTTTTGCCGAGGGCGTGAATAAAGCTCAAAAGTCCCTTGAAGCAGTGGATGGACCTACCACCATATCGCAAGCAGCGCGGGACCGCATATCTACGTGCTTTGTGGAGGGTCGTCAATTCCCTGTGAAGACTATTTATTTACCTGAGCCGACACTCGACTGGGTCGAATCAGCCCTGAAGATCATATTCCAGATCCACTACAAGGAGCCCTTACCGGGCGATGTCCTCGTTTTCCTCACAGGCCAGGACAAAATCGAGGCTTTAGAAAAGCTCGTCAATGACTACGCCGCGGCGATGGACAAAGAGATGCCGAAGCTGCTCGCACTTCCCTTATTCGCTGCCTTGCCTCAGCAAGCGCAGCAGCGCATCTTCCAACCGACGCCTTACCGGACACGCAAGGTAATCTTAGCTACGAACATTGCCGAAACATCGGTCACCGTACCCGGCGTGCGCTTCGTGATCGATTGCGGAAAGTCAAAAATCAAGCAATACCGTAGCAGCCTTGGCCTGGAGTCCTTGCTCGCAAAACCCATCTCCAAATCGGCAGCAATCCAGCGCAAAGGCCGTGCTGGTCGTGAAGCTCCAGGCCAGTGCTATCGGCTTTATACCGAGGCCGACTATAAGACCCTGGAAGAGAGGACGACGCCTGAGATCCTGCGCTGCGATCTCAGCCAGTCGTTGCTCACAATGAAAGCCCGCGGCGTCAACGACGTGCTAAACTTTCCTTTCTTGGATCGCCCACCGCGAGACGCACTCGGGAAGGCTCTGATGCAACTCTTCCACCTTGGCGCCCTGAACGAGGACGGAACAGTCAGCGAATTAGGTGTAAAGATGGCGAAATTGCCTGTCGCCCCCACGCTGGGTCGCATCATTGTGGAGGCTGCAAAGCCGGAGCGCGACTGCTTGCTTGATGTGATCGATATCGTATCAGCGCTGAGCACCGAAGATACCATCTTCTTCAACATTGCCACTGAGGAGGGGCGGGAGCAGGCTGAGGAGGCAAGGCGGAATTTATATAGGCGGGAAGGCGACCATTTGACTTTCCTAGCTACCGTCCAGCAGTATGCGGAAGAGAACGCGGACCGTAAGGCATGGTGTGAGAGACACTTCGTATCTCACCGCGCAATGCAGAGCGTCATGGTGAGTGCCGCCGCAACTCTGAGGGTCGCGTGTTGCCCTGGGATGAACAATACAACGGCCGATTCTACGCAGCTTTGCTTCCTGTGCTAATCCGCCCTAGAACATCCGCAAGCAACTCCGTCAGCAATGCACGCAGCTCAAGCTCCTGCCGCCCAATCTCTCTTCATCCAATGGCTCGCCCAACACCGAAGCCATCCTAGCGTGCATTTTGCGGGGTTTCGTCTCCAATACCGCGCGCTTGTGCCCTGATGGCAGTTACAAGACGTTTTTTCACAACCATGTAGTTGCTATCCATCCTAGCAGCGTCATGCACGGGCGAAAAATGAAGGCAGAAGCGATTGTTTTTAGCGAATTCCTTTATACTAATAAGGCGTACGCTAAGAAGGTGAGTGCGGTGCAGATGAACTGGGTGGAGGACGTGATGAAGGAGGTTGTGCCCATGTAGACAATTCTAGTACCCTGTGTGGCCCCAGGGTAGGTAATACAAAGGCCGATATCAGTCACGATGTGCGTCAAAATATGATGATATTTGCAACATTAGCGGCAATTCTTGAGTCTGATGTGTTACCCCCGGATATACAATACAAAGGCGGATAGTTTCCCGATTCTGGAATCTCTGGCTGCAGCTTATAGCCACAGCCCTATGCGATTTTACTACGATATACCTACTAATATGCACGAATCTCCGCGTTACAACATTGCTCATATCCAACTGGAAACATAGGCCTCCGCCTCTGCACCCTGTTCACGTACACATGACCACCTCACGCAAAATTTACATCCATCCCCGCAGCCACATCCGCACTATTCCTCCCCTCCTCGGCACCCCTATCCACAACACCCGCCTCCCTCCTACTTTCTACCAGCGCCCTGATCAACGCAACCGCGACCTTCCTCCCCCTCTCTAACTGTTCCCCACTCCCACTCAGATCCGGCACATGCAGAAACGCCACCGGCCGCTCCTTCTCCTTTTTCTCGAAATAATGCGCCAGGCTATTATAATAGATGAACCCACACATGAAGTTCCCCGCATCCGGACCAATCCTTACATCGGGCAGCCCCTCCGAGTCCGGGCTCGCATACCCCAGATTCGCCCTCCACCTCGCGAGCGCGTCCGCGGTGTCGAAGCTCGTGCGCAGCACGGGCGGGAACACGGCGTCCGGGAAGCGTGCTTGCGCGTCCGTGTCGGGGAAGCACTCGCCGTCGACGTCGGAGATGCGCGCGTAGCCGCGGGCGTGGGCGCCCTGCTCGAGCATGAAGAAGGTGCGGCCGGCGGCGAGGCCGATGTGCAGCGTTATGTCGGGGGTGGGCGTGCGGGATCCGGGGGAGAGGAGGCGCGGGACGAGGGACAGGACGGTGGCGTAGGCGACGCGGACGGGCTCGTGGTGGACGTGGATGTGGATGGGAGTTGGGTGCGTGGGGGTTGCGGGGAGGAGGGCGGGCAGGGTGGATGCGATTTCCCAGCTGGAGTTTCGGGGGTATTTTGCTAGGAAGGGCTGGTGGTGGTGGCGGTGGTGTTAGAAGGGGCGTGATGTACGTGCTACGACGCAGGAAAGAGAGGCAGAAAGAGAGATTCGTGCATGGTGCTTGGGGTTTAAGATGCAGGCTCTGAAAGGTGCTTTGCCAGAATGTCTAGGACGTAAGATGCAAGACTAGGCGATGGAGAAGCGGTGATCGCAGATACGCAGAAGACGTACCCCGAAGCCGGTGACCAGCACGGTGACGGGCTCCTCGCCTTTCGTTGGAGGCGGCTGCCTCGCAGTCGAGCACGTAGCTCGCGGCATCGATTACCGTAACCACCGCAATGTAATCAGGCGAATGGCGAGATGAGACCTAGTGAAACCATCAGCGACGACATCTATCTCCTCTAGGGCGTTAGGTAGGTGATGACGTCCTCCCAGCCGAGAGGTGTCTGGATGCAAGGCCGCTCAGTCGGATCTCACAGCGCTCAAACAGACAGCGGCTTACTTGCCTGCGAATACTAAACAAACACTATCGACGGTGAAAACATTGTCTGGGTTAGGAGAAGTTGTAACATCGAAGATGTGGCCTCAGATACTATATAACGCTAATTAATTTTCTTCTAATAATTATATAGTGTACTGTATGCTAAGGAGCGCTATTATATATGTTAATAAAATAATTTATTTATTTTTTATTTACTAATTCTAATACGCTTTCTCTTTATCTATTAACTTAATAAAATTTTATATAGTCTTTTTATAAAATTCCTTATACATAGACTATTTTTTATTTAAAAATACTATTTAATTACTATTATAAGATAGTTAAATAAAAATTTTTTTTTAAGTAAATATATTATTTATTTAAGCTAAGTAAATACTACTTATTATACTAAAAGTATATTAGTCTAAGTAGCTCTAATACTTATAAATACTAATTTCTTTTTTATAAAAATAAATTAAGCGTAGATTAATTTACTTAAACTATAATAATATTTATTATATATACTTATAATTTTATTACTATATTTTAAATAAGAATTAAATTAAGTTTAGTACTAGTAGTAAAGAGAATTTTTTTAAGTAACTTTATAAGTATTAGTATAATAATTAAAATTACTATAACTAATAGAGTAAAATTACGTTAAAAATATAAAAAAATAAAAAATAAATAGATATAGCTATAGTAAAAATTTATATATTTTTATATATTATTTTTTACGCGTACTATAGTTTCTTTTTAAGATAACAGCTTAAACACTAATTTTATTAAATTAGATTACCTTTACGGCGCTGCTGCCTTGTGCGTGCGCGTATTAAAGCCTACAGGGAGATGCATGAAGCTAATGACGCGATGATTAGAGTGAAGACGGCATGATATCTCGTGACGTCCTTTTCCAACTTGAAGGCTTCTCGGAACTCGAATTCGTTGCACAAAAACTTCTCGAAAATTTTCCGACGAGCACTTTCCATCGACAAGAACTTGACGGCCGAGTTTGCGTCGTTCCAATTGCTCCCGAGGCTCTCCACAGGAGCGACCCCACACCAGCGGCGGCCGCAACTACTCCGGGTAGCCGGCGTCCACACATGAACCGGGATGCATCTCCCCCCACCAGCATGACTCTCTTCCTCATGGATGCATTCAGACATCCTCCAGCGAGCCGGCCTCCACACGCCCGCCCCCCATGAACAACGGCACCCCGAAAGCCCTTCAGCGTCGCCATTGTCGGCGGCGGCATCTCCGGCCTCACCCTCGCAATCGCCCTCTGCCAACACGACATCCCCATCACCATCTACGAAGCCGCCCCGCATTGTACGATCAAGCTCCTCGATCCTCCACGCACAGCTGACAGCCCGCAGTCGGCGAGATCGGCGCCGGCGTCGCCTTCGGCCCCAATGCCGTCCTCGCCATGACGCGCATCTCCCCCGACGTCCTCGGCGCCTCCAACAAGTGCAAGACCGTCAATCAAGCTCCCAGCAAGGCGAACAGCTGGTTCACCATCCGCGTGGGCGACGCGCGCAGGGCCAATGCCGACGGCTACGTCAAGGAGGGGAAGAAGGTCGGCGACCCGCTGTACGACGTCGAGTTGAACACGGATCGAGACAGCGGTGCCGTTTACCGTGCGCGCTTCCTCGACGAGCTCGTTAAAGCCGTACCCGACGGCGTCGCGCAATTTGGCAAGAAGCTGGTGGATATGAAGAAGGTGGATGATGGGTCGGGAGACGTGGTGTGTGTGTTTGCGGATGGGACCGAGGCGCGGCACGATGCGGTAATTGGGTGCGATGGGATCAAATCGACGACGCGGCGGTGGCTGCTCGGCGAGGACGATCCTGCGAGCAAGGCGGTCTTCAGCGGGAAGTATGCGTATCGCGGGCTGATCCCGATCAAGGAGGCGACAGACATGCTGGGCGAGGAGGTCGCGGGGAACAGCAACATGTTCTTCGGGTATCACGGGCACCTTTTGACGTTTCCCATCGAGGGCGGCAAGACGATGAACGGTGCGTCACTTGTTCCTTGTAGATGCACGGGTGCTGACATTTGCAGTTGTGGCATTCAGCTCGTGCAAAGAGTGGAAACACGACCAATGGGTCATCCGCACCTCCAAAGAGGACATGAACGCGGACTTTGCCGACTGGGGCCCCCAAGTCCAGAAGATCGTACGCGCGATGCAGAAACCGGATATCTGGGCGCTTTTCTACCACCTGCCTTGCGGCACATACTACAAAGGCCGGGTATGCTTGCTGGGCGATGCGGCACATGCAACCACACCACATCAGGGCGCCGGGGCAGGAGTGTGTGTGGAAGACGCACTCTTCATGTCGGAGCTGCTGAAGGAGGCCGAGAAGAAGGAAGATATAGAAAGGGCTTTCAAGGCCTTTGACGAGGTCAGGAGACCGCGAACGCAGGAGCTTGTCAAGACGAGCGAGGAAGCCGGCAGGCTATACGACTTCGAGTTGGAGGGAGACGGCCTAGATAAGATTGAGCGGAATCAGACGCAGAGGCAGAGGTGGATATGGGATTACGACTTGGATGCGGAAGTCGACCGAGCGAAGAAGATATACCACAGCGCCAAAGCTTAAATGTAGAGCGCAGCGGGCGGGAAAAATGAGGCAACACATCCCCATTCCATGCGAACAGCGTGTTTCAACCCACACAGCTTCCGCGCCTCCGTTCGGCCTCTGTATTACCCATCCTGGGGCAACACAGAGGGTCAGCAGCATGCGAAAATCATCCGGCTCTTGTCGTCGCCCCTGTGGACATGCGTGCCTTCGCGCTAGTCCACCACATCGTCCCTCAGCTCAAAGACCGCCTTCAGCACGTCGTCCGCCTTCGCCGACACCGCATTGTGATACATTGCGTTCGTCACGTACGTCTTGCATCCCTTGATCGCGCGCGCCATCTCCATACTCAGGTCGAAGTCGACATACATGTCATCGACATACGCCGCCGCGTACACCGGCACCTCGTTCTTGCGCAACTGCTCCACGTCGTACAATTTGCTCCACTCCGTTGCGGCGAGCAGCTCGCCGACTGCCTTTAGCTTCTTGAGCTCGGGGTATGTGTCGAACATGAAGGGGTAGATCATCTCGCCAGTGAAGTAGATAGGCTTAGAAGTGTCCTTGATGGTGGCCTCGTGGTGGAAGGAGGGGTGCGAGGCAAGGAGGCGCTGCGCGGACCAGTTCGTGGGTGGGCCTTGGGCGTAGCATGCTTCGTGGAGGAGGGCATAAATAACGTTGGTATCCCAGGATTGGGAGCGCTCGATGTGCAGGACGGTGGGGCGCGTGAGGTGGCCGAAGAGGGTGAGGTCGTTGTCGGCGCGGAGGACGAGCTCGTGGACGCGGTCGAAGCCGCCTGTGGACAAGTTTAGTATCGACTTTCGCGATGAGGAGAACTGGGACAGACGATAGGGCACTGTGTATACCCGGATAGGCAATACATAGACCGAGTATTTGCCATCTATCTTGTCTTGGGTTACTAGGATGGGAAATAGGAGCTTACCATGCGCACCAAAGTTGATTCCCAGCTGGAGGAAGCGCGCAGCGCTCAGGTGGCCCTCTCCACCCTGTACCCTCACCGTCTCGTCCCCGAATCTGCTCAGCAACTTGACGATGCGGCGCACCCTCTCCACATCCTCGGGGTACTTCGCATAATACTCCTCGTTCCTCTTCTCCACCCTCGGATACACGCGCTCATACACCTCATCCGGCCCATCTCTCAACGGGGGCAGCCCTCCAAACAAGAACGCCTCTTTCACACCGTCGGGGTAATAGCTCAGATACGTCGTGCAGCAGAACCCGCCAAAGCTCTGCCCCATAATACTCCACTTCTTCTTCTCCTCGGGGTACCCCGCCGTCAGCGCCTTCCGGATCGCCTCCGCGTCCTTGACGATGCTGTCCGCACGGAAGCTCTTCATGTACTCGGCCTGCACCTCCTCGTCGCCACGGAGCTGGAGCGAGGACTGCGAGATGGCCGTAGAGAGGCCGGTGCCGCGCTGGTCCATGGCGAGGATCTGGTAGCCCTTGTCGAGGAGAAAGGTCGACCACGCGCTGTGCTGGGGGGACGCACATTCGAAGCCAGGGCCGCCTTGGAGGTAGAAGAGCCACGGTAGTTGGGTCTTCGAGGGGTCTTCGCCGGAGGGTGAGTAATCGGCTGGTTTTGTGAGTTTGCGGGCTGACCGGGCGAAGAGCTGGATGGTGCCTGAGGAGGGGTTGGCGTAGTCGCGGGGGACTTGGAAGAAGTGCTCTGTTATGCGGAGCTTGCCTGGACAGATGGATCTGTCAGTAAGGATTTCCTTTACCGTCGTTACGACCTAGTAGATCATGCGCCAGGCAAGCACATATAGGCGTGGAGCATTTATAGGCGCAAGCGGCCGCTGGATGGTCTATCATGGGGTAACATGGAGGGCTGGATGATCTAAAAAAAAAAAAAAAAAAAAAAAAAACGTAAATAATTCATGTCTTACCGGGCACGAGATGGCTCCGTTGTTCGAGGATCTTAGCAGCTTGTATCATCTTGGCCACAGCGAAAGATGGAGGTCGCAGGCAAAATCGGCTTTTGTATTACTAGTCCTGGACAACACAACGTACGAAACGGTACGGGGTGAGTCTTCTTTCGCTAGATTAGTGAGAGTCGGATCTCAGGCGTGATTGATATGGCGGTCGAACATGGGTAGGCTTTATCGATAGCTTGAGCGCTCCTTATCATAGTCGAGGAGGGTTTCAACGCTCCGAATAAAATTGCGGGGAGCCTGCCCGCACATCCATAAACTGCACAGAAATACTGACATGCAATCGCCACAGGTATACAGTCAAAACTGCTGCTTTCACCTGGGCAGATCTCATTGCACGTGGACACACTCGGTAGCCAGAAACGCCTTCGCGAAGTATCAACAATCATCGTTAACCCTGGTTCAGTAATCGAATTCTTCGATCCTTAGGGGATCTAGTGTGGCGAGTCTGCTTGGACGCTTAACCTGTCGGCGTACAAAGTTCCGTCAAACCTTTCTGGAAGTCGAAATCATGGCAAAAGACAAAAAGAAATCTGGCGATAAGAAAGCTGTCAAAGCCGCAAAGGCTGCAAAGCAGGAGAAAAAGGCCGGCAAAAAGGACAAGAAGCAGGCAACGAAGAACAAGGACGTGGACTCTGACGCCGAGTCTATAGATCTTGACGAAGTCCTGGCACAGTATGCAAAAGAGCAGGAACAGTACCATGCAATCACCGAGGAGCCGTGCGATCCACCCAAAGCCAGAACCTCTAGCACATTAATAGGTAACCCAGCGAACGACAATGAGCTTTTCCTATATGGTGGGGAGTACTTCAATGGTGCTACAGTAGATTTTTACAATGATCTGTTTGTGTACAACATCAAGAAGGATATCTGGAGTAAAGTCACTTCGCCCAACTCGCCTCTTCCGCGCTCTGGCCATGCATGGTGCAGGGCAGCGAACACCAAAGAGATATATCTGTTTGGCGGCGAGTTTAGTTCTCCCAAGCAGGGTACTTTTTACCATTACAACGACTTCTGGAAGCTGGACCCGACCAGCCGCGAGTGGACGCGCATTGAGACCAAGGGCAAAGCGTCCAGTCCGCCAGCGAGAAGTGGGCATCGCATGGTGGGCTTCAAGCAGTACATCATCTTATTTGGGGGGTTCCAGGATACATCTGCGACGACAAAGTATCTCAACGACCTCTGGATATACGATTGCGTGAACTTTGCTTGGCATACACCAAAGCTACAATCTGCACGCGCTGTTCCTGATGCGCGATCGAGTTTTACGCTACTTCCGCATGACCAGGGGGCGGTCCTCTACGGCGGCTATTCCCGCGTTAGGACCGCGGCGGGTGGGAAGCAGCAGCAGGTCAAGGGCAAGAAGCAGCAGAACGCCGGCGGTGGATCCGGACGCATGGTACTGAAGCCCAAAGTTCATGAGGATACCTGGTTCGTCCGCGTCATCCCTCCACCTGCGGATCAGCCTTCCACCACGCTTCCAACCGTATCGTGGGAACGCCGCAAGCGTCCTGTCAACCCGCCGAACCCGCCCCGTGCAGGCGCCACAATGGCCTTTCACAAGGGTCGCGGCATCCTGTTTGGCGGTGTGCATGATGTAGAGGAGAGCGAAGAAGGCATCGACTCGGAGTTCTTCAACCAGCTCTTTGTGTGGAACATTGAACGCAACCGCTTCGTGCCGCTCAATCTGCGCCGCCCAAAGGCAAACGCCAACAAGAAAGCCGCACAACAAGCCAACGCCAGCCGCCGCGATCGCGCGCGAGCCGACGAGGAAGAGCTCCTCGCCAACCTCAAAGCATTGGAGATGAAAGTTGGGGGCGGCGGTGCATCTACGTCAGATGACGAAGCGGAAGAAAAAGTCAAGGAGGAGGAGGAGGAGGATATGCGCCCAGAGAAGCCACGCCTCTACGAATTCCCACATCCCCGCTTCAACGCTGCGCTCACCGTGCAGGGCGACACGCTCTACATCTACGGCGGCACCTTTGAAAAGGGCGACCGCGAGTTCACCTTTGACGAGATGTGGTCGCTGAACCTCAACCATCTCGATGGCGTCGTCGAGATCTTCAGACGCGAGCTGGAAGACTGGCTCGGCAGCGAGGACGAAGCGGACTCCTCAGATGAAGACGACGAGTACTCTGACGAGGAAGACGACGAAGGGGACGGGGAAAGATCGACCACTGCCTCTACAGCGCCCACCAGCGTCGCAGACTCACCCGTCGCCGTACCCACCAAAGAGATGCCCGAGGAAGACATTGGCACCATGGAGGAAATTTCTGCGCTCACGGACACGCTGCCACATCCGCGGCCTTTTGAGTCGCGCCGCGCCTTCTACGAGCGTACGTCTGAGGCATGGCAGAACGTTGTGCTGGATGAGATGAACTACGGGGCTGCAGGGCAGACGAAGACGCCCAAGGAGATTAAGAAGGCGGCGTTTGATCGCGCGGAGGAGAAGTGGTGGGATTGCAGGGAGGAGATTCGCGCGCTGGAAGACGAGCAGGAGGCTGCTGGTATTGGCGAAGTCGTCAGCCTGGCGGACAAGGAAAGTAGCGGAGCCGGCGGAGGAGCGGGTAGGAGAAGGTAGATAGTTGGCCAGTGGTTTGCATATTTCGCAGACGTCGAAGTAACATCAGAATACCAAACATTGGAGCATCTGTAGTCTTTCTTCATAAACCATGTTGGGTTGACTTAGATACCTCTATATCTAGACGCTTTTGCCTTCGAAAATGGACGCCTCTAAGCTAGTAATTCTTACTACTAGAGATTCTTAGGGCTATACTAATTTATACTTACTATATCATTTGTATTATTTATAGTAAGCGTTTTACGTCCTAGTTTTAATTGTATTAAGAATTTTTTAATTCTAACTAGACTTTTTTCTATACAAGTTAAAAACAGTATTAATAAATTACTTATAAAAGTATTTATACTATTATTAAAAATATATTATATATATATACTAGTACTAGAAGTATACTATATATAAAGTTTTTATAAAAGGAATATATAGTATAGAAAGTATAAAATAAAAATATTAAATATTAAAAACGCTAAAAAATATTTTAATACTAGTATATCTTTTATAAGAAAACAGAAACGATAGTAGTATAATATAAGTATATAAAATATAAAAAGTATATTTAGAAATAAATAAATTACTAAACGCTCTTTAGCTAATTTATATTAAATATATATAAAAGATTTTATATTATATAATACACTTTATTATTACTTTAATATCTAAACGTACTATATTAGATAATTTAAAATATATAATCTAAGTTAAGAATACTAAGGCTACTTAGTAATTTATTTTTACTAGAAGCTAATCTAAATATATTTTATTATATTTTAAATACTTATATTATACTACTACTATACTTATGTTTTAATATTTAAATTACTTTTTACTTATAGGAGTAGGCTAGTAAAATATTTATATAATATTAAATTTTTATTACTAAACTTATAGTATATCTAATATATTACTACTACTAATTAAAGAAATTAATAATATTGTAAATATGAGAGATAGAGCCTTTTAAAGCGTTTATATTTTAAAGACTTTTTTATAAAATAAAACTAACGTGCTAGTAAATAATAATATATATATATATATTATAAAATAAAGGTACTATTAGTAGCTATCTAATTAACAAAAAAAGTATTATGTTATATATATAATATAACCGAATAACCGGCTCTTAAAAATACTATACTAAGTCTAATTAAGAAAAGTAGCACTAAGATAGGTATATAATAACTACTTAATAGTACTTAAAAGTATCGTAGCTTAGTATAGTTTATTACCTTATATAATAATTTATACTAGCGTATTTACTATTATAAACTAATACTATATAGGTATTTATTAAAAAAAATATTAATATATTATAACTATAGTACGTATTACAGTATTTAAGGTACTATTTACTAATAATAAAATACTACTACTCTATATCTAAAATACGTATATCTAGTATATTAAAAAATAAAATTTTAGTAGAATATATATACTAAACTTACTCTAGCCTATACTATAAAGTATATTAAATACTCTAAACTTTTAAATTAAATTAAATAAATAAGAAATGTAAAGTAATAAGTATATTTAATATAATTAATATACTATTAGTTATTTTTATAGGTAATCCGTAAAAGTTAATATTTAAATAAAATAGTTTTATATTTATAGGTAAAGAATTGCTAAAGAGGGCAAAAAAAATATAACTTAAGTAAATAAAAAAGTTAAAAATCCATCGCTTATAAATACTACTAAGTAAAAAAAAATCTAAAATTACTATACCTATACTACTATATAAAATAGTTAATTAATAAAAATAAATAATAAAAAAAAGTATTAGTAACTATAGTACTAGTAATAATAATACTAATACTAATAATTAGAGAGTACTAGAGTGTAGTAATAGTATAGTTCTTTAATTAAGAACCGATAACTACTATTATAATCTATTAGTTACTTTTTTAATTTTAATTTTATAAAATAAAATAGAAGTTATATTTATTTTTATTACTTTTTACTCTACTTATATATATAGATAGTATAGCGTTTAATAATAGTTAATATTTTTTATTTATAATTATATCTTCTTTCTTATTTATTATTTTACGTTTATTTATAGGAGCTGTATTAACTTTATATACGCTACGTCTTTACTTTATATAGATAAGTAAAAATAGAGGCTCTATAACTAGAGCCTATTAAATATAAAATTTTTTAAATTTTATAGCTAGTAGAGTAATAACTTAACTAATAACTTATTAGACTATAGCAGCGATAACAGCGCGTAGATAAAACTATAGGTAAAACTATAGGTAGAACTATAGACTATAGAACTATAGGCCGTATATAGCGCGTTTAAATTATACTTTTTTCTCCCTTCTATGCTGTATAATATCTTCTAAAATATTTTTTTTTCTTTTTCTTCTTCTTCTACTTTTATTATAGATTATTATAGCTAAGAGAACTTTAAAACTTATTTTTAGGTGCCTAATAATTACGACCGGCCTTAGCTAGTTAACGGTAATAATAGTAGTTTTAACTTTTGTTAAGAATTTAGACAACTAGCAGAGCTATATTAAAAATTACTTAATACTAAAGTATTATTATAAGGTTATAAAAAGGGCTAATCTTCTTAAAGGGCTATTTTCTTTTATTAATATTTTTAATTTTAGGTTAGTTACTGTACGGCTCTTTATTTTTAAATATATAATAATTTTTAACTTTAATAACATCTATAGCTTATATTTATATAGTAATATAATAAAACTAGTAAAATAGTAGCTTAAAAGGACTAAAGGCTTACTAAGTAAAATAGAGGGTAAGAAGAAAAGTAAAAAAGAGTTTTTTAGAGCGGCGTAAAAAAAACGAGTAAAATTTTAAAAAAAAAAATTTTTAGAAGTAGTTAAAATTGTTTAGGCGTATATATAGAAGTAAGGTAGGTAATAAAAAAAAGTACACTACAGCGCTATAAGATAGTTATAAAAGCTTATTATTAGAGAGTTAGTAGTTATTATAAAAAAATTAAAGAATTTTATAGGGAGTACTATACTATATTTTAATACTTTAATTACTATCTATCTAAAAAGGTTATAGGTTATTAGCGCTAGTAAAAAAGTTATTATAGTTACTACGTAAGAAGCTTATTAAGAGTTAGTTAATTATATAATATAATAAAAGTTTAAACAGCTAGCCTAGAGTCGTATAATATTATAGTAATAACCCTAGAAGAGGGGGCCTTTCTTATTTATAATAATAATATAACGTAATACTAAATATGCTAATCTATTTACTTAGTTTACGTGTTACTATATCTATATATATAGGCCCCCCTAAAACTTTTAAATATTAATTACTTTTAGTATTTTTACCTACTAAAGGCTTTACTATTCCTTATCTTTTATTTATTATCCTATAGGCTTTAAGCTTAGAATATTTTTATCTTTACTATTAATATCTCTAGTAGTATTTTACGTAGTTACGCTATATACTCTAGACTATATATCTTTATTATAAATATAATATTAACGTACTATTTTTTTTATTTTTTATAACTAGTATAATATTGCTATTTTTACTTTTATTATCTTCGCCTTTATATAGGCTATTATAACTATCTCTAGATTTTAGAATTTAATTACTTTTACTATTAATAGCGTTACGCTTTTATTTTTATATTAATTATTTAATATTATGTAAAATTAATAAATAGTACTTTTATAAAACTAGTGGGTAATTATATTATATATAAAATACTTAGTAGTATTAAAAAAAATTTCTTATTAATTACCCTATAGGTAGAATACAGTAGGAATAGCTTATATATTAGATATAGTAGATGTATTAAAATTAATCTAAATAAGTACTATATCTACTAAAATAAGAGTAGAAATAGAAGCTATATATTATAAATAGGTATAACTATAATACGTAAAACTCTAGTATATATTTTTACTGTTAAATATTTTAAAAAAATATATTAGTAAGTATATTTTTTTTATTTAATAAACGCTCGGCTATACTATTATTAAAAGTAAAAGCAAAATATATAAGTAATACTCTACGTATCTCTCCTTTAAAAAATATAGTATTAGTACTAGACTTTTTGTATTAAACTTTTTTAATTTAATATTTTTTTAGGGGGGCACGCTAAGTACTAAGCGCGCTAGTATACTAGTGTGGTCTAGCGTAGTACTATACCTTATTTAACTTACCCTTATCTAACTTTTTTAATATATTAAGTATAAAGGTATATATATACTTCTTTTATTTTAAAACCCCTTTTAGTTACTCTAAGTTACTACACCTATACTATTTATTTAATTAATATATAAATATATATAATAAATAGGTAAAGATATTATAGATAATTATCTAAAGCGTAAAAAGTATATATAATTTTAATTAAAGTAATACAAAGTAAAGGTAATAAAGATATAAAGAAGAGCTATAGCTTAATACTATAAAAAATATCTAAAGGTAAGTAAAAAGCGATTTCTAATAGGAGGATAATATATAGCCAGTATAAAAAAATTTACATAAATAGCTTAGTATATTACTAAATAAAATAAAATATTTTATATTAATTATTTTATTATAACTTTAAAACCTCTAAGTCTTTATTAAGACTAGAATAATACTAGCGTTTAAAAGTCGTACTTTGATAGTAATAATTACTCTAATAAGCTATTTTTAATATAATATTAAAAAAGTTTATTTACAAAGGTATGTATATACTCCTCCTTTTTTAAAACCCCTTTTAGTTGCCCCGAGCCACCACAGCCACACTATTTGTTCGATTAATATATAAATATAAAAAAGTTTATATTTAGCTCTAATCTATTTATTTATAAGTAAAAAGAGATAATTTATATAATTAAAATATATAAATACTAGGTATAAAAGTATTCTAATTAAATTTTAGATATACTGTTAACTATTATAATATTAGAAATTTTTATATTATTTTTACTATATATTTATATTTACTAGAGGTTTTATATAAATACTATTAAAAAAACTATTATAATTTTAATCTATAAAAGGATAACTATAAGAAATAGTTTTATTATATATTAACTTACTCTTTTATAAAAAATAAATAAAGTTAAATTTACTATTATATATATTTTAAATATTCTTAAAACTATCTAAAAAACTAAAATAATCTTTTAATATAGCTAGAACTATATATAGTAGTGTATATAAAAGATTTTTTAAAAATATTATTTAATACTTTAGGTACTTTACTATAATCTACTTAATAAGTATATAATATATTTAAATATTATATCTAATACTAGAACTTATTTTATTTAAACTACTAAACTATATTTAACGCCTATAGAAAGAGTTAGATATAGTTAAAAAAAAAAAAACTCTTCTATATTCTTGGCTACACTAGTTACTTTTATAAAAAAAAAATTTAAAAATATTAATTATTATAGAGGATATATATAGCACGAAACTATAGTAAAGGTTAAGGAAAAAATAATTACTTTTTAAAAGTTTTAAATCTTATACTATTTTAAAAAAAAATACTAATAAAAAAAGTTAAAAAGATTTAAATAGTAATATTTAAAAGGAGAAGAGTTTTTAAAATTTTTATAATATATTAAAGGCCTCTCTAAAATCTAAAATAGTATAAAATAATATAGTTAAATATAATTTAGTACTAAGATTTATAGTATTATAATAGTATATTTCTACTATAACTAATTAAGTTATAAGAGTATAAAATACTTAAATAATAATAATCTAGTAATGCTAGAATCTATTAAAATAAAAAGTTAATCTTTTATTTTAGAAAAGAACAGGTAGTAAAAGTAATAGTATTTACAGGGAGGTAATATTAAAACAGATAAATTAAAAAAGTTAGTATTTTAAATAATTAATATAAAATTAATTACTAAGCCTATTAATACACGAATTATATTATTTTAAAGAGAAAGTAATAGAGATTTATATAAGAATTTTAGTTACTACTTAGTTAATATATATAATACATTAAAATTACCTAAATATAGAAATTTTTTTAGCCCCTTTTTTAGGTCCCCTGGCCGATAACTGCTGTTGTGACCTATCGGTCAGTTTTTTAACTTTATTTTTATATAAAATAGAGATTATATTTATTCCTATTACTTTTTGCTCTGTCTACACACACAGATAGTGTAGCGTTTAGTAATAGTTAATATTTTTATTTATAATTATAAATCCTTTCTTATCTATAAAGATAATATAAATATAAAAGCGCGACGCTGCCGTCGCTGAAAAAAAAGAATAAAGGTATATATATACTCCTCCTTTTTTAAAACCTCTTTTAGTTGCCCTGAGCCACTACAGCTACACTTTTTATTCGATTAGTATATAAATATATATCTATAAAGATAACTATAACACTAAATACGCTAGTCCGTCTACCTAGTCTACGTATCGAAGAAATATATATATATAGGCCCCTCTCTAAACTTTTAAATATTAATTATTCTAGTATTTTTACCTACTAAAGTCTTTGCTATTTATTACTTTTACTATTATTTTTACTATTACTACCGTCTTTACTATATTCTTTACGCTAAAGAGTACTTGCTGTATTTATAAAATATTTATTTTACTTATTAACTCTACTATAAACTATATATTATATTTCTCTATTTTTTTTATTTTTATATTTTTATTTATTAAAACCGCCGCCGCTAATACTACTAACTTACTATTTATAATTTTAACTACTTTCTTTATTAATAATCTAATTAACTTAGTAGGCTAGTATTTATTATTAAAAATAAATATAACTTTATTTAAGTTATAATTAACTTCTCTATTAGCGTTAGCTACCTTTAGATAAATAAGATACTTATACTAGTAAGTATCTACTAGAGTCGTATCTTTATTACCTATAAAATAAAAAAATAATATAAAAAGAGTTTAGTTAACTATACTAGACGCCTTAAAATTAATTATAATTATCTTATCGTTAGTGTTAATAAAAGAAGGAGTAGTATTAAAACCTTTAAAGAAGAATAATATAGTAGTATTAAAACCTTTAAAAAAAAATATTTGTGTACGTATTTTTTTTATTTAATAAACGTTTGGCTGTGTTAACAATAAGAGAAAATAGAGGAGAGATATATAAATAATAGTAGTAGCTATACTCTACGTATTTCTCTTCTAAAAAATATAGTATTAGTACTAGACTTTTTATACTAGAGTTTTTTAATTTAAAGTTTTTTTAGAGGGGTACGCTAAGCGTACTAGTACACTAGCGTAAGGCGCTATACTCTTTTTAGTATTATATTACCTAGCTTTTTTAATATATTAAGTATATATTTGTATACTAATCGAACAAATAGTGTGGCTGTAGTGGCTCGGGGCGACTAAAAGGGGTTTCAAAATATTAAGTATAAAGGTATATATATACTCCCCTTTTTTTTAAATCCTTTTTAGTTACTTTTAGCTACTACAGTCACACTATTTATTTAATTAGTATATAAATATATTTTAGGTCCCTATAACTTTTTAGTTAGTAAATATATTTAACTAAAATTTTAACTATACTATTCTAGGTCTAGTATAGATTACGTGACTTATTTTTTTTAATAAGAATTTATTATATAATAATAAATTTATATAATTAGTAAAAATATAGCTCTTACTTATATAATTAGTAATTACGTAATATATTATTAATATTATAGTATATAATAATATCTTTTAACTTTTATAAACTTAAACTCCTATTTTCTTAAAATACCACTAAATTTAATAAAACTCAAATCTAAAGTTAATCTTTTTTTAAAAGTAAATACTTCTATTTTAATAATTATTTCTACTTTAAAAAGAACTTCTAATAGGATTTATAATACTATAAAACGTATTAAAAATAAAGAAAAAAATAATTATAATATAAAAGAAGTGTATATAGGGAGTATAAAAAAGTTAACTAAAAGGGATAAAAGAGCTATTAATAGAGACTTAACTAGAAATCCTAAAAAGGAAAATAAAAGAATACTATTAGAAAATAATCTAGAGATTATAAAAAGATAATTATAAAGAGTTTTAAAAATGGAGGGTTATATAATTAATATAAGTATAAAAAAGCTAATTATAAAAAAAACGCTAAAAAAAGGTTAAAAGACGCTAAAGAAAATAATAAAAATATTAAAAATATAAATTTAAAATAAATAATATTTTCTGATAAGTCAGCAATACAAAGGGGCAAGATTAGAAAGAAGTATTATAGAAAAAGGGGTAATAATAGAGTTAGAAAAGAACTAGCTGCGTACCTCGACGCATTATATCCGCTTTATGCCATCGAGTGATGTACTTCCTACCCAGCCCCTCCTTAATTTAGCTCTAGCGATATTTAAATTTGCCAGGAATATGCGTGTACATGTTCCTCTTTGGTTCCATAGATAGTACATGTGACTACTGTATTTCTCAAATTGCTACCTCGCTGTCTAAAGGATAGTATGCATGCTCTCAACGTAAACAGTATCCAAGACGATAGTGATTCTAAATAAGAGACCAACCAACCAACACGCATGTCTGTCTCTCGAAGGGCTTGCCTTGCAACACCTTAGACCTTGATAACGTCACAGTGAACCAGCTCCCGGAGCAACTCCTCCGCGTTCTGAGCATGACTGATAAAGACCCTGTGAATCTCCTTACCTTTTACCACCTGCTTCTGCCAGGTCTCGTTCGGCCCAGGCTGTGATTCGGGGTTGTTGGGCTGTTGGGCGGCACCAGACCAACCAGTGGGAAGGAGATCGGGGTTCTTGACCATAGACACAGGCAGCACGACGGTTCCATTCTTCGAGCCCACCTCAATTTCGGCAGTGAGTTCCTTGGGCCCGCCGTCCTTGACAGGATCCAAGACCTGGAGCGCAATCTTGTCGTCCAGACTATGCTCGGTGATGTAGTCGACGAAGCTCTTGACGCGGTCATAATCGTCCTCGGAGACAGGCGAAGGACCCTTAGCGAACTCATAAGGAATGAGAAGACCTTCTCCCCGGACGAAGCTGAACATGGTCCCGTGGATATTGTTCAGATCCAAGCTGTCGATCAAAGTGGGCTTGTTCCATTTGCCGTTGGGCACCGTCTCCAGCTCCATCTCCAGCTTGATCTGCCCGTCGGGAAGGGAGTCGTGCTGGTGGAGCAGGTGGAAACCGAACTTCCGGGGCATGCCGGGCTGATCCAAAATAGCCAGAATGTTGTTGACATGGTCCTGGCTGAGGCTCATATCGGAGCGGATGCGAGGGAGCCCATTGTATCTTCCATCTTGGTTTAGTATGAACTCGTATGCTAGTCCAAGAGGGTCCTAAACTTACGTGGCGTTACCCTGGTTCATGACATCCATGGTCAAGGGGCCGTGAAGATTAGGAATGAACGACATGGCACTGACGGCGGCGGTAGCCATGTTGCGTCTGAGGCTTGGCAAGATTCGGGGACGATGTAGCAGATAACGGGATCAAAAGGGACGAATTATGATTCGATTGAGTGTAATAAGTCCCAAAGGTGACGACCGAGGAAGTGGGCGCAGAAATGCCTTTTTAAACCCTCGCAGGACCCAACAGCTCGGCATCCAGGCCTGTCCTCGAGGATCCCCGTTTGTGCTAATGCAGCATTGTAGCCCAAAGACCTTTTCACCTGCTAATACAAGGGAGATATGTAATTTCGGGGCTTGAAAACTGCATAACGGCAGAGAAGAAAACCTTAGCTCGAAATCCGTCATCGTATAGTGCATGATCAATTTGTACGTGGGTTTCGAACCCAATTTTTCGATAAGGACAGGGCGTGCTGAAGGTGGATAGGAGCTCAGAGCATGCTACAGTAGGTGAGTGCAACGACTTCCCAACACTAAGAGAAGTCCTATGCTACCCGCCTTTGCGATTAATAAATATTTTCTTGCCCTCTTACACCGCTAGTATATCTTATCTAAATCTTCCCCGCAATGTCGCGCTACCTACTTATAAATAATTAACTTTTTCCCTTTTCCCTTAACTTGCGATATCGTGATTTTAATGGTGCGTACGCACCATTACTGTGCCGAGACAGTCAGTGCGCAGAGACAATTAATGCGCACCCTAACATCAACGCGCATACCAGTAACTTAAGGCTATAAAGCTCTATATAAAAGCTTTTATTATAAATTTTTTTTAAAACTATAATTTTCTATAGTTATAGATAGTTTTTATATATTTATATTATATAATATTTTAGTAGTTAATATTTTATATTAATTAATAAATTACTTTTTATTATTAAAACTAAAGTTTTTTTTTTAACTTTAAAGTTTTATAAATTTATACTTACTAAATATTATTTAATTCTTTTTTAAAATCATTATATATTAGTATTTTTTAAATATATTTATAATAATAAAATATACAATAATTATAATTTAATATATAATATTAAGTAATAAAAATAGTATATACCTATTTATTAAAAATATAAAAATTAAAACTTTTATAACTTTTTAATTATTAAGTATTATTTAATAATTATTTAAAATAACTATATATTATACTATAAGTTAAAAATTTATAATATAAAATTATAATACTATTAGTAATTTATTATTTAAATTACTATATTATTAAAAATTATTATAATAAATATTTTAAACTTTAATAACTTTTCTAAAACTATATAAAATTATATATAATTTTATAATTTTATTTAATACTATATAAAGAGTATATAAATAAGATTTACTAATATATTATTATTTAATTAAAAAGTTATATAATAAAAACTAAAATTTTTCTTTTTTTTTTAAGTAAAGTATAATTATTTAATAAAGAGATAAAGAATATATAATAAGATTTAATATATAATAATATATATAAATTATTATATTATATAATAAAGTTATTTTTAGTTCTTAACAGTATTAAAATAGTTATGAAATAAAAAAATTGTTAAAATAATAAATTTTAATAATATAATAATTTTACTAATAAATTATCATTAGTATAATAATTTTATATTTTTAATATATAGTTTATAGTATAATATATATTTATTTTAAATAATTACTAAAAAATATTATATAATTAAAAAGTTATAAAACTTTTAATTTTTATTTTTTTAATAAAGTGTATACTATTTTTATTACTTAATATTATATATTAAATTATTATTATTTTATATTTTATTATTATAAATATATTTAGAAAATACTAATATATAATAAGTTTAAAACAGAATTAAAAAATATTTAGTAAGTATAAATTTATAATACTTTAAATTTAAAAATATATATAGTTTTAATAATAAAGCGTAATATATTAATTAATATAATATATTAATAACTAAGATATTATATAATATAAATATATAAAAACTATCTATAAATATAAAAATTTATAGTTTTAAAAAAATTATATAATAAAAGCTTTTATATAGAGCTCTATAGTTTTAAGTTATTAGCAGCGCGTTAATGTTAGGGTGCGTATTAATTATCTCTGCGCACTGACTGTCTCGGCACGGTAAACCCTTGCTTAGGTTTAGCGCCGAGCCGAGCGGTAACTTCTCTCGCAAATATAAATTATTTCGTATAGTAATATTTAGCACATCTACGCCCCTGCCTTGTAACAGATTGGATCCTTAGCGGTACATAATTTCTTATATAAATTAGAGATAATTGCAGAAGTAAGTAGTAGTCTTTTATTAATATATTTATACGCTCTCTAATAAGACTATTCTTTAAATAATTTTTCTATAATAATCTATATAGTAATCTCGCGATCTATATTTAATACGCTAATTATAAATTATAATAGATTATATTTTAAAATAATTTACCCTCTTTAGAAGTTAAAATACGCTTTCTTCTCCTTTATTAATATTTTATAATAAAAAAGGTTTTACGGGTCCTTTATAAGACCTTCTTTATAATTTTTTTAAGAAACTCTTTAATTTTAAGTAATTTATTTTTAATATACTATGCTAAAAGTTTTATTAAAGTTAGTTATTTATTATAAGAAAAGGGTAATTACTTACCTACGTTAAATTCTAATTTTAAATAGTAATATAGTAGCTAGACTAGTATAAAAAGCCTAATTTATAGCTTAAAGTTATTATTTTTAAAAGTAAGTTTAGCTAAACGTATATACTTATAAAAATTCTCCTTAATTTACTACTTTTTACCCTTCTTAAGAAGCCCTAGGTTAAATAAAGTATTAGTATAGAGCTTATAAAACTATTTAATATATTACTTTTTTAAGTAAAATAGTAGTATAGCTATACCTAAAATAGCTATTATTATTAAATATAATAATTATAGAAATAGAGATAGAGGATATATATAGATAAGTATAAACGTAGTAGATAGGTATAGAATTTTAGTAAAATAGTCTTATTAACTATAATTTATACCCTTAGGCTATAACCTTAATAATACTATCTTATTAAATCTATTAACTTTTACTAGCACGGTTGCCTCGCGCACGTGTATTATCATCGCCTAGAGAGGAAGACTATCCTTCGCCTACATTCTACGTCTGACCTCAGGTTCTCCTTTATCGTCGTTACCGACCTGAACAGATCATACGACAACCAGCACAAATAATAATACGTTAATTATAGCAAAAAGGCGCACTAAATAAAGATATAAAGGGCGGCCTACTACTAGGGCGGAGATAAATGTTTGATAAGGGCGGGGGTGGATGCTAACCACAACACCACGGAGGATAGCAATCCATAAAGACGCTTCGTCCAACGTTACGTCTGACCTCTTCTCACCAGTTACCTTCCTGCACGTTTCTCTAGTGCCTGCGCGTATACATAGTCTAGGGACGCAGCCTAAGCTGTGTTTAATATATTTACTGTAAGCTATAAAAATACTTAGTTCTTTTTACTATAGGTAGCTATTTTAGCGGAATATAACGAGGTCGTATCGGGATTAGATTGAGACCGATAATGTAGTCTGTACTAGTCATACTACAAGATGTATCATTCTCTGTTGTCATCCGAACGTCTCTTCTTCTCTTCTCTAAGCCATGCTTCGATCTTATCCATAGCGATAATGTCATGCTGCTGCGCAGATGTGGTGTAATCCTCATCGACCCAGCCAGGCGTGCCTGCTAAGATAAGTTCTTCGCCAAACTTCTTGCATGACCTAAAGTTAAGTATAATTAGATTATTCTTAGTATCTAGGGTAATATTAGTAGGATTGAGGTCGTTGTGCGCGAGTCTTAGAGAATAGAGGTACTTAATACTAGCGCGTATACCGTTTATACGAACCCCGATATCTAGATTACGCAGGACATTTTAATATCAATTTTGTAATATAACGTTGTACTTTTTAAGAGTAAGTCCGGTAATACGACTACATTTAACGGTACAGCTATAGTACCTAATAATATTTAGGTGGCGATGTTGATCTTAGTTTAGAAATTTAAGAATCTCGGCTTCTTCGAAAAGTATACGCGGGAGGAGTTTTAGTATATACTTATTTCTTACGCACTAGGCTTTAGGTTGTTTAATGTAATAGTTCTGCTGCTCGATCTAGTCTAACACGACAACAGATATTATTTTATTATAGAGCGGGTAGATCTTCTTATCGGGAATTTTTTGCAGCTCGCGTTTAAAAATATTAACTATTAAGTTGTATTTTCGGATTCTAGGTGCCTTGCTAAACTAGACAGTACTATTCTTGTCGATATAAGTAAAAATTAAGCGGAGGAATTTTCCTATTTTATACTCCTCGGCTTTGCTGAGAGTCGTTAAATCCCTCTTGGAGCGAATATTAGGACATGTGGATGAGTGCCGCTCAGCCTCGTCGACAGCTATGTTAAAGTCTGGCATAATTGCTGTGTGCGACTGTAGGTGTATGAAGTGCGGGATAGACTGTGCAAAGAGTGAATGTTAACGGCTGGAACAGTATCGCGTCCTTACGGTTGTTGTTCGGCATGATTATGTAACCAGCGTGAGGCTGTGCTATCAACCATCGCCCGCTAGCCGTTACACTAATGATTGCTACCGCAATCGATGCGGAGTGTCTTAAGCACCGGTCAATCACGATGACGAGGTCACTTCGAGCCACAATCAGGTCATCATGACCGTACGCCCAACGACCGATGGCATAATGGTAAGCAACCACACCTCGCCTCAGCTGGGCCAGTAAAGGCGAAAGAAACCGCATCTATTGAAAAAGCGTTGACGAACTTTACAGGAAAGTTCTACGATTCTACTGCGCGCCACGCAGCACGGCGGCGACAACTACAACCGATGCGAAGCTATGATGCTAAAGCCGCTGAAAGATCTTTTGCCCAGCATGCACTTGACGCGGATCAGATCCAGTTTCTGTTAACGATAAACAACGAAGCTAAGTCTCGCTGAAAGACTAAGTCGAAGATCCTCGGGAAGGCAAGGGTGATGACTTATCACGACATCGAAGAAGCACGAGCAAAGCGTGCTGAGCAAGACACTGCCAAAGAAGCGAAAGGCAAGAGAAAGCGTGGTCGGAAACCAAAGAGCGGGGCGCCAGAGGCAGAGGCAGAGGAAACCCCAGAAGCGCAGACAAGCGGAACACAACTTGCAGAAGAGGGGCGTGCACCACAACCTTGGAGGGCCCCAGTCGCGCGGATGTATTATTGAGATAGGCTTGTGCTGGGGGCGACGTGCGTAGTTACAGTAACTAGAAGTAATAGGCTGGCGCCTTGCGAAGTATGTTCTTGTCGATCGTCCTGCCGTCCTGTTGTGCTCGCTATCGTTGCGTCTGCCTTTCGTTCGTGCACGCCGTCCTGCAATGGAGACTTTCCACGAGTTGAGGGATGGGCTTTGGATGGTTCTCCCATGTGCTCGGTATGCATAAAATTTTCACTCCTTCGCAAATTATTACTGACCGTCTCTCATCTTAACACGAAATACATGGTTAATAGGGGAGTCTTTTGAACGATATCGCCCGGAACTTACTTTTAGCACCCATATTTACGCTTAACACCCATTAGCTAACTATACTTGCCCCTTTTAGCTACGCTACGTAGCCGTTTTATTTATAAAATTTTTTAGTTATTTTTTTATACTTCTAAAGCTATATTAATTATTACTTATAATAGGTAATACTTTTAGTAAAATTCTCTTAAATAAAAAGTAGACTAATTTAGATATAAATTATAGTATAAACCTATTTAGTATTTATTAATTTAGATAAAGATATATAAAGGTATACACATACTCCTCCTTTTTTAAAACCCCTTTTAGTCGCCCCGAGCCACCACAGCCACACTATTTGTTTAATTAGTATATAAATATAAATATATTAGATAAAGATAAGTTTATATTAAATATAAAACCTATCTTTTTTAAATACTATATAAGTAGTATACTAATTAAACTACTAATATTCTTTTTTATTAATATTTTTTTTAGAAAAAACTTATATTTCTAAATTCTTAATAATAATTATAAAAAATAAAATAAAAGTACATATATCTAAAATTTAGTTAGTATATCTTATTAAGAATAATAAGGTATATAAAATATAGTAGTAAGCGTTTAGTAATAAATATAAAAAAAAATAACTTAAAAGTTAAAATATTAATAAAAAATACTACATACTATAATTAGTAGAAAGTAAATTAAAATCCGTTTTAAAGTAGTACGCGATACATCCAAGATACTAATCCTTATTAGAGGGCTTCTCGTGTCCGGACCGGTCCACCATAGTGGGGCAGCACCGAAAATCCTTCACCCACGAACCCCTCCCCCACCTCTTGATGATCGCCTGCCGACTAACTCCGACACAAGCTCAAGACATCTGTATCATGCTGCTCCTCTTTGTTGAGTCAGTATATAGGCTTCCCAAGTACAAATTTCTGCATCAATCAACGGTGAGATGGCCGAGTTGGTTATGGCGCCAGGTTAAGGTATTCTTAACACTAATTCCTGGTCACGAAAGTGGCGTGGGTTCGAGTCCCACTCTCATCAATATCGTCTGTTCCGTTAGGAGCGGGTTTCAGGGATGTCTTCCGTCTTTTAGCATCGGTGGTTTAGTGGTAAAATTAGCCGTTGCCATTACGCAGGTTCGGCTAGCCCCGGGTTCGATTCCCGGCCGATGCATTTGTTTTTGCGGGTTCTGTAAAGCTGAGGTGGTGGTGGTGGTGGTGTTGTTGTGGTGGCGTGGGTGAAATGTGGGTCACGTGCGGGTAGCGAGACCTCAGGACAGAACTGATGCCCCAACCCAAGGTACGGAAGGTTAGGTGTTCTTTTAGAAGGGTGAGATGCCTTTATAGAACGGGTTAATTATTATTCTACGAAATCCCTGTAGTTGGGGGCGAGATAGTGCGGGCTTCTTTGCAGTCTTAAGATCTATTTTCTTACATTTTGTAGAGTCTATATCGTATTTATAGTATCTAGTCCTATTGCAACGAACTTTTTGTATCTTATCTAGACTTATAAAATCTCAATACTTATTTTGCTACAAATCAAAGCTTAGCTTTTTTTCGCGCTTTGTTCTATTTATATCTTAGTCTAGGGGCAACGGTATATGTACGAAAGTTTAGATAACCTTACCTGCCGTATTAAACCCTTTAATACAAACCCCATTTCTGAAGCCAATTGGCGCCTCATTTTCCATACATGTACTGATGATAGGACGTTGATGCGTTGCTTAACATACCAAGAGCAACGAGAGAACGGAGTCCGGATGGCGCCCTTTTACTCAATATAGCACGATACGCAAACGGCTAGATAACCCCTTGCCTTGAGAGCATAGCAATATGCGTACTTGGCGTAGCACCTGATCAACTCGTAAGGATACCTTTGAAGAAAATCTAAGACGATAAGACGTATAATGGATTTATCTTCGCAGAATCAGTTAACAGGCCGCTCTAGAGGAAGATCTTGCTTAGCATATCTATGAGGGAGGTCCACGGCAAGGTTTAGGGAGTCAGTATTTTGTGCTCCCGTAGCCTATCTACCCTGCTGTGCCACGCCATGTTAAATTCACGTCGAGCGCTTTATGTCCGACAGCCTGACCTCACTTGCAAAAGCCATTCGTCTCGGAAAACCACAGTAACAATGCCAGTACAAACACGACGCATTCTGAAGCGCCTGGACGCAGTGCAGTGAAGCCCTTAAGCAGCAGATTATGTCTATCTCCACCTAGAGAGCTGCACCACATATCTCCGCCTCGTCTCCAATTTACGGAACAGCCTCAGTGCGCAAGACGCCCGCCAAGTACCATGGAATCCGATAAACGCGAATACGACTACCTCGCGTGCTAACACGCTATGAATCTTGGTAGCCTACAACAATACGCTGCCATCGTGCGAGACTACCCTTGGGAATACCACCTCGCCACTTTCTTTCCAATACCTCACAAGGTTTCTTCGAGCTCTATCCCTTGGATAGTGCCGCTCACGGGTCCCATCTCGCTTCCCCTTCCCCTTCCCACCCCCTTACTACATCCTCCTCACCGGTCACGCTTTCAACCTCAGGTCGCAAAGGCCAACCATACCATGCACTCGATACCTATTCGCAGACTTGCGCCTTAACCTCATCCGTGCCGCGGCGAAAACACAGATTCGTACATCGCAAGACATGCAGTGGTATACCAAGACTCTATATAGATAGGCGCCTACCTAGTTTTCATCCTTTCCGGCTTGCTCCCCCCCACCAAACTGCGTTCCCACGCTGCGTTGTCGCTTTTGGACAAAGTCCCGGCGTACCTCTCGTACCGGATACGAGCAAAGAAGCCTCGTCCCGGACGGGACTCGCAAGTCTCGCGCATCGACCCCAGCGTGTCACGCAGCAGGACGCTAACAATCTGCGTCGGTAGCGGAAGCGCCGTCGGAGAAAACCCCGGGAATGCACTTCGTCCGATGGCTTGC
Organism: Pleoardoris graminearum; assembly: GCA_030770415.1. Taxonomy (NCBI): domain Eukaryota; kingdom Fungi; phylum Ascomycota; class Dothideomycetes; order Pleosporales; family Didymosphaeriaceae; genus Pleoardoris; species Pleoardoris graminearum. Next base: position 151,763 of record JASEKS010000011.1, on the reverse strand, counting down.
GAGACGGAGTGGAAGCTCTTCGGATACAGGTGCACACTCACACCATACAAATAAGGAGACTTCATGCCGGCACCGTGTGCTCCAATGAGCGAATCAACGGCGGAGAGCCGAGTCGTCTGTTGAACTTGCTTAGATAAGATTGCGAATGTAAATTTCTGAAGAAAATCGTATAATCGTAGCAGACCCCTCGGTCCCTGACCGGCGATCCAATATGTCCAAGCCGCTACCGAGCCATCCACCATGCTATACAAGAACCCGCCGCAGCAGCTAGATTGCTATCCCAGCACACCCATTTGTCTCACCGCCTACTCCACAGCCCCTGCTGCGTCTCGTGGATGCGCCGCTCCTGCTCCTTGATCATCTCGTCCGTCTGGCCGTGGCCATTGCCGCGGCTGTCCATCTTGTCAATGTCCATGGGGTCCTCGTCCGCGACCGGCTGCGGCACGTTCGGGGGCGCGGCTCGGTGCGGCTCTCCCGCTCGCGCACCGTCCATCATGCCCGCTGCGCCGCCAGCCCGCAGCTGGTTGATGGCGCGGATGGTGTCGATGGCCGCGTGGAGCGTGCGCCGGGCGTTGAAGTTCTTCTTGACGGTGGGCAGCAGGTCCTCTTCGCCTTCGGCAGAGACGTCGCCCAGGTCTGCGATCCACGGGTGCGAAAGGGCTTCGTGGGCCGTCATGCGGGCGGCGGGGTCGACGGTGAGGCAGCGGCGGATGAACTCGCGGGCTTTGAGCGAGACGCCGCGCCAGTACTCGAGGGGGGTGAAGGAGTAGTCGGCGACGAGAATGGCCTGCATCTCCTCGAGGTTCGAGTCGCGGTCGAAGGGCGTGTAGCCGCAGAGGAGGAAGTAGGTTATGACGCCGATGGCCCAAATGTCGCTGCACTCCATAAGCGGGCTTGTCCTGCAGTATGCAAAACGGCACTTACACTGGCTTTCCGTGTCCGGTTTTCCTGAATATCTCAGGCGCCATGTAGCCTGGCGTGCCGCACGTAGTCGTTAACACATGGAACTGCTCCTCGTCCATTATCCGGGACAGGCCAAAGTCGGCGATAAGGAGGTCTGCATTGTCTTCTGGTGTTCGGAAGAGCAGGTTTTCGGGCTTCAGATCGCGGTGCACAATGCCGTGGTCATGCAGGTATGCGACGGCGGACAAAGTGGCGCGAATAAGATCGGCAGCGTCAGACTCGTAGTAGTTGCCTTTACGGCATATACGATCGAAGAGCTCGCCTCCCAGTGCAAGGTCGGTGACCAAGTAGACTGCGTCCAACATTAGCTGCTGTTTCCCAGATGGTGCATCCTTCTACGCACGATTGTTCATTGTCTCGAAGTAATCAACAAGCGTCAAAATGTTCCTGTGCCCCATGGATACGCGCTTGAGGACAGCAATCTCGTTCCTGACCTGTCGGGCATAAGCTCCAATCTATAGCCACAGTGGGGACCGAAGAAGTCGGACTGCACTCGCGGATATCCTCGCTAGCACCCCAAGATATAGTATACAAAGGCCGAAGATAACATCAACGCTAGGCTGGCGCGTATTCCTTATGCTTCTTCTGCCTCTGTTGTATATCCTAGGGTAATATACAGGCGAGCGAATTGCGCGCAGACGGCTCTGCAATTCTTCGTCACCCACTGTGAGCCTCCACTGCGGAACTCACCATGTGTTCCCTTCCCGCCATGAGTCGCTTGTTGATGACCTTGGCCGCATAGTATCTACCGGTATCAATGTGCACACACTCCTTCACAACCGAATAACTGCCGGCGCCTAGTGTCTTGCCCGTCTTGTATCGGCATGGCTGTACTTGAGCTTGCGCTTGTGCCTGTGGTGTATGCGCGCCTGACCCGCCGTTCGAGGTCATATTTACTGGGTACGAGTGCGTCTACGTGTACACAAAGTTTGTCGGTCGTCGGCCCCGTTCGAGCAACGTAGCGGTGCGGGTGAAGGGTCAGTCCGAGCTGACGATCCGATGTTTCGGGCGACGCTGTGGACGCGCGCGCTCAGAATGGAATGGGAAACTAGGCTGAAGCGCAAGTGGACGGACAAGACTGGGAATTGCAAGTCGCACAGAGGGATAGTAGCTTGTAAAAGGAGGGCTGCCCCTCGCCACGGGAGGGGTAGCGTGCTGCTCCGTCAGCAAAGACAGGAGCTGAGGCGCGCACGCACGAATGCGGCAGTGGAAGAATTGCAGGTAAGACTGTTGCTCAGCAGCGAGTGGAGGAGGGCAGCTGAAGTTTAAGACAAGGTCTTGGTTGGATGTCTCGCATGGTGGGGTGCGGGCGCCGGTGAGGACCCTTGCCACGCCTGGTCTCCCATTGGCTGGTTCTTTGGGCCATCAAAACATGGGCCGTCAAAACAGTTGTGCGTATCTTCGTAGTCACCATCTATACACGGGCTCTTGTCTATCTACATCAAACCATGTCGGCGTTCCTTGTAGAACAATGCCAACAAGGGGCGGCCAACTTCTACCTCAACAAAGTCTAAACTACCTAGTCCGTACGTTGACGCTTCGGAGGTGGGCTCGATCCGCTGCTCCTCATATGCGTTAGACGAGTAGGCATCTCGAACGAGGTGGTACTTTACGACTTGACGAGAAGGCTGTGGCCGTCCATGGCCTCGGGTTGTGGTAGACCCATGACGTCCAGGAGCGTGGGAGCGACATCTCCTAGCACACCATCCTTCTTCTTGAGAGAGAGGCCCCCGGGCGCATTGGCCATGACAAAAGGAACCTTGTTGGTCGTGTGCGACGTCTTTGGCTTGCCCTCCTCGTTCAGCATCTCCTCGGCGTTGCTGAAACACGTCAGTCGGAAGATGTCGAAAATGACGCTGCAAACTTACCCATGGTCGGCAGTGACGAACAAGATATATCCGCTCTCCTTGCACTGCTCGTAGATCTTCTTGATAGCCTTGTCCGTCTCGGTGACACCCTCAATGGCAGCCTCGTAAACACCGGTGTGGCCGACCATGTCTGGGGGTGCAAAGTTGAGCATAATGAATTCGAATTTGCCCTCCCTGATACGCTCGCACGTCTTGTCTGCCACAGCCATGGCGCTCATCTTGGGTTCCTGATCGTAGGTAGCAACCTTGGGGGAGGGAATCATGTCACGCTCCTCGTTTTCAAACTGCTTCTCAACGCCGCCGTTGAAGAAGAAGGTGACATGGGCGTACTTTTCCGTCTCCGCGATGTGGCACTGCTTGATGCCCTGCTTGGACAGCCACTCTGAGAGCACATCGTTCATCCTCTGAGGCGGGAAAGCGATAGGGTATGGAAATTTGACGTTGTACTGGGTCATGGTGGTGAGGCTGATGTCCTTGGGGTATGGGAAGTCAGGCCTGGGTGAACGGTCAAACCCACCCAGAAGCTGGGTGAGTTCCCGCACGCGATCTGATCGGTAGTTGAACGTGAGGACGGTGTCGCCATCTGTATTAATTAGTTTCAGGACATTTGGGTGCTCAGGGTGCAATATTTACCCTGTATTCTTCGCTCCTTTCCTCCCAGAATGATGGGTTTCAGGAACTCGTCCGTCTCTCCCTGTTCGTACCGCGCCCTGATTGCAGCCACTGGGTCCTCCGCAGCTTCACCCTCCCCAGTCACCAGTCCTCTCAAACCGATCTCAACGCGTTCCCACCTCTTGTCACGGTCCATGATGTAGTAACGACCGACAATGGTCGCAATTTCACCGGTACCAACCTCTTTGGTCGCCTTGAGCAGGTCTTCCATGTAGCCAGCACCGGACTTGGGGTCCGTGTCTCGGCCATCGCCAAAGAAGTGAATGAAGACATGTGGGACGCCAATCTCTTTGGCGACCTTGAGGAGAGCAATAAGGTGGTTGATGTGGGAGTGGACACCGCCGTCGGAGACTAGGCCGGCCAAGTGCAGCCTGCCATTGCCGTTCTTGGCGCGAGTGAAGGACTTTTGGATGTTCTCGTTCTTGTTGAGCTCGCCCTTTTTGATGGTCAGGTCGATTCGCACGACGTCCTGCCAGACAACGCGACCAGCGCCAATGTTCAAGTGGCCGACCTCGCTGTTCCCCATCAAGCCTTCCGGAAGGCCGACGGCGAGCGAGGAAGCCTCGAGCTCCGTGTAGCCCTGGGCGGTTTTGGAGCCCTCCTTTGCGAATTCGTCCATGCATGGCGTATCGGCAGCGAGAATGGCATCGCCGTTCTTGGGAGAGTTTTCGCTGGCAATACCCCAGCCGTCAATGACGATGAGGACCGTCTCCTGGTCGACGTGGACCATGGTGAGCGTCGGTTGTGGGGTGCAAAGTTATAGGCGGGTAGGAGCGAGGGGAAAGGATGAACTTTAGGGGCAAAGCGAGCGGACACGAAGAATGAGGGCGCGCTGGCTGCTTTGCAACGGAGGTGCTGCAACGGTGTTGCAAAAGGTGTTGGAGGGGCTCACGTTAGGCGGGGCTCCTTTCCCATCACCAAGTCTCGCGACCGCCCCAACGTCACGCCCGCCCACCGTCCGCCCACGACGAGATAACGTGTCCGAAAAAGCACAAACGCGCGTTTTGTGATTCGGTGACACGTCGAAATACTCGGCCGGCGCCGACGCGGCACGAGCCTGCAGCCACCCGTCTTCCGCTCGGACGCATTGGGTCGGGCTACAACCTTGGAAAGCTCAACACCACGCATCCGCAACTGAACGCGCCGAAACGGCCATGTCGGGCGCCGCGACACCCCACGCGCCCGCTTCGGGCAGGGCTTCCGTTGCACCTGCCGGTGCCGCAACGCCCGCGCAGGCACCCCAGCCGGCCGTGCCCTCCCTCCCACCGCCGTCGACGTTCGATATCCTCCCCGACCTGCACCGCATCCTCAGTCGCCTCATCAGCACGGCCGCGCAGCCTCCGGGCGCGGCGCCGACGCCTGGCCAAGCTCCCGCCGACGGCCCGCTCGACATCCAGCAGGTCACCACAGCGGCCACCGAGGTCAAGCTCAAGCTGCACAAGGCGCGCAAGGCCGTCATGGCGCTGCCCGACATTGATCGCTCTCTCGAGGACCAGCAGGACGAGATTGAATTTCTCGAGGCCGAGATTGCAAAGTTAAGGGGGGCGCTGCAGGACCTTGGGAAGCCGCCGCAAGAACCGGCCGACGGTGATCAGAGTATGACGGGGTGAGGCTCTGCGTTGGCCATGGTTGATTGCCTATAGGTCCTCATTCGGACTGCATGCAGGCGCTGTATGCGTCGCTTGGTTGAAGCAAAAGGTAGGTAGAGACGCTAAGGATTGCACGAGCCGGAGCTGATTCAACCCTCAGAGAACAAAAAATGGAGAGCGAGCAGAGTTCAGTAGATTTGGCTTGGGCATGCTCAATGGAGCGAAGGATCGATTTGACCTTTGATTGCGCTGCTTTCAGATGCCCTGAAGCGCGTCCCAGTCAGGGAAAGCGATCTGTTGCAGCCTTGACCATTCATCAGGCGTAGCTGAAGTCGCCCGCAGCGCAGTGCCAGACGTGGGATCTTCAGACCCCTGGTGTTACTCCAGAATACTATTCTACGTCGAAAATCCGAATACAATGTGTTGCCCTAGGAGAGGCAATGCAACTGCCGATTTACTCAAGTTTTACGTTTTCGCCTCAGATGTGGAATAATGAGAATTGTGTGCCCGGCGCAGGACTAACCTGCCCAGGTGGGAAAGGCAGCATCCTTCCGACAATCGGACCCAATGTGGCAGGAATTATGAGACACCCTGGGGTAAACACGGGAAGAACTATTGTGACAGTACTCCTATTGTCCGTAGCGACTCTCTGGGTGAAGTCATGTTGCGTCGTAGTCGAGCGTCTTTTTCACTCCACTCCTCGCCTTCACCATCGTTATGTAGGTCCTGTTGTCCCAGCACGCACAATACAGTGTCCGATGACAGTGGATTTTTCTTTCACCTGGAGCTTGAGCCCCCGCACCATGGATCGTTTGCTAACAACGATCAGTATATTCTCACCACAGCAGCGTCACCGCGGCAGATTCCAATACATAGCTACCGCCCTCATAGAGTCCCCGGTTAACGCTGCACAACCATCGCAACACCGTTAAGCCGCAACCACTGGCAGCACGTGAGACCCGCACACCGAACGAATAGAAAACAACAAGGCGACGAGTCCCACCACTTCCTATTGTTGATTAGTGTGAGTTGCGATACTGTAGCCTGATAGGGCTCCGGGGCTCATCATGGACACTGATTGTTCAATAGACGACAACATACTTGGACTACCCCCTGGGTATAAGTTTTCGTCCCACTATCACGCTACCACCCCTATATCTCGTGGTACTCCAAGACGCCGTCCGAGGCCCCCTGAACAACGACCATGGCCTCTCCCCAAGCCAGCCGGAGTCCTGCTCATTCCACCACCACAAGTCCTCCCAGGCTCCAACTTGACATCATCCAGAGGGGGACAGTGCAACGCATTCGGGACGAAATTGAGGCACGGACTGCGGCACAAAATCGAGAGAGTGATGCTGTGTGCATAAGGCGGGCTAGGGAGCACGCTCTCACCCTGCTCCGAAGGCACCAAACGTACGCAGGACGATTGCACATCACAGAGGTTCTTGGTTTGAGCAACCTGACGCCGGCTCTCGCTGAATTTCTCCGCGCCCACGACGACATGGATCAGGCCGTAGACAGACAAGACAGTACGTACAGCTAAATCGGCTATTGCATTGCCCGCCCTGAGAGGACACAACGCGCCCACATGACCCACGCACACAATGCACCAAGACACAAACCCCTCCCCGGTTCTGTCGACTTCCTCTAATCTCTTACGTGTATAGGCATTGCGTCCCACTCGGTACATGAACTCCCCATTGGTGCACTGACCAGTATTGCCAAGCGTATTCACAACCTGCGTAACATGTTTTTATACGATCGTATCGTTTCAACGTTTAGTCAGTCTCGTCTACAAGCTATGCGAGACCCTCGGAGTCCTTTTCACGTCGAAATCTTGAGCTTGAGAGATTCCCTCGTCAATGAGTACGCCCAGACATTGACGAGCTGGGACAATGCTTCAACGATTGACCTCCAAGACCACGAACTGGAGAACGTGGGTCCAGACCACGACATCAACGACCTCGGTCAAGATGTTCAAGGATCTCAGATACAGAGCGAGACCGTGGTCGAAGTGATCAGGGGATCTCGAGTCGTACACGCGATGTCTGCTTTCCAGAGAGGCGACGCAAATCCCATGGGGAGCACGAGAGGCCACGACCTCCCAACACCTCCTCCGTCCCGAATCGCATCTCCAGACGTCATGGCTATGGATGCCCTAATGAATGAGACCGACGACGAGTACAACGATGATGACGACGATCGGTGCTGTAGCATATGCACAGAGCCGTACACGGAGCCCCATACCGCGTTCCGCCTCACGGCCTGCGGGCATACGTACGGCAAACCGTGCATATCGAAATGGGTCAACTCTACAGCGCGCAACGCAAATCTCTGCCCGCAGTGCCGAGCGCAACTTTGTAAGCAATCTACCCGTAGACGCCGGTCTTAGTCCACCACGCTACTACTCGCAGAGCTGGCCTGTAACTAACATGCACAGGTACGCGACGCCCGCGACGGCCCCTGCAGGATCTCCACGGCCAGGTCGAACCGTCGTACCGCGACCATGCGCATCTGCAAGCCCGACTGACACAGACCACGCGATTATTCGGGCAACTTGCAGGCTTTCACGGCGACCTGCATGGCGCGGGAACCCGAACCGCATTCTACGAGACGTGTATGACTGAGTTGAACTTGCGCTTTTTCTACGAGGATCTGCGGTGGCAGGTTTTTCGCGACGAGACGTCCGTAAATGGGGATGGGTGGAGGATGCGGCGCGTGAACTGGCATGAGTAGGGAGTGGCATTGGCGCGTGGAAGGGGACTGGCGCCACGGTCCATGGGATGATGGTATCGCTATAGAGTTGGTCTGTGGGGTCACTAGTTATTAGCAGCGTTCACAGAGTTATTCGATGCGAGGGTTTTTGTACCGTGCTAAGCGAAGCCAAACCAATTGATTATTCGATTCGCCGGAGCGAACGGCTCCCAGGCGACAAATCGCAATCGTACATTCGCGTGAATATTCGGACTGTTTGTCGCAGGCGCAAGATTTTATGCTGCGTTCTCGGGCGGGAATGCGATGGTCGACTGCGGGTCCATCACCGGGAACCATGATCTACGCCTGCGATGCCCGCGGTGCATATATCTGCAAAACGGTCGTTACAATCTCCAGTTTGAAAGTTAAATAGAATAAAATAAACGACTATAACTACTCAGCTTTTGATCGTTGCGTACACGGGTTCGCACCTAACAGAGTTCCCTCACTGCATTTATACCCCTGGATCGAGATCTAGGCGTACTTGGTATTTCTTTGAATCTACTATAATGTCCTACGTTTAGGATATCATTATCTCGCAAATTGGAATGTTGTGTGCGTTGTGCCCACCCCTGTGCCACACTACCACTAGCCTTCCAAGGTTACATTCCCGCTCACCCCCTCCGGCCCCACTCTGTTTCAACGCCCAGGCTTTGACTACAACCAAAAGTTCTTTCTTTTTCAGTAGCTATATATACCTTAAAATAACAATTACGTTCATCAAATCACCAACACCCATCGGGCAACAGCCCACATCTTCGATGGTCTAGTGGTCATGATTTCCGCTTGTCATTTCAGCAGCCCCGCTGAGGACAAGCGCGGGAGACCGGGGTTCGATTCCCCGTCGGAGAGGCTTGCTTTTTGCTTTTTGGGGGTGTCCGGTGGGCTGGGGTAGCTTTTTGGCGTGCGGGAGTGAATAGGGGGCGGAAATTGGGGCTTTGGTGGTGTGCTCTGCCAGCGGCCTCGCACACTTCTTGTGTGCTCTCTCTTAAGCGATTAAGACAATTAATGCGGTGTGAACACCGTAATGGACTTTACAATAAGTTTCCCAGTGACTTACTTTAAGAGACGCGCGAGGGCGAGGATGAGACGACTAACTAGGAGACCTAACGCGCATTGCCCCGACCGCTACTGCTCTGCAATTCCAACTGCGTGCAGAGATGGCACATGTTCGGCGACCGCCGCGTTCCAAGGTCGCCGGTTACGTGCATCTTGCAACCTCCTGGGCTTTGCACGCTGGGACAGGGCACGATTTGGTATTCTTCGCAACCGCATTGGAAGGCGACTATGACGTTCCAACACATTGTTTCTGTCGTTGTACTAGTTGTCTTTGTGGTTATGTGGTAGAGGCCGTTGAGTTGTTGCCGTATGGGGTGTTGTAGCAAAGGGTTGCGGACGCGTCTTTATATACTCGATTTCCTTGTGCTCTATGCATCTGCTTTTTCACATACAACACCGCACTGTTTCGCGGAGGCATACAGAGCAGTCTTTCTGCGGTGCCGAGCTTCTTACCCGTCGGATTCACGTAGGGAAAGTGAGTGAATCTGTGCTAGCATACACGCAACGCTCTTCAATACAGAGCTATTATATCGCTTTATTAATATTACGTATAACTATATATAAACTTAATAATATAATTAATTAACATTAACCAATTTTTTTTTTTACTACTTTTAGATTTTTTTTATAAAATTCTCTATCTATTTACTATTATATTTAATAATGTTTTTCTAATAGTTTACTACTTTAAATTAAACTTTTTTTTAGTATTATTTTTATTATTAATAGTTTAGAGAGCTACTATTTAATAATTAATATATATTTACTTATTACTATAATAGGCGTCCTTATCTATTTATATATAAATAAATATATATTATTTAAGAATAGTAAACTTATACTATTATTTTAAAATAAACTTTTTTGATACTAAGTATAAAGGTATATATATACTCCTCCTTTTTTAAAATATCTTTTAGTTATTCTAAGCTATTACAACTATACTATTTATTCGATTAATATATATATATTTATATATTAATTAAATAAACAGTGTAGCTCTAGTAGCTTAGGGTAACTAAAAAGAATTTTTTTAAAAAAAAGTATATATATATCTTTATACTTAATATATTAAAAAAGTTAAGTAAAACTAAATTAAAAAAGGTATAGTACTACGCTAAACCGCGCTAGCGCGCTTAATACGCCGCCCTAAAAAAATATTAAATTAAATAAATTTAGTATAAATGCTATATTTTTTATTAAAAAAAAAAGATATATAAACTACTGTCTAAATATCTCTTTTCTATTTTATAGTTAATAGTACAGCTAAATATTTATTAAAAAAAAAAATACTTACTAAAATATTTTTCTTTTTTTTCTTTAAAGGTCTTAATACTACTCCTTCTCTTATTAATACTAATAATAATAAAATACGCTTAGTAATTAATTTTAAATTATTTAAAATAGTATCTAGTATAATTAGCTAAGCTTTCTTTATTATATTATTTTATTTTATAGATAATAAAGACATAACTTTAGTAAATATTTACTAATATAAGTACCTTATTTATTTAGAGGTAGCTAATAGAGAAAAAATAAATTTTAAAATTATAATTATATTTAACTATAAGTATAGTCTTACGGACGAGATAGTAGCCTTATTAATTAAAAAAATAGTTAAAATATTAAATATTAGGTTAGTAGTATTAGCGATTATAAAGAAATTATTAATAAAAGTGTATAAAAATATAATAAAAATAAAAAAAATAAAAAAATAAAAAAATATAATATATAGTTTATAGTAGAGTTAATAAGTAAAATAAGTATTTTATAAATATAGTAGGTACTTTCGGCCGGCACTTTTTTATTTAGTTATTATTATTCTTTTTATTAAACTATCCATTTATTATTAGTAAGTTAGTTATATAACTATTAGAAACTTAGCTCTAGTAACTGTTTAATAGTTACTTTTAAAATTATAAAAATATAACTAACTACGCCGTCTACTAACCTATAATACCATAAGCGCTGTTAATTATTACCTATCGCTTCCTATTTTTTATAAACTTTTATATCCCTAAACCTATTTCTTTTATTATTTTTTATTTTTTACTCTTTACGCTTCGCGCTTTACGCTTAGTATTTAGTACTTAAAATAACTTTATTATCTCCGTCTATATAATAACCTTTATAACTTTTTAGATTTTAGTAATACTCTCTTTATTAATTATTATCTATAGTATTTAGTTTTTATTATTTTTTATTTACTTATTATTTTAATACTAATTAGCAATATCGCGAAAGCCCTACTTAACTAAATTTTACGCCTTAACATATCTATTTTATTTAGTTTTTAAATTTAGTTTTACTATTCTTTAAAGTATTAGTAGTATAAATACTTTTAAAACTTTTATATAAATAATATTCGTAATATAGTATACCTTAATAGTAATAATAATTTAGTAAATAACTTAATTACTTTTTAGCTATTAGATACTTAACTACTAAGTAACCTATTACTATATATTAGTTGGAGTTTTTTCTATAATTATTCTAATATTAACGTATATATAAGATAAATTTTTATATAGTATACTTAGAACTACGTAAGTTTTAATATATTTAAATTTAAATCTAAATCTGGCTTACTATATATAACGTACTATAGTATATATTAGCTACTAATTTTTAGCTACTATAATAATAAGGTAACTTATAATAATAAAAACTATTATAAAGGAGGTATTATATAAAATAGCTATAACCTATTTTATAATAACGTACTTTTAATATTATATGTTTACTAAACTTTATTATCTCCTTTATTAAAACTTTTTTAGTAAAAGCGTATATACTACTACTAGCTATAGTATAGCTAGTAACTTATTAGTCTTAGCGTAGCGCCTTTATTATTTCTCCTTTATACGCCTTCTCCTACCCGTATATATAATAAAAGTATATATATTCTTATACTATACTACTTTACTTTTAGACTAGCCTATATTTTTTTTTAATTTACTTTTAATAATTATTATAGATACTTTTTAGTATAAAAAATATAAAAGTAAAAATAAAAGTAGTAGTAAAAGTAAAATTAGTAGTAGTAGTAAAGGTGTAGTTAATATAAATATAAAGTTTATAGAATAATAGGTAAAAGATAGTAAAGTCTTTATAGAAATATTAAGTAGTTAATATTTAAAAGTAATAAAGGGGCCTATATATAGTATTTTTAGTACGTAGGCTAAGTAAGTAGATTAAGTAAGTAGGCTAGCTGGTATATAGGTACTTAGTATTATAGTTAACTATTTTTATAAATAAATAAAAATTTATAATTATAGATAAAAATATTTTATTTTTTTAAAGATTATTACTATAATATTACGCGACCTTAGGCTGGCTGTTTAAACTTTTACTATATTACGTAATTAACTAACTTTTAATAAACTTCTTATATAGTAACTATAATAACTTTTCTACTAGCGCTAATAACTTATAATCTTTTTAATAGTAATTAAAGCTACTTTCTATAAAATTCTTTAATTCTCTTATAATAATTATTAACTTTTTAATTGTAAACTTTTATAAAACTATTTTATAACGCTATAGTATATTTTTCTTCTATTACTCACTACCTATTCTACTCTTATATATACGCCTAAATAATTTTAACTACTTTTAAGAGCTTTTTTTTTAGAGTTATATTTATTTTTCTTACGCTACTTTAAAAAACTTTTTTTTACTAATTTTTAAGTATATACTACCTTCTACCTCGCCCTCTATTTTACTTAGTAAGCCCTTAACCCTTTTAAGTTACTATTTTATTAGTTTTATTATATTATTATATAAGAATAAGCAGTTTTCGGGTTTATTATTAAGATTAAAAATTATCTTATATTTAAAGATAAAAAGCTATATAGTAACTAACCTAGAACTAAAAATACTAAAAGAAGGAAATAGGTCTAAACTAGTTTTATTTATAAATTTATAGTAATATTCTAGGTAGTTCTTAATATAGCCCTACTAGTTATTTAGATTTTTAGTAAAAGTTAAAATTACCGTTAATTTCTAGCCGGAGTTAGTAGTTATAATTATTAGGCGCCTAAAAGTAAATTTTAAAATTCTGGCTATAATAATTAAAAAACAAGAAGAAGAAGAAGAAGAAAAAAGAAAAAGAAGAAAAAAGAAGAAGATATTTTAGAAGGTATAATATAGTATAGAAGAAAAAAAAAGGTATAATTTATACACGCTATATATAGCCTATAGTTTTACTTATAGTTTTACTTATAGTTTTACCTATAGTTTTATTTATAGTTTTACCTACGCGCTATTATTACTACTATAGCCTAATAAGTTATTAGTTAAATTATCGCTCTACTAGCTGTAAAATTTAAAAAGTTTTATATTTAATAGACCCTAGGTTATAGCGTCTCTATTTTTACCTATTTATATTAAGTAAAAACGTAGCGTATACTAAGTTAATATAGCTCTTATAAATAAACGTAAAGATATAAATAAAAATATAAATTATTATTAAACGCTATACTACCTATATATATATAATTAGAGTAAAAAGTAATAGAAATAAATATAATTTTTATTTTATAAAAATAAAGTTAAAAAAGTAACTAATAGGTTATAATAGTAGTTATCGACCTAATTAATATATAAATATAAATATATATTTAAAACAATAAAATATACTATTAAAAGTTTAATCTTATATTTATTATTAAATACTATTATTTTATTTTTAATATATCTCTTTTATTTATATATTTTATTTTATAATATTCGCCCTAATTACTTTATTTTTATAATAATTTAATAGGTTTTTTTTATATAATAAAGTTACTATTAGTAACTATTTAATTAAAAAGAAAAGTGCTATATATACTATATAATCTAATAACTAGCTGTTAAAAATACTACGATAAGTCTAATTAAAAAAAGTAGTACTAAAATAAATACGCAATAACTACTTAATAGTACTTAATAGTATTATAGCTTAGTATAGTTTATTATTTTATATAGTAACGTATACTAGCGTATTTACTATCATAAACTAATACTAAGCAGGTATTTATAAAGAAAAAGATTAATATATTATAATTATAATACGCGTTACAGCGTCTAAAGTATTATTTATTAGTAATAGTATACTATTTTTTTTATAAATAAATATATATATTTGTATACTAATTAAACAAATAGTGTGGCTGTAGTGGCTTAGGGCGACTAAAAGGGGTTTTAAAAAAGGAGGAGTATATACATACCTTTATACTTAATGTGTCGAAAAAGTTATAATTAAAATATACGCTCCTAATACGTTAAAAAATAAAATTTTAATAAAATATATATACTAGATTTACTTTAGCCTATACTATAGGGTATATTAAATATTTTAAGTTTTTAAATTAAACTAAATAAATAAGAAACGTAAAATAATAAATATATTTAATATAGTTAATATACTACTATTTATCTTTATAGGTAACCCGTAAAAGTTAATACTTAAGTAAAATAGTTATATATTTATAAGTATAAAGTTACTAAATCTAACTAAAAAAAACTATTTAAATAAGTAAAAAGTAAGCTAAAAATTTACTATTTATAAGTACTACTAAGTAAAAAGAAAATATTAAAATTACTATAGCTATACTACTATATAAAGTAGTTAATTAATAAAAATAAGTTATAAAAAAAAAGGTACTAGTAACTATAAAACACTAAAGTAAAAAGATAGTATAGTCCTTTAATAAGTAACTAAGTATATTAAAGGCTATAGTCTATAGTAGAAAAGGCGTATATAATTCTAATTAGAGTAATATAAAATAAAAGTTACTAGTATATAAAGAAGTACCGTAGCTTAACACTATAAAAAATATTTAAAAGTAAATAAAAAGAGGTTTCTAAAGAGAGGATAATAGATAGCTAGTATAAAAGAATATAAATAAATAGCTTAGTATATAACTAAATAAAATAAAATATTTTATAGTAATTATTATATTATAACTTTAAAACCTTTAGGTCTCTATTAAGACCGGAATTTAATAAATTAAAAAATATTTTTATTAATAATAAAAATATATACTCTTTTAGTAGGTTTAGTATTAAGTATAATTATTAATTTTTATAGTATTAAGAGTTCCAGTCTTAATAGAAACCTAGAGGTTTTAAAATTATAATAAAATAATTAATATAAAATATTTTATTTTATTTAGTTATATACTAACCTATTTATCTATATTTTTTTATACTAGCTATCTATTATTCTCTTTTAAAACCCTCTTTTTACTTACCTCTAAATATTTTTTATAATATTAAACTATAGTACTCATTTATATATTAATTAAATAAAGGGTGTAGCTGTAGTGGCTGTGTAGGCGACCGAAAGGGGTTTTAAAATTATATTATTCTAATTAGGATTATATATACTTTTTATACTTTAGACTATAGTCTTTAATATATTTAGTTACTTATTAAAAAACTACACTGTTTTTTTTACTTTAGCGCCCTATAGTTATTAGTATTAGTATTATTTTTAGTAGTAAAGGACTTACTTTTACTTATTAATTACTTAGTATAGTAGTATAGCTATAGTAATTTTAGTATTATTTTTTTACTTAGTAGTACCCCTAAACGGTGGATTTTTAGTTTTTTTTTTATAAAATATTAAGTTTTTTTTTATATATAGTTAAGTCTACGCCTATATTAATAAAATTATTTTACTTAAGTATAAACTTTTATAGGTTATTTATAAAAATAAATAGTATTATAGTAGTTATATTAAATATACTTACTACTTTATATTTTTTATTTATTTAGTTTAATTTAAAAGCTTAAAGTGTATATTATACTCTATAGTATAGGCTAAAGTTAGTTTAGTATATATATTTTACTAAAATTCTATTTTTTTAATATACTAAAAGCGCGTACTTTAGTTATAAAATAGTAGTATACTATTATTAATAAATAATACTTTAGACACTGTAACGCGTATTATAATTATAATATATTAATCTTTTTCTTTATAAATACCTGCTTAGTATTAGTTTATAATAGTAGATATACTAGTATAAATTACTATATAAAATAATAAACTATACTAAACTATAATACTGTTAAGTACTATTAAATAATTATTATATATTTATCTTAGTACTATTTTTTTTAATTAGGCTTAGCGTAGTATCTTTAAGAGCTGGTAAATAGGTCGGGGTTAGAGTTGGGTTAGGGTTACAAAGCTAGGGCCACATTTTATAAAAACATTAAAGTTATTTTTAAAAAGTATTTACTAACTTTTTAACTATAATTAATTAGATAATAATATAATAGTAAAAGTTTTAGCGTATAGGCTAGAGTTAAATTATAAATTATAAAAATAATAGTTTTATTTACTAGATTCTACACAATTTAAATTTTTAAGAGGAAACCTACTTAAATTTTAAATTGTGTTGAATCTAATAAATAAAACTATTATTTTTATAATTTATAATTTAACTCTAGCCTATACGCTAAAACTTTTACTATTATATATTTATATACTAATCGAATAAATAGTGTGGCTGTAGTGGCTTAGGGCGACCAAAAGGGGTTTCAAAAAAGGAGGAGTATATATATACCTTTATTTTACTATTATATTATTATCTAATTAATTATAGTTATAAAGTTACTAAATACTTTTTAAAAATAACTTTAATGTTTCTCGCTTATTCTTACTTATATACGACCCTAAGTGGTCTGTGTAACCCCAACCCATTCGCCAGCGTAGTTATATAGTATATATAATACTTTTCTTTCTAATTAGGTAGTTACTAATAGCAACTTTATTATATATAAAAAAAGTATTAAGAGTTATAGTTAAAATATTAGTAAAAAAATAATAAAAAAAATAATTATTTATACTTTAGTACTTAATGCTATTTAAAGAGCCCTTTTCTATAAAAGAGTTATTTTTTATTTTAGTATTAAGGTTACTATTTATAGTATAAATACTTAAAAATTTTATTATAATTTAATTAAATTTTTTTTAGTTTTATATTTTTATTTACTACGCTTTTTATTATAATAAATATATTATAATTCGTACTAGCTATCGCATGATCGGTTTAGGTCGGTAACGACGATAAAAGAGACCCTGAGTATACGCGCAATAGATAGCCATCATTCACAGCTTATAATGGCCTTGGTAGGCACTCGGCACCAAAAAAAGAGCATTCATGAACGCATCCACCACCTATCCGACTTTCGAAAACAAGTAATCGTCGTGGACGTATACTGGTGGAAGTTACCGCCCAACATGCTCCTCCGTCGTCACTGAGTCCATCTCCGCCCTAGGAGCAGATCTGCCTATTATATCCTTATTTTAGTGCGCTTTTTTACTGTAATTAACATATTATTATTTGTACCAGCTATTAACGATGATAATGGAGAACGTGAGAACGGGTGGCAGTTTTATATCCTACAGTGTTTTCTTCGCGCCGGCGGACAGGACCCATTGCGGTCTAGCTATTCGCCTTCTTACGGTGGAGAAGGGCAGATTCAGACGTAAGAGACATGTTGCCCTTTCTTCGACGGCGCTGCCTGGGCGGATGGAAAAGGAAGGGTGGGTGCTGGTGGGCACACGGAGAATTCAAGCTTGTACCGGAAAGGGAAGGCGCGCAGTGGCTCGCTTAGGTTGAACCCCACCCACGCAGCCCGCCCAAAATCATTTCTCGCGCTGTACCGCGAACTTTTCCCTCAACCTCCCTCTCCCTTTAAGAAACCCGGATCAGTCGAGACAGACTACCTCTCGCACTAGCCATGCGTGAGTATCGTCCTTCTGATCGGCTGTCACAGCCTGGCTAAGCATGCGCAGCTCCCAAATTCGATCCCAACGAGGTCAAGGTCATCCACCTGCGAGCCACTGGTGGTGAAGTTGGTGCCTCCTCTGCGCTCGCTCCCAAGATCGGTCCCCTCGGTCTCTCGCCGAAGAGTACGTTTGCCGCGTTCCACGCAAAGCATTGAAGAGCCTAGGGCATGGCTAACACGGCGCAGAGGTCGGTGAAGATATCGCCAAAGCTACCGGCGACTGGAAGGGTCTCCGCGTCACGGTCAAGTTGACCATCCAGAACCGTCAAGCTGCCGTCTCCGTCGTTCCCTCCGCCTCGTCGCTCGTCATCAAGGCTCTCAAGGAGCCCCCGCGTGACAGGAAGAAGGAGAAGAACATCAAGCACACCAAGAGCATTCCCCTCGATGAGATCATCAACATTGCCCGCACCATGCGCTTCAAGTCCATGGCCAAGGACCTGAAGGGTACGGTCAAGGAGATTCTCGGCACTGCTTTCTCCACCGGGTGCCAGGTTGACGGCCGCAGCCCCAAGGACGTCTCCGACGACATCGAGTCCGGCGAGATCGAGATCCCTGAGGAGTAAATTGGGCAAGCACGGTGTAACGACGGGATGATCATGGCATAGAAAGCTCTAGGTAGCTTGAATGAGGACGAATCGCCTTCGATGGGAGTAGCATCCGCGGAGGTGTTCCTGCACAGCTCGGGCGTTATCGGTGGCGCATTCAAAAGTGAATGGGAAGGATTTAGATGGGCTTTTTGGAAGCGATGATCGCTCGTCCCGCCATATAACATGGCCTAGGCGATTGCAATGCAAACCGTGATACCCATTCTCCCGTCGCACCTTTCCGATTCCTGCATCGTGATCGATACCGATGAAGATATAAGCCAGTGAGCTTAGTTTTCTTCCCTAGATTTCAACGACCATCGCAAAGAATTCCACATGCAGGGTTGAGATCCGTTTAACCCAATCACGTCACGTGCAAAGGTTTTGGCCCGTGCCAGTCGGCTGCGCAACACCTCCGAGCGCTCCGCTGGACATTGCAAGGCGTGTCACATCCGCCATGAGGCCCAATATTTTTACGACCCATATAGAATGCGCCGAAGACGCTCAGATGAGCTTCCGCGATTTGTGAGAGAAGCTGAACGACCGCCGTTCCGATGGCGGCGCCGCTTCTGGATATACATTGGCATCTTCTTTCTTGTCTGTTGGATCCTGTACCCGCGCCGTCTAGATCACGACGGTAGCATCAATTGGTCGAAAAACGCGTACAGCTTGTACGCGACGGATAGCGCCACCTTGTGCCATGCGGTGCTGCTCTTCGATGCCCTGGCCAAGTATGGTAGCAAGGCAGATCGTATCCTTTGGTACCCCAAGCACTGGGACACGGTGATATCCGATTCCAAAGATCGAGATAGCCAGTTGCTGGTCATGGCCCGCGACAAGTACAAAGTGAAGTTGCACCCGATCTCGCTACTGAGCGTCGAAG
The DNA here is from genome assembly GCA_030770415.1 of Pleoardoris graminearum. NCBI lineage: Eukaryota > Fungi > Ascomycota > Dothideomycetes > Pleosporales > Didymosphaeriaceae > Pleoardoris > Pleoardoris graminearum. Next base: position 132,601 of record JASEKS010000011.1, on the reverse strand, counting down.
GACGAACAGGTACGTTACACAGCTCCACCTGCCTCCCTTGCACCGCGCTTTGCTGGACCCAGAACTGACAGCGGCGCCTTACAGATGAGTGGACTGGCACGTGGGATAAGTCGGTCACGAAATTCATGGCGTTTTCCCTGACGTCCTACGACCGCGTCATCGCCCTCGACTCGGACATCACCCTCCTCTCCTCGCTTGACGAGCTGTTCGCGCTCCCTCCGACTCCGATTGCCATGCCGCGGGCGTACTGGTACGAGGCTCTCCCGGCCCCGCTCACCTCGCTCCTCATGGTCATCAAGCCGGATGCGACGGAGCTGCAGCGTTTCAAGGATACAATAACGGGCGGAGGCAATCCTGCGCTGGTCAACGCGCACAAGTTCGACATGGAGCTGGTCAACGACCGGTTCGAGCACAGCGCGCTGGTCCTGCCGCACCGGCCGTACGCCCTGCTGACGGGAGAGTTCCGGCGACCCAACCACTCTGCGTACCTCGGGAACACCTTCGAGCCGTGGGACCCCGAAAAGGTGCTCAAGGAGGCGAAGCTTGTGCACTTCAGCGACTGGCCGCTCCCGAAGCCATGGATCATGTGGCCTAGTGAGGGTCTGGCAGAGGTGCAGCCTGATTGCGGCGGCAGCCACGACGGGACGTGTGCGGAGCGGAGAATCTGGCGGCATCTCTACGATGATTTCAGACAGAGGCGGAGGGACATATGTCGTCTGCTCAGTGTTCCTGCGCCAGATTGGCACAGTATCAAGGGCAGTACGCATCCGAATGTTACAGAGGGTACAGCGCACGAAGCGCCGCCGGTGGAAAGTCAGGCGGATGTCCACAGCGTCTCGGCCACTGAACAAAGCGTTGCCCATGCCGTGTAGCACATGTAAGGAGCATAGCAATCTCGCGCGATGCATAGAACTTTGCAAGGTGGACCTGCTTGAACGAACACAAACGCTCTCCTCCGGACATGCAAAGGGGGTTCACCTCGCGCCCCTCGCGCCATACATAGAACTTCGCAAGGTGTACCTGCTTGAACGATTCAACGCAATCGCTCTTCTCCGGACATGTGAAGATATCGCGTCTACATTTCCGATGCCCGGCTCCTGCTTGACCCCCATTCTTTCGTACTAGCCGCAGCTAATCGGGAAATATTCAAAAAACCCATTGCCAGCGGATGTGTAGGTCTGAAACGGATCGCCCTGCGGAAGCCCAGACCCTCCAAGCCCCTACATGGCAACCGCGATGCCCAAAGAACGCCGGGAAGTCCGGGTGCCCGGGGTAGCCAGTATAAACCAACCCATCGGTGGTTTTTAACAAGAGAGACACCGATCGGCGCTATGCAACGGTCCTTTCCTGGGGTATGTACGCGCCTCCTCCTTCATTTGATCCTTATGCAAAAGGAAATGACGGACGGAGTTGGTTCATTTTTTGGAAACGCTGGGACGCTGGCTTACCTTTTCGTATGTCTCTTGTGTAATTTCTCCAGGGGAGGCAGGGTTATACGGTTGAGCGAGCTGTAGAGCAGGTGTGGAGGCGTGATGTGGGTCAGTGTTCCCCAAGTATAGTACAATAGAACTCAGCATGGGTGCCGTGGGGCGTGGCAGTTCCTGCGCCACCAGATCTCTTGTCGTCTTACCCGACGCACAGCGACGTGCAGACGGGTTTCCCTGTGCATCTCGACGGGGAAAGGAAGCAGAAGCGCGAAGAGAGCGCGACGACGTGTTTTCGCGGTGGGTATACCACGGGCTAGCTAACCAGCAGCCAGTTCTCAAGCTGCGTCTTGGATGCGGGGGTGAGCTACCATTACGTCTCCACAGCCCAAACCCTAACTTGCCGCCGTTGGTTGTGTGCCATGCAAAGTCACGAACCTCGACTCCTCGCGTCGCTGTCATATGGCTCCCTGCCATTGTCCGGTGGGTGAACTGGCCGGCCAAGGGGGAGCCTTGCGAGGTTGCAAAGTCGCACGAAACATGGCCTAATATGACAGCCATTTGTTCACCACCGAACGACCGGGCGGGCTGATCTCCGCCGGGAGAGTCGGAGGACGCAAGACGAAGCCGGATCGAGGAGGTCGAGGGAGGCAACACGCTAGCGGCGTGGCGCTGGTGGCCACGCGCCGGCCGTTGGAGCGACTGTGGCGTTCGCATTCTCGCGATACGAGCCGCGTGCAGAGCGGGGTGTTGCATTTCACACGCAACGGTCTGGTGTTGGCATTGCGGCGGCGCGCTGAATGGCACGGACAGTTGCATTGGACATGGGCACGCTGTCCCCGGCTTGCGGGCTCCTCCAAGGCTGAGCTCCTGGTCGGGGGTCCGTGGCCAATCTCATCTTCCGGAGCGTGCACCCCGGCCGAACCAGCCTCCCGTCCACTCCCCAGTTGGGCTTCACTGCCCATCGTCCTTAAATATGATGCTCCTTGCCCGCTCTTTGTTCCCTTGTCCACACCCACCAACACCTAAACCACCACGCTCTTTACCCAGTTTTCCATATTTCTTTCCCTAATACGGTTCCGACCGGTACAACACCATGCGCAACTTCATTTTGGCCTCGCTGGCCACGGCGCTCTTCGCCCATAGCGCACAGGCCGTTGCTGCGAACCCGCTTCCAAAGCCAACAGAGATTACCTGGGGTTCCAAAAGCCCCTTCTCTGTTGGTTCGCTAACGCTCAACGGTGTCGACTCGCAAATCGTCAAAGACGGCTTCGACCGTGCCATCAAGGCTATCACGGACCTGAAGTTCATCCCTCAGGCGACGGAAGCCCCTGTCCGAAGCTTCGAGCCTTTCCCCACCGCGTCCGCTGCGGCCAAGAGGAAGAGCAAGAAGAGGCAATACACCACTGCCACGAACGCTACCGGATCGCTTTCGACCGTCAACTGCCAGGTCAAGGATACCAGTGCTTCGCTTCAGCACGGTGTGGATGAATCGTACACCCTGAAAATCGCCCAGGGTTCCAACTCGATCGACATCACGGCCGAGACAGTTTACGGTGCGCTCCACGCTTTCACTACCCTTCAGCAGATCGTCATCAACGATGGCAGCGGTCAGCTCATCGTCGAGGCCCCGGTCACGATCAAGGATGCCCCTCTCTACCCGGTCCGTGGCATCATGATCGACTCTGGCCGCAATTATCTTTCCAAGAAGAAGATTCTTGAGCAAATCGACGGCATGGCTCTGTCCAAACTCAATGTGCTTCACTGGCACATGATCGATACGCAGTCCTGGCCTGTAGAGCTCGAGACCTACCCCGACATGATCGAAGATGCCTACTCCGCCAATGAGGTCTACACCAAGGAATGCATGAAGGGAATTATCGACTATGCTGCTGCCCGCGGTGTCCGTATCGTTCCAGAGATTGACATGCCCGGCCACGCCAGCTCTGGCTGGAAGCAGGTCGACGAAGGGATGATGTCCTGCATCAACTCGTGGTGGTCCAACGACAACTGGCCCACACATACCGCCGTCGAGCCTAACCCTGGTCAACTCGACATCCTCAACAACAAGACTTATGAAGTCACTGGCAAGGTCTACAAGGAACTCGCCGGGCTCTTCCCTGACAACTGGTTCCACATTGGCGGCGACGAGCTGCAAATGAACTGCTACAATTTCAGCAGCCTCGCGCGCGACTTCTTCGCGCAGAACCGCACCATGCGTGACCTCTACCAAGTCTGGGTCGACCGTGCCCTTCCCAACTTCAAGGCGCAGGCCAACAAGACGTTCGTCATGTGGGACGACGTTCTCCTGTCCGCCGACGCGGCCGCGCACAACGTCCCCAAGGACGTCGTCATCCAAGCGTGGAACAACGGCATCACCAACATCAAGAACGCGACCGCGCTCGGCCACCGCGTCATCGTCTCCTCGTCCGACTTCCTGTACCTCGACTGCGGCTTCGGCGGCTGGGTCAGCAACGACCAGCGCTACGACGTCCAGACGAACCCGAACGCGACCGACGGCACCCCCAACTTCAACTACGGCGGCAACGGCGGCTCGTGGTGCGCGCCCTACAAGACGTGGCAGCGCATCTATGCCTACGACTTCGTGGCGGGGCTCTCGGACGCGCAGAAGAAGCTCGTCATGGGCGCCATCGCGCCGCTGTGGTCCGAGCAGGTCGACGACGTCGTCCTCAGCGGCAAGATGTGGCCGCGCGCCGCGGCCCTCGCCGAGCTCGTGTGGAGCGGGAACCGCGACGCGCAGGGCCACAAGCGCACGACGGAGCTGACGCAGCGCATCCTCAATTTCCGCGAGTACCTTGTGGCCAGCGGGGTGCAGGCGGCGCCGCTCATGTCCAAGTTCTGCCTGCAGCATCCGCACGAGTGCGATCTCAATTTGAACCAGACGAGTGGGTGGACGACGAGTGCGTAGAGGGGGGCTTCGAGTGTAGCATTTCAGCGGCGTTTTTGGGGGGCCTTGCATGAGGGTCGGTCTGGTTGGAGGGTACATAACTTTGTGGGTAGTGGTCGGTCGGTGGGTTTAGTTCTTGTATATATACATGCACACTTTTTTTTTTTTTTGGATTCGCCTATGTACTACTAGGAACCTAGCACGTCGGCTGGCGAAGTTGCACATAGATCTATTTCCTCATCGGGCGTTTTCGCCTTCGTCTTGTCGTTCCGTTGAGCCCTTTGCTTACCTCGCGCCCTCCTTCTCCGGCTCGTCACCGCCACGGTTTCCGACGGGTCAACGTTCGGACGAGAAGTCTGTCTTCGTGAACCTACGCATTCGCAACCCTCCTGTCGTGACTATGTCTACCTCACACCGCCATCTTTACACGTATTAATTCCCCTCTCGCTCACGCTTCCTTCCGATGCCCCAACTACACTTATACCCTCCCTCCCCTACCACTATTATCTTCTCCCCGCATATTCTCCAAAAAACGACGCGTCTGTACTGTTTTACTATGATTAACGTATTGTTATTTATACCGGTTGTTGTATGATCTGTTTAGGTCTTTCCCGACGATAAAGGAGAAGCTGGGAGAGATTCAGAGGTGTACTGCGAATACTCAGCTAATTAAGGCCTTGCGATTTGAGTGGACGGACTATTCTTCACCCTGCCTTTTACCCGCGTTAGTCTGTGGCCACAGGCCGTTGGCTACTTCGCTGCGGCGGTATCGGTATCAAGTGGAAGCAGCCACTACAATGGGTATCCCAGTATTCCACTCGACATGTTTGGAAACACGCCGCACTCCTCCTTACTATACGCTTTTGTAATTACGAGAAACAGGAACAATATCGCAAAGAGCAATATACCTTCCATTTCCGACTCCTTGTCCCCTTTCCCTTGCAATGACCCGCAGTTCCAGATCCATGCCCGCATCTTCAAACCTCTTGACGCACGCCATTCTATTCTTCGTCCCGGCCTTGCTTCCTCAGATGCTATCTCCGCCTCCGTGAGCTCATCGGTTGTGCTTGGTGGCTGCGAGGTCCGGGGAGCATAGACCGAGCTGCGGAGAGGTACCTATGGTAGGCTGTGGCTTGGGAACGTCGTCGGATAACGTCTCATTCTCTGCCTTTGCTGCCAATGTTACACGCTCCGCACAGCTGGCGGTCCCTTCCATGCCAAGGTCTTGTACGATAAGGTATGGGCATTCGTGGTGGCGAGCGAAATCATGCGAGTACTTTGGGTGATGGTCGCAGGGAAGTATGCATCCGCGTTGTTTGCACATATTGTGCGTTCGGCTATGGAGTCCATTTAGGACTCAGAATTGCACACTAGTAGACTGATTTCAGTTGACAAAAGATAGACAGCGGTGTGGTTCAGCGGCGCCGGTAAACGTAGTATGAAGCAAGCGAAAAAACATGTTGAATTCTAGCGCGGCGTGTTGTTAAATATCGGCGTTAAATCTTGCATGCTCGCCTGCATGCCTGAAGCATCGCATGACCGGTGCTTCTATCGCCCGCGGCGTCTACGTGATGTAGCGGAACGCTGGGTGGCGGTACCCCAGATCCCTAATCTGAGCGTCACTGAGCCCATTGAGACGGTGATCCCGCTTGCCCAAGTCACGCTGCCTATTTTCCCACTTGCAGTATGCGATGCCACCAAGCGACAGGAACAAGACGCAGATCTGACCCGCGAGGTTGATGGTGTGGCCGGTGTGGTATTGGGGCGCGTCCTTGGCAACATAGGTCCTAGCAGAAGAATTAGCAATGTCGAAGGGGATCCCCCAGTCGATGTATAGTATAATCTTACCATGTAGCGAGAACACCTCCGGCGGTTCCCAGCGTGACGACCCAAGCGCCGGAAACCGCGCGGATAGCGGGGCCCGACGCGTTGTTCAGGGCCCATGACAAAAAGCCTGGACCACCTGGGAAGGCGCCCAGTGTGATCAAGAACACGCCCAAGTATCGAACGTTGGGGCTAACCACCCAACGCAGAATCGCAAAACCGGATATGCCAAGGAGGGTGAACGCTGCGAGGAAGATGCCGCGGCGGTTTGCTTTATCGGACCAAAATGCGACAGCAATAGCGACGAAGCAAGCGCATACGTAGGGAGGAACAGAGTATAGTTGAGCCCTTGTGTTGGTCCAGCCCAGGTCGAACAGAATGGTAGGCTAGGAATGTCAATCTCGTTTCTGAGCACAACAGGGGACAGGGGGCTCACCATGAAGAGGGAAATACCTTGGACAGTGATATTGATCATGAAGAATCCGATAGCACAGATGTAGTTGTTGATGTTGAGGAAGGATCGAGTAATATGATGGACCTGGACCTTCTCGTTCTCATCGGCCGAGTTCTTCATTACGAGCCTCTCTACCGCAATACGGCGTTCACGTTCGTTCAGGAAATGACATTCAAGAGGACTCTTTGGCATGAAATAGGGCGCAGCCAGACCGACGAGGATGGTGACGAGGCCTTCGAAAAAGAAGATATTGCGCCACGTGTGGAGGATCATCCCCGATGCACCCCACGGAGGAATGCGGGCTAGGCTGGAATCGATAAGCAATCGCAGAATGCAACTATGGCCAGGAAAGACTCACGCAGTGGCAAGAAGGCCGCCAAACGCACCGGCAAGTGACGCGGCGGAAACGTAGATTCCAACACGTAGCAGCAATTCCTCTCGCTTGTAGAAGCAAGTAATGAAGAAGGCAATGCCACTGTTGCGCCATTAGTCGAGTGCCGGTATCTAGGGGATTCGCAGCTTACGGCATGACACCTCCTTCGAATATTCCCAGAAAAGCGCGAGCCGTCAACAACCCTTCAAAGCTCTGGCAGAACGCCGAGCACAGGGAAACGAGACCGAAGCCGCATACCAGGAGCGGAAGGTAGTATTTCGGACCGATCCTCTTGAGCAGGATGTTACTGGGGACCTCGACGAACATGTATATGATGTAGAAGATCGACGTGACCCAGTTGAAGCGGACACCGACCAAGTTAAGGTCTTCCTTCATTCCTTGGATCCTCGCATTTCCCACGTTGGCACTATGTTCCGTTAGGACAAGATGTACACGAGTGTGGAAGCCCACGCTGGGAAGATTGACGTCGCAGAAGGACAGGGGAGCGCAACCTACCGATCTAGGAAACACAACAGGTATAGGAATGTAGTTAGGGGCACGATGACTCTGTCTAGCTTCCAACGCACAGCTTTCTCCTCCTCTTCAGTCCAGGTAAATCCATCGGCGGAGTCGCTCGCAGTGCTGTCCACTTGCTCGTCGTCTGTGGAACCCATAAGTAGACGTACGGAGAAACGGACGACATTCTTACAAAGAACCTTTTCTGCTGTGGCGTTGTCTGCAACCTTGGCGTCAGGCTGGTCAGATCCGTAGGCAGGTTCGACCGTCGCCATCGTGGAGGCGCACACCAAGTCTGCTGGGCTACGGCAGAGCGAAAACTTTCCTCGATTGTATCTGTGCGCTCAGGACGTAGTGCGGGGAGAAAATCTGGGGAGGCTTCTCCACATATACGCAGATAATGTTACCCGTGTTTCCGCCCTTCGGATGCCGACGAATCCTCTGGACAGCAAAGTCGGCAGTTGTAAATAAGCAAGCCACAGCAACAAAAGGTGGGACTTGGCACGGGCCCGGTGCTTCTTAAACGTTCGGCGCCTTGCAATCCACTTGATTTGCCATCAGGAGAACCTGTGGCCCATACAATGCACACCACTTTTACCGAATCCACATGGCGAAGGTGCGCCGGCCCAGCGGGGGGTTCGTATGGTGCCTGCTCCATCGACTTGGCTGCAAGGGTGGAGCGGAGCACTTATAAGTTTCCGTAAACGCCAACGGCTTGGCGGACCGGAACGTGGAAGTATCTGCGCCCAGCCGTGCCATTCGGAGCAGATGGATTCGGGCACCCCCCGAAAACTGCGGCAAGAAAGGAACTGTTAGTACTGATGCCAGGTCCAGAGAGGATCCCTGGTTCGGCATCGCAGGAAGAGCATGGGGGTGGTCACTGCACGTGGACGTCGAATCGGTTGGAAGGCGGGCGTTATCTGACCTTTAACCAAAGGATTTGTGCAATCAGTTTGGAGGTCCAAGCTGCGGATAATGCCCCTCGACATCCGTGCCGCTTATGTACTTGCTGCTGTGTAACCATCCTGTTGGTGAGGACGTGCTTGAAGGCTACAAACACAGGCGGGTACTTCCTGTGGACGGCAACGTTTGAATTTGAGTCGTAGTTGCGAGGGTGAGTCTTTGGATAATGCTCGAGACCGATAATTAGCGCCCAGAGTTGGTTTGCATTGACCGTCAATACCGGTTCCCCCGCACAAGGTTCAGTTGAGCAGCGCGATCGATCATTCCCGGACGGTGTGGAATAAAAGTTATCACGAGCAGCGTAAGACACCACGTCGGCGAGAATATGGACAAGTATTGTAGCAGGATGACAGTAGTTACAAATTTGTTGGGGAGTGTCAATATAGTTTTGTGGGGCAGCCATCCCGCAAGTTCCGCAGCGCCCCGTGGAGGCGCCCCACGGAGGCGTCCCGTTTCATCTACGGTCCGATGAAATAACGCAACGTCTGCTTTGTCGCTATAAAATGCCTTGTCCTCCCTGAGCTTTACATACGCCGCATCCGAACTTTACACTATAGTGTCTCGCGCGAGGACATTACATCAACGGGAAATGCATCTTTACCTAAATCTCCCGTAGCCGAGAGAAAATGCCCCAAACGGCCAGCGCAGTAGGATACCTATCAATTGGCAAGCAGCGAAACTCGTTGATAAAGCAGTCGCAAGGCTCTTATCTGTATCATACCTGTACGCGTTTGCTTGATGATCTGTACTTTGCATGGGATGCCGTTGACCTGGGTTGCATCTCGTTTCCCGCCTGGGCAGTGCAGTGTTTTGCGCCCAAGTCAGCAACTTCTTCAGCCATCAGCGAAGCTCTCTGATAGTACTCGAATAAATCCCTAAAATTTACTAGGCGTCCCGCGCCGTAGTACATCTCGCCTGGTCGATCCTTTAAGCCGCCTCCCTACGCATCCACTTCAAGGGTACAGATCGGTGTTCGTCGTTGGCAAAGAGAAACGACATGCCAAAGGCTCTTCGGGATAATTGTGCGGCGCTGTCATCCAGATGAAACGAAAGCGAAAGAGACTGAGAATGCATAACCGTGGAGCTGAGGTATATAAGTCCACAGGAGAAGTGAAAGTAAGGTTGTGGGCAGTGTTTCACAAAGGAAGTGGTAATGGCGTTGCAAGCGTCACTATTATCGCGCGTTGTCAGGACACATTTTCTAAAGGAGAGTCTGCAACAACTGCTTTACAAGTAAAGGCATACAGAATACAATTTAGTCCTTCGGTATTTAGTAGATTGCTCTCCAGAATATATGATAAAGCGGCCACTCACAGGCGGCTATTTGTATTATCACGTAAAATGCGAGGGCAACACCGAGGATTAAATGCTGGTTAATAAATGTACAACATCGCGGTTCACAAAATTTGTCGATATTCGAGATACGGCGTTGCCGGCACAGTGATTCCTGTTCGAAAGAAGCCTTCCATCTAGAAAGAATCACAGATAGGTTCGTTTGAAGGCCTGACCGGACTGGCGCCGTCACTGTCTGTTGCACCTGCTTCATGCTTTGGATTTCTCTATCTACGTGACATGGTACAGCCTAGGGCAGATCATAGTGTCGATGATCGAATAAACCATCTGCCAGCATCAATTGCAAGCTCCGATGCAAAGGCAGACCTAATCTGGGTACGCGTATCGGCTCTCGGCTATCTCCAGGACGAATCCGGGTCCATAGACAACCGCTTGGAGTTTTTCGCTTGGTCTAGAGACGTCCTGTTTTGAAGTAGGAGTAAGCATTGTAACTCTTCGCCTTAATCGACGCGGTTCATTATCCATACACGTACATTCGATGACTTCCATTTCCTTCATTCAGCTGGCACCAACACATTCATACGGCTCTTCCACATTAAGCCATCTTATGCCTTAGCTCATCGCGGTCTTCATCTTTGCCAGGCCAAAGCATATTCTTCATAATAATCGCTCGGACCTGCATCGCCACATTGCATAGCCACATTGCCGCCAAGAGTACTGACATGATGCTTCCAATCCACCTAATGCCTTCGCTGCTGAGCTGGTTTCCGATATTGATTGTGGCAATCGTAAAGCCTACGTTGGGAAAAACAAAGGCCCAGCAAATAAGGCTCCAGTACAAATCTCCTACTCCCTGGATGCACGCAACGGCCGCGATACCAAAGAAAAAGAATGCAAAAAGCCATAGAAAGATAGAAAAGACCAGAGCCAGAAGCTGCAATACGTCTATAGCCATCGGATGTCGTGCAAAGTACGCATATCCCGGTGGGATACTGTTGGCCATTCCGATCAGAGCCAAAGCGGTGAAGGATGGCGGCCCGACTATCATGAACATTCCGGGTCGTAGTCTGGGCGCTGGTAACCCGGCGGCCATAAGTCGCCCCAAGTATAGTCCCGTCATAATAAGCGAAATTAAGAATCCGAGACCTTGACAAGCAACTCCCGCAGCAATGATAGTCAGCCTTTGCTCACGGGGTTGGCTAGGACTGATACTGCTCGCGATGCTTCCAGAAAGCATCACCGGAAAAATCGGAAGAATCCAGGAAGGCGTCATGGAGTGAATTGACATGTGCTTGCCAGCGGAGAAAAGGACATGATAATGCCCGATAGCAACAGTAAGAGTACACGCGACGTAGATCCAGAAGAACACTCGCAGTGTAGTTACCAGCCACAATCCACTGACGCACGGCACACCGTATGCCTGAATGTTGATAATCAGGACGGCGAAAGACAGCCACATACACGGAAAGAAAAGACTTTCCGTCGGATGTGTTAAGGATGATTTCAGCATTCCACCATTCAGAGTGAACCGCAATGTTATCATAGCCAAGTTGAATAGGAGCAGAACGATGAAGAAGATGAAGATTATCTTGCCGACGGTCGTGAGACCAGTAAATTTATGTGGCTGCTGGTTGAGGAGGATAGAGATTCCGCCGGTCGACATCGTCAACGTAAACCACGCCCATGTAAAATGCGAGATTCTTTCGCGTAGTGAGACATGGTTGTCCTCGTCCCATAGCTCTTTTCTCGCCGGCATATTGCACCACGTCGTCCTCGAAAAATGGGAAGGCTCTGTACATTACAGAACGAGGAAGAGAGAGGGCCTATAACGCAAGAACATGATCATCTCATGGTGGCCATCGGGCGTTATCGTCGGAAGATTGTGGTGATCTCCAATACTGATCTAGCCTTTAATGGCTAGCGTACACGTCAGTCCGGTCCACAAGTATTTAATGAAAGGATTTTTCACCACCACACCAGCAAACAGCGACACTCAGAGAGCTTGCTGGCTAGTATAAATAACGATATTCAAATGATGAATCAATGGAAGCTGATTAATCAGGTTGATTCAGATATAGGGTGATACAATCCAAACACGATGCTTCCATCTCCGAATGCCCCATGAAAGCTCCGCAGTTCGCCTCGGCGAGAGACAAACCTGGAAGCGTCGAACGCAAACTGTACTTAATCCGGATTGCGTCAACGTGTTTCAGATTGCAAATATCCACTTGAAGGCTCTGATGCGGGTCCGTTATCGCACGTATGCGACTCCAGAAGCGCCATACCGGCCAAGGGAAGGCGTATACCGTACGGTAATAGAACAAAACTTCCATTTCACTTACCACGATTGATGGCTCTGTTAGAGGTTTAACTAATACAGTATCTACTTTAGTAAAAATTTATTTATACTTTACCTAATCTTTACTATAATAGTCTTTTAAACGTTATATGTAATATAATTTTTATTAATATATATTTAATAAATATATATTATATAAAAAGAAGTAAAGTGTAGTATTAAAATACTAGTTCTAAAAAAAATTTAAGCTAAAAAAATTATTCTCTTAAATATAGTTAAAAAGTAAGTATATATAAAAACTATAAAAAAAATAGTTTTATTTTTATTAGAATAGAATTTAAATTTAAAGTTTTAGTATATAATTTAATATATAACTTATTATATAGTTTAGTATACTAAAGTTTAGTAAAATATAATTATTTTTACTTTTTTTATTTAAATAAATATATATAATATTATAAAAATATTAGTAAAAAAAATTTAAATAAAATATTATATAAATATAAAATATATTAGGAATTTTATATTATACGTAAAATATAAAATATAAATATAAAAATATTTTTAAATTCTAATTTATTATACAGAGTATACGTGGTATATATAATATAAAATAATTATATTAACTATTATATATTTATACTAGTACTATTAAAAACTTAAAAACTTTTTATAATATATATATATATAATATAATTATACTAGTAAAAATTAATAAATTTAATAAAAGAGTATTAAAAGTATTATTTAAAAATATAAACTATATTTAAATTTAAATTATTACTTATTATTTATAATTTTTTTATTTCACTTACCTCTAAATTAAGTAAAAATAAAATATATATAAAATTAATATAAGTTTTATAGATAAATATAGAAAATTAAGTATTTAATAGTAAAAATATATATTTAATAATATAAATATTTTAAATAATTATAATTTAGTTATAATTATCTAATTATATAAAAATAACTTTAATATACTAATTTAAATTTAAAATAATTTTTATAAAACTAATTATATATATTAAAAAGAATATTTTATTATAAATAAATTTACTATTTTTATAAATATTATATTGTATAAATATATCTTATATAAGTTTATATTAAATATTTATAATTTTTTAATTTATTTATAGTATTTTTTAATAATGCTTTACTTAATTAATACCTATTATATACTTGTTTTTATCTAACATATTAACTATTTAAATTAGTTATATTGTATAGATATTTTATTAAATTTAATTAATATTTTTATAATATATTTCTTATTATATATAACTTAGAGTATACTATTATAAATTAATATTAAGAATATATTATATAATTATTTATTATTTAGTTATAATAAATGTTTTATAATTAAATTAATTTTAGAATTATTATAGAATTTTATAAAACTATTTAAAAAATTATTAATATTATATAATAAAATATATATAAATATATAATATATGTTTAAATATATATAAATAAATATATAATTTTACTTTCCTTCGAAATTAATATATAATTAAAAAATAAATATATAATATTTTATAAGTAGTATTCTTAATATATAATCTAGTTATATATAAACAATTTAGTAATTATTATATTCTTATTATTATATTATACTACGTCTTTATAAAGCTTATAATGTACGTTAATTAATATTTTTAATATAAAAAATAGTAATTAATTTAATAATTTAGTTATCTTAATAGTACAATATATTATTTAGTATAAATTTTATAAGATTATTTTAAAAAATTTCAATAATTTAATTCTAATAAAATATAATTATTTAATAATTAATATTCTATTTTCTACTTAAATTTATATATTTCCTATAATTACTAAAATAAAAAAATATTTTAGGCTAATTTTATAAATTTATTTTAAATTTTTATTAATATTTTTAATTAATAGTATATTCGATAAATATAAGAATAAAAATAAAAATAATTTTATACTTTTTATACTACTTTATAATATTTAAAATTATATAATATAATATATTACTTTTTTTAAAATAAATAGACGCTAATTTTTATCGTATCTATCTAATTAGGAAATAGCTATATATATAACCCTTTAAAGTTTTTATAAACGTATTTCTTTAATAGCCTCTATTTCTTCTATTTTTAAGCTAATATTATTAAATAAAGTTATATTAAATTACTAGTCTATTATAAACCTAATTGGGCTTAGTTCGTTATGCTAAGCTTATTAGAAATAAATTTTTATCTTATTTAACTTTAGATAGTAATATTAGTCTAAAATAGTTTTAGATATTATATATTCTATATAAAAATTTTAGCTTTTTATAGTTTTATATTAATTTCTTAGTAGTATTCTATAGTTTTAAAAACTTTATATTTTACTATATAAAGTAGGCGTATATAAAAAATACTACAATAAAGAGAGGAATTAAACCCCTAATTTATAGAAGATCTTAAAAATTTAAAAAATTTATATATTTTTAGGTTATATACCTACTATACTACTCCGCCTAAAATATTACTATAATAATATTATTAATATATAATATCTAGTCTTAACAGAGACCTAGAGGTTTTAAAATTATAATAAAATAATTTATATAGAATATTATATCTTATTTAATTATATAGTAAGCTATTTATTTATATTTCTCTATACTAGTTATTTATTATCTTCTCTTTAAAAACTCCTTTTTACCTACTTTTAAATATCCTCTATAGTATTAAGCTATAATGTTCCTCTATATACTAGTAATTTTTATTTTATATTTTTCTAATTAAAATTATATATATTCTTTATACTATATATTATAGCTTTTAATATATTTAGTTACTTATTAAAGAATTATACTATCTCTTTACTCTAGCACCTTATAGTTATTAGCGTTAACGTTATTATTAGTAGTAAGTAACTTATTTTTATTTATTAATTACTTAATATAGTAATACAGCTATAGTAGTTTTAGTATTATTTTTTTATTTAGTAGTATACCGAAATAGTAAATTTTTAGCTTTTTTATAAAATATTATAGTTTTTTTTATACGTAGTTAAGTTTACGCTTATATTAATAAAATTATTCTATTTAAGTATAAACTTTTACGAGTTACCTATAAATATAAGTAGTAGTATAGTAGCTATATTAAATATACTTACTATTATATATTTTTTATTTATTTAGTTTAATTTAAAAGCTTAAAATATATATTATACTTTATAGTATTTGCTAAAGTAAGCCTAATATATATATTTTACGAAAATTTTATTTTTTAACGTACTAGGAAAGCGTATTTTAGTTTTAAAATAGTAGTATATTACTATTAGTAAATAATATTTTAGACGCTGCGATACGTATTATAATTATAATATATAAATATTTTTTTCTTTATAAATATTTACTTAATATTAGTAAATATTAGTAAATTTACTAGTATAAATAATTATATAAAGTAATAAACTATACTAAGCTGCGATCCTATTAACTACTATTAAGTAGTTATTACGTATCTATTTTAGTAAATACTATTTTTTTAATTAGGCTTAGCGTAGTACCTTTAAGAGCTAGTTATTAGATTCTATAGTATATATAGCACTTTTCTTTCTAATTAGGTAGTTACTAATAGTAACTTTATTACATAAAATAATATAATATAGTATATTAGATTTTATTTTTATATAAAATTATAAAATTAAATTATATAAAATTATAAAATTAAATTATATAAAATTATAAAATTAAATTATATAAAATTATAAAATTAAATTATATAAAATTATAAAATTAAATTATCTAAAATTATAAAATTAAATTATATAAAATTATATAATATTAAAATTTAAAAATAAATAATAAAATAAATAATTTTTTATATATAAATCGTATTAGTAAATTAATATATTATTTAAAATATTTTAATAATATTTAATTTTAATTTTTCTTTATATTACAGGGGGGTAACATTAGAAAAAGCCTAATTTAAAAAGTAACTATTTTTAAAAATTAATATAAAATTAATTACTAAGCCTAAATATACGCGAGTTATACTATTTTAATAAGAAAATTAGAAAGATTTCTATAACTATTTTAATTACTACTTAGTTACTATATATAATAAACTAAAATTACCGAAACATAATAATTTTTTTAGCCACTTTTTTAGATTCCTATAACTTTTTAGTTAGTAAATATATTTAACTAAAATTTTAATTATACTATTTTAGGACTAGCGTAGGTCACCTAACCTAATTTTTAATAGGAATTTATTATATAATAATAAATTTATATAATTAGTATATATATATTTGTATTTATATACTAAATAAATAAATAGTGTGGCTGTAGTAGCTTAGGGCGACTAAAAGGGGTTTTGAAAAAGGAGGAGTATATGTATACCTTTATTATATTATTTATATAAATATATATTAAAGTTACTTTTGTCAAATTTTTAATAATAAACTAGTAATAATAAATTACTAGTACTTATTATAGTAGCCCTTATCTTTTATAACTACCTTATAATAGTTAGAAAGAGATAAAATATAGGTATTAATAACTTCTTATAGTATTTTATTCTATTCTTTTATTATAGTTCTTTTAAAAGACTCTATACTTTCTAAACTTAATTCTATACTTAAATTAATCTTTTTATTTTTATTTAGCCCTAATTTTAAATAACCCAATATTACTTCTATAAGAGCTAAATTAGGGCTATAGACTGGAGAAGAAAAAAGAGTAATTTTATTATTTTTAAACTAGTGTAAAACGTCCGTTATTTTATAAATAGGGGCGTTGTCTTATTAAAATTATTAACCTAAATTAATATTAATATAGAGATTATAAATATTATATTGTATATATTATTATTATAACTAAAAAAGGGATAATTAAACTTTATAAAAGTTACCCTCTTTTATAATTAGTTTAACTTTAGATATAAGGACTTTATTATATAATTTTTACTAGTATAAGACCGGTCTCGACAGAGACCTAGAGGTTTTAAAATTATAATAAAATAATTAATATAGAATATTCTATTTTATTTAGTTATATACTTAACTATTTATTTTTATTATTTTAGACCTACTAGCTATTATTATTGCGTTAAAAGTATTTAGTCTAAAAAGGCCTTAAGGCTTCTTATATCCTTTATCTATTTTATACCTATACTAGTATACTCTATTATCTTTTTAATAAAGCTTAGATAGTCCTTTATATTTACTCTTATATTTAGTAAGCGCTCTTATATACCTAAAATAACGTTCTTATTATACTACTAGTTTTCCTTTAACTTATCTATACTTATTAGTTATTATTATTACCCCTATAAAATAACTTACTATATATCTTTAGTAACTAATATATATTTATAAGTAGTAAGCCGATTAGCTTTTTTTTCTAAAATATAAGTAAATTATAACGTAATAACTACCTTATTTATAGTTTTAGGCTTTTAAGGACCTTACCTATTATATAATAGTTATTTTTACTTATTAGTTATATATCTATAGTACTATAGTACTATATATAATACTAAATATTATTAGTAATTACTACGCCTAGCGCGAGTCGCGATAATTTAGTTATAATATTAATTTATTTATTAAATATTATATATTTTATAATATTTTTTATAGTACCTAGCGTAAGCCTATATTATATTTTATAGATATTATATATTTTATAGTACCTAGCACGGGCCTATATATATACTTTTAGATTTATTTTATAGTATTAGGAGCGCGCCCTTTAAATACGTAATTATAAAAGTACTATACTATAGTTAGTAAAGTAATATCTTAAGCGGCGCGATTTATACTATAAATATACTATTTTCTTTCTCTTTCTTTATAAATGCCTGTTTAATATTAGTTATAATAGTAAATACGTAAGTATAAGTTAATATAAAATAATAAATTACTAAACTATAAAACTATTAAGTACTATTAAATAGTTATTATATACCTATTTTAGCACAGTATTTTTCCTAATTAAACTTAATATAGTACTTTTAAAAGCCGGTTATTAGATTATATAATATATATAATACTTTTCTTCCTAATTAGGTAGTTACTAATAGTAACTTTATTATATAAAAAAAAAACTAGTATAAGAAATAAAAAAATTTAGTATTTTAATAAATACTAAATTACTTCTATCTCTTAACTAAATAGTACTCTAAACTTAGAATATTATATCGTGACCTATAAAATAATTAATATAATAATTATTAAAAGTAAGTTAAAAAGGATGTAGGCTAGCCTAAAAGTAAAGTAATAGTATAAAAATATATATACTTTTACTATATACACGATTACGAGGAGGCGTATAAAAAATAAAGAAATAATAAAGGCGCTATACTAAAATTAATAAGCTACTAGCTATACTATAGCTAGTAATAATACGTGCGGTCTTACTAAAAAAATTTTAATAAAAAAAAATAAAGTTTAGTAAATATACTATATTAAAAGTATACTATAAAATAGGTTATAGTTATTTTATATAATACTTTCTTTATATTAGTTTTTACTATCGTAAGTTACCTTATTATTATAGTAGTTTAGCAGCTAATATATACTATAGTATATTATATATAGGCTAGGTCTATTAAAGTTTATATTTTAAATATTCTATACGGGAATCTACCTTATGTATAAATTAATATTACGATAATTATAAAAGAAATCCTAACTAATATTTAGTAAAAAATTACTTAGTAGTTAAATATTTAGTAACTAAAAAGTAATTAAGTTATTTATTAAACTATTACTACTATTATAGTATACTATAGTATAGATATTATTTATATAAAAGTTTTATTAATTAACGTACTTTATAAGTTTTATAAAGTCGCGGTATAACGTAATAATAAAAACTTAATAAATACTAAACAGCTCACATATAATAAGACTATATATAAATAATATATATTTTAAACCCTTAAAAATTATATTCCTTCTTTTTAGTAAGAGTAAAATATTTTATTAAATATAGTAACGCTCCGCTTATATACTAATTATATATTTATAAATTAGTAATTATTCGTAATTATTTATAAGGTTATTAGTAATTACTATTTATAATTATATATAACGCGATTAGTCTAGAAAGTTACTAAATATATAAACTTTAGGACTAAAAGAAGTTATTAGGCTATTATCTAGAGCCTATATAACTAAATATTTAGTTTTTAAGCTAGTAAGTCCGGCTATTTATCTTATACTTTATATTATTATTTACTTAAAATACTCTACTATATTATATCTTTATAGATTTATTTTATTTCTAAAACGTCTATTACTATACTAATTTTAAATAGATTACTACCTATTATACTAATAACTTTTAGTAGCAGCGATATTTTAAGCTAAAATAAAATTTAAAGTTAATTAGAACGTAATCATTTTACTTATATATAGCTTATTAATAAGTCTTACGCTAACTTACGTATACGTAAACTTTTAGTAAAAAATAATTTTTTTAAGTATATTATTTTTAGTTATTTTAAAGCCCTCTTTAGTACGTTATTCTATATAAATAGATTTTAGACTAATAGAATAAAGGCTTTATAAAAGTAGGTAGTTAATAAAAAAAGAGTAAAATACTTAACGTTGTTAATAGAGCTAATAAAGCTAAAGATAATAAAATAATTTAAAAAGTAAGCTAATAAAATAATATAGATCTATTAGTATACTTATAAAATTTAAGATAAAAAAAATTAAATATAAACTCTAGGGCTTACTATTACGCGTAAGATTAGGTAAGTATACGCTTGTATTTTTATTTAGTAGGTATTACTAACTAGATAGTAGATACTATAGGTAGTATAAATACTAATAATAATAGGTATAATTTTTTTATTTTATAAAACCGCTAAATAAGCTAAATATATATATAATTTACTTTAGTAAATCTTTATAGTATTATTATTTTAGTAAAAACACTTCTAAGTAAAAGTATAAAAGACTTATTTATGCTTTTATATTCTATTTTTATCGCGTTTTATCCTGTCTACTAATATTATAAACTAATAACGTTATTATAGACTTATTACGCAATTTAGAGTAATATTTTTTTATTTAATTTTATATAAGCCTCTATATTACCCGTTAAACTTTCTACTAAAATAATAATACTACCTAAAGGCCTACTAGTAAAATAAGTTATATATATACTCGGCTTACCTAGTAGCCTTATAGAATAAAAAAAAAGCTATATTTACTATTATTAGTACTTACACCGCTTATAGTACTTATAATCTAATTAATAATACTTACTAAATAAAAATAAGAGTATATACTTACTTAACCTATATACTCTAATAGGCCGCCCTAGACTTTATAACGCTTAGTTATTTTTTTTCTTATTTTAGATTTTATAAGTATACTAATAGATCTATCTTATTTTATTAGCTTACTTTTTAAATTATTCTATTACCCCTAACTCTATTAATAATACTAAGTCTTTTAGCTTTTTTTTATTAACTACTTACTTTTATAAAGCTTTTATTTTATTAGCCTAAAATCTATTTATATAAAATAACGTACTAAAGAGGGCTTTAAAGTAACTAAAGATAATATACTTAAAAAGGCTATTCTCTATTAGAAATTTACGTATACGTAAGTTAGTATAAAACTTATTAATAAGTTATATATAGATAAAAGAATTACGTTTTAATTAATTTTAAATATTATTTTAACTTAAAGTGTTACTGCGTAAGTTAAATTAAAAAATATTAGTAGTATTAAAATATTAGACTAATAAGCTATTAGTACTAAGAGTAGATAGTATAATAGGCGGTAATCTAACTAAAATTAGTATAATAATAGAACGTTTTAAAAATAAAAAAGACTTATAAAAATATAATATAGTAGAGTGCCTTTAAGTAAAAGTTAATAATATAGTATAGAGTATAGGACGGATAACTAGACTTACTTAAAAACTAAATATTTAGTTATATAGGCTTTAGGTAATAGTTTAATAACTTTTTTTAGTTCTAAAGTTTATACGCCTAATAACCCCCTAGACTAACTATATTATATATAATTATAAGCAGTAATCGCTAATAACTTTAAAAATAATTATAAACAGTTACTAATCTATAAATATATAATTAAAATATAAGTAGAGCGTTGCTATATTTAATAGGGTATCTTACCCTCGCTAAAAGAAAGAAGTATAACTTTTAAGGGTTTAAAATTTACACTACTTATATATAGTCTTGTTATATATAAGCTATTTAGTATTTATTAAATTCTTATTATTATATTATACTACGGCTTTATAAAGCTCGCGAAGTACGTTAATTAATTTTAGTAAAAAGTTTAATAGGTAATATAAAGACTTATATAAAATTAAATAAAAAAACATTACTTTAAATTATATAACAAGTCTATAATAACGTTATTAGTTTATAATATTAATAGGTAGAGTAAAATATAGTAAAAATAAAATATAAATAAATAAATAAGTCTTTTATACTTCTGCTTAGGAGTGTATATAAAAGTTTTAAAAGTATTTAAACTATTATAACTTTAAAAAATAGCGGAACTAGACCTAAAGGCTAAAGAAACTAAATATATAGTAATAGATTTAATTAAATAGAGTTTTTATAATACTACTAACTAGTACTAAAATAATAAGTAAATAAAAAATAATAAAGACTAGATACTATAAATAATAACTAATAAAAAGAATATTATTAGAATCTAGAAAGTTATAAAGGTTATTATATAGGTAAAGGCGATAAGATTATTCTAAGCGTAAAGCGTAAAGGGCGACTAAGGGGACAGCTATATTGGGTTAGTATATTTAGGGATGTAGAAGCTTATAAAAAATAAAGAGTAATAGGTAATAAGTAATAGCTTAGAGTATTACGAGTTAGTAGGCGATATAGTTAGTTATATTTTTATAATTTTAAAAGTAATTATTAAATAGTTGCTGGAGCAAAGCTTCTAATAATTATATAACTAACTTATTAATAATAAAGGGATAGTTTAATAAGAAGGATAATAATAACTAAACAAATAAGTGCCGGCCCATTTTTATTAATATAATTAATATTAAGAAACTAAAACTATAGCCTAAAAATATATATAAAGTTATATATTTTAATATTTTAAAAAGTTAAAATAAGTTACTTTATACTTCGTTAATAGCTAGATCTTATTTATGTTTTTTATTACTTTTTTTTCTATAATACTCTTTTATAATTTTACTGCTTTATATTACTAACTTATTAAAACATATTACTTTTTTTAAATTTATATTTTATATTTTTTTATATTTTTATTAGCGTATGTTAATCTTTTTTAGTGTTTTCTTTATTAATTATAGGTTTTTTTTTTACTTTTATTAATATTATAACCCTTTTCTTTTAACATCCTTTATACTTATCCTTTTATAATATTTAAATTATTTTTTAATAGTATTCTTTTATTTTTCTTTTTAGAACGTTAAGTTAAGTTTTAATTAATAATTTTTTTTATACATTGTATAGCGTGATAAATAGTAGTAGGAGAATTTTTTAAAGTAGTAGGAATTATAAAAACAGAATTATTTACTTTTAAAAGTAAATTAATTTTATATTTAAGTTTTAAAAGAGTTAAGTCTATTTTAAGAGAATAGGAGTTTAAGTTTATAAAAGTTAAAAGATATTAATATATACTATAATATTAATAATATATTACGTAAGTAGTAAGTATATAAGTATAGACTAAATTTTTATTATTAATATAATTATATTATTAGATTACTAATATACTTTAAAAAAGTTATTACGTAACCTATACTAGGCCTAAAATAGTATAGTTAAAATTTTAGTAAAATATATTTACTGACTAAAAAGTTATAGGAATCTAAAAAGTAATTAAAAAATTTACTATATTTCTATAATTTTAATATATTACAGGTAATAAATAGAATATAACTAAAATCTTTATAGAAATTTTTATAACTCTCTCTTTAATACGGTATAATTTATACATTTTTATACTTAGTAATTAATTTTATATTAATTTTTAAAAATAGTACCGTTTTAAATTAATTCTTACTAATGTCACTCTTTTATATTATTAAATACTACACTACCTATATGTATAAATAGAGCAAAAAGTAATAAAAATAAATATAACCTCTATTTTATATAAAAATAAAGTTAAAAAAAGTAACTAATAAATTACTATAGTAGTTATCGGTGTATATTTATATTATTATAAATATACCTTATATAAAAAAATATAATATAAAATAATATAATATAAAAAAATATAATATAAAAAAATATAATATAAAAGAATTATTATATAATATATATATATATAATAGTATTATAATTTTTCTATATAACTATAATAATAATATAATTAAATACTCTAAAATATTTATACTTTATTATCTATTTTTAAAAAAATACTATATAGTAAATAATATTATTCTTATTAAAAAATTTTTATAAAGTAATTTTATATAGTATCTATAATATTTATATTAAAATTTTAAAATTATATTATTATTCTCTATATTATATTATATTTATTCTAAATATTTATTTTATTTAATTAATTTAATATATATTAAAAATTTATTATATACTAAAAATAAATTACTAAATAACTATTTAAACTATTCTAAAAATATTAATATTATAAAATTTTAATATTAAGTAATTTTTAATATAAATACAATTATATATTTTTTATAAATATTATTAGAGTCTATTTCCGAGTAGAAGTATTAATAATCTATTTATTTTTTTATATTTTTTTTCTTTTAGCATTTTACCTCGCCTACTAATATTATAAACTAATAATATTATTATAGGCTTATAATATAATTTAGAATAATATTTTTTTACCTAATTTTATATAAGTTTTAATATTACCCGTTAAACCTTTTACTAAAATAATAATACTACTTAAAAGCCTACTAGTAAAGTAAGTTATATATATATCTAACTTATCTAGTATTTCTATAAAATAAAAAAAGCCATATTTACTATTATTAGTATTTATATTATTTATAGTATCTACTACTTAGTTAGTACGATTTACTAAATAAGAATAAAAGTATATATTTACTTAACCCTATATGTACTAGTAGGCTTTAAAGTTTATATTTAGTCCTTTTTTTAATCTTAGATCTTATATGCGTACTAATATATTTATCTTATCTTATTAGCCTAAACCTATAATTATAATTACCTTAAAGTTATTTTTAACTTTTTTTAATAATACTAAGTCTCCTAGTTCTTCTTCTTTAACTACTTACTTTTATAAAGCTTTTATTCTATTAGCCTAAAATCTATATATAATTATAAAGAATAGTAGTATACTAACAAGGGCTTTAAAGTAGTTAAAAATAATATATTTAAAAAAGTTATTCTTTACTAAAAAGTTGCGTACGCGTAGATTAGTATAAAACTAATTAATAAGCTATATATAAATAGATGCATCGCGTTTAAATTAATTTTAAATTTTATTTTAATTTAAAGTTATACTGTATTTAACGCCGCTATTAAAAATAATTAGTATAATAAACGTTTAGCTAAAATTAGTATAATAATAATATATTTGTATACTAATCGAACAAATAGTGTGGCTGTGGTGGCTCGGGGCGACTAAAAGGGGTTTTAAAAAAGGAGGAGTATGTGCATGCCTTTATATAGTATAATAATAAATATTTTAAAATAAAGGTTAATAACTGCTGTTATAACCTATTAGTTACTTTTTTAACTTTATTTTTATAAAATTAAGGTTATATTTATTCTAATTAGTTTTCGCTCTATTTATATATATATAGGTAGTATAGCATTTAATAATACTTAATATTTATTTATAATTATATCTTCTTTATTACCTATAATAATTACTATAATATTAAGTATATTTTATATATCTATTTAGCCGACGTACCGAATATACTTATATAAGTAAGCTCCCCTAAAACTTTTAAATGTTAATTACTATATAGAAATATTTTAGACTTTTTATTACTTTTACTTTTACTTTTACCTTTACGACGTTTTTACTTTTATTATTAGTATTTCTAGTATTACTTTGCGTAGCTATATCTTATTAGCTAAACTATATATTTTTAATATATAATTAATATTAATGTACTTTTCTTTTATTATTTTTTATAACTAGTACGGTATTGTATCTATTTTAACTTTTTTATTTACTAATGCTATTACTCTTACTAATACTATTACTATTAAGATAACTATACTCTACTTATACAGAGTAATAGTCCTCTATAATATTATAATAAGTAGAAAATAGTATATAATAATAAGTAGTAAATAATTATATCTTTTTTTTTTCTCTACTATTTATATAATAGCTAGATAAAGATTCTGCTTATTAGTATAGATTATATAATTATATAATTATAACTATATAATTTATACACTTCGCATTACTAGTAAATTTAAATTATTTAACTACTCTATATATACTAATTACTTTTCTTTTTATAGTAATACTATATAAATATTTTATCCTTTTATATTTCTTTTTATATATAAATAAGTAGTTTTTCTTTTTCTACGAGTATTCTTCTATTTTAATATATTTTTATATAACTAAGGTATAGTCTGTTATTCGCGCGTTATATAATAATAAAAAGTAAAATAATATAGTATTCTACTACTTATTAATTAAAACTATAGTAAACTAAAGTAAAGAGTTAATAACTTTATATATTATATAAAAGTAAGAAATAAAATTATAGTAAATAGAAGTAAAAAGTTATTATATAATAATTAAAGAGGGCCGGTCTAAAGCTATATAAGATAATAATATATTTATAAAATCTTTTTTTTCTTTATAATAATTTTCTTTATACTCTTTATCTATTATTATCTCTATACGTAGTTTTAGATACAAATTTTTTTTTTAACTTTTTAGCTATTTTTTTTTATATAGAGTTAACCTCTAATAAAATTTTTAAAATAGCTTTTATTCTGTATAATTAGTAGTAGTCGTAATAATAATAAATTATAATTATTTTTAGTTTTACCCTTATACAGGCTCCCGTACCTAATAATTAAATTTAGATTACTCTTTTTACTAATACTACTATTAATAGAGTATTCTTATTAGCTTTTTATATTAATATATATATATATCCCTATATAATTCTTTCCGTATAGGACTATTTTATAGAATAATAAATATATAATATACTAGTTACTTTTATATAATATTAATATTATCTTACTTAGTAATACTAACTTAATTTTTTTTATTATAAAAATTATTTACTATAAGAGCTACTTCTATACGCTTTTTAAATAGTTATATAAAGTATTAGAGCCGTAGCCGTATATATAAAAATATAGTAATAATACTAAACCTTTACTCTTTATAAAATATTATACTCTAGTAATATTTTAAAGTAATATATATAATTCCTATATATAGTAATTATATAAAATTTAGTATAAATATTATACCTAAAGTATAAAAGCGTTTTTTTATCTTTTCTTTTATTTTTCTTTTATTAATACAGAAGAGGATTAGAGATATATAAAAAAAATAAAGAGTTAAAAATATACTAAAAAGTAATTTATACAAAAGAGAATATCTAATTTAAAATATAAAAAATATAAAAAATATTTTATTAAATTTCTTATATAGGCTCTAGCCTATTAACTAAAGCTTTAATACTATAAAAGAGGGTATTAAAAAATACTAATTATACGAGAAAACTATTTAGTTTATTTTTTATAAAAGTATCTATAGAATTATTTTTTTATTATTTATTATACTTTAGAGATCTCGCGATTCTCGTATAATTAATAAAAAAATATAATATTTATTATAAGTCTCTTTTTATTTATCGTACTAAGCTTAGTTAAATAGTTATATAGAGATTTTAAATCTATATAAACTATTATAAGGACTAGTAGAAAATTAATTTTATAAAAGATTTTATTAATAGTAGTATTAAAAATAATAGTTATAACAAAATCTGTAACTATTTTATATAACTTACTAATAAAAATACTTTACGTAACTTATTTTTATTTAGTTAAATTTTAATAAATAATATTATTATATATGGTAAACTTAGTATTTATATAATTTTTAACTCTAAAAATAATAAAATATTTAAGCTATAAGCTAAAATTTTAGTTATTTATAAAAGATTTATATATAAAAATAAAAAGTTTTATATATTAAAAGTTTAGTAAAGTATAAAAAACTTATTTCTTTATATTTTTAATCTACTATATAATTTTCTTATTTAGTGCTTTTACTTCTAATATAATAGGCTTTCTTATTTATATAGCTATAGAGAGGTTAAATATAGCTTTTAGTTAATAGATATAAGTAATATATATATTTTTTATATACTATTTAATATATTACTGTTAAGCTTTTAAATTAGTTAAATCTATTATACGAAGGCCTTTACTTTATTTTTTTTAAATTATAGTAATTATTTTATTTTCTTTTAAAGTAATTTTTATTTTATTAAATTCTAAAGGTTTATATGTAGAAAAAAATAACTTATTCTTTATATAAAACTCTATAACTTATAGTTTATTTTTTTCTCTAGTAAAAAAAGTAAGTAAAATAATATTTAAAGTATTATCTATCTATATACTTATTAGGCTAAAAATCTCTATTATTTTTTTTATAAATAGGTATAGATTATACGTAAAGGAGAATATCTTTAGTCTTTTAGTATAATAGTTATAGTATATTTTAAACTAGTATAAACCTAATTTAGCTATACTATATAAGAGGCGTATAACTTAAAAGATTATACTAAAGGGAAAAAAATAGTTTATTTTTTTTAAGGATTTTACGTACAGTGTATAAAATAGTAGATTTTTAAATTATATATAGGCCTAAATAATATTACAGAATTTATACTTTATATTATATAATTTAAAAAGTATTATAATTAAGGTTAAAATAAGTTTTTAGTTTATTCTCTAAATAGTTAGTAACTATATAAAAATAGACTATTTATTATTATTAAAGTAGCTAGTAAGTATATAGTAAACTTTCTTATATAGGACTATATTTTTATTTTTAACTTTTTATACTATTTTAAAATTAAATATACGGCCTATATAAACGGTAGGATTATATATAATAGGCTTAAAAATACTATTTATAATAAGAGAATTAATCTCTATATAATTAAATTTCTTAAATAGGGCTTTAAGTATTATAATAATATTATTTTAGTATAGTTTTATTACTAGTATAAAGTTAAACTTCTCTTTTTAAGTTATAAAGACTTTTACTATATATTTCTTTTTTAGGCGATTTTACTTTTTTAGCTTTTTAGGTTTAAGTTATATAATTATATCCTCCTCTTCTATAGCTAGGGGATTATTATATAAAAAAGATTTATAATAGTATAGTTTTATATATATCTATTTTATATTTAGTAGGCTATTTTTTAAATTTATAGTAATATTTAGTCTGTTAATTAATTATAGTACGTATAAACGTATTTATTCTTTTTTTTTTAAATTAAAACTTTTAATCTAATAAAAAGAAATAAATTTTTTTACGGATCTAATCTATTACATATACTAATTATACGGCTTAGTATAAGCTTTATATAATTAGTCTATAAGGCTATTAAAATTTTATAAATAGTATTAGCCTATATAATAATATTTAGTAATAGTAAAAATATTATACTAATCTTTAAATAGGTGCTAAAAATAAAAAGTATTAGTATAAGGCTATCTAGACCTATAATATTATTTAGTACTTTTATAGCTATTTAAAAAATATTTTTATTACTTATATAATATCTAATTTTATTTTTTAAAATATTAAAAACTTGCTGTAATAGGCTGTATACTTTCTTAATCTTACTAACTACCTAGTAGACTTTTACTAGTATTTAGTAATACTTTACTTCTATAATCTATACGCTATTCTTAAATATTTTTAAAATAAAATTAGTATTTAGATTATATATAATAAAATTTAGAGAATCTTAGTAGGTATTAATCTAATATTATATAAAAGCTACCTATACCTTTTATATAAATATAAAATTAAAAAAGATAGTAGCCTAAAATAATATTTTTAAGTTAATAATATAAAGGATATCGCGGTTACTAATTTGTATAATATTAATAATAATCTTATAGTTAAAGTAGGTATAATTTTTAATAAAAAACTTAGATTTGTATAGAGCTGCTCTATATATTTAGTAGTAATAATATAACTTTTAAATCTACTCTAGTATAGTAAAGTTAACCTTATAGCCTATATTATAAAGTAGTTTATAAAATTATTTTATATAAGGGTGTTTAAAGTATCTATAAAGTCTATAAAGTTTTTTTTAGTAAAAAATAAAACAGTTTCCGTACAGCTTATATTAAAAAATAAGTATTTTTACTTATATATAACTAAAACTGTTATACTATTATTATATATAATAACGTCTAATATATTATTAAAATATACTGCTATATAGTTAGTATCTATTAGAAATAGTAAAAAAAGTATTAAAATATCTAAAATATAATAAATTATTATACTAATTAGGTTTTCGATCCGTATAGTACTAAAAATATATATTAGTATATTACTTTTAAAGCTAATAGTAGTTTTTTTTAAGGTCTAATTAATTTTTATACTAGGGTTTTTATAAATATATATTTTAAACTAGCCCTTACTAATTATTAAGAATTTAGTTATACTTATATTTTAAAATTTACTTTAGTATTGCGTACAGTATCTTTTTTTAAAAATAAATTATTTAGCTATTTTCTCTTTATTTATAAAGAATATATCTTTTACTATTATATAATAGAGGATTAAGGTAATAGTAAAGTATTAAACTACTTTTTCCCCTTCTTAAAAACTAAAATTAAATATAATTTTATTTTCCGATTCCTCTATATTATTATATAAAAATTCTTTACAGTTTTAAATATAAAGGATAATATTATTTTAACAAGGTATTTTTTTTATAGAAGTTTTTATAGAAGTTTTTATATATTATAATATATTAGTTACGTGCTTAAGCCTTATCTTATATAAAATAGTTTAATAACTAGTATTCTTTCATATAGTAAATAAAGTACTTTTTTTTTTACTATTAGAGTTATATTTTTAGATTTCTAAAAGGGTTATTATATATAAAAATAAAAGTATTGGTACTAAGGAAATCTATTTTTATTATTAGTATACCTTTAATCTATATAAAAGGTTTTGTATAATACGTATAATTAAATATAGTATATATATTAGTAATTTATATTAATTTATAGTATAGATTTTAAATTACTTAATAGTTCTTTATACGTAGGTTTTATTAAAAATATAATTTATTTAAGCTTTAGTTAATTTTTATATACTCGTATAATTACTGTATAAAGTAGTACTTTTTTTTTAAACTAAAAGTCTAGAGCTTTCTATACTAGAGTTAATTTATTAATTATTACCTCTAAAACTTTATATAGAGTTTTATTAAAATTTTTTTACTTAAATTATATAAAAGTAATAATAGTCTAGTTAGTCTAATACTAATTATAGTTAATATATATATTAAAATAGTAGTTTAACCTATTATATAACTATTTTTATAAGTATCCTAGACTAATATTATATAAGTAAAACTAGTATACGCAATCTTTTAAAATATTTAAAAAAAATAATAGTATACTACAACTCTTAAATATTAATATTTTAGTAAAACTTAATAACAATATAAGTTTTATTACCTAGAATATCGTATAAATAGCTAGTATAATTATTTGCTTTTTTTTTATATTTTTTAGAATATAATTATCTTCTATAGATTAAGCTTTTCTAGTAGTATATTTTATATAAATAAAAATTAAAATATTAGATTCTAGTAAGCAGCGTATAAAAATAAAAAAATTAATAAATAACTAATTATTAATATTCTCTAACTAGTTCCTAGGGGAAATAGTAATATTTTAAAATTATATAATAATAGATATATTAAGTATTATAGTCTACTATTATATATACTTAAAGGTAATACTAGGGTATATAAACTATATAAAGTTTAGGGTTATTTAAATTTATATAGTCTATATTTATACTTATATAATATAGACCTAAAATTTTTTAAATAATACTAGTATAGCGGGAATAATTACTTATATAATATATATTATAATAGTTAGTTTTCTTACTATATAAGAGGTATAGCTAGAGTATATAAAATATTTAGCTATTAGCTAAAAACCTAAAAGTTTAAATTTAATAATTTTTATACGGGTTATTTTATAGTAATAATTAAATTTTTTATTAAGCTTTTTAATCTCGTCTAGAGATTTTTAATTTTTTAATATTTTTTAATAATCTAAAGGAGAGTTTATATAAAACTTATTAGTATTTTTTCTTATTTATCTGCTAGAGGTCGTACAGCGTTATTTTATAATATTTTTAGTAATTCTCTTTAAAATACTTATTTTAGTAATATAAAGTAAGAATAGTTCTATTTAATAAATAACTTATAGTATAAAGTAACTAAGCTTTAGCTATTTTTTAACCTTTTATAAAGTGTTATAATAACGCAGTTAATATACGTATTAAGTTATTTAGTAAATAGATTATCCTAAATATTTAGATTTTTTATTTAGTATTATAACTTAGTCTAGTCTTTAAGTAGTCGTATAAAGATATTATATTTTTAAATATATTTTTTTATAATAAATTTAGATTTATCTTTATTATATACTCTTTACTTTTCTTTATAGAAAAAGCTTCTCCTAGTATTATTATATTATCTAGTTTATATAATTAATTATATAATTTTAGCTTACTATATTAATAGGTTTATATAAAACGGTTTAGTTTTAAAAAAGGTTATCCTTATCTTTTATACGGATAAGGTTTTAATAAAATATATAATTTAATATACTTCTCTCTATTTATAAATATAGGGAAGAGTTACGTAATATATAAAATTATTTTTACGTAGTATAGATTTAATAATAACTTAACCTTTTTATACGCCTTTACTAATTTATAGTAGATAAAAAAATTTATTTAACTATTAGTAATAGAGTAGTTAAATAATTTAATTAACTAACTACTAATTAGTATTAGAATAATTATATTTTACTTATATAGAGTAATAGTTCTCTGTAATATTATAGTAAGTAAAAAATAGTATAAAATAATTAATAGTAAATAGTTATATTTTTATTTTATCTTTACTATCTGTATAATAGCTTAATAAAGGTTTTACTCGCTAGTATAGATTATATAATTATATAACTATAGCTATATAATCTATACGCTTCGTATTACTAGTAAATCTAAATTATTTAACTACTCTATATATAATTACTTTTATATTAGCTAGCGCTACTAACTCTAGATATTTAAATTTTATTACTTTTACTATTAATAAAGTTATTATACTATTTATTTTATTATACTAATTATTTAATGTTATATAAAATAAATAAATAGTACTTTTAGAAAATCTAGTAATTACTAAATATATAAAATACTTAGTAGTACTAAAAAGAACTTTTTATTATATATTACTAGATAAGTAGAATATAGTAGGAATAGTTTTTAGTATAATTAGTATAGTAGACGTATTAAAATTAACCTAAATAAGTATAATATTTACTAAAAAAAGAGTAAGAGTAGAAGTAAGAGCAGGAAGACCTTTAAAAAATAATATTTTCGTAAGTATTTTTCCTTAAACGTTTAGTTATATTATTAATAAGGATAAAGGAAAAATATATAAATAATAGTAGTAGTTACTACCTATATATTTCTCTTTTAAAAAAGAATATAGTATTTATACCAGACTTTTTATACTAAACTTTTTTAATTTAATATTTTTATAGGGGAGCGCGCTAAGTATAAAGCGTACTAGTATACTGGCGCAGTCTAGCACAGTGCTAAAAATTTTTTTAACTTAGTTTTACTTAACTTTTTTAATATATTAAGTATAAAGATATATATATACTCCTCTTTTTATATTTTTTTTTAGTTACTCTAAGCTACTATAGCTATACTATTTATTTAATTAATATATAAATATAATATTTAAAATAAAAATCTATAAAGATTATAATATAGTAAAATATAATTTTAAAGAGTAAGAGTTAATAATATAGTATAAAGTATAGAGCGGATAACTAGATTTACTTAAAAGCTAAATATTTTATTATAGGCTCTAGATAACTACCTAATAATTTTATTAGTTCTAAAATTTATACGTCTAGTAATTCTTAGATTAACTAACTGCCTTATATATAATTATAAGTAGTTACTAATTTATAGATATAGATTAAAGTATAAGTAAAGTATTACTATATTTAGTAAAATACCTTACTCTTACTAAAAGAAAAAAGTATAACTTTTAAGGGTTTAAAACTTATACTACTTATAACTAATGCCTCGACGCTACACTTTACCTTTTTTATATAATACTACTTATATATAGCCTTATTAGTATTATATAAACTATATAGTATTTATTAAGTATATATTATTATATTATACCGCGGCTTTATAAAGCTTATAAAGTATATTAATTAATATTATTAAAATTATTAAAATTATAAAAATATACTGATTAAAAAAAAATTTATATATTAATACATAGTATTTTAAAATAATAAATATTAATATTTTTAAAATTATTAATTCTATTAAAAATAATATATAATTTTTTATTTTTTATAAAATTTATATTAGTAATAGGTAAATATAAAATAAAAATGTTATTTAATTATATTATTATATATATAATTATAATTTATTATTAATAAGAATAATATAGATCTATAAATTATAATTTAATTAATAAAAGAGAAATAATATTTTTATATATTTTATTTATTTATCGTCTATATTAAATATAGAATATAGGTATCTAACTAGCTAATAGTAACTATAGTAATATTTTAGAACATTTTAATACTAGTCGTTTTTCTATTTAGGAAATTCTTATATGTTTTACCGCAGTGTCGAATCCAATATACGCCGTACCGTACTACGCTCAGTACCAGCCCCTACCCGCCGCCGTACAGTACATACAGTACTCACCCTGGCCCGTACAGTACCCGTACAGAGCCTCAACCGTATGGATTACCTACTGTTGGCAGCACTGGCCTCGTCGAAGCAGAGGAGCGCAAACAAGAACCTGGCTATGATGAATGTAGAAGTCAATATCGACTTCTTTACGACTCGAGCGCCAACCAATTCGCCTTTACCCAGCAGAGGAAGAAGAGGCCGGCTGTATTGCCGAACCTCGAGCCTCGATCAAGTCATGCCTTGGTTGTTCTGCGCACCTCACGTCTTCTATCTTTGATTTGCAGTTGCACGGACTATTTCAGAACATCGCCCGGATCCTTGAGAGTTCGGGGCTGACTCTACCCTTAGAAGATCGCACGCGCTGCTTCTCGGCCTCCAGTACTGGCGCGAGTGGCTTGCTTCAAGATCCAGTGCATACAACGGCAACAGGCGACAAGCATTTGGGGCGGCCACAGCGACGGCAAAGTCCCTGCCCTCCGTTTCGTGAAGCCACACAATGCTTCTTTATTCATAGGATATATTATATGCTGACCAGCCGCAACGTGGGAAAGTCAATGTTAAACGACCTGAAATAACGACCCTAACTTCGATCTAGCGTCACAAACCTGCCGCCGCCAGCCACACACTTAAGCCTCGAGGGGAGTCCTCGCCCATGAGTACATCTTTCATCATCAGTCCATCTTTGATATGTTGAATGCCGCGTGGCAGCATGTCCGCCTCGTATTTGGCGACTGCTTCATGAAGGTTGCCTAACCCAGCACGGACGATCTCTCGCGCAAGCTGCAAGCTGTCGAACATGGCGCAGTTGACACCCTCCCCGTTGGGCAGCGCCAGATGCGCCGCGTCCCCGATAAGCGTCACTCCAGCCACCGATTCCCACTTCATTGATTCTGGCAGGAGGGTGTTGAGGACCCAGCAATGAAACGGTCCTTCATCGCTCAAGGTTAGCAGATCGGTAATCTCAGACGACCAGCCGGCGTATTCATTCTGGACCAGATGCTTGCGGAAATCTGGAGACTTGAAGAATTGCTCTTCAGTTTTGCTCCAGTTCTCGGGGAGGCGCAATCCAGCATAGACGATGTATGAATCATCGCCCATACGCTGGGCGATAATGGCTTTCCCATTTGTTGCAGCAAAATACGTTCCATGACCAGCTTGAATGGACGCTCTGCTGTGGAAGGGATTTGCTGGCGAGATTTTCGTCTGGAGATAGCAAACGCCGGAGTATACCGGAGTTGCTGGTGTGATCTGTATTACCCTCTGTCAGCATTGTTTCTTCCATCCACGAGACTGTCGTGCGAACGAGGGGGGAA
The DNA here is from genome assembly GCA_030770415.1 of Pleoardoris graminearum. Classification (NCBI taxonomy): domain Eukaryota; kingdom Fungi; phylum Ascomycota; class Dothideomycetes; order Pleosporales; family Didymosphaeriaceae; genus Pleoardoris; species Pleoardoris graminearum. Next base: position 97,223 of record JASEKS010000011.1, on the reverse strand, counting down.
AATTAGAGAAAGACATACCATACTCCTCGCCCTGGACCAAGCACCGTCCGCTCCGACCACAAGCTTGAATCCGCGCTCGACACTACCATCCGTGAATCGGACCGACATGGTCCCGTCGTGCTCTCGTTCCACCCGCTCAACATTTCTTCCCCATCGAATATGCGCGTTTGGCACCGCACGAATTAAAAGATCTCGCAACAACCTCCTATCAATCTCCGGACGACCAACATCACCCTCGGCCGGCTTATGGTCGGCCAGTACGTTCCCTTCCTTGTCCACCGCTTTGAACGCCTGCCCTTCGTACCGTGCGAGTGTCTGGAAGCCGTCAAAGAGACCGCATTCCTTCAGGGCGACTTGTCCTGTTTCGGCATGGATGTCCAAGGTCCCACCTTGACCGACCGCAGCGGCTGACATGTCCCGTTCGAACACCGTATATGGGATGTTGTTGACGGAGAGGAGGCGAGCTAATGTCAGGCCGCTAGGTCCAGCACCCAAGATGGCAATTGGAGGAGAGTCCATGTCGGTTAGGTTTATACGCTCGGAAGCCTGTGATCGATCTTCAAAGAGTTTCAATCGTGATGATGGATGAATAGTATACGGAGGTGCATTTTAAAAGTTCTTGCACCCCTGAGATCACTTTTAAGCTTATATTAATAAGTCCCGATACGTGCTAAAACTTCTATAACCTCCGTAACCTCCGTAACCTCCGTAACCTCCGTAACCTCCGTAACTTCCATATTACGCTCCGAAGTCTCTCCACCGCTCTGGCACATATAACTTAAAGAGCTTTAGTGGATCGATTAACCGAGTTACACATTCTGAGGGTGAGTAAGGAGAATCAGAGGTGTGGCTTACGGACCGGATAGAATCTGCAAAGTGCAGAATGTCGGAAGCCTATGTATATAATTCGATTCGAGTGTAGCACGCCGCCACCATGCTCTCGGTGATAAGCTGCCGAAATCCAACCAAAGGATTTAAAGTGCCGGTCACTGCTAGCTAGAGGTGAACGAGTCTCCCTACGACGGCTGCAGGTTGATAGTAAGCCTGGTTTTATCTCCGGCTTCGGCTCCGGTTCAGCTCCGGCTTTAGCCTTCGAGCGCTCTATCGATAACGATAGCACTGTGAAGCATATAAAACCTAATAATAGTTACTATATATTCTCGTGTACTAGCTTTGCATATTGCATCCAATAATTAAAAGGTTTAAGCATTAGCTATTTTTAATAATCCCGCCCCTTAAAAGATATAGAAACTTTCTTTCGCTAATATAAATATTAAGTAAGCTATTTTTTTAAGTAAGCTATCTATATCGGCGCTAGTTACTTAAAAGATTTATATAAAAGCCTTTACTATAGAGGTATATAAAAATATATAAGTAAAAGAAAAATATAAATAAATTAAGCGCTAATAGGCCTAGTATAAAAAAATACTAAAAAGATACTAAACTATATAAGTACTATAAATAAAATATATATTTATATATTTTAAGGTCTAATATCGTAAGTATTAGTACTAAAAAAGTAAAAAAATTTAATTAGTAAAATTAAGGCAAAGAGATCTATATTAGGTTTAATTAAGTTAGACTAGACGCGGAGTTTAATAAAAATTTATATTAAATAGGTATTAAAAGAATAGCTTTTACCTCTAAATATAATCTAAATTAGATAATTTTTAGTAAACGCTAGTAAAGTCTTAAATTTATAGTACTTTATTATACTATCCCTTTTTTATTTATTTATAAATAGTCTCTTATCTATACTATATTAGTTATTTTTTATAAATAAACAGTATAAGTTATCTATTAAAAAATTATAAAACTTATAGTTTATTAGTAATTAGTTTCTAATAATAAAAGTAGAGGTAAGTCTATATATAATTAACTACTAATCTTATTACTTTATTTATAGTAATAATATCCGTAATAATACTAAATAAAAGTAGTATAGTAGTAAATCTATTTTAAAAACTTTTTATAAAATATAAAAAACCCTTTTTAGGCGCTTTTAGTATCTTTTTTATCTACTCTTCTTTAATTTTATTATAGATATTTTTAACTTATTTAGATTAAGGCTTTATTAATTTAGCTATAGCAGAATTTTAAATTTAAGCTTACTTATAATATTAATCTAATTTTTTTTAGTCCTCTTTTTACTATTTATACTATAATTTATTTATACTACGTACGGACGTTTAGTTAAAAAAAATCTTAAATTAAAATTTTTTACAAATTTTTTTTAAAAAGTATACTTACTATACTACGTTAAATAAGAAGTATAATTTTATAAATAATAGTAATTTATAAAAAGATTTAGATATTAATTTATTATAAAGTTTTTAAGTATATTAAAAATAAATTTAATATATTTTTATTAGCTTTACGCGCGTTTAAGTTAGCCGATAGTAAAATAAATATAAACTAATTATAGTCTACTCTAAATATAACTATAAAAAATTAAGGCTTTTTAGTATAAATAATATAAGTAGGTAAAACTAAAATAAATTTAATTAAAATTTAGCTAGCTTTATATACAGTTTTAAATAGGCTATATTAGAGTTTATTATAAATAAAGTAAGTAGTTAATAACTTATTTATTTAAGTTAAGTAGTTTAGTACGGGTCCGTTTAATAGCTAATATAAAAAAAAATAATTAACTACTAAAACTATTTTATCGCCGTCCTTTAAATTAAATAAGTAAAAGATAGAGTTTAGTATTTTAGAGTTTTTTTTTTTATATATATAATAAAAGAGAAAGAAATTTTTTTTTTCCTTTTACTTCTACTCTAATCCGTTTTCCTATTATTTAATTTAAGTATTTAGAGCTGCTAGTAGACTTAGTTTATTAAAATACTTTTTATAAAACGCTTTTAGTTTATAAAATACCTTAATAAAATTAAAAGTAAAGTATTATATAAAATGAAGATTATATCTAATCTAGCTTACGTAATACTTTAATATTTTTTTAAAAATTTTACTAGCTAAAATTTTTTTAACCTCCTATTTTTTAATTTTATTAATAGAGATACTAGGCAGTTTTAGAGTTTCTAATTTAAATAATAGATTTTAGGAATCTTTATAAAATAACTTAAGAATAAATACGTTATATATTTATAATTTTAGTAATAATTTTAATTAATAAAAATATTTTATCTTCTCTAAAACCTTAAAAGATTTCTTTTAGTTATTAGATAGTTTTTAGCTTAGTTAATTAATTTTTAGATTATAAAATTTTAAGTATACTATATTACTAATATGTTAATTAATAGGGCGATAGTATTAATTTATAATAAATTATATTTAGTTTTAAGTCTACTTTATATTTTTTTTTAGCTAGCTATTAAACAATATATATACACTAAGTAAGTAGCTTAATATTTTAAAAATTTATTTTATGTTACAGTACTCTAAAAGTAAAGATATTTTAGTTTTAACTCTATTATAGTTTAGAGTTATAAAAAATCTAATATAAAAATATTTTAATAATAAAGTAAAATAGAATAATCTAAGTTCTATTAATTAAAGGTAAAAAAAAGCTTTAGTTATTTTAGTCGTAAAATATAAATAGATATAATGACTAGTTAATATATTTATTTATAATTTTTATTTAGCTATTAGTTTTCTTATAGTACGTATTTAAAAGCTTAATCCTAATACTTAGTATTTAATAAAATTTAGATTAAAAGCTAAATATAAACTAAAAAATATAGCTTTAAATAATAGTTTTTAGTGTATATTTAAAATAGTATATCTATTAAATAAATAAATGTACTATTTCTTTAGCGTTAATTATGTTATAATAGGGAATAGATACGGTTTATTTAAAAAGATAATTAATAATAATAATTATCTACTTATAACTAGACTTATTTTTAAAAAAAATTTTTAAAATTAATATATAGGTACTATATTAGTTAATTAAGAATAAAGAGTAGGTTAAGTATATTTACTACTTAAAATTATTTTAGGCATATATAATAATAGATAATATAGTTTTATATATATCTTTTATAAATAGCTTCTATACCCTTTTAGTAGTACTTATAAAATAAAAGCTAGTAGATTTTAGTATAGCCTAAATATATAATAGATTTCTAGTTATAGACTTTATAAATAAAGTATATAATTAAAACTAATTTAAAATTAATATAAAAACGTCTCTTATATAATAGAAGTCTATTTTTTACTTAGTAGTTATTTAGTAAAATATTTTTTTTATTTAAATATATCTTAGTATTCCCGAAGTAGAACTTTAATAAAAGTAAAAAAATTAAAACTTATAATACTTTAAATACTCTTTATTAATAAAATTTTAGCGTAGCTAATAGTATTATTAATATATTATTAAGCTAGTCTAGCATTAATTTAGGAGTTAAGCTAATATAGTCAAAAAAAATAAAAATAGTTATCTCTTTCATCTTTTTAAAATTAATTAAATTCTATTTTTTATAACTAAGGATATTAGTTTAAATATTACTGTTTTTTAGTACGTACTAAATTTAAAATTAAAAAAAAAAACTAAAATTTTAGTCTAGTAGATCTATTAAGTATTAAAAATTTTAGTTATTATAAAGTATTTTAAGGCGCGATAATCTAATAGGACTTAAATTAAATTTTAAATAAATATAAGCTTAGTGTACTATTTATTAAAAATAGTAATAATAGTAAAGAGTTTCTTATTATAAATTTTTTAGTTTAGCTTAGAACCGACTAGAATATAACTATAAAATATAATAAAATAGGTCTTCTTATTTAAGTATTATTATAATAGTACGCCTAAAATTATACTATTAAACGTATCTATTTTTACGAAAATAAAAAACTTAAGGTTAAAATAGTATACAGTAAAAATTAATAGTAGAGCTTATTTAATTTACGTAAATACAGCGTTATATTTTCAATTTTATATAAATAAAATTTAAAGGCTTTATAAAACGCTTAAAGGACGTATAATACTAAAAAAGTGTTTAATAAATTAGTAGTAAAATCTAGTAAAGCCTAAAAAAACTTTATCTAATAATAGTTATAGGGGCTTTTTAATTATAAAGTATTTTTATTTTATTTACATTAACTTCTAAATCGGAGTTTATTAATATATATTTTAAATATTAAATATAGTTTATATAAATTTTTTTGTTTTATGTTTACTTAAAGTCTAATATTATAAAGTCGTTAAAGTACTTTTTTTACTTATTTAATATATTTTTTATAAGTTTTAAAGTAGATTAGGATATTATCTAAATATATAATATAAAAGGTATTTATATATTATTAATAAGTTACCGGACCGTTATATAGGCTAAAAAGTAAAACTTTATATTTATAAGTTCTATATTTAGTTCTAAAGATAGTATATTTTTTAAAAATAAAATCTATATAAATTATATTAAATACTACTTAGATATTAAGTTTAGTAAAAAACTTAATCTTAAAAAAATAGGCTAGAAACTTATTAATATATAAAATTAAATAAGTATTTTGATTAGTTAGAGCGTTAAGCTTATAGTAATTAATATAGATATATAAGTTATTATTTAGTTTTTAAAAATATAATACTAAAAATATAAAAGGACTTTAACTATACTTAATATAAACTTTTTTTAAGTATTTTAGGATATAGGCCTTAAAAGCCTTAAGTGTTTTAAAACTAAACATATATATAGGGCTGTAACTAATTAAAAAAAATTTAGTATAAATAATTTCATAGTTATAAAATTAATACTTAGGCAATTAATTAGTTATAGTTTTACTAAAAATATTTTAAAATTAGTTATACTTATTAGAAAAATATTTATTAAAAAGTTTTTTCTTTTTAGAGTTGTCTTAGAGCTCTAAACTTTAAAAATAAATAAAAATTTATTTTATCTTATAAAGGGACGTAGTAAAAAATTTATTAGTAAAATATTTTATATTAAATTAAAAAGCGTCAGCTAAAACAAGGGTAATAGTTAAAAAGTAATTAAATTTTACTAGCTGTTATAAAATTAGTTTTAGAGGCGGAGGTAGAGCTATTATAATTTATTTAAAAATAATAATATAAAAAAGATAAATAAATTTTTAAATATAATAAAGGGTAAGACTTTATTATTATTAATAATTATTTTATTCTTATAGGGCGTCGCGATAGTAAATATTTTATTTTATTTTTTAATTAAAAATAAATTATTTTAACTATATTAAAATAGTTTTAAATAAGTTATATATTTAAAAGTACTTTAAAAGCTATATAATCCTATTTTATACTATATTAAGTTAAAGTTAAAAAAGTTTTATTTATTTTAAATTAATAATATAGTTCTAAGTTCTAATATTTATAATAATAAAAAAATAGTTTTAAATAGTTCTACTATTAATTCTTATATATAAGTAAATATAAAAATTAATAAAAATCTAAAATTAATTAAAAAATTTTCTTACTTAGATTTAGTAAGGAAGTCTTTAAATTAGTTCTTAAAATAAGTATTAAAAAAATATATAATAGAAAAATTTAAAAAAAGAAAATTTTAAGCGCTAGTATTCATAAGAACGTAAAATTAAATTTTATATCCCTTAAAATAGAGTATAAAAAACTTTTAAAAATAAAATTTTTTTAGTAAGTATAACATATTAATATTTAATAAATTATATTTACTTATATTTAGGGCGGAGCGTTTTTTTAGGCGTTAAGGTTTTTTAAATATATTTTTTATTAGTATTAATAAACTTTGTATTATAGTCTTTCTTAACTCTAATTTTTTTTATTTTTAAATTAGGGTAATCACGCACAAAATATTTAATTTATTTATAATTATAATAAGTATTTATAGCTACTTATTATAGGAGTACTAATATTTAATATAATTAGGTCTAAAACTAAATTAAAAGGATTTCCTTTATAAAGATATAAAGTATTTTAAAATAAGTAGATATTTTTATATTAATAGTTTTACTACTTATAGTGTTCTTCTACTTTAGTATAAATAGTTTAGTTTAAACATAAGTATTACTTAGTATTAAGTTAAACTAGCTATAAAGGGGAGTATTCTATTATTTAAAATTAAAAACTATAAAGTAGGCTACTATTTTATTAAATAAGATATTTTATAAAGACTTAAACCCTATATTTAGGGCTCTTAAAAATAAAATAATTTTTTTTTAAAAAAAATGCCTATTTATTTTAATATACTTTTACTTAGATAGCTATACTAATAAATTATACTTTAAAGGTAAAAAAGTTTTAGATTTTTTTATTTCTAGGCGTTAAAACTAAATTTAATACTTAGCCTCTTTAGTTCTAAATATTTTTTTATATAATAAAGTTACTATTAGTAACTACCTAATTAGAAAGAAAAATACTATATATACTATAAAATTTAATAACCGGCTCTTAAAGGTACTGCGCTAAGTCTAATTAAAAAAGGTAGTATTTACTAAAATAGATACATAATAACTACTTAATAGTATTTAATAATATTCTAGTTTAGTATAGTTTATTACTCTATATAGTAACTTATACTAGCGTATCTACTATTATAAACTAATACTAAGTAGGCATTTATAAAAAAAGAGATATTAATATATTATAACTATAGTATACGTCGTAGCGTCTAAAGTATTATTTATTAATAGTAATATACTACTATTTTATAACTAAAATACGCGCTTTTAGCATATTAAAAAATAATATTTTAGTAGAATATTTTTACTAGACTTATTATAATTTATACTATAGAGTATATTAAATACTCTAAACTTTTAAATTAAACTAAATAAATAAGAAATATAAAGTAATAAGTATATTTAATATAATTAATATACTACTATTTATCTTCGCGGGTAACCCGTAAAAGTTAATATTTAAATAAAATAATTTTATACTTATAGGTATAGTGTTACTAAAGAGGGCTAAAAAAAAGCTATTTAAGTAGATAAAAAAAGCTAAAAATCTACTACTTATAGGTACTACTGCTCGCCAAGCCACCCGCCGTGGCTACAAGTTCACTAACCAAAACAAAACAACATTTTTTGCCGTCCTTATACACGCTCATTTTTGACTGTATCCGGGGGAACAACTTTTTTTTAGCCTATACCTTTTTTGGACTAGTGTCTCGACGCTACACATTACCTCTCTTTACATGATGATAGGTACTACTATGTAAAAAAAAGGTACTAAAATTACTATAGCTATACTACTATATAAAGTAGTTAATTAATAAAAGTAAGTTATAAAAAAAAAGCGCTAGTAACTATAGCGCTAATAATAATAATACTAATACTAGTAACTATAGGGTACTAAAGTATAAAAATAGTATAGTTTTTTAATAAATAGATAAAGACGTTATAGGCGATAGTTTAAAGTATAAAGGATATATATAATTTTAATTAGAATAACGTAAGGTAAAAGTTACTAGTATATAAAAGAGAGCTATAGCTTAACGTTATAAAGGATATCTAAAAATAAGTAAAGAGGAGTTTTTAAAAGAAGAATAATAGACAGCTAGTATAAAAGAATATAAATAAATAGCTTAGTATATAACTAAATAAATAAAATATTTTATATTAATTATTTTATTATAACTCTAAAACTTTTAGGTCTCTATTAAGACTAGAGTTCTAAATATAAAAAATATGTAAAATAAAATAATTATTTTTTTTATATTTTTAAATTAAAGTTTTAGTAAAGTAACTAAATATTAAAATATTAAATATTTATAAGTTATACTAAAAATATATTTTTAAATTAATATTTTATAATAATATTTACTCTAATAGTAATTTATATTAATTTTAAAATAATTCTAAATAGAGGCCTACTATTATTAAAAAGTAGAATTAGTTTTATTTTTAAGTAACTTAATTATAGAAGTTGTTTTAAATAGTTTAGTATATAAAGGCTCTAAAAAAAGTAATAAATATTTACTATTTTAGATAGTAGGTATATTATTTTTAGTTAAATATAGTTTAGTTAATAATATGAATTAATTAGGTAAGGTAGATTTTTAGAATGAAAAATCTAATTATATTTATAATAGTTTTAACTACGCTTATAATATTTTAATTAATTTTTTTTATAGGCTAAGTCTAGATAATTATTTTACTTATTAATAAATAATTTAGATTTCTTTTACAAAAGGTCTAGTACTATTTTTAATACTAGTAAATTAATTTTTTATTAAGTCTATATTTATTTAGACTACCGCGTCTAATAAAAACCTAAAATATTAATAAATATTAGTATTTAATTTTAAGTCTATAAGTTCTTAGTAGTTCTAATTTTTTTACTTTAGTATACTCTAACGCAATTTCTCTAAAGTTAACTTAATATAATAAAGAATTAAAAGTTTTAAACTTAAAAGTTTTAGCTAATAAAAGATCTATAAAATTTTATTTTTTAGTTTAAAAGTATACTAATACGTAATTAAATAACCCTAGTTGTTATTCTATTTTATAGTAATATTCTTAAATATTATTACCAGTTAGGGCAATTTTTTTTAGTATAATATATTAGTGCTAGATACTTAAAAGATTTATATAGGAGCTTTTACTGCAGAAGTATATAAGAGTATATAAATAAAAAAAATTTAAATAAATTAAGTACTAATAGGACTAATATAAAAGAATACTAAAAAGGTACTAAACTATATAAATACTATAAATATAATATATATTTCTATACTTTAAAGTCTAATATTGCGAGTATTAGTACTAAAGAAGTAAAAAAATTTAATTAGTATAATTAAGGGAAAGAGATCTATATTAAGTCTAACTAAGTTAGACTAGGCGTGGGGTCCGATAAGGATTTATATTAAATAAATATTAAAAGAATAGCTCCTACCTCTAAATATAATAAATTAAATAATTTTTAGTAAATACTATTAAAATCTTAAGTCTATAGTACTTTATTATACTCTTTACCCTACTACTAATCTACGTATTAATAGTAATATATATTAGTAATATAATAATATAATATAATATAATAGTTATATATAATTAGTTACTATTTATAGCTTATTTTTTTTTTTACTTAGTGTAGCGCGCTAAAGCCTAATAGTTAATATTTAATTAAATTCTTTCTTAGCGCGTTTTCCTCTTAATCTATAACTTAACCTTTTTTTAAACTATTATTTTTTCTCCTTTTATCTTTATAAGGATCTTTTATTTTTAAATTTACTTTTTTTTACGCGTTTTACACGTTATTACTACTTAGTTAGTTTACTTAAAACTAGTAATTTAATTACGTAATAGTATTAATTTATAAACTATATTTTATACTTTTTTAAATTAAATTAAGTAGAGTAATAATAAAAATAGGTAATAAACTTTTATACCTTTAAATTTAATTATAAATTAGAGTTAATTAAGTCTCTATTTTATATATATTACTTATTGTTTTAATTTTCTAAAAAATAATTTTTAAAATGGACGGCGTTAGTATATAAAATTTAATATTAAGTTTACCTATTACTACTTTTAAATTATATAAGACTAAACTAGCACCTTAAAAACTAGTGTATATATATTTTTTTTATAATTATCTTTTTATAAATAGCGTAGAAAATAGATAAAAACTTAAATTTAGTAATATAATTAATACTATTATAAATTAGGTAACTAATTTAATTTTTATATATACGCTTTAATAGTAAAAAGCAGCCTATATTAAAAGGCTAAAGGAGGTGTAATAAATATAAAGATATATAAAAAGTAATAATATTACTCTTCTAATAGAGTTTATAAAATTTAACTAATAAATAGCTTTTATAACTATTAAAAATTAAAAGCTAATACCTATTTACTCTTTAATTTTTTATATACTTAATAAAATACTTTAGCTATTTTATAATAAGCTTATTTATCGTTTAGTTATTATTACTTAAACTAATTACTTAATTATTTAGTATATTATTATTTTTATACTAGGTAGATAGGTAGTACTAGCTAATAAAAATAATAAATAGTAAAATTACCTATTTAATAGGACTAATCTCCTAAATTATAATTACTTACTTATAATTACTAAACTAAATAGTTTTACGTTAAGAATATCTTTTAAAACTAGTAATAACTAACTAAGCTAATATTTTACCTATCTAAAAACTAGTTTTATTAAAATTATATATATTCTTATTATAGATACTATATTTACCCTTTATACGCACTACTAGCTTAAATTAAATCTAAATAATTTAGGGGTTCTTATAAGAAGCTTTTTAGTAATTATATAGTTAATTAAATTAAGTTATAAAACTCTTTATTTACTTAATAACGTTTTTTAACTAGTTTTTATTAACCTAGCATATATTATACTTAGCGAGTAGCCTATTTATTATATTTTATATAGAACTTAGCATTAGGAAAAATTTATATAAATTTAAATTAAGTATATACTTAGTAATAACCTCCTCTTTAAACTTATTTATTTTTTTAAGTTAGACTTATAATTATATTACGTAGTAATTCTAGCGTATTAGTTATATAGTAATAATTAAAAAATATTAAATATTTTTATAGCTAGCCGCTTAAATTAAATCTACTTTTAATTAATAGAATAGATAGGTAAGTTAATAGTTATTTTATTATAGACTAATTAGATAGAAATTAGTAGAGTTATTATTATTAGAAGGTAGCGCGTTACAGAAAATTAGTAAAGTAAATAGCTCGCTTAGATAGACGGCTTACTTAGTATCTATATTAACCGAATGTGATAAGCCTAATCAACCCTAGAGCGAGGACGGCGTGTTCGCGAGAGCGAGAAGCTCAAGGCTGCGAAGACTTATCGCAACAAGAAAAGAGGCTGATATAACTCTTAGTAGCTTTGAGGCAGCTACATCTTCAGTAACACCCTGGCGGTTCTTTACCCAGGTAAGAAACATTGCCGCATGCTGTTTGGTTGCCTCCATCCTCGCTCTTCCTCTTCGATCCCATTCCCAACGCTCGCTCATGCAGAACCCCACAAACACCTCTCCTATCCCGCGCTCCGCTCTCACCCAGTCCTCAAATCCAACCCATCCAAGCAACCCCAGCAACCACCATCCCACCCATGATCACGACCCCACAGAGCACGAGCCAGCCAAGTATCATACGCCGCAGTCTCTCGTCCTCGAAGTCTACACCGGCGAGTTGTCGCCAAAAGCGTGCCAGTCCGCCACGGGCCTCCGTGCGAAGTTCTAGACCTACGAGGTCGTACTCGAACGGCGGTGGTGACGGGGATCAAGAGTATGTGTAGAACGGGAGGGAACGAGGAACCTGGGGAAGGGTGAGTGCGGGTGATCATAGTGGCGCCATGGAGCGAATGGGGGTTCCGTTTGCACGTCTGCGCAGAACCTTGCAAGACGTTGTGGCAGACCGCAGAGCTGCACGGATGATGTTTGGGCCGTATAGGGCATGGCGCTATGGGAGCTACGTCGCGGCCGGCCAATCGGACGGCCGCTGTGCCTGATCGGCAGCCCGCACCGGTGCAACCAGCCAGAGGGACTTGGCCCTCCGACTGCCAGCGCGCGAGGAGATGAGCTGCCATGCCGTCCGCGCTGTCCACGAGGCTGGTCTCTGCTGGCCAGCGCCCTCTTGCTCACAGGTCGAGCTCGACGTGCCCGCCAACCGCAGCGGGACGCGAGGGCGCTTCGGGCCAGAGACACGTCGGATGCTGGGCTGTCCTTGGATTTTGCGCGGCAGCAGCTGCCAATGCCATCGCGCGCTCTGCCGTAAGAGAATCGTGAACGAGATGAGACGGCCTTAGCGAGGCTGACCGGATCCAAGCCGGAAGGTCTGGGGTCGCCGACAAGTAGCAGCTGGACGTGGTGTTATGAGCTGTGCTAATGCGTCACAGTCGCATGGACATGGAACGTCGACAACGTCTTTCCATAGACCCGAAGTCTGGTCGTCCAGCCAGGACGCAGCGCATCCTCTGCATGTCCTGGCATGAGAGACTGCTGATGTGGGAAGCCGGGCCGACACTTGGGCGACGGGTCGACTGGTCCAGCGGAGCTGGGCCTTGGCCATGGCTGGAAGCTCGACCAGTGGCGACAAGTTATTTCTTTACGTTTATCCGTGGGAGCTGTATCGACTTGGTACCAGTACGCTACGTTCTTACTTAATACAGAGGTAGGCAAAAATAATAGTACTATAACTAGGGCCTATTAAATATAGGATTTTTCGAATATTATAGCTGGTGGAGCGATGACTCGAACCGACAAACCTGTTGGGCCGCGACGGCAACGACGGCGGGGCGATGACGACAAGTTATAAGCGGAGGTAATCTCCCACCGTCCCTCGCACTGGCCAGTCGCGCCCGGTTGCGCATCGACTCGAGATGAGATCAATACAATTCAGAACGATCATCCTTCTCTAGGCCTTCCCTTTGCCTGTGCCTACTCGCGGCGCCGTGCCTCGGCAGGGGTCCTGTTCTTCGACAGATGCTGGACACACCGTCGTGCCTCATCGCAGGTGCACCAACTGACGCGGCGGTGTGGTGGCATACGAACCAAGTTCATGGCGGCGTCTCGGCAGGAGCTCGTCACAATCCCGAGAGTCATGGCGATGCCCTACTCGCAACTATGTGAGAACTCTAGGCGTGGCAATGCATTGTGAGAGTCGTGACACGCAATTGCTGTGGAGGGTAACTGTTAAGAAATGTTTGGTCGAAAGGACGCCCGAGTCTCTGACAAGACGAGTCCGGATCACCCATGGACCATCTACGGAACCGGTGTATCACCCTTCCACGTGATTCGACCCGGTAGCATGGTTGGTACTCCGTACTCGGTACCGCGTGCTGCTGGATCCAGTCTCCAGAATCAGATCGGATGACGCCAGTGTGCTCCCTCATGCTACACGAACTCCTTTTGCGGGCATTCGACCTCACTACCACAGTGGCATTCTAATCATAGCATTGTACTTGAGTACGTTGTGCGAGATAGGCATGAGACATGAGTATACGTCTTGTAAATTGCTACCGCTGTGGATTGTACAATAAACTGCAAAAGATCTCCAAGGATGGAAATAAAATATGCTTGCCCCCCACTTTATTGACGCGAAGTAGTTGCTTACCGTATACGCACTTCGCGTTCCTTCTTGTGATTAATATACTCGTCTATGCAAACTCCTATAATCCTGTACTGGTCGATGACATTGTTTCTACTTATGAGCAAGTTCCCGGACCCTCCGGTTGGCACGTAGCCATAGTCTCTCATTCCGTCCGTAATGCCGTGGCTGAAATCCTTTCTTACGAGAGCCCTGCCACTGGGCCACGGTAGTTTGGGGAGTACGATTTTGTCGACTTTTGTGCTCCTGCAGCTGGAGGCATAAGTTTTGTGGGCGTTGACGTCGCCTGAGAACGCTACTAGGTTGAAGGTCTTGCCAACGTCCCCGACCTGCACCAACCCCACCCCGTCTTTCAGAGCTATTCGATCATCATCGTCTATGGTCGCATAGGCGTCTCCAAGGAAACTATCCTCCACCGCGGATATGGCTTCGAATAAGAACGGGAATGGAGCGACTATCCTGCATCCGCAATTGATACGGATTTCGCAGGAAATTCGCGCGGTACTTTCGTTCGCCAACCGGGATCCACAGCGCGCTATGTCTACATCCACCATCTTGTAGTTCATTGACATGTTGTGCGTCCTAAGGAACCACTGGTTTGGGTTTTCCCACATGGTGCCGCTCACGCATCTGTCGATCCAAAAAGCCGGCTTCGCAATGGGATCGCTGACCGTCCAATATGGCTGGAACTTGCCGAGCAGCCTCCTTCTATACTCAACAACGTCGTTGCCGGGGTCCAGAATTGCTCCCAAGATCGTCGCACATTGCACCAATATCCTGCCTGTCTCGTCCTTGATCACATTCCTGGGTTGATCGTGGGTGGGTATCTGCTCGCGATGGAGCCTGCCGGTTTTGACTGACTTCCCGCAGTTGCAGCCCTTGAAGTAGAACGGGAAAGCGTCTTCCTGCTGGCTCAGCTGGATCTCCATGTACTTTCGCGGGACTCCCTCGATACTTGTCGCGGCCGTGGCTTTCACATGGCCTTTTGGCTTCAGCCTTCCCAGGTTGATAACCCCCGCGAAGCAATCGGTAGTCGTGACCCCGCTGTAGTTTTCTACCACTGGTATCCAATCCCACTCTCCTCTCTCTCTGCTGCTTATTGCGAGCTTAGTCCACGCTAAACCGGTCTTGATGGATAGCTGCTTGAAGAAATTGAACGAGATCCGGTCCAGATCATTCCCGGATAACTCCCTCTTCACCTCCTCCGATAAGAAAAGTCCGCTGAAGATGCCTAGGAGCCCCCTGAATATGTCCGCCTCTACTTCGCACCGCCGCGGCGTAAGGGAGACGGCCGAGAATATGTTGCTTATCCCCTTGTAGTTCTCGCGCCACCACCATGCACCTCCATTAATGATGTCCGTTCTTGCTCCACTAATGCCTCTAACCTGCATCTGCAAGCTATCGAGGGCTTCCTTATCCTCCGCTATTATCCTTAGAATTGCGTTGACCGATGCTGTATTCACGACTCTGCAGCCATCTATCCAAGCCCATAGCTTGTAGGCCTTGTCCTTGGAGTCTGCCGCTAGATCCATCCAGGTATCGAGCTCCCCTATACAATCTATGCGCTGGGGATTTACTGCCCACAGGGTTATATTCTTCCCGAGGATCATTTCCTGGAACGTCCACACCCTGGTGAAGTACAGGTTGTCGAACAGCGACCTGACGTGGTTGATACAGGTCGCGTAGCAGTTCAGCACGCCCATGTCGACGCCAGCGGACCTCACAATCATCTTGTCCAAGGAGAAAGCCCACTCATGCTTATCACTGTCCGCCCAGTCGGACAGGCGGTTGGTCAAGTTCTCAGTCAGCCTAGCCTCCGAAGCGAGCGCCGCCCCGCCCATGTGGGTAAGTATGTGGTCGACGAACTTCAAGTTGTCCACGATTTCCGGCGGATTCCACACCTGGCGTATATCGAGCAGGATGTGGCACATGCGAGCGCTCTTGTAATATTCGAACATCTTGGCTATCTCAACGTTCTTCTCATCCTCGTCTTCCTGGTTCAAGCATACGCAATCACACCACAGATACTTCGTGCCAGAGCTAATCATCAGCCTCTTGATGTCTTTGAGCTTCTTCCGGTCTACGCGCACTCTCCAGGTTACGCCAGGTATTCCGGGCAGGTATGGGTCAACCAGGTCGCCCCAGGTGTAGGAGATGATGTCGAAGTATTCCACCCTGCCAGGACGGGGGTCGAAAACGAATAATTCCTCATTAACATGGCCAAGGAGCCTGGAAGGGAGGACGTTGGCCATAGTGAAGACTGTATTGCCGCTAGGATTGATGTCGCAAATTCACCTAAAGATAAAGGGTAGATTCATGGGAAGGCTGAAAATATACGCTAGCATCAAGCGCTCGTACCTGATTTTGCAGACTCTCAGCCTCGGGAGGTACGTCGGCCCATTTCCGTGAATGATCGCTGATTTCCACCTCTCTGATTGGTCGCGAGTATAATTGCCGTATCCTCAATGCCAATGGCAGGTGCCAAGGATACGGCTTGCATGAATGTTGCCGCCTACGCGAACGCGGTAACGCCACAACCACCACCCTCACCAATAAGACTAGACACGGCTGAAGGTTTGCATCCGGTGATGGATAAGCAGACACGAGGAGATACGAAAATTCGTGAGGGGCTCTCTTAGTGATTGTCAATGATGCCCATGGATGGGAGTTTTCTATAGCGGTCGCAAAGGGGGATTCTGGCCGGACTGGAGCCTGCCGAGGTTATCGTTGGTGAGCCAGTGAAACGCCCAACCAGTTAGCGCTGCCTACGCGCGCGGCTCGCATGCATGCATGTTTACTTCAGTCGATGACTAGTGTAAATACAACTAACGAGAATGGGTTCGTAGTCAGCCCATGTACAAAAAAAAGATGGAATACCTGACCGATTCTTATGAAGCACAAAGAAGTCGAACAAATATAGCACAGCTACTATTGTCGTCTTCAAACACGGATGAGGTGTCACCAATTGGTACGCCGAGGGCTGAGAAATGCCGAGTTTATTTGAGGTCACGCGAGCCTGCGCGCCGAGGGGGTTGCCTAAGGTTGCGAGCCCCGCCAGGGCAAGGACGAAGAAACGCATGTCGACGGTGGTAGTGTAGGGGAGAAAATGATTGAAGTGGTCGGAACGAAGGTGGCCGGCCCGAGCAAGGAATGGTGTGGAATCTAAAGTCTGGAGGGAATAGAGAAAGGAAAGAGAAGAAAGCCTGCGATGATGAACTGGGAGTGTCCTCAGTCCAAAATTTCCAATTGATGCCTTTCTCATCGGACAAAGCTCATAGCTGGAGATTCTTAACGTCTGTTTCCATAAGGCGCTGTTTGATCTTCGCTGTGCGATGCGATTGCTAGGACTGTGCCATGAAGTGACTAATTCCATAGTCCGGGGATAGCTGAGATCATGCAATGGGATGCACAGATAGTTGTCGGTGACTCGGTGTCTGGAGTGACGGGCCCGACTTTCTGCATACCCGCCAAGAGTTGTCCGGCATACAATGGATGAAGCAAGCTATTTTTGACCAGGTATCTCTCATCGAATGTCGTGCTAAACTCGACCCCCAAATCGTACGAGCTACGGCGATGACCCAAGCACGGGGTATCTTCTCACACTAGATTTTGGCTTGCCTCGTGTTCATACTATGAGTGTTTAGAAACTATCCCACAAACTATAAATTTGAAATACACGGATACTGTCTAGTAATGCCCGGCCCGGCACTGTGTTGGCAAATTTCGAGTCGACAGCGCTGTCGGCGAGAACGGGTTGCGGCTTCATAGGGGAGTTTGAGCAACAACCCTCATCGGACTACAAATTCTACGATTTTAGTGCAACTGAATGCAAGAATAGATAAACAGCGGAAACAAAGCGCACACTGTTATGCCGGTACAAGCCCGAGGCGACGTTTGAGTATTTACCGCGTCCATGCAGTAGTTGGTCATTGGCCACTGATGTTGACAAGTCGTGGGATGGATTCAATGGATACCCGCGCATGTGCCGTCCAACAATGAAAGCGGAGGACCATACCCTTGTGGCGCACAAACTCACGCACCACCAGAACAGCGTACCTGCGCCACACCTGCAGCGGGATGGTAGGCATCAGCCTCAAGTACGACTTCGGAGCCACGTCCAGTGCCTTAGCGGCGGCCTAGGGTAGGGCTTTTATTGTTAAGCGCACAATCGCCTACGGTTCTTATATTTTTTTTTAACTATTATTATTAAAATTTATTACTAAGTTATATACTAGCCGTATAAAATAAATTTTATAACTTTTTCTCTTTTATTAAACTATCTACTATAAATATAAAATTTTTTTTATTAATAATACTACTTACTATGTACTGTAAAGAAGATATATACTAATAATATAGTATATAGCCTAAAGTAAGTAGTAATAAAATTATAGTTATAGCTAATACTAATATATTAAAGTCTAAAAGTTTTATACTATAACTTAGGAAAATAATATTTAAAAAGTTAACTACTTTTAAGTATACTATATACGTAACTACGGCAATATTAATTATAAAATTAATATATATAATAAAATTAAGTAGTTTAGAAATAATTTTAATAAATATCTTTATAATTTAGTTTAGGCGTATCTAAATAAGTATAAAAAGTATAAAAAGTATAATAAAATAATATAGTTATATATATAGTTCTTTAATATAATTAAAATAAAGGTAAATATATGCTCCTCCTTTTTTAAAACCCCTTTTAGTCGCCTACACAGCCACTACAGCTATACCCCTTTATTTAATTAATATATAAATATATAAATATAATATAATTATTTATTATATTATTATTTATACTAGGGAAGGTACGCCTTTTAATATTATATATATAAATAGCGCTAACTCTACTTAGTAGAATATCCTTTATAGGGCTACTAAAAGTACAAGATAAATACTATAATAATACTTTAGAAAAAAATTAAAAATAGTAATATATTTAATTATAAAAAATTATTATATATAGACTATATAGATAAGATATATTTATATTTGTATTTGTATATTAATCGAACAAATAGTGTGGCTGTGGTGGCTCGGGGCGACCAAAAGGGGTTTTAAAAAAGGAGGAGTATGTGCATGCCTTCATCAGGATAAGATATTTAATAATAATCAGCTGTTTATACAGCTAGATTTTATTTAAGTACGTATATATTAGGATCTAGTATTAACTTTATTAACTTTATTAACTTTCCTATTATAGAACTAGGCCAGTATTAAAATCTACTAGCTGTAATATGTATTGCGTCGCAAATACACAGAGTCACACATTACCAGGTGCCGAAACACAAGACCGACTTCGGAGCCGGCAAGTTAGAATTCTGCTTCTTGCATATTGATCCAGTAGTGTAACAGAGTCAAACCAAAACCTGCTTCCCGGCATTCAAGGGTCACCATGGACGCCCCAGAACCATCTTCCAACACTCTGATAATCTTAAGCTCCAATTGTCACAACTCACAATTATCCGCCATACCCCAACAGCCAACTACCGTCCAATTAGCCTTAAGCACCGAAAGCGTCCTCGTAAACCCAGAGAGAGGCATTCACATCCAAGAACTAACCCTCCACCGCATGCTTCACGCCGCCGCGCACTCAGGGCACGTCCAAACCGTCCAAGTCCTCCTCGCCTTCGGGCTCCAGCACCAGGTTCCGTCAACGAACTCGTAACTCTTGACATCATAGCGGCGGCCCTAAACGAGAAGCCCATGGATATTGTCCCCAAATTCCACGCCGTAGATACATCAGTCTTCTCGCGCAAAATGCACTCGGGCTGCGATCTCCTCAGTGCCGCAAGCTACGGCGGACCAAACAGCGAAGTCGTCCCGCGCTCCGAGTATCTAGGCCTCGCGCGGTACTTGCTAACTGCGGGATTCGATCCTAACCCCGAGGCGTCGGCGCGGCGGAGGGGACGCCCGTGTCACTTGTATAAGGCGTGTGGGCAAGCGAGTTGCTATATTGTCGAGTGTTTTTTTTTTGGAGCATCGGGCAGTGGTCAAGGGATCGAATGCTTTACGGCCGGCGAGTTGCAATGGAAGGGCTGATGTGCTGGAACTGTTATTGGAGTTTGGGGGCGATGTAAATAAGTTGGCCGCGGAGGAAGATGTTGATGGGCCGCCGGGGACCACACTACATGTCGCAGTAGCGGAGTGGAAGGAGGATGTATTGAGGTGGTTGGTAGTGCATGGGGTGGGTGTAGGCATGAGGAACTGTGAGGGGAAGGTCGCATAGGATTGTTTGGGAGAGGGCTATGCTGGAGCGGTACTGGGGCTTTTGAAAGGGAATGGGGAGTAGTACTGTTCATCTGTATCTCTGGTATGATTCTTCATCGAAGCATTTGGTGCCGCTGAAATTGCAATCAGCAGTTGGATTCAGTATAAGGTTGCGAGGTGGGTTTCCGTTTGCGGGATTGCATCGGAGTGAGGTGAGATCATGCAGGATACCATCCAGTCCGTATGTACTGTCGTCAGTAGAAGAGGGGAAAAGTGAAGACCACAGATTAGTGTCGTTCCGCCCATGATAGTACCCCCAGTCGGTGCTGCCCATGCTTGGATTGAGATGTCGGTCTCGTCAAGCATCATGATTGGACATTCGAGATTTCCGTCGTGAAGGGGATGGAAATCAATCCGCTACGAGTAAACCAAGAGCATATATCGGCCTCAAATACCGCAGCGAGCTAAATAACACTAAAACAAAGTGTTTAAGAAAGGTGCACTCGGTCTCGATCCATGAATTGCGGCTCCTAGACAGTATGCTGGAGATTCCGCGAGGCTGATACTAATGGAGGCTTAGTGCCGACTGTTTGGTTGTAGAGAGGATAACGAGAAGGAGGCTCCAAAGTAAAAAAACGGGAGTCAAGTTCGTAAGGCTGTGTTTCAGCGAGATGAAGCCTTCATAGCAGAACCACGTTTTGCCTTCAGAGTACCAGAATCCCACCATCACTCCAAGCAATACAATGGCGGAAAGAGGCAAAAAATCGTGTGCGATAGCGGAAGAAACGAACTAGACAAGGAGCGCGTGTATCCAAATGCATTGTTGGTAGTCATGTTTTAGCGTTTGGCGTCGAGCAACATAATGTGTACCATGCCGAGACAGTCAGTGCGCAGAGATAGATAATACGCACCCTAATATTAACGCGCCGCTAATAACTTAAAATTATAAAACTCTATATAAAAGCTTTCATTAAAAAAAATTTTATAATTTATATTTTTTAAAATTATAAATAGTTTTTATATAATTATATTATATAATATTTTAATTATTAATATACTATATTAATTACTATATTACTTTTTATTATTAAAACTAAATATATTTTTAAAGTTATATAAATTTATACTTACTAAATACTATTTATTTATATTAAAAATTTATTTTATATTAGTATTTTCTAAATTTATTTATAATAATAAAATATAAAATAATTATAATTTAGAATATAATATTAAGTAATAAAAATAGTATATATTTTTATATAAAAAAATTAAAATTAATAGTCTTATAATTTTTTAATTATATAATATTATTTAGTAATTATTTAAAATTAATATAGATTATACTATAAATAAAATAATAATACTATAAAATTATAATACTAGTAATAATTTACTAGTAAAATTATTATTTTAAAATATTTAATATTTAATAACTATATTAATATTAGTAAAAATATAAAAAATACTAAATATTATAATATATTAAATATTATTATATATTCTTTGCCTCTTTATTAAATAATTATATATTACTTTAAAAAAATAAATATTATTATTTTTATTCTATAACTTCTTTATTACTTAATAATATATTAGTAAAGGTTATATATAAAGTCTTTATATAAAATTAAATAATATTATAATACAATATTTAATTTTAAATAAGTTTAGAAACGTTATTAAATATTATAATTTTTATAAAAGTACTATATAATAATATAATAATTTTACTAATAAGTTAATAGTAATATTATAATTTTATATTATTAATATTTAATTTATAACATAATATTTATTTATTTTAAATAATTACTAAATAATATTAGAAAATTAAAAAATTATAAGACTTATAATTGTTATTTTTATTTAAAAAAAAATATATATACTATTTTTATTACTTACTATTATAGGCGAAATTATTATTATTTTATATTTTATTATTTGAAATATATTTAGATAATACTAATATATAATAATTTTAAATAAAAATAGAAAATATTAAGGAAGTATAAATTTATAAAACTTTAAATTTAAAAAAATTTAGTTATAATAATAAGAAGTAATATAATAATTACTCTTTTTTAATATATTAAGTATAAAGAGATATATATACTCCTCCTTTCTTAAAATCCCTTTTAGTCGCCCCGAGCTACCACAGCCACACTATTTATTTAATTAGTATATAAATATATATATAATAATTAGTATAAAATATTAATAACTAAAATATTATATAATATAAATATATAAAAACTATTTATAATTTTAAATAATTTTAACTATAAAAAACTTTTAATAAAAGCTTTTATATTAAGTATTATAATTTTCAGTTATTACTGGCGTATTATAGCGGAGTAAAAAAATAAAAATTAAAAAAATATATCCTTTTTAAAATAAAATAACTTTTTAATTAGTAAGATAAAATTATAAGAAAAATAGCCTTTTAAAGAAAATAATTATTAGATCCTATTTACTTTATTAGAGGCTACTTACTAAAAGGTTTAGAAGTAAAAGAAAAAATCGAAAATATAGAGAATTTTTAGTATCTAACTTTAGACTATTATAACTATTTATTTAACGTTTAAAATTAGCTTATTTTATATATATAATAATAGACACTATATTTTATTACTACGTAAATTATTTGTGTATATTTATATATTAATAATATAATTATTAATAAAAGTTAAATTTTTAAAATTTTCATAAAAAACTAGTAAATAATATATTACTAGTATTTAGTATAGTACCCCTAAGCTTCTATAACTATTTTATAATAGCTAGGGTATATTAAAATATAATTATTAATAACTTTTTATAGTTCTTTATTTTACTATTTAAAAATAGCTCTTTAATTGCCACTATACTTTTTAAATATAATTTTATATCTAAATTAGCTGTTTAATGTTATTAGTCTAGATTTTATATAATTTTATATATTTTTTATATGTGCTAAATCAGTGTTATAGGCTAGGTAATAAAATTCTTTTTAATTATTCTTAAACTAGTTTAAACCGTTCGTTCTTTTATAACTAAAGGCATTACCTTATTAAAATTGCTAATATAAATTAATAGCAATATAAAGTCTATATTTATATACTAATCGAACAAATAGTGTGGCTGTGGTGGCTCGGGGCGACTAAAAGGGGTTTTAAAAAAAGAGGAGTATATATATACCTTTATTTTATTAATTATAGATTTTTTTTATTTATATAAATATTATAAAACTTCTCTTTTAAAATACTTTTATAAGGATTTATTTTAAAATATTTAGACTATGTTCTAATAATAGTATTTTATTTTCTTTTTTAAGGCTTTTAATTAAGTCTCTATTAATAATTTTTTTTACTCTTTAAATTATCTTAGGAACTCTATCCCTCTTAACTTTATTTATATTATTATTATTATTATTTTATTTTTAATATATTATATAGTATTATATACACTATTAAGAGTTTATTTAAAATAAAAATAATGATTAAAATAGAAGTATTTAATATTAAAAGAAGATTACTTTTAAATTTAAGTTTTATTAAATATCGCCATATATTAAAGAAATAAAAGTCTAGGTTTATAAAATTAAAAAGATATAATTATATACTATAATATTAGTAATATATTACATAAGTAGTAATTATATAAGTATAAGCTAAATTTTTATTATTAATATAATTTTTTTATTAGAATACTAATAGATTTTAAAAAACTAATTATATGCCCTATACTAGGCATAATAGGGTATAGTTAAAATTTTAGTTAATTATATTTACTATCTAAAAAGTGATAAAAACTTAAAAAAAAAGTTTAAAAAATTACTATATTTAGGTAATTTTAATTTATTATACGTAATTAATAAATAACTAGTAATATACTTATAATCTTTCGTATAATTCTCTTTTAAAACGCTATTATTTACGTAATTTTAGGCTTATTAAATAATTTTATATAAATTTTTAAAAAACAGTTTTTTTTTAATTACTGTTTTTATTTTTTTCCTCCCTGTAATATAACTTATATCTAGTACGCTAAGTATAAATTCTAGTAAAATATTTCTTTACTATATATTATAATAAAATTTTAATTTAAAACCTTTTATAAGACCTTTTTTACTATTCTTTCTAATAGGCCTTTTAATTATAATAAGGTTATTTTTAATATACTATTATATAAATTCTATTAAGAAGTTACCTAATTATAATATAAGTAATTGTAGTAGACGTATTTACTTATTATAATTAAATTTTAATTAACTTATAGTATATAATACTCGCTATACTTTTCCAGCACCTTCTGCCCCGAGCTCATTGAGCTTTTCCAGGATCGCACAATTAATTGGTACTGCAAAGTCTTTTAAGAAGCACTCGACGTTGTCATTGACTTCCGACTCCATACCACTTTCAGTGGGTACACCGCTCCTTTCGCTATAACCTCATTCTCCAGATCTATCGCAAGCGTCTCGTATCTTGCGCTTGACAGCAGCTGTTTTTCCGGCGGAAAGCCTGAAAAGTAGTCTAATCAGCAATTTGAACATCTTACACTAAGATTACCTTGTCGCGAGGAATAGATCTAGGAATACTCCACGCTTACTTTTGGCAAACCTTGACAAGCCTTGTACCGCAACAGCGCAGCTTTCCCCACCCTGCTTTGCCAAATTCTCGTCCTTGTTGGTTCGCCCCAGGTTGAGAATCACGTCCTTCTCTTCAACATCCGTAAAGCCAGCTTGTTCCAATAAGCCCTTCAGTAGGTTTCCAAGGTGCCACTCTGCGCCGACCATTCTCGCAACGCTCCTCATCAGCTTAAGCATGTCGCTGTATGCAGGCGTTCTCTCCTCATTCACGATATCGGGGGGAAATTCCATAGTTCCTTCACTGATCTGAATCCATCCACCGGGCTTGACTATAGAGTACAAATGCGCTATCGAAGTAGAGGGATCAGGACCCGCACCAAGAAGGGTCAAGCGTTGATGGACCAGGTCAAATAGGCCGTGCTGGCTTTTAGGCCATGGTTTCTTGACATCTTGGACGACAAAAGTCATGTGCGGGGGCGGTGATCGTGGAAAGGGTGCGGGATTAAGATCTGTACCGACGAACTCGTGGGCACCGGCTGACAGAGGCGATAACGATGAGGCGAGATCCAGGAGCCAAGTCCCTAAATTCAACTGAGAAGAGCTCCATATCGTAATGAATGGTAGGAAAGGAAAGGGTCTTCGCTCTCACTTACCATCGGCTGCCCCACTGTCGAGACACTTGATCGGTCGAGAGAAATCCACAGGCGCTAGGACCAGTTTGCCGCCCATGGCATCTTTAGCAATGAAATGATTGCTGGCAAGGCGCTTGCGTTCCCCATCGCTCTCCATCCAATACCTGCTCTCATGATCGCTAGCCATGACGTTCGTGTGAACAACGCAAAAAGATGAGAATGGAGATAGAACCAGTTAACAAGGTCAGAGGATTCGAGGATAAAGAATTGAATGAGAATAGAACCCCACTAAACACACAAGCGAACATGTTTAAGCATCGTTGAATCTCCTCGATGCCGCCGATGCCGACCCTCGGGATATAAAGGTCGGAGAGTGCGGCTCCCGTCGGAATGTGCCGTTGGCTGTGTCTGACTTATCCACCTAGCATCATTATACGGGTTATGGGGCCCATGCTAGTACGACTGATGTTACTTGTGTTTGTCGCCTCGGATCGATCTTTGATTACTATCAATTCGTACTTTTTCTACATCGCTGGTTCTGCACATGCATATGACCCTGCCAGTATACATGACGTAGTCGTATTCATACCCGCCAAGGAAAATTGAGATATAAATCCACTACTTCGTAGCTAGAAGGATGTAAGCTTCGAATCTGATACCCCCGAATTGCTCTACTTCTTCCTTCACAGAGTCCTTCACAGCGTCAATCCATCTCGCCTCCTCATCCTCCGAGTATCCTTCCCGTGCTCTCGCCATCAACGGGCCCGACATGAGCGCAGTGAGCCCAGCTATGTTCTCATCATCGGAAATGACCAATACCTTCTCGATCAGCTTGAGGTTGTTCGTATCAAAGCCGTTCTCCTCGACCACCTTGCTCAAAACACCCTCTTCGTAGAATTCCGGGCTCGGGGTTGGCATCAGTGGCAGATCCGGCCGGATTTTCTTCTGAGCAGCGTGTACAATAAACATGGGTGCGAAGCGGCGCCAGCAGGTAATAACCGCGAGCCCGCCCCGGCGGAGGGTGCGGTGTGTCTCGCGCACAGCATCAGCAGGGCGGACGAAGGTAAAGATGCTGAAGTTGTTGATCGAGTGCGTGAAGTAATCGTCAGGCACAGACGAAAGGTTTTGCGAATCCAGCTCCTTGCAGTCGACGTGTGGCAATGGAGAGGCAACAAGGGATTCACGCGCCGCAGACACCATCATTGCGACATTGTCTGACACAAGCAATTCCTTTGGTAGCTGCTCTGTGGGAAGGCTAGCAACGAGCGCTGCGGCGCCTATGCCAGGTCCAGCCGCTGTATCGTGGACGACCGAATCGGGGCCAATAGGGTGGGCGGACGTCTGCACATTGTCGATGATGACGTCCGCAAGAATATTGAGTGTCGAGTGACCCGTCTGGCGAACGTAAATACTAGCGAACTTGGAGAAATAATCGGGTAGCGGAAGGTGCGGGTGGTGAGGCGGTGAAGTCATCATGAACAAAAGGGGTCGTGCTGATATAGTAGGGTCTTTGATGATGGCTTCCGAAGGAGGAGCTTTTGGAGATGGTGCTGTACTCTTAGTCCGTCGGGCAATTAATATATACATGCGCAGACTGATTATACGCTTAATAATAAAAGCCCTACTTAGGCCGCCGCTAAGGCACGGACGTAATAACACCGATGACACAATCTGTAAATCCGAAATGCAGGAGTGACCAACCACATGTGAAGAAACACATCGCTCAGCTACACGTGAAGATTGTCGCGATAACGAAAGTTTCTGGCCACAAGCATACTCTCAGCCTTGAACTTTTTTTTTTAACCTGAAATGCTTGAAATAGGGATTTGGCATTCCGCGGCGAACAGCTATAGCCAGGGTCACATTCAGCCCCCAGTCGGCCACCGAACACCACCCCGACAGCTGTAAGCTCGGCGAGCGCGGAGTCCGTTATGTATTTGGTGAAACGTAACGCGTATACAAGGGTTGCGCCTCGGTGGGAACGTAATGCTTCGCAGAATCAAGTGACGTTGATGAGGATGATTAACGCTGAGCGCTCGATATCAACCTGTCGGCCGAATCAGGTGATTTAGCACCTTGACAAGCCTATCGTTATTACGTCTAGTGCCTTAGCGGCGGTCTAAAGTAGGGCTTTTATTATTAAGCGTATAATTATCTACGGTTTTTATATTATTATTCGAAAAGTAATAAGTACGCCTAGACGACGATCCAGGGGTACGAACGCAGTAAGGGAACTCTGTTAGGTGCTAAACCGTGTACGCAATGTTATATTATTATTTTGTAATTATTATTAGAGTTTAGTACTAAGTTATATATAAGCTATTTATATAGTTTATAAAATAGACTTTATATTTTTTTTATTAAACTATTTTTATTATAAGTATAAAATTTTTTTTAAATAACGTACGTACTATAAAAAAAGATATATATAAAAAATATAACATAATATAAAATTTAAAATAATAGTAGAATAGTAGTTATAGTTACTATAATACTAATACTTTATAATTTAAAAGTTTTATACTATAATTAATAGTGTTTTTACAGTTTTATTTTTTATATAAAATAAGTATTACTTTATATTTAATTATTAAGTTAATTTTTTACTAAATATAGATAGTATTAAAGAGCTACTATTTATTTACCTATAGTTATAGTTACGCTAGTAAATTTTACTAGTATTGGGGTTGAGTTATATTAACCACCTAGCAGTGTACGTAAGCAGGAATATTAAAGTCTTTTTTAAAAAGTATTTACTAACTTTTTAAATATAATTAATTATATAATAAGACAATAATACAATTTATAGCACATACAGTAAAGTTAAATTATAAATTATAAATTATAAAAAATATAGTTTATATTATTTAATATTACGTAATATAAAATTTAATATTTCTTTAAGCGTAGATTTTAAATTATAAAATATTTAATAATATAAGCTATATTTTTTATAATTTATAATTTAGCGTTAGGCTATGCGCTATAAATTATATTATTATATCATTATATAATTAATAATATTTAAAAAGTTAGTAAATAGTGTTTAAAAAAGACTTTAATGTTCCTGCTTACCTACACTCCTAGGTGGCTAATACGACATAACCATAACACTAGCAAAATTTACTAGCGTAGTTATAGTCTTTTAAATTCTTCGACTACCTTATTAATATATAAACGCCTATTAATACTTAGGTATAAATATATATACTTATATAACCTAAATTTATATTTATTTATTTTATATTATTAATATATAGTAACTACTATACTCGTTTTATACTTTATTTAATATAATTTAGTAATTACTACTACGTTAAGTATTTCTTTTATTTATATACTATTTATGATTTTAAGTAGAAAGTTTATTTCTTATACTTTAATTATTTTTTTAATAAAACTTTTTTATAAGCTATTATAGCTTAATACTTTATAGTATAACTAAATTAATAATTTTATTTTTATTATATAGTATCTAGACGTACTATATTAGTAAATATAATTTAATACTTTCCCCTATAGTTATTACTACTTTATATTTATCTTTTGTAGTTTTAGAAAGTATATAGTACGTAGTATTACTGTATAGTTTTTTTTAATATATTAAAAGCTTTTATAGTATTAACTTTATTAGAATATACTTATATACTTAATAGATATTTTATAGCTATTTTTACTACTTATACGTAAAAGTTATCGTTAGATATATTTTTATAAATAAATATATAAGACTTAGTTATAGTCGTTATAGTATTATTTTTAAAAATAATTATAATATATAAAATTAGTATTAGTACACCTATACTAAATATTAATTAACTATACTTTATAAACTACTAAAAATAAATACTACGTTAGTATTTACGCTAGTATTTATATTAATATACTAAATTCTATTATATAACTTTAATAATATAATAGAGTAAAAGTATTATAGTATTACTAGTACTATAGTATCTAGTCTAAAAAAAAGTAAAAGTAACTAGAGTCCTAGTATACTAAACTTTAGTATACTAACCTATACACTATAGCAATAAGTTTATTAACTAAAATAAATTTTTTTTTTATAATTTTTATATACGCTTACCTATAAAAAATATTTTATTAAGTAGTATTAATACTATTAATACTATTATTATAAAATATTAAAAAATATACTTTTTTAAAAATAAATAATAATATAGTAGATAATTATAGTAAAAAATTAAACTTAATACTTTATTATCGCTTTATTAATATTTTTATTAATATATTTAATAATATACGTTTAGACTAAATTATAAATATATTTATTAAAATTATTTTTAACTTTTTAAGCTTATTATATATATTAATTTTATAATTAATATTATTTTAGTTACGTATATAGTATATCTAAAAAAATAAAAATTTTAAATAGTATTTACTAAATTTTTTATAGTTATAATCTATTAGCACTAATTATAACTATAATTTTACTACTATATCTTTTAGACTATACATTATATTATTTATATATATTATCTTTATAGTGTATAGTAAGTGTATAGTAAGTTTATAGTAATATTATTAATAAAAGAATTTATATTTATAGTAAAAAATAGTTTAATACAAAAAATTATAATATTTATTTTATAAATAGTATAAATAGTTAGTATATAACTTAGTATTAAACTTTAATAATAATAGTTAAAAAGAAAAGATATAAAAACTATAGGTAATCGTACGCTTAACAATAAAAGCCCTACCTTAGGCCCGCCACTAAGGCACGGACGAATCCAAGTATCAAACGGATACATTTCTCTGCCTTCGGAGAACGCAAATCGCTTCCTCTTGGACTCCATTTTGCCTCGGACGGCTCAAAAGATGTTCAAAACGGGTGACTATGGTTACTGGGATAGTGACTCTGGAGAAATCTGTATTGTGGGCCGCAAGGATCGTCAGATCAAGTTGCGTGGTTTCCGCGTTGACCTTGACGATTTGGAGGCACGTAGCGTTATGGCCATTCCGAGCTGCACAAGCGCTGCTGTATTTTGCCGTGACGATTATCTGGTGGCGGCGTACCAGATTCCTCCTACCTCCACACATATGCTGGGCGAATCGAAGATCCAAGAGCTGATTCGCAACGCTCTCCCTGCATACGCGACGCCCAGACAGATGATGGCGTTCTCCAAGCTTCCTCTTACGACGGGAGGTAAATTGGATTACAAGCAGCTCGAGGGAATCGATGGCACCGGAAGTGCAACGCTGAAACCTTTTCGCAAGAGTATGACTAGGACCGAGACTATGGTTATACGTGCGCTACGGGATCTCATGAAGCTCGATCTCACTATCACCATCGACCGAGACTCAGACCTCACGGCGCTAGGCGCACATTCGATCGTGCAGTTGCAACTGGCGAGCCGCCTGTCCCTGCTCCTCGAGCGGAAGATAACTGTGAAAAGCGTTATCAATAATCCAGTCATTTCACAGTTGGCGGCTTGCGTGGATGAAGTCATGATGTCAGAAGTGGCCGTGAATCAGGATCCGTGCGCGACCCCTGCGGGCCTCCATCGCGGCAAAGATGGACTTGACTCTCGTCTGAACACTGTGTCACCAATCGAGAGCGTATGGTTTGAGAGATATCAGCAAAAGCTTAGAACATCGGTATTTAATGTATCGCATGTGTCGGAACTGGCCGGGTCTTTTGATGCGCATCCCACACTTGTGTGTCTGCATGGAACACTGTCTTGAGGAGACATGCAATCTTGCGTTATAGGTTCCGTTGGTAGGTGTCCGCACCAGCGGCTGTCGAGAGATTCTATGCTTCTGAGCCGCCCAGGGCTCAGTACATAAACTCAGTTGACATAAGGACTACAATCAACACTGAATTCTCACTCGAGGCGGAGCATCCCATTCGGGTAATAATTTCTAAGCGCTATATGTTGGTCTGCGTGAGCCACATAATCTGCGACTATTCTACTCTAAATCGGCATTTTGAGGAGTTTGTCGCCGCCTATCATCACGATGATACGGCCGAGAGTTTATCGCTAGCTTCTCAACGAGTCTACCAAGATACAGCGAGGAGACATACCGAAATCGACCCAACCACGTCCACCTTCTGGCGTTCGTATCTCTCAGGCTTTGACTCCAACACGCTGCCATGTTACATGAAGAAACCCCGGGTGTCACACGATGGTGAATCGCGGATGATCCAAATCTCCAAAGATGCATCGCATAATCTTGAAGCGACTCCACGTCTCCTGCTCTTGACTAAGCACCAACTCGTATTAGGCATCGTATTCCTAGTGTTACAAATAGAAAGTCCGCACAAACAAGACTTGATCTTGGGTAGTCCCTATCTGGGACGACACGAGGACATGAGTACTATCAGCCTTTTCTTGCAACCACTACCGATACGGGTCTCGTCGCGATCAAAGACGGGTGAGGATCTTTGCGATGCGCCAGTAGCCGCATTCCTGCATGCAGTGCAGGATTCCGCGAGGTCTGCTCTCAGTCACTGCATGGAATGGATATCATTGCTGAACGTGCTCTCTACGTCGAACGACGAGGATTTGCGATCGTCCGCGGCTATTCAGAGCCCAAACCACCCGCTTTTTGATGTCATGGTGACCTTCCACGAGCGTAGCGCAAGCGGTCAGGCGTCACCACTCGCGCATGGCACCATAGCAGGGGTTGAACCTTTGATCACCTGGACCAAGGGTGCCAAATTTGGCATTATGGTCGAGTTCTGGGCTATAACGTCGTCATCATTTGTCCTTCGAGCAGAATACGACAATTCCATATTTTCAGCTAACGAGGTGGCAACGATGATGTCGCGAATTAATGTAGCTTTAGAACACCTTTGCCAGGACGCGGCCCTCGAGATAACGACAAGAGACTTGGAAGAGAATATATTGCGTCCGAATAGTTCTCTACACAACCGTGGTGAGCTAAGAGTAATAGAGTTTGGCACTCGCTTAGATACAATTGGGTAATTCATGGCTAGATAGATTCCTGTAAAATAGCTTCCACATATCATTTTCATCCTCGCTCTCATACTCAACAACTTCTGTTTTAACAGAAACACCATTCATGCTCCTGTACAGGAACTTGGTCCTCTGGAACACAATAACTAGATCATTAAAGATATAGATGATATTCGCTTCATATCCAAGTACGGGTCCAGCCGGCCAACCCCATTGGTAGCGCTTGCGTTCTCGGTGTAAAGGCACATCCTCCCACCCTAACCTTAACGGTTTCACGGTGTTTTCTCGTACAAGCTAACACATTGCCTATTCGCGGAGTTCAATTGTCTATCCGACTGATCTTACACACCACGAAATTCGGTTCCTTAAGTTCGACTTCGGTATAAAGCTAGATAGCGGGACTACTGTGTCTAATGTTTGCTCTCCGGTGACAGCGATATCTAAAACGGGCATTTACCCTTAGGATAAACCAACATTATAACCGCTCGCATTCTTCGTCGTTATTTTAAATAGTTTCTTTTAGAGTTTATTATTCTAAAATTTTATTTTTATATAATTTTATCCTAAGCGTATAAAAATATATATTACTTTTATTAATATATTTGTTAACTATATTTACTTACTTTTTTTTAAATTAATATATACTTTTATTATAAATAATAAGTTTTATTTTATATTATACTTACTTAGTTTTTATTATATATTATATCGCGGCTTTAAAAATCTTATAAAATATATAAATTAATAATAAGTTCTATGTTAATAAAATAGTTAAAATAAGTTTAAATCTTTTATTAACTATTCACTTTTTTGTATATTATAATATAAATTTATTATAATAAAATATTATTAAGTCTCGCCTACGCTAGTAAATGGGTCGGGGTTAGAGTTAAGTTAGGGTTATAAAACTTAGGCTATATTTTATAAAAATACTAAATTATTTTTAAAATTTTTTAAATAACTTTCTAACTATAATAGAAATAACTATTAAATTAATAATAAGATATATATATAATTATATTTTATATATATAACTTAAATATATTTATATATTAATTAAATAAAAAGTGTGGCTGTGGTGGCTCGAAAAGACTAAAAGAGATTTATAAAAGGAGGAGTATATATATATCTTTATACTTAATATATCGAAAAATATAAATAAAAAAATAATACTTTTATTTACTAGATTCTACACAATATAGAATTTAAAGAGAAAACTAATTTAAATTTTAAATTACGTAATATCTAATAATATAAACTATATTTTTTATAATTTATAATATAATCTTAGCCTATACGCTAAACTACCTACTATTATATTATTATTTAATTAATTATATTTAAAAAGTTAGTAAATACGTTTTATAAATAACTTTAATGTTTCTCGCTTATACTTATAGGGTAACACAAAAAAAAGTGAATTTAAAAAATTACTATTTTTATAAAATTATAAAAAATTAAATACTAAAGCTAAAAATATAGACCCAATAGAATTTTAAAGAATAAATTATAGAGATTTTAATTACTATTTTATTTACTACTTACTAAGTATAAGCTAATAACTAAAATTACCTAAATATAGTAATTTTTTTAACTCTTTATTTAGGTTTCTAAAATTTTTTTTGTTACTTTTTTTTAAAAAAAAAAAATATAAACCTTATATTTAACGCTACCTAATTATTAGAAAAGTCTTTTATTTTTTAAATAAACTAATAGCTAGCTCTTTATTTTTTAACTAGTATTACTACTTAATAAAGTTATATTAAACTCTTAATCTATAATTTGATAAGGCCTAATTTATTACGCTAGTCCTATTTAGAAATAGATTTTTATTTTATTTAACTTTAAATAGTAAATACTTCCTTATATCTTTAAATATAATATATTTTAATTAAAGGTTTTCGCGTTCTATAATTTTATATTAATTTTTTGATAATACCCCGGTCTTTTAAAAATTTTATTATTTACTAGTAAAGTAGGCGTATTTAAAAAATACTATAATAAAAAGAAAAACTAAACCTTTAATACGTAAAAGACCTTAAAAATTAAAAAAATTTTAGTATTTCTAAATATATACCTACTATAATACCTCGCCTTTAGTTAGTTAATATAGTTAAATAAAAGTTTAACTATATTATTTTAGGCCAAGTATAGGTTATATAACTAGTTTTTTTAAAGTATATTAGTAATCTAATAATAATATTATATTAATAATAAAAATTTACTCTATAGTTATATAATTACTACTTACGTAATATATCACTAATATTATAGTATATAATTATACCTTTTTAATATTATAAATCTAGACTCCTATTTATTTAATACAGGGCGATATTAAATAAAACTTAAATTTAAATTTTTTTTTAAAAGTAAATACTTTTATTCTAATAATTATTATTACTTTAAAAGAACTCCTAAGAATATTTATCATACTATATAATATATTAAATATAAAATAATAATAATAATAATAATATAAATAAAGTTAATAGAGATAGAGTCCCTAAGATAATTAAAAAGTAAAAAGAATTATTCATAGATAGTTAATTAAAAGCCCTAAAAAAATAAATAAAAGACTATAATTAGAAAATAGTTTAAATATTTTTAAAAAAAATCTTTCTAAAAGTATTTTAAAAGAGTAGTGTTATTATATTAATATAAATAAAAAAACTTATAATGTACTACGAAAATATTATAAAATATATTAAAATATAGTAAAGAAAATCTTAAAAATCTTAAAAATCTTAAAAATATTAAAAATATTAAAAATATTAAAAATATTAAAAATATTAAAAATATTAAAAATATTAAAAATATTAAAAATATTAAAAATATTAAAAATATAAATTTTTAAAAGAATAATATTATCTAATAAGATAATACTAGAAATAAAAGTAATTAGAAAGGAGTATTATAAAAAAAGAAGTAATAATTAAGTTAAGAAAAGAACTAGCTATTGGCTAATAAAAAAGTAAGTTATGTTTATATATTAATATGTTATAATATATTGCGTTTTATATATTTTTACGTTATGGTTTTATTTTTTTAATATTAATTATATTAAATATTTTATTAGTTACAATTTAATAGTCTCAATTTAAAATACTATTTAGTTAAAAATAGAAGTAATTTAATATCTACTAAAATACCTAAGTTATTCTACTTCTCTTACTAGTAAAGACTATATAAAAAAAGTTCCAATATATAAAAATAAACTAAAAATAAAAAGGAGTAAGTAACTTAATAGATTTTTTAGTTTTTTTTTCTAATATAATAATATAAATACATATATATATATTATTATATTAGTATTAATGTATATTAGTAATTTTAATAAAATAATACTCTTATTTATACAATAATAGACGTTTTAAACTAGTTTAAGTAAAATTAAAAAATATTTTTTTTCAATCTAGCCTATAACACTAATTTAGCCTATATAAAAAATATATAGAATTATATAAAATCTAGACTAAATAAAAATTAAACGGCTAATTTAGATATAGAATTAAGTTTAAAAAGTATAGAGACTATTACAAACCTATACTTTTTTTTAAAAAAAAATAAGTCTTTTGTATTACGGTAAGACTATCTAACTATTTAAGAAAAGTGCTTTTATCTCCTAAACGAACTAGTACCGGCTCTTTAATTTCCTAACTAGGTTATTATATTACTAAATAGTTAAATTAAATTAATTTAGTACCTAATTAGGCCTAGTTCACTACGCTAGTTCTATTTAAGAATAAATTTTTATTTTATCTAACTTTAGATAGTAATTTTTAGTTTAAATACCTTATTTATATTTTTTAATATAACAAATTCTATATAAAGATTTTAGCTTTTTATAGGTTTATATTAATTTCTTAGCAATACCCCCTACTTTTAAAAACTCTAATATTTACTAGTAAAATAGGCATATTTAAAGAATACTATAATAAAAAAAGATATTAAATCTCTAATATATAAACAACGTTAAAAATTAATAAATCTATATATTTTTAGGTACTGCCCTACTATGCTACCCCACTAAAAAACTATTTTTAAAAAGTAAAATAAAAAACTATAAAAGGTTATTAATAATTATATTTTATTACTCTCTAGCTATAATAAAATATTTATAGAATCTTAGGAGTACTATACTAAGTACTAGTAATATATAATTTACTAGTTTATTATTAAAATTTTAAATATTTAGCTGTAGTGAATATTTATATAATTAATATAGTAATATATAAAATTATTTTATATACTAATATAACTTTTTCGACACATTAAGTATAAAGGTATATACATACTCCTCTATTTTTAAAACTCCTTTTAGTTGCCTACACAGCCACTACAGCCATACCCTTTTATTCAATTAATATATAAATATAATATACTAATATAATATAGTATTTATTACTATATATATAAATATAAGCTAATTTTATACTTAAATAAAAAGTTATATTAACTTAAACTAGAGTCCTAGAAAATATTTATATTTACTAATTTTTTATTACTTCTAAATAGCTTAATAAGTAGCCACTAATAGCGTAAATAGAATCTATTAATCTCTTTTTTTAAAATAGTATTTTTTTGTATTTTTAGACTTAGTAATTAAAAAATTATATTACTTTATAAAAGGTATTTTTTTCTTAATTACCTTTTGTTTTATTACTCTTCTGTATATACGATCCTAAGTACACTATACAACCCTAACCTATTCGCTACCCTAGTCTCGCCTATATAGGTAAAAAAAATAATATTTTAAACTTAACTTTTATTTAGTATAAAAAAATATTACATTATATTATAAATTTATAAATTTATAAATAATATATATAACTATAACTAATTTTTTAAAATATAATGTTATTTATAGTTTAAATATTTAAAAGAAATTTATAAGTATATTATTTATAAATATTATAATAACTATTTAATCTTTATTTTAATAATATCTAATATTACTTCCACCAAAAAAATATTAGGTATATATATTAATTAAGTAAGGTATATAGCTATAGTAGCTATAGATAACTAAATAAGGTTTTAAAAAAGAAGTATATATATACCTTTACACTTAATATGTTAAAAAAGGTAGGTGAAAGCTAGACTAAAAAGAGTGTAGTAAAAAATACTAAAAAGAAACTAATAAGTTGTAAAAAGTCTTTAAGAATATTATTAATAAATACGTTAAGTACTTTACCGGTCTATAGTAAAGTTTTTTACGCCTATCTCCTATAACTATAACTACTAACCTTTACTTAAAATATATTTACTATATCTAGCTATATTACTATATTTTTTATATTTATATTTATTTACTGTAGATCTTCTTTGCGTGTATTAATTCTCCTTAGTAAGATCTATATAACGTATTACCTAAAGCGGCGAGCCTAAATATAATAAAGATTTACTAAACACCTAGCTTTTACTTATAAGTTTATAGGCTTCTTCTAACTAAACCTAGAATCTAATATCTAGAATAAAACGCGCTGTCTTTTAATAATCTTAAGTTTAATTATAGCGTATATAGAGTTTTTATTTAAAAGTATCTCTAAACTTCTACGTATATTTAATATATCTAAAGCACTAGAGAGTAATTATAGTAAAGCTAAGAAAGACTTTTATTATATACTTAGTTAACTATAGTAGTCTAAAAGTAGTGCGGTACTATTATACGTCTTATAATTATTTTAAAGATTTCTTTTTTCTAAGCTTAAGACTAGTTCCAGCACTAAAACTTAGTGTTTAAATATTTTATAACTAAATTTGCTAAGAATTATAGGGTAATATAAGACCTTAGAGAAATATCGCTAATAATATTATATTTTAGTATTAAAAAATACGACGTAGTAATCTAGTCTAATCTAAAGGAGGCGCTACTATAATAGTAGCTAGATTTACGATTAGCTTAGTAATTTAAAAACTATTATTACTAAAAAACTTAATCGACTAGAAAACGGTTGCGGTATTATAAAGGCTAATATAATTTATTATCTAGCTTAGTATATATATTTAACGTTTATAATATATTAAGTTTTATAGTTTAATTTAGATAGGGCTACTATTACTTTTAAGTACTCTCTCTTTAAATTCTTACTTAATAAAAATAGTTTTTAGTATTACTACCTTAGTATTTCTATAACTAATAGTACCTAACAGGCTAATATATTATTTATTACGGATATACTTGTCTTAGACTATATAAATAAAAAGTAGCACTAATTAGCTATACTATTAGCCTAATATACTAGTATAGGTATATTAAAAAATTACTATATAGTATAGATCTAGACTATATACTACTAAAAGCTTACTTTAAAAGCCTTTATTAGTTATTAAGTAAGGCGTCTATAACCTTACGGCTAGGAGTAGAAGTAAATAAGTAGACAGGCTAAACTAGTATAAAGGTTTAGCTAGAGGCCTATATATTAGTTTATTTATTAAGTTATATTCTTAACTAAAGAGACTTTAGTTATTAGACTGCTTTATAATTTTTTTCTATTAATATTATATATACGTTAGTATATATTAGTAAGTTATATTATTAAATAGATACTTTACCTAAAGTTATATAAAAGCCCTATCGCTTTCTTTATATAAAAGGGGCATATTAATAGTAAATAATTCTAAAAGATAATATATAATATCCTTTTTTCAGGTAGTACAGTATATTATAGCCTATAATATCTATAGCGTAATATTATATAATTTAACGTCCTAGTCACGAAGGGCTTCCGGGTTAATTCCTTAATATAGGATATAAGTAAGAGCATTAACTTTTGTCTTGTATTTCGGCACCTAGTAATATATAACTTTGTGTATTTACGACGCAATATATATTGCAGCTACTTTTAATACTAGTCTAGTTATATAATACGAAAATTAATAAAGTTAACGCTAGCCTCTTATATAGTCGCGCTTAGAGATCTAGTATATAGAATAGTATATTATTACTAAATATCTTATCTATATAATCTATATATAATAAATTTTTATAGTTAAGTATCTTACTATCTTTAATTTTTTTTAAAAAATACTTTTATAGCGTTTATCTCCCGCTTTTAGTAGTCTTATAAAAAATATTTTACTAAAATTAATAATATTTATATACATAGTATTAAGAGGCGTATTCTCTTTAGTATAACTAATACTATAGTAAATAACTATATTAAAAAGCTAGACTTAATACTATATTAATTTATATTTTTACTACTTTTTATTACGTATCTAACCTTCTTTCTATATACCTAAACTAAGTTATAAATATACTTATTAAAATTATTCCTAAACTTTTTAATTTTACTCTATATATTAATTTTATAATTAATATTATTATAGTTATATATATAGTATACCTAAAAGTAGATAAGAGTAATAATTAAGTATATATATAAAATTAAACTACTAGTAGTATATAAATTACTACTATAGTAGTACTCTTACTCAATTATATAAGTTATTTTTTAAATTAAGCTAGTATTGTTTATTTTTACCATTTTACTATACTCTATATTATATAAAAAGAGATAATATATAGTATTAAAATACTAGTCTAAAAAATATATAAGTTAAAAAAGTTATTTTTTTAGATATAGTTAAAAAAAAAGCGTATATAAAAATTATAAATAATATTTCTAATTTAGTTAATAAAATTATAGTTATAATATATACTCTATATTATATTTAACTTATAAATTATTATATTATTTTATTATATTATTTTATTATATTATAGATTCCATTAAATAAAAAATTTTTACATATATAGATAGACTATTACTATTTTATAAAATTAAAAGCTTACTAGATTTTAGACGTAATAAGTTAAATAAGTATACTAAATTAATTAATATAATTATTTATAATAATATTTCTTAATTAGTATAAGATTTTACTTATAATATATGTAAAATTAATAATATTTTTAATATACACGTTATAAGTAATTTATAAAAAGATTATTTAATAAATCTATAAGTACTATTTATAAGCTAGCTAAGCTTAAATATTTACGCTGTAGTATGAAAAGATTAATTAAATTTAAAATATATAAAAAAAAACCTTTAATAATAACTACTATAGTAGATTATTTAGTAATATTTTAATATATAAAAAAGTTTAAAGCGACTAAATAAAATATCTTAAAAAAATAATTACAATAAACTTAACAAGTTTAAGAAAGAGAGATTTTATATTAAAAATAATAATAAATTATTATAGTTTTATATTAATATAGTATAACTAGATAGTTATAAATAAAGTATATAACTATTTTAGGCTAAATAAGTAGTAATAAAACGCTTTTTTATAGTATATACTTAGTATAGCGTAAATAAAATAACTAACTCCCTATTAATAGAGTTTATTAGATAATACTAATATTTATTTTACTCTCTAGACTATTCTTCTACGAGATTAATATTTAAATTTTTAAATACTAGTTTTTTACTTATATACGGTTTTCTATTTTCTTTATTAGTAATTTTAAGTATACTAATAATTTTATTATTATTTTATTTTAATACTATACACTTTACCTATTTTTATCTATACTATCTTTTTTATAAAAATTATATTTATAAATATTCTAGTACTCTTTATAATAAAAATTGTAGATCAATTTTTATAGAAATAATTAGTTTACTAACGTATATTAAATATTATTATAAAATATTTACTACTTAATATTAAAAGGTATAATTTAAGTTTATTATTTTTTACTAAAACTTACTAATAGTAATTAGAATTATATAAGTAAAAAATTATTTAATACTACTTATAGTAAAGCTAGTATTAGTTACTAAAAATATAAAATAGATATATATAGTCTTATTCTTTATTAGTTTAATAAGATATATAATCTTAAAATAAAATTTATAAAATAGGAATAATTCCGCGAGAGTTTTTTATAGAATTTAGCTTTTACTATTAAGCCTATATTATAACTTAAAAATAAAACCATTTATAGTATAAAATGTCTCGGGTATTATATAAATATAAAAAAATTATAAAAAAATTAATTTTTTAATAGAACTTTATAATAATTAATAAATTAATTTTATTATTTACTTAAATTTTTAATATACTACTAAGTATAGTTATCTTCATATTATAAGGGTTTAAATTAATTTTTTACTTTTTAAGTAAGTTTACTTAAAGTCTTTATACTACTAGTTTAATACTAGTAACTCTATTTTAAGAATAAACTATACTAGAAAAAACTGCTTATTTAAGGTTCTTAATTTTATTAACTATATAAAGAATAACTTTAGCACTTTTATTCTTAAGTCTAAATACCTTATTTTAAATTATTAATTTTGCACTTAAGATAGTTAAAATAGTATTAGATAACTATAGTATATAAGCTTTATAAAACTTTAGCTATATAATAAAGTACTTATAGATTAGGTTAGATAGAATTATATTTTTAGACTAACTAGACGATAGTAATAGTATCTTACTACGCCCCTTTAGCTAATCTTTAAAAATTATGCTATCTTTTTTTTTAACGAATAGTAGGGTTCCTATATAATAATTAGTTACCTTTTAGCTTAATTAGTAAAAATAGTATTACTTACTCTATTATTATAGTATTTATTATTAAAAATTATATTACTTAATTTGTAATCGGCTATTACTATAATAAGTATTATATTATAATATTAATAGACCAAATAAATAAATATACTATAGTTAAAAATTAATAATATTTGATTTTTACGCTAAAACGGCTAACGTAAATTTATTATAATTACTAAAAAATTAATAGTCTATGTTAAAATGTTTATAAGTTTTAGAGGCTCCCGGTTAATTTATACTATTAAATATTTTTTATTACCTTATTTTATTTTTTTATTAAGCCTGTCTATAAAGTCTTTTAAATTATTAATTATTAATTTTATTTCTATTATAATAACTGCGTTAATAAACTAATATAAATTATTGTTAAAAGTTATTAATATTTTTAATTTTTTAGAATTATATTCTCTATAAAATAGTACGTTTAATTAAAGAATACTTTTTTTTTTTAAATAAAGCTACGTTTTAAGCGTAGTACCTATATTATTAAAAGAAATAACTACTAGTTACTATAGGGGTTCCTGTAAAACGGCTCTATAATATTTTAAATATAATAATAGGAAATAAAAATAACGTATAGTTATATATTAACGGGCGTATTAAAAACGTTATACTTAGTTAAAATAAGTTAAAATAGTGTCGCCCGCTTAATTACCTATAATAAGTTAATATATAACCTCTTCTAATCTAGTACTAGACGTCTATTTATAAAAAAAGAAAATAGTAGTAATAGTTTACGCTATTACTAGTATACTATAAAGTATTAATATATACCGGCGCCCCCGCTACTATATATATAGAATAATAAAAAAATATAATAAGGTAGTCTACTACGCCGGGCAGCTATATTAGATTTTTTTATAAATATTATAATATAGCTAAATAACTATATAAAGGTAATAAGTATAACGCCTAGTATTTTACTAAGTATATCTACGTACTAAAGACCCTTTTACTAATAATTTTTAAAAAGCTTTAAAATACTATAATAAGTCTCCGGCTATTTCAGTAGTTTAATAGTATAAAATAAATAGTAAAAGTAATACTTTTAAACTATAATTTTATAATAAAAATAGGTAAACGTATACTATATCTACACGAGTATAATAATAGTAATTATTATTAACCTATATAGTAGACGAAGGCTATATTACTAATACTAACCTAAAATACGTCCTTAAATAAAAGTAATAGCTTCTAGCCGTACTAAACAACTAAGAAACTCTTAATTATATAGAGTTTAAGGATAAGGTATTATAATATATAATAATAATATTAACTTCGGTATAATAGCTGCTGAACACGAATAAGTTAGTAAAAAAAATATTAGTAATAATATAAGAAGAGCTATCTATAAGATAGTAAATACGACTAGTAAATATAACAAATAAATATAATAAACGTAATAATAATATATAGAGGAGTAGGGAGGGGAGTGTTATAAAATACCTATAAGTATAGGTAAGGCAATATATAATAGTTTAAGTATAAAGGAAATAGGTAGTTAGTACTAAAAAGAAATAAAAGTCTCTTTTTTATTATAAATTTATTAATAAGTACTGCTGTTGTGACCTGTTGGATAAAGAATACTAGTAAAATATTATTATATACTCTTTAGCTTTTACTACTTCTACTCTTTTTTATAAATTAGGTAGCGCTTATATATTAATTAAAGAAATAATTCTACTATAATATAAAAAGTATACTAGAAATAAATACTATATTTAAGCGTATTAATCCGACAATAAAGTATTACCGTTTTTTAAAATAGAAA
Organism: Pleoardoris graminearum; assembly: GCA_030770415.1. Lineage (NCBI taxonomy): Eukaryota > Fungi > Ascomycota > Dothideomycetes > Pleosporales > Didymosphaeriaceae > Pleoardoris > Pleoardoris graminearum. Next base: position 53,495 of record JASEKS010000011.1, on the reverse strand, counting down.
AAAAAAGTCTATTACTATAGTAGTTAATATTTTAAATATATTATTATTATACGCGACTACGCTAAGCCTATATTTTTATAAAAAGATTAAGTAATATAAAGCTAAAAGTTAAAGTAGATTTAAATATAATTAATAGTTAGTTATATAACTAGGTAACCCGTTTAGAGATATAATACGTATATAAGTAAAATATATTTTAGCTTAATATTGTAGTCCTTAAAAAACTATAAAAGTTATATATTATAGCTAAATTAATATCACCTTTTAAAGAATATAAATAGCTTTAAAACTTACTACTTATATTAGCAAAAATATTAGCTTTACTAATAATTATAATATTTTTCTTTATAGTTAGATCCTTTCTTAGTCGCTTTATTTATAATAAGACCTTAATTAATAAATTTAAAATATAGTATTATTTATTTTTTTTAATTTTTAAAATATATAAACCTTTCTATTAGTAGTACCTTCAATATAATTATTTTATTATTTTAATATTAGAGGTAATAATATATAAAGCGCTATATAAGAAAACAAAAAGAGCTTTAAAAATAAATAATAATATACATGTTAAGATAAAAGAAGCCCTAATTTATACTCTAAACGTATATAATAGACTAGGATAGTAGCTTAAGTATAATTATAGACTAATTTATATATAATTCACTATTTTTATATAGGCTAGGTATAAAATTAAATTTTAATTAAGTAGTTTAAGGCTATAGCGTTTAATTAGATCTATTTAAATTAGTATTTATAAAATAATAAACTAAACTAGTAAAGATAAGGTTTAGAAGTAGAAATGGTTTTATAATAAATTTAGTTTTTTAAGAGCTATAGTATTAATTACTAAGTTTAGTTTAGTCTTTTTTAAAATATAGCCTATAAGCTATACTTAAATAGTAGATTCTTAGAATAGCTAGCTATTAAATATAATACTAGTAAAGAACGCCAGCTATTTATCTCTTAAAACTAAAATAGTAGTAAATTTTTACCTAAACTCTACTAGGGTAGTCTATATACTAAGTATCTTTTAACTTTTTAATATTTAGTATTTAAGTAAGGTCTTAGTAGCTACAGCTAGTAGATATATTATAAATAATAATATTTTAAATTTTAGTAGATTTTACTAAAATTACAAAATAAGTTTAGAGTTTACTCTTTTACGTACTATATAAGGTAGTAATAGCGCTAGTTTTAGTGTTAAGTCTACTTACACTTATTAAAATAGGACGGGTTATATAATAAAATATAAATATAATATCTTAATAACTTTAAAAATATTAAAAGTAAAAATAAATTATATTACTATTAAAGAAAATCTATAGCTAACTATTTTTATTTTAAACTTAAAATTTATTAAAGTAAGTTTATTAGTTAGTAATTGTTTACGTAATTAATAAACAGTTTAATATATATTTATTTACTATAAAACCTTTTATTACTATTTACCTGCCTAAGTACTATCTTCTAAAAGTTTTAAATATTTTACAGTTAATTACTCTAGTAACTTAATTTTAGTTTATATAAAATATTAGCTTTTATCTATATTATAAAATATACTACTTACTTTTTTTTTATAAAATTCAATTTAATTAATAGTTTAAAAGGTCTTATAAGCGTAGTTCTATTAAAAAGTACAAAATGTATTAATAACTTAAGTAGTAGAAATAATATTCGTATATTAGTATTTAGTTCTATCTAAAATAGTAAGTATACTAGATATAATAAAAATAATAAAAAACTTACCTATTTTATAGTTATATAAGTAGGTTTTCTAGAATATTAATAAAATTAAAAAAAATAAGAAAGAAACTAAAAAAGTAGGCTAAAATCTAAATAAGGAAGTAGATAAAAAAGTATAATACATAACTAAAAAACCTACGATTATAATATTACAAAAAATATAAAATAAAATAAAATAAGTAGAAGTATTACTAAATATATTAGTAAAAAAGTATAGTAAGGAGCTATATTTTAGTAAAAGAAGTATAGAAGAGCTGTATAGAGAAATTAAATAGTATAGTATTTACTTAAAATATAAAACTTCTTTATATCTTTTTTTTTAGCTTAGCTAATAAGAGATAAAATAAATTTTAATACCCTTAGTATTATAGTATATTAGTTCTTAATATATACCTATTTTATACCTTTTACTAGCTAGAAAGGTATAATATAAAACTTATAATTATTTCTTCATCTACGTTTCTATAGCAGGTAAAAGCTTATTTTAAAAAAAAAATTATATAAATCCGCGCTACTTACTTACTTTTTTATATAAACTATCTATCTACGCTATTACTATATAAAGTAAACTTAAACCCTTTTATTTTTTAAAATAAAAGTTACTAGAGCTTACGCCTTTTACTAAAGTATATTTATAAGCTATAGTTATATTTTTATTATAGCTTTTAGACTTAATAGTTATATTTTACTATTTAGCTGAGTTTAGATAAAAGTAATTTCTAGTATAAAGTCTATAATATATAATAGTTAACGTAATCTACGCGTTTACTATATATAAAGTATCTAATATAAAGTATTAATTTTAAATTCTTAAATATATATTTATTTATTTTACGTCTCTTTTCTTTCTCCTACTATATAAGGCGGATATAAACTTTTAGTCTAAATAGTAAGTTTTATAGCTATACTTTATTTTTTTTGTAGTAATAATACTATAAAAGTTAATATTTAATTTTATATATTTTACTTTACTATAAGATACGTGCTATTATTTTTAGAAAAAACATTAGTTAGACTTTAGCTTTAAAGTATAAATAAGTTATTAGTATTAATAAATATTATTATATACTATTAGACTGCAATATATACTACTATAAACTAATTAAATTATAGTCTTAGTAATATTTAAGTATATATAGTGAAACTTACAGATTTAGTTTAAAAGCGTAAATAAATTTTACGAATTTTAAAATTAAAACTGTTAATGGAGAAGTACTACTCTATTTTAATTTAATAATACTATTATTTCTACGCTATAATATAGAGGGCTTAGGAAAACTTACTTTTAACTTCTATTTTTTAGCTAGGAATTATAAATATAAACTTAAAAAGCAATTTTTTATGTATTTTAATTTACCTTTTTTTATTCTTAATTAATAGTATCCATAATACCTCTTTTTATATTATTATTTTATATAGACTAACTAAAGAGAGCCCTTAACATAGATTCTTAATTAAACCTTAGATTAAATAAGTAAAACATAAATAACTAGTACATAGGATCCCTCTACCTAATAAACTTATTAAGCTTATTTTTTTTTTATTTTTTACCTTAAGTAATTCTATACTATTTAAAAATTTAAAAATTTCTTTAGTCTATTCTATTTAAGAGTTCTTAAATCTAAACTATACTATACCTTTATCCTATTTTAATAAATCTAAATAGTATATAGAGAATAAATTTTTTTCTAAATTATATATTTTATAATCTCTCTATATAAGAAGAAATTTTTTTTTAAATATTTTAATTAGGTTTCCGGATTTTATTTAGTTAAGCTAGTACTCTATTATATAATAACTAAAAGAGAAAAACTATTAAATAATTTTATACTAATAAGAATACTAATTAAAAAATAATATTATTAAATATACTAAACTAGTTTATTTGTATCTACTTTATAAGAATATTTAAAATACCTAATAAGTATTTTAATATTAAAAAGTAAAAAGTTTACTACAAAAAAGGGCTTACTATATTTAAATTTTAAAATAGTTATTAAAAGTATAGGGTAATACTATAGAGATAACTAAAATTACTAAAATAACTAAAATAATATTATTAATTTACCTAGAAGTTTTTATATAAAAGTAAAATATTATAGATAAAATTTAATACTAAAAAAGAAGAAAGTTACTTATATAAAATTAAAAAAATATTATAATGATATTAGTTCGTAGTAAGATAATATAAGAATCTAGTATATTAATAAAATTTTATATTAAAAATTTATAGATACTGCTTAGGCACCGCTTATAAATATAAATAGTAATAATAATTTTAAAAAAAATAATAATATAAGAGTACTATAAGTAAAAGGACTAAAGTATTTACTAAATTATTTTTATTTTTACATATTACTAGTCTTTTACTCATATTTTAAGTAGCCTTTAGTTTAGTCTATATAAAAAACTCTAGTTTTATGCCTAAAGTAGTAAAAATATATATATAACACTATACGTATTTATTTATTTTTAATATCTACTTTTTTATTTATTATATAAACTAGTACCTTTATTTAATATAGATATCTTTAGGTAAAGATATTATAAAGGCTAAATAATACTTTAGTAGTTACTTTTACTAGTAACTATTTAGCGCCTGTTTTACTCTCTCGCTATATCTATATATTTTTTACTCTTTTGTCTCTTTTATCCTTAAGTTATACTAAATACTTAATTTTACTAAATTTTATCTATATATTTTATACTAAATAAAGATCGCAGCTAAAACGCTTTATATTAAAATATATAGTAGTAATATTAATAAATAAAAAAAAGATTATATTTTTTCTTCTTTTTTTAGGCACTTAAAGAGGTTCTAAAATTTAAAAATATATATTTTAAATTTATGAATCTGTATTAGCTTAAAGCGGAAAATAAAAGATATCTCCTTTAAAGAGTATATATAATAAAAAATAGTCTATTCCTAAAATAAAGACGTAAATTTAAGTAATTTTAAAAGTAGTATTAAAATCTCTTATTATTATAGACATAAAAATATAAATTCTAATAAAAAAGTTTTTTCTAGCACCTTTATAAGCTTAATATCTATTATAGGTATAGTAAGATTTTATTTTATATTTAATTTATATTTAACTTTTAAGAGAATAAAATAATAGTAGGTTTTTAAGTTTAAGTTATACTATTATTATATTTATTACGGAGGTTTCGGGGTTAAAGTTTATATTTATATATTTAATTTGGGTGTTTTTATTAAATTAGTATAAGAGTTTCTTCTAAAGAAGTTTTATTTATTTATTTTTTAGTATAAACTTATTAAGCCGAAAGCTTAACTTTTATAGTAACTTATTAATAAATACTTTTATTAATTTAATAACTAACTTAAATATAAATATATTACAGCTATATTTTTAATAAAATATTTTTATTTAATAATTAAGAGTACTCTTCTAAGTATGTTTAAAAAATAAAAACTAAATTATTATATATTATAGTCTAGCTATATATATTAGTTAATAGGCGATTATAGTTCTAAACTATATTAAAACAGTAATTTTTAATTATATAAACTATTTTCTATATAATATTATATAATTACATTTCTGTTTAAAGAAACTAGGTAATTATAAAGGATTAATTTAAGTAAAAAAGTAATAGCTATATAATACTACTACTCTAGAATATCTATAATAGCTACTTATAGAAAATAAAAAGTATTAAACTATTTTTAGCTATAGGCTACGCTAATATTAGTTTAGATACTATTAATAACGTAAATAAAAAGAATACTATAGCTAGAGTTAAATAAGGTCTAGGCACTGAAAGAGTATAAGTTTTATATACTACTTTAGGTATTAAAAGTAACAGTTTTAAAATACTTTTATAAATATACAATAATATTTTAGGCGTTTAAAAAAATTTAAGTATTTATTTTTCCGCCTAAGGTTAAGCGAGTAAGTATAATCATTAATAATAAATTATTATTTAGAGTAATAAAATCGGCGATAGTTAAGATAATAGTAAAATTAAAAGTGATTATTTTTTATAAATATATATCTCTCTAATAGTTCTATAATTAAAATTATATTATAAATAGTTCTGGCGCTTAAATAACTACTTTTATAATTATTTAATTTAAAACTATTGTAAAGATTACTAAATAGAACCTTTCTAATAATAGATAGCTTAGGTATATATAGCTGTAAATTAAGTTTTAGAGTTATAAAGTTAAAAAATTATATTAATTAATAGTAACTACTAAAGGCTAGCTTTATGTATATATTATTTTAATTAAAATAAGGAATATTACGAGACAGTTTTATCTATTATCTCTTTAGTAATTATAACTTCTTTTACCTAAAATTATATTTAAATCTATATTAGGATATTTCTACCTATAAAAATATTTTAGTTAGATTTTTCTTTCTAAAAAAATATCCTAATTAGATTTATTACCCTAGAGAGACGTCCCTAAAAAGGCGTCCTAAGAAAATTATTTTAATTAGATTTATCGCCTTAGAGGAGCGTTTTAATTAAATTTATTACTTTAAAGAGGTATTCTAATTACATTTATTATCCTAAAGAGATATTTTTAAAAAAAACTATTCTAAGAGAATCGTTTTAATTAAATTTATTACTCTAAAAAGATATTCCCGAAAAGGCGTCTGAAAAAAATTATTTTAGTTAAATTTCTATTCCTTAAAAGATATTCTAGTTAGATTTATTACCCTAGAAAATTATTTTAGTTAAATTTATTACTTTAGAGAGATATTTTAGAATCTTTTATATATACGTATTAAGTTATATGAATTTACTTAAAAGAAACTATACTATAGTTTAAAAATAATTAACTATTACTTTAAGAGTTATATAGTTTTATTACAATCTTTATATATTTATTTAGCTTATTTACCTCCTTCTTAAGTAAGTTACTTATATACATATATAGGCTAGTAAGCTTTTATATATATATATTACTTTTCTCTACCTCTTCTAAATCTTCTATTTAAGCTCTAGGACTATTAGGCACGACTAGAGATTTATTTATTTATTTATATTAAATTTCCTTACTAATTTATCTAATAGTTTAAGTAATATAAAATATTTAGTTTATCTAAAATAATTGTTTAGGATATTAAATTATCTAAAATTATTTAAACTACTACTTAGATTCTTAGTACCTATATTACTTTTAACTATTTATTTTTATTTACTAGTTTAAAAAACTACAGTCTACTTCTTTAGTCCTATAATAATAATTAAAAAGAAATTATTTTAAATATTCTTTTAGAATTATATTTCTTTATATTTATCTATAGGAGCTGTATCGACTATATATACACTACGTTTTTACTTAACCTAAAGTTAAGTAAAAATAGAGGCGCTATAATCTAGGACCTATTAAATATAGGATTTTTTAAATTTTACAGCTAGTAGAGTAATAACTTAAGCTAATAACGTATTAGGCTGTAGCGGCAACGACGCTTTTAGAATTATATATTTAGTAAATAGCCCTTTTTCTCTCTTATAGTGTAGATAAGCTAGTATACTATTTCTTACTTACCTATAACTACACGCTAAAGTAGCTTTATAATTTTAAAATAAAAATAAGTTAATATAATGTTAATTTAAGCGTAGTTTAACGCCGCGTAATATTTTTATTTAGACTATAGTCTTTATTAGTTTAGAATTTACTTAAAGCAAGGTCTACTTTATCTATTAAAATAATATTTTAGGTCTATAGGACTCTTAGTTCTTAGTTATAATATTATATTAATATATATTATAAAAAGTTTACCGTAGTTAAGTTATAGAAGTAACTTTTAATAAAAATATTTATACTATAATATAGAATTTAGGCCAAGTCTAATATTTATAGTTTTAGTTTTAGAGTATTTAAATACTAAAACTACTAAGTTTTAGTTTTATTAAAGGGGTTATTTTTAGAATCTAGTAGAAATATAATAACTTACTACTCTAATTACTACCTTTAACTAAAGCCGACCTATACGTTCTATATAATTATTATTATATATATTTCATAAATAATTTCAAACGCTAAACTTATATTTATATTATTACTTTAGGGGATATATAAACTTATTCTAATCTCTATATATTTATTAAGCTTATTTAACTCCTCTAGTAAGTTACCTATATATTTATATAAACTAGTAAGCTTCTATATAAGTATTATCTTTCTTTATATAGTAAAGTATATGCTAAACTAATATAATATATCTTTAGTAAATTTTTATAAGAATATTTTTAAAGCTATTAGATCTTAAGAGCCTAAATTAGATAAGAATATTATATTTAATTACTTAATAATATTAAGGGTTCCTAAAATAAACCTTTTAAAAATAGCCAGTTGAGTTATTAAATATTTATATTTACTAAAAAAGTCGTATATATTAAAGATAACTTCAAGTTATAATTTTTAAAGTATTAAATTATTTTATATTAAAACTAAATCTAAAATATATATTAAAGTTATTATTACTATAGTACACGGCTATAAAAACTTAAAAGACTTAAAAATAGTTTTTACTAAATATTTAAAGTAGTCTACGCCTAACTATAAAGTTAAAAATAACTATTTAGTATTAAAATGATTTATAACTTTATATAGTTAAAATAAGTATAAAAGATTATAACTATCTTTATATATTTCCTATAGAGCTAATATATATCCTTTAATTTTTAATATAACTTAAGTAGTTTCTATCCTAAGCTAATATTATTCTAAATATAAAGGTTAAATTAAATACTTTAGCACTCTTAAGCGTACAATTAGTAAGTTTAGTAAATTTAAAACTTTAAATACTTATATTAGAGTTATAATTTTATTACAGTAGAGCTAAGACTATAAAAATTATTTTTAATTAGTAAAAATAAATTATATTACTATATTTTAAAATATTATTTATAATATATACTAACTATTTACTGTATACTTCTTTAAATACTAGCTAACCTACTAACTATAACTAACTTATAGGTTAGTTATTAGAGTAGTTACCTTTACTAAAAGTTTATATTACTATACTAATAGTACTACTTTTAGTGTATATACTCTTTTTTTATTTTCTTTATTTTAGCTCTATATACTTAGTGGCCTTCTAATTTTTTTAAAAAAGAATTTTTATTAATATAGACAAAATACGCTATATATACTAAAATAATATATTTTTAAAATTACTTTATACCTATAATAATACCTTGTTTTTTTTAATAAGTATTATAGTTACGCCGGTTAATATTCTAATTTAAAAATTATTTTTTTAGTTATTTAAATAGGTGTATATAAGATCCTATAGTTAGTTTTATAACTTATTAGTTTTTAATACTATAAATAATTAGTAATTTAAAATAATATTATTCTATACCAATAAAAATAAAAATAAAAATAAATTTTTTTTTATATTCTTTATATATGCTTATTATTTTAACTAATATATTAAAAATATTACACTATATCTACTTACTTTATATCCTTTTTAGGGTCTACAGAGCTATAGTTTAAATTAATATTTTAATTTATTATATTTTTTCTAATTCTTTTTACTAAATACGCCCCTCCTAATTTTATATATATTAAAATATTTAGAATCTACTCTATATTAGTATTCTAACGTTATAATAATAGTATTAAAATTAAAATAGTTACGTAAAAAGTATTATTTAATAAAACTTTATTAATTATAAATTATACCGTAATACTAGTCTCTAAGTTGTATTAGGTTCTACTTAGTAACTTATAATTAGAATTTTACCTCTAGTTTCTAATTACTATACTAGATATACTTAATAAGTACGGGTCTTATAAGTATTATATTTATATATTAGTTATTTTAAGTATAGTAGCTATGCAACTATACTAAAACTATTTATTATTATAAAATAGTTTTATAATTATTTATAGAAACACTAATTTTATATAGCTTACTAAATAGAGCTAAGCGGAGGAGTAAACTATAACAATAGAACTATAAATTATTATTACTAAATATAAGGTAATATAATAATTTCTAGATTATACTTTTTTAAAGCTTAATAAATAGGTTTAAAAAAACTTATTCTTTATTTAACTAAGATGCTATAGTAAAGGGATAACTTTAAAAAAAATAAACTAAAAGTTTAATAAAAGAATCTAAAATTTAATATACTACCCTACTTTAACTTTAAGGAGTTAATATAGGTCTATTTTAACTTTAATAGTATCTTTAAAGTAAAAAATACGGATTTAAAATTAATATATAAAAATTTTTTAAATTAGAAGTATTAAAAGAAATGCTACTATAAAACTATAAATATAAATTTATAAAATAAGCGGTTTTAATGTTACGTATCGCTAAATAGAATACGTAGAAATCATAACTAATGTTTAGTAAATATAAATTAATATTTTATATAAAAAGCTGCGGAGGAAAGGGTTAAAAAAAAACAAAAGTAGTAGTAAATATTCTCTCTATATAATATTAGACACGATTAGTAATCTAGTAATAAAATTTGCACTAAAAAAATTATTTATAATAAAATGTTATAAATTCTGTATTACTTATAATAAAGAAGAATATCGGCTTCCTAATATAGTAAAAATATAAAAAAGTAAAAATAAAACTAATATAATCCTACTAAAGTTATAAATTTATTAATAAATATTTAAACAAATTTTATAAATATTTAAAAAAAACTTTAGTAAGATTTAGTAAAATTTAGAACTATATTAATTAATATAAAATTTATAGCTAGTAATCTAGTAATTAAAATATTTATTACTCTAAATCCTATACGAAATATATTTACTATAATATAAAATTACTAAAAAATAATATTAGCTTAACTCTAGAGATTAAAGTATTAATAATAGTAGATTATTTATAAGTAAATAAAATATTTAAATACTAAACGGGAAATAGCACTTAAAAGTGCTTTTATATAAAAATAGAGATTAATAACTATTAAAATAAGTAATATACAATTTATAGTAATAGTATACAGCGGCGTAATTTTTATAATAGTATAAATAATTATTAGAGAAAGCGTAAGAAAATATATAAATAAGACTATAAAAGAGCATAGTATAGATCTAATTTATGTATAAAAAATAGGTAAATATTATTATAAAAAGAAGTTAGAACCGGACGAAGTCGGGGGCCAAAATTAAAAATATAATAAAAATTTTAAAACTAGGTTATAAAACGCCCTAAATTAGGACTTAGATAATATTACTAAAATAGTTATATATATATTAAGGTTTAGATATAAAATTAATTTAGTAAAGTAATTAGTAATACTTAATAAAAGTTATTATAATAATAGTATTAGCCTATCGGGTTAAAGCTAGATATAAATATATAGTAAGAAGTAAAACATAGTTTTATATCTATAATCTTCTTAACCCAGAATTATAGTAAATAAATTTAATTTAAATATATACTAATTACGTAACTCTGTAATAGCGTAGTATATTATAATTATAGTAACTACTAAAATACTTAATTTAGTTTAACAATATATTTATAAAATAGTAAATATCTAAAAAAATTAAATTAGCTTAATAAATACTTATAATCTATACATATTCTAATAGTAGTAAAGAATACTACTTTTATAAATATATTTTTTTACTAAGGAAGCTGTAATAACGGATACTATAAAAAATTAAACTATAGTATAAAAAGTGGATTTATAATATATCTTAATTAATTTAAATATTAGAATAGTAAAAGTTGTTTTTAAAAAAAAGTCTATAGTATTAAAACTAATAGACTAATAATATAAATTATTAGTACTAATGGCTCTATTCTCTTCAACGTATCTATTTATTAGTTTTATAATAACAGAGCTTAGTACTTTTATATATTAAAAAGTGCCGTTTAATATAAAAATATAATAATTTTTTAAACCGACTATACGCTATATTAGTACTGAAATCTAAAATATTAAATATTTACTAATTACTTTTTACGTCTCTATATAGATAAATAAAAATATTTAAATAAGTAAGTAAATTATATTTAAATTTTTTATTTATAAAATAGGTAAGCCCGGTAAGTATCTACTATAGTTAGTTAGTAACTTAATTTAAAAAATTACTTTTAGGTAATACCTATGAAAGTATTATAACTAGTTAAATTTTATTAAACCGTAGGTTACTAGTAATATAAAAAATAAAATAGGCTATATATTTAAAAATAATATAAGAAGTCTACTTAAACTTAAATACTATTAAGATAAATATAATATTAGTATACTATATTTTTTATAATTTATAGATATTTCTATTTAAATTTAGTCCTTTAAACCTTTTTACTAAAATAAGCTTTAATAGTATATTATTTAGTTAACTTTTTACTCTAATAGTATTCGATTGAGTCCCTCTACGTTTAGTTATTATAATCTAGTCTTTAATATTATACTAAAAATCTTAATATTTCTTATAGTCTTTTTAAAAAAAAACTAGATTTTATTTTTATATATTTATATACTGTAACACTAAATTTGGTAGTTTTAATAAGTATAAGGCCCTTTAAACCCATTTTAGAATATATAGTTTTTTTATTTAAAGTATTAAGGTTTTTTTTTCTAAAGCTTTCGTTCTATTATAATTTAGAGTTATATTTTTCCTATTAACGTTATTTATATATATAATTTATTACTTAAGTCTATTTAGTATATTAAAATTAATTTAGATATAGTATTTATTTTATAAAAAATCTATTTTATACGACGTGTAAGAAAGGGATAGGTTTATAATTATTATTAATTAAAAAAATATATATATAAATAAATATATCCTTTTATAATTTTATAAGAGGAAAGTAATATATATAACTAAATCTATAATTAGTTTTTAAAACGTTTAAATACGTAACTATAGTAATATATTTAGTACTATAAACTAAAAAAAAAATAATACTATTTACTTTTATACTACTATTATATATCCTTAACGATTGTCTTAGTGTACCCTAGATACAATTTATTAAATTAGAGTAAAAAATTATCGTAAAAAAAATTTTAAAGTTTGAAAATAGTATTTAAATAAAAATTAAAGTATTATATTTCTCGTATAACCCTAAAAATTTAAAAAACATAAATAATAAATATACTTAAAAACTTATACAGCTATTAAAAATAGAAAATAAAAAATTAATTTATAATTTTAATATTATAATCCTGCTATTATTAATTAGTATTAGTTTAAAAATATTATTATAGTTTTAGTAATTTCTATTAAGTAATTACTATATATATATAACTACCTAAACCTAAATTTTTTATTAGTTTCTAATTAAAATATGTTTATAGATAATACTAAATTAAAATAATTATAAATAATTATTTAAGTAGCTACTAGATTATAGATTTAGATTTTATAAATAAAGACTCTTCCCTATATTTAGCAAAACTTTAAGAGGTAGGAAAAAATATAGTATAGAGTGTAGGTAAATAGCCAAACTTACTAGCATAAAGGCTAGATATTATAGGCTCTAGGCACTAGCCTAATAACTCTATCAGTCCTAAAGTTTGCACACCTAGCGACTTTTAGGTTAACTAATTATTTTATATATAATTATAAGTAGTTACTAATTTATAAATATAGATTAGAGTATAAGTATTACTATATTTAGTAGGGCACTATAACCCTTACTAAAAGAAAGGAGCATAACTTTTAAGAATTTAAAATTTATACTATTTATATATAACCTTATTAGTATTATATACGCTATTTAGTATTTATTAAGTTCTTATTATTGTATTATACTGCGGCTTTATAAAGCTCGCGAAGTACGTTAATTAAGACTGTTTTTTATATAAAAATAAATTTTTATACTTTTAGGTAGATCTTAATAATAATCTAAAAACTATACTTATTAAAGAGTATTTCTTTAAAAAAGAACCAAATAATAGTGTCGCGGTAAAATATCTTAGAGTTTACGTTATTAGTTTATAAAACTCTTTAGAACAAAGTATTTATTTCTCCTCTACGTATATATAATACGGCTCTTTAGCGCTTTTTTTTTATAAAACTAGTCTCTACTTTTTAATTTTAGAATCTAGTAATTTTTAGCTTATTTTTCTTTTACAGTTATAAGCCCGGCGTTTTAAAAATAAATAAAAATTCTTTTTATATACTTAATTATTAGAAATCCTATTTACTAAAGTATTAATTAATTCTTTAACCCCTATTATTAAAGCTCTTAGTTTTATAGACTTATCGAGCATCGCTTTATTTATATATATAAAATAATAACTTATATTTTTAGCTATTAAATACTTAGTAAGCCTCGTAACTAATAATCTTTTAAGTATTATAATATCTAAAGTTATTTTATCCCTCTTAACTAATATTATTTATTTTACTAATTCCGTAAGCTAGCTAATATAGTATATATAGCTTAAAATATTATATATAATTTATAGTATTTAAGATTTTTTTAACTCTAACCTTAAAAGCGTTAATAAATTTATTAAACTTCTTTTAATACTAGAGCTTCTATATATTATAAAAGCGTTTAAAAAAAATTATAAAAATTTACTACAACTATAATATAAAGATTAATATATATTATACCTATTTAACTAAGTATACTACTAAAGCGAACTAAGTAACGAATATCTAAAACTAGATTAGTATAATAGTTATTTTAAAGCTTATAAGCGCTGCTTAAATATACTGTACTATTAAAGGTAATATTTTAACTTACTTAATTATTTACTTTTTTAAATAAAAGCTCTTAACTACTAACGCGGTAGCTAAGAATATTATATAATAATAATATTATACTTATTTAAAAAAAGTAGAGTATAAAAAGATAGTTTCTAAGCTATAGTATTATAAATAAAAAGCTCTTTATATAAAGGTAAAAGTATACGAGTTTAGTAATATTTAAAGTAAGCTAGCTATTACTAACTTTCTTACTACTATTAGTAAGAAATTAGCACCTAATTAGGTAGAGTAAATATATATAATCTAAGCCTAGAAATTAATATTTAAAAGTAAAAAGCTCTCTCTAATAAAAGTTAAAAGGATTTTCTAAGTAGTATTATACAATAGAGCTATTAAGTTAACTACTAAAAGTTTTAGAATTTTTATAATACTTAGTAGACAGAGCCCATCTCCTTAATTAGATAACTTATAGTTAAAGAATAAAAATAAATAATATTAGTATTTCTATAAACTTAAAATATATTATTAAAAACCTATTAAATACCGTTATTTACAGTTAGTATTAATAGGTACTTATACCGGTCAGACTATACTGCTTTTTAAAAAAAATAAAAAAAGCTTATTAAGCGCCTTAAGCTAAATAAATTTATAGCTCTTTATAATATACTTAAGTAAAAGGAATAGTTTAAAGATAATACCTTATAGAGTAAGAAGTCTAATAAGCTAAAATTTTTTAGCTTTATAGTATTTATAGTAATTAATTCTTTACTTATTATAAGTAGTAAATTAGAATAAAATAATAGTATATATTTTATATAAAATTATAATACCTATACGATCTCTAAAAGTATTATATTTAATAATAGTACTACTTTATATTTAGTAAATAATAGATTACTACTTATTTTAGAATTTTTTAAGAAAGCCGAAAATATCTATACTATTAAGACTAAAATATAAGCTTTTCTAATTTTAGGTATAAAACCTTAAGTAATTAAAAACGCTTTAAACGGCCTAAACGGAAATCCTATAAAAAATTTTATATTAAAAAATATAGTTATTATAAAAGAATTTTACCTAAATATAGTATCTAAAGCTTATTTATATAATAAAAGACTTTAGTACTTAAACTTAAATAATATATTACGTATAGGATTTTTAGAATAGAGTCTTATACTTACAATACTTATTTATAAGTATAACTTTATATTTATTAAATATAAGTCTTTATTTTTCTATCCTTTAGTTTAGAGTATAATACTAGTATATTAAAAGCTCTATTTATAGTTAATATATTCGCGTATTAATACTAAGGATACATATTACTAAAAAACAAAATATTTAAGTTAAAAAGTTTAATATACTCTTATTTATAGAGCGTAAAATATTTATATTTTAAATACTAAGCGTATATATTATAAATAATACTTTTATATATACGCGGCTTAGGTAATCTCTTAAAAACTAAAAAAAGTATTACCTTAACTATACTAGCGTATTTTATAAAATCTTTTTAATATACCTAAAAGAAGGTATAGTAAGTAGTAGATATTAATAATTAAAAATAACTATAGTAGGAAAGTTTATATATAAAGCCTATAAGTAGAGTTATTTTTAAAACTTATAAAAGTATTTTTAAGCTTTACTATATAGGTATATACTAAGTATAAACTTAAAATTATAAAGATTTTTTAAAATAATAATATTACTACTAAACTATAGTATAGAAGATTATATTTTAAAAAATAAATAAAAAAGCTTAGTATAAGTATTAAAATACTACCTCTTTATACGTATAAGCTAAACGGCAGCGCTAAACGCCCTAGCTAAAAAATTATTAATAAAACTATTATTATAAGGCTTAGTGTAAACTTATTAAAGAAGTTTTAGCTAAAAATTATAAAAGTAACTATAGCGTTTTATAATATTAGTCTAGTAGCTTTTAGGAGTATATAATTTCTAAATAAAATTTTTTATAACTAGTTTAGATAGTATTTCTGTTACTATAAATCTAAGTTTATAAAATACTAAATAGTAGATTTACGCCTAGGTTAAAGTAATATATATATTTATAGTTATTGCGTATATTTTCTAAATAAAAATTACGTAGTTAGACGTAATAGGCGTAAATTTAAAATAAATCTACGTACTTATATTACAGGGGGGTAAAAAAAAAGAAAGAGTAATTAAAAAAGATACTTTTTTTAAAAAATTATAGAAAATTAATTACTAAACCTAAAAATACGTGAATTATACCGTTTTAAAGAGAAAATAATAAGAATGTATATTAGAATTTTAGTTACGTAATACATATTACCTGTAATAAATTAAAATTACCTAAACATAATAATTTTTTTAACCCCTTGTTTAGGTTTCTATAACTTTTTAGTTAGGAAATATATTTAACTAAAATTTTAACTATACCTTTTTAGGCCTAGTATAGGTCACGTGACTAGATTTTCGAAGTATATTAGTAATCTAATAATATAATTATATTAATTATAAAAATATTACTAAGCCTTATATAATTAATAATTACGTGATATATTATTAATATAATAGTATATAGTAATATCTTTTAAATTTTATAAACTTAAACTCCTATTTCCTTAAAATAGCACTAACTTTA
Source organism: Pleoardoris graminearum (assembly GCA_030770415.1). Classification (NCBI taxonomy): domain Eukaryota; kingdom Fungi; phylum Ascomycota; class Dothideomycetes; order Pleosporales; family Didymosphaeriaceae; genus Pleoardoris; species Pleoardoris graminearum. The sequence goes on along the minus strand of JASEKS010000011.1, from coordinate 36,480 downwards.
TTAAAACTTAAATCTAAAGTTTAAATACTTTTAAAAGTAAATAATTCTCCTTTTTTAATTGCTATAACTTTAAATAAGTTAAAAAAAAGTATTTATAATACTATACAACGTATTAAAATTAAAAATAAAAAAAATTATAATATAAATAAGATTAAACTTAAAGAGAAAAAAGAGTTATTAACACAGACTTAACTAGAAGTCCTAAAAAAAAAATAAAAGACTATTAATAGAAAATAGTCTAGAGATTATAAAATAGTCTTTATAAAACTTTTTAAAAGAGAAAATCTGCTATATTAATATAAGTAAAAAAAAACTAATAATTAACAAAGAAAACGCTAAAAAAAAGAGTAAAATACGCTAAAGAATAAATAAAAAATATTAAAAATATACAACTAGAAAAAATAATATATTCTAATAAGTTAGTAATACAAAGGGGTAGGGCTAAAAAAAAGTTTTATAAAAAAAGGGATAATAATAGAGTTAGAAGAGAACTGGCTGTTGGCTAATTACAAACTAAGTTATTTTAACTTTTTAAAATATTAAAATATATAACTTTTTATATATTTTTAGGCTATAGTTTTAGTTTTTTAATATTAATTATAATTAATTATTTTATAGGCCACGACCTTACCCTATATATTTAGAGTGTAATTTAGATAGAAGGTAAAAGTAATTTAGTATTTATTAAAATACCTAATTTTTTACCTTCTTATACTAGTAAGGATTATATAAATAAAGTCCTTATACCTAAGGTTAAACCCTATGTAAAAAGGGTTAAGTTTTATAATATTTTTTTATCCCTATTTTTAATAATATAATAATAATATATATATATATATATTATTATATTATATTATAATTATAATTTTTATAATAATATTAATATAGGTTAATGATTTTAATAAGATAACGTCCCTATTTATAGAACTAAGGACGTTTTAACTTAGTTTAAAAATAATAAAATTAAATTATTTTTTTACTTAGCCTATAGTTCTAATTTAGCCCCTATAGAAAATATATAGGATTTATTAAAATTAGGGCTAATTAAAAATAAAAAGACTAATTTAGGTGTAGAAAATAATTTAAATAGTATAAAGGCCTTTAAAAAAGCTATTAATAAGGAGTAGTATAAAATACTATAAAAAACTATTAATAATTATATTTTATTACTCCCTAACCGTTATAAGGCAGTTATAGAAGCTAAAAGCTACTATACTAAGTACTAGTAATATATTATTTACTAATCTATTATTAAAAATGTAAAAAAGTAACTTTTATATATAATTATATAATTAATATATAAATATATCAAAATATTTAATATACTAATATAACTTAGTATCTATTATTATATATATAAAAATAAGCAAATTTTAGACCTTAAATAAAAAGTTATAATAGCCTAAAATAGGGTCCTAAAAATTTATTATTTTAGTAATTATTTTTTATCCCTAAACCCCTTAGTAAGCAGCCCCTAACAGGGTAAATAGAATCTCTTAGTCTTTTTCTTTAACATACTATTTTCTTCGTATTTTTTAGCTTACTAATTAATAAGTTATATAACTTTAAAAAAGATATCTTTTTTAATTACTTTTTCTTTTTTTTATACTCCTATAGATATTTATTTAGTTATATAACTTTTAATATTTATAAAATATTAATATTATTACTTAACTAAATTATTACAACACGTAATATTACGTTTAATAAAACCTTTTTCTATAAAAAAAGAAGATTAGCCTATCTTATAGAAAGAGGATATAAAGTTTATAAATATTTTATATATTATTAAGATTGCAGATATAGGTAAGGTGTTTAATAAAATTTGTAATATATAAACTTATAACTCTAGTAAATTAAAAATTAGTAAAAATATTACGTAACTTAAATAGTAATTTAGAGATACTTTAGCGTAGATTTTATTTTATTTTTTTAGTTAATTAGGTAAGTAAAATTTTATATAGGCGGTATATACGTAAGCTATTAATATAACTAACTAATAGCCGCGAATCTATATATTATATAATATAAATATTAGTCTAATTTCTCTTTAGCCTATTTTAGAGCCTAAAGAACTTAGAAGTATAAACTTTAAAAAAAATAAATACTTTAGTATTTCTTATAAAGTATATTTAAGTAAAAGAGTAAAATAGCCTAGAGTAAGAAGTCTATAGAATTCTTAAATAGTAGGTAAAAGTTTATCTAATATTATTACTTAAATTAGTAATATAGAGCTCCTTTTATTAAATAAAATAGTAAAAACCTCTACTTATAAAATATAGGAACCTATAAAGGACTATAGCCTAGCTACTTAATAGAGCTAAAGGTAATATAAATTAGATTTTAAAAATTCTAATAAACTAGGGGGTAGAGATAAAAACCTACTTAGTATTTATATATTATTATGCTCTAACCTAAAGAGCGAGCTATTACGTAATATAAAGCTTATAAGTATTTTACTTAATAATATAAATAGTTCTTACTAGTATAACTTTATAAATATATTTATTTTTAATATAAATCTTATACAGGAAAAGCGTAGAGAGTTTATAATTATTAATATAATAGTTTAAGCTACTATATAGAATAGAGCCTTAAAGAAGATAATATTTTAAAATAAAACTTATATATACTATAATAAGCGTCTAAAGGAGCTAGTAATATAAAAAATAATTTTATTATATTTATTTAATTTATTCTTTTACTAGGCTGTATATAAAGAATAGATTATACTTTTTAAAAAGTAAACTTAGTAGATAATTACGCGCTTTAAAAGTACTAAATAACTACTTTTACTTAAGTAAATATTTACCTATAAGTTTAATTAGGATAGTTACTTTATAAAGTATAAAGCTTGCCTAGTTATTAAAAATAACCTTTAATTAAAAGATACGCGTTTATTAATATATATACTATAATACTCGTAGTACTCTTTTTTTTATATAATTATAATAATTATAATAGAGTTTAACCTAAAGATTTTATAGTTTAATATAATTAGCGTATTTTTTAATATACTAATTAACCCCTTAAATCTAGTATAGTGTAAACTATTTAATAGCTATAAGTAAAAAAATAGTTATATAAAGCTTAATTAAGCTTTATATAGCCTATAGGACTTATTTATACTATAATATAAAAGATTTTTTAGTACTCTAGCTAAGTTTAGCCTTATCTACTTAAAAAAAGAGTCTTACTTATTTTTTAATATAGATTATAAGATCTTTATACTTTTTTATATAGATAATATTCTACTTTTATACTATAAAATTTATTAGTAAAAAACTTTTAAACTGCGTAATAAGCTTTTAGAAATATATAAAATAGAGGTACGTAGAGCTATAAAATAGTATTTTAAAATATAGGTAATTTAAAATTAAAAATATTAAATAATTATACTAATCTATAATTTATATATTAAAAAGATTATAAAAAAATTTAAGATAGCTAATTTAGCGTTTTTTATTATTAATGCCTTTACTATTAAAAAAGCTAGTTAACATTAAAAGAAAAGTAATAAAAGTTAAAATTAAGGCGTATTAAGAGCGTATTAAATTTATACTTTATACTACTATTATAATATAACTAGATATAGTATTTACCGTTTTAAAGTTTTTTTATTTTTTAATTAATTTAAGTAAAGAATATTTTACTATAGTAGAATATATAATCGCGTTTCTTTATAAATTACGCTTTTAAGTAATTTAATATAGGGTATATAAAGGCCTAAAACTTATAATCTATTTAGATGCTTTATTTATAGATAATATAAAAAATAAATAATTTTTATATAATTATATTATTATACTATTTAGGGGTATAATAATTTAAAAAACTATAAAATAGACTACTATTATAATATTAACTACTAAAGTAGAGCTCTTCGCGCTTAAATATATAAGTAAAAAAATAATAGCTTTAAAGCGTATTTTTAAAAAATTTATTTTAGATTTTAGAGCTACGTAGCGTATATTCTATAATAATTAATAAATAATTACGCTAGTTATAAGTAAAAATAAGTATATAACTACCCGCTTACGCTATATAAATATATAAAATATATAGCTACGCTAGAAATATTTAAAAGAGAGTTTTAAAATTAAATCCCTTTAAATAAGGAATATACTAGTAAATAGGTTAATAAAAGCTTTTATAGCTTAGTAATTTTAAAGATTTAAAGAGTAACTAAATTTAAAAAAAAAAAAAAAATTACTAAACTAAAATTTTAAAAAGCTATATAACAATAGAACGTAAAACGCTTTAAATTAAATATAAAATAGCTCTTAAGTTACTATTTATAATAGATAATTTAAAACTATACTACTCAAAAAAATTGTATAATAAAAAAGTAAAAAAGTAATAAAATAATAAAAATTATATAATAACTCTAATAGAAAAGCTTAATAGATTAATAACTTTACTAGCTTACTAAACTTTTAAATAGCTTAAACGCGGCGTAAAGTAATTTTATTAAAAATATTATTTATAAAATTACTACTTAAATGCTTATCTATTTTAATTCTCTACCTAATAGTAGTGTATAATTTATTAAACTCTATAGTTTATAGGATCTACATTAATAAAAATTAAAAAAAGTAAATTAAAAAAATTATACCTCTTTATAAGTAAGCTCTTTCGCCTTTTTCCTATAGAATAGCTTATAATATAATAAAAAGTACTTAGTAATCTCTTAAATACAATTAGAACTATAATAGTAAATATATAATTTTTTTGAATTTTTTAAATTAAAATATTAGTATATATATTAGTTTACAGCTATAGCTACTTTTATATACTTAGTAATAGAAGCCTTACGTTTTAGTATTATAATAACTTTTATTACTTTTACTAAATAGAGCGCTACCTAAATAATAAAAGTAAAATATAAAATACTTTAATTCTATAATCTATTAATAATATTAAGCTATATAAATACTATTTAATTGTTTTCTAACTCTTTTAATTTTAATATAAAAGAATAAATAGAGCTTTAAAAAACTATAGATTAAAAAGCTTACAATATTTTTTATACATATTATTTATATTTTTACGGCGTAATAAAATCTACAAAATAAATAATTTACTATTTTTATTTTTTTTAAATTTATTTTTAGATTTACTCTTTACTATAAGGCGCAGCCTATTGTTTAAACTTAACCTAGTAAAGCTTAAAAGAGCTAAATTAATAAAAGCGCTATTAGCACTCTACGCTTAAAAAAACTAGATTAAAGAAATAGACTAAATAAAATTGATAATTTTAAGAGTCTACCATATTTTTTATTAGTATTAAACTTTTTATACAGTATTTAGGTACTTAGAGGTTAATTAATAAATAGCTATTATAAAATATAATATAAGTATTAAACTAAAAAAATTATTAAAATTACTAAATAGTAGATTAGAGAAAATATTTTTTAAAAATTATAAAAGTTTTAGTTTTTTTATAATAGGGACTATAAAAGTATTTAAATTTATTTAAGGTAAAAATATAGAATAATTTTCTGAAGTTTATAATAATTAAAAGATAATATTTTTTACAGCTTAAGGGATCTGCGGAACTACTTAATTAAAAAAAAATAGATTTAATTTTATTAGAGATATAAAATAATTTTTTAAAACTTATAATAGTACTATATTATTTTATAAAAGGAGGAGATAAGTTTGTAAATATTATAGTATAAAAGTATCTATTTAAGTTATAGTAATTTCTACTTAAGACTAAATTATATCTTAACTTTTTTAAACTACCTATTATTAGAGCTTTTTATACTTTTTATTTTTTTTTTAACTACATTTTCTTATAGAGCGTAATTATAGGTTAAAAAATAATATTAAATAACTTATTAAAAGTTAAAGGACTAGACTTTATTAGCTTCTTATTAACTTTAGTAAATTTATAATACTTAAAATATTATTTACTCTTAATTATATTTAGGTTATAGACGATAGTAATATAAGATGGATTAGAAAACTATTAAATAAAAATTAGTAGAGTTTTTAAGAAAAAAAATTAGAGCTTAGAAATCTAAATAAACACTAAAAAGTAAAAATTAAAAAGAGTATTATAGCTTAGTATAGTTACAGTAGTAGTAATATAAATAATTAACTTATAATACTTATAATAGTTAGGAAGCTTAAGGAGCTATTTTAAAAAATAAAATTAGATAAAAAAGCGTAGAAATAGTATAAATAGTATAAAAAAATATAAAAATAACAATTAAAAGTATAAAAAGAGTAAAAGTTATTTTAAAAAAGTTAATAAAGAGATTATATAAATATTTTTTATACTATTAACGCTAGTACGCTTACTATAATTAGTTTTTTACTTTAAAATTTTATTACTTAGTAACGCTACCCGCTAAAGTTTTATTTAAAAAAGTTTTTTTTAAAATTAATTTTACGGTTACTATGAGCTTAAAAAAATTAATTTTAAACTACTTAGATAGTTAAGCTATTTTTATTAGCTTAACTAAGAGGTATTATAGTAAAATACTTTAGAGTTTATATTATTAGTTTATAAAATTTTTTAAAATAAAGTATTTATTTTTTTTTTCGTATATATAATACGGCTTTTTAGTACTTTTTTTTATAAAACTAGTCTCTACTCTTTAATTTTAAAATATAGTAATTTCTAGCTCGTTTTTCCTCTATAAATAGTAAAATATACTATTAAATTTAATAATATTAAATATTTAGAAATTTATACTTTAAGAACTAATAGTAGACTTATTTATATAAAATATTTAAATATAAAATAAAAATTTAAAGTAGATTCTCTATTACAGAGAGTTTATATATATATTTAATTTTTAGTTAAATATTATAGTATTATAATATAGTATATAATTAAGTATATTATATAAAATTTTTACCATAAAATACTATAAAGTAAATATTTATATTAGGTACTTCTAATTACTAATTATATTTAATAGAAAAATTTATACTACTTTAAGTATATTAGAGAAGTTTAAAATAAAATTCTCTCTAACGTATAAGCGCGGTAAAAGCTAAATAAAATTAATATAACAGTTTTAGAGCTTACTACCCTAAATATATATAAGACTAATAAAAAATAATTATACTACTAATTATATAATAATAAAATTTTTCGTACTTTTAACAAGTAAAAGTATAAATATATGTAGGTAAGAGTACTATTTATCTTTTTAAATTACTTAATTTCTTTTTTTTATAATTACTTTAAAGATATAAACGACTTTTAAAGTTTAGTTAAATGCGTAAAATTATTTATAAAATTATTATTAAGGGATTTTACATTTTCTATCCTTTTAAGAGTATTTATAAATAAAAATTAGAGAGTTAACTAATATATAGTTTAAAAATCTAAGTTTAGATTTATACTTAAATTAAACAATTTATTAAACAAAAAAGATTTTATACTTTAATAAATATAAGTTATTACTATATACTACCCTAAAGTAAAACTAAAATAAAAGTTTAATAAAATAACTTTATATAAAATTACTACTTATATATATTAACTAAAATTTAAGTCTATATTAATTCTTAACTTAATTTAGGCATTTTCTAATAGGTAAATTATTTATAAAACTCTACTAAAAGCTTAAAAACTAAACTACTATAAGTATAATTTTATCGCCTTTAAAAAGTTTATAAAGTAAATAATTAGCTTTTTTTAAAGCTAAGATACTAATAGAATAAGAGATATAAAATATATATAAAATTAATAATAATAAAAAGCTATGTAAAAAATATAAAATTCTAAAACTAAATAACTATAAATTAAATAAGTTATTACTATTTTTAAATAAGTTATATAGTATTAATAAATAATAATATTTTAATATAATATGTTATTTTATTTATAAATTTATATATTTTATTTTTTTTAAAATAAACGGAACCGTATTATTATTTATAGAATAATTTATAAATAAATATAAATTTTTTTAAAAAAATATATTTAATATAAAACCTAAAAATAAATATATAGATTTTTACTAAATAGTAGTAGTTTACTTAGTTAGTAAAATAAAATAAAAATAAATAAAAATAAGCTAAGTAAAAGAAGAAAGGTAAAAATAGAATAAAAAAATATTTAATTTAACTATATAAATAAAGATAGACTAGGAAAGAATATATAATTTAACTATTTAAATAAAAGTAGACTATAAAAAATAATTAATTTAATTATTTAAATAAAGGCGGGCTAAAGAAAAATAATTAATTTAGTTATCTAAATAAAAATAGGCTAATAAAAAATATTTAGTTTCGTTAACTAAACAAAGGTAGATAAAAAAAAGATAGCTAGTTTAGTTAAATAAAGATAGGCTTAGCTATATAAATAAAAGTAAACTAAAAAAGAATAGCTAGCTTAGCTATCTAAATAGACGTAGGTTAAAAAAGAATATTTAGTTTAATTATTTAAATAAAGGTAAACTAAAGAAGAATAATTAGTTTAGCTAGCTAAATAGAGGTAGACTAAAAAAAAATAACTAGTTTAATTATCTAAATAGAAGTAAACTAAAAAAAAAAATAATTAATTTAGCTATTTAAATAGAAGTAGATAAAAGAAATAATTAGTTTAACTATTTAAATAAAAATACGCTAAGCTATAATAGCTTTTTTGATAAGTAAAATATAAAAAAATTAAGAGAAAAAATCTTTAAGTAGTAATAGCTAGTTTAAATAGTAAAATAAAAAAGAAAAAAAAATCAGTAAAATAAATAAGCTAAAAAAAAAATTAGTTATTAATACAGTATAAAAGCTAATAGTAAGTTAAAAAAATATAAATAAATTATATAGAAACTATTTAATATAAATAATATTTAAAAAATATAAATAAGTAAAGGGCTGGAAGTCGCTATAAAAATATAATTTAATAAAAAAATACTTACTAGCCTATTAAAGCCTAATAGAGAGAAATAATATAAAAAAAATTTTAAGTTTTTAAAAAGTATATATACTACGCGAAGAAAAAATAACTATAAATAACTTATTTAGATTAATATAGGGGAAGTTATAAAACTTATAACTTTAAAATAAATAAAAAAAAATTAAATAAAGTTAAGTAAGTAAATCTATACGTTACTAAATAATATTAATTTTTTTAGTAATAAATATTACTAATTCTACTATTCTTTATTTTAATTAATAGATAGACGCCTAAAAAGTCTATATAAATTTTAAAATTTATAAATAGAAAACTTAAAAAACGAAATATAGTCTTTTAGTTAATTCTTTTAAGCTATTAGTAATAGAAAAGGTAAAGTAATAAATAATAAAATATATAAGAAAATATAAAAAAGGTATATAAATATATAATATAAACTTTTATAAACTAAACTTTTAAATATATTTTAAAGCTATTATAATAGATAGAATAAATATTATATTTTTAATTTTAAAATTAAAAAAAATAGTATTAAATTGTTAGTTATTTTTAAAATAAGCTGTAAACTATAGACTAAATTAGTATCTAATCCTATTTATTTAGTATATAATTTAGAAGCTAAATAGAAAAGTAAGCTTAAGTATAATAAAAATTATATAAAAATTTAGCTAAAATACTCTAAGCTAAATAATAAAAAATAATAATTTACTTTTTATTTTATTATTTAATTTTAAATATTTTTTATAATAATTTATACGGGGTTAGTATAATTAAAATATAATAATATTATATTAAAATAGACTTTTATAGGAATACTCTCTTATTAATTATTTTAACTTAAATATTAAAAGATTTAAGTTAATTAAATTTAGCTATAGTATTATTTTATTAATAAAATTTATTAGTAATATTATAAAGGCTACGCGTTTTAATTAATATATATAAAATAAATAATATTAGCTATCACACTAAGAGTAAAATCATATATAAGTATAGTTAGATTCTAAAACTATAATTATAATTTTATTTTTAGAAGAAACTAGAATTAGGAATTTTACTAAATTAAAAAACTATATATAAGATATTAAATTTTTTATTTTATAATTTAATAGTAAATTAAGACCTATTATAACTACCCATTATTTTTATTTTATATAAATATATCCTAGCTTATTAATAATAGTATTAAATTATTAGTACTACTACTATAATATACTAAGTATAAAAAAGCTTAAAATAGGTAACTAATAAAAAGTTTTAAAAATAAAAGAAGAGCTTTTTAAGTAAAAATAATAAGCTATATAGTAACTATAGTACTAATATCTATATTTTATTATACTATAATAAAAAATATTATAGTTGTATATTTACTATATACTCTTCTTAGCCTCTAACCTTAGAGAGTAGAGTAGGTATTTTTTATTTTTAATTATAAAAAGCGCTAATACTACTAAAACTAAAATTTATTTACTATTAATTATAAAGACACTAGTAGATGTTATTTAAATAGTAAAAAGTAGCTAGTTAAATATAAACTTTTATAACTTTTTAGTATATAATAATTTAATGCTAACTATTACTATAAAAATAAAATATATATAAGAGGTAGGTAAAATTAAAAAGTAGAATAGAGTAGCTATTTAATATATAAAATTATATAGACATATAAAGAAATATAATAAAATAATAAACTAAAAGATATAAATAAAGATTTAAGGTAATAAAGCCTATATAAAATAATAATATAAAGAAAATAGTAAGAAATAAATTAATCAGTTGTAATAAAAGGTATTTTAAAATTATTGTAAAAATAAATATTTTAGTATAAATATTTTTTAATATCTAATAGGTATTTTAATATTAAAATAATTTAACGTTAGTACTTTAATACTTATAGTAAAATAAAAGCGCTAGTCTTATTAAGACCTATGTTAGACTATTAGTATTAATACTAATACTTAGAACTAGTTCTAGTACCTATAGTTTCATATAAAATAAAATATTTAATAGTAAAAAATAGGTTTTATAAAAAAGTTAAGTAGTATATTATATTATATTTAGCTACTAAGTCTAAAAAATACTAGTATATTATATTATATAATGGTATATATATACTCCTCTTTTTTTAAAACCCCTTTTAGTTACCCTAAGCTACTATAGCTATACTATTTATTTAATTAGTATATAAATATATATATTATAATTTTTTTTATTAATAATACTCTATCCGTAAGCTTAGTATTTAGTATTATTATAAATTAAAATATACTAACGCAGTAGAAGTGCTATTATATTCATTTTATAATTTTTTTATTTAAAAAAAGTAACTATTTATACAAAAATTAAATAAAACTTTTTTTAAATTTACTCTAGCTTATTTATAGGTTTTAATTAAATATATAACCTCTTTATATCGCAAAGTAATAAGTACGCCTAGATAATAATCTAAAAGTATAAATATAGTAAAAATACTCTATTAAATACTAAACTATATACGCAATAATTAAAAGCTAAAATAAAAATTAATTAAAAATAATATCTATTTAAATAGCTACTTAATTAAATAAAAAGTATATTAGTAGGCTAGTAGTTAGTATTAAACTAGTAGCCTATATTAGCATATACTAGAGTATTTAGCGTACTATAACGTAATTACTTTAAGGGCTACGCGTATAGTATAAATAGTAAACTATAAAACATATATAATTATTATATAAACTTCTTTTATTATTAAAATTACTTAATTACTATGTTTAATAAATTTAAATAGTATCTACGTTTTACTATTACAAGGGGATAAAAAAAATGTAATTAGAAAAGATACCTTTTTTAAATAATTTTATAAAATTAATTAATAAGCCTAAAAATACGTAAATAATACTACTTTAAAGAGAAAGTTATAGTAATTATAATTACTATTTTAGTTACTACTGATTAAGTATAAGTAAATGACTAAAATTACCTAAACCTAGCAATTTTTTTAACCCCTTTTTTAAGTTCCTATAACTTTTTACTTAATAGATCTATTTAACTAAAATGTTAACTATACCGTTTTAGGCCTAGTATAAGTTACGTAACTAGTTTTTTAAACTATATTAATAATCTAATAATAAAATTATATTAATTATAAAAATTTTATTAAGACATATATAATTCCTAATTACGTAATATATTATTAATATTATACTATATTATAATATCTTTTAGATTTTATAAACCTAGACTCCTATATCCTTAAAATAGCAGCAAATCTTTTAAAATTTAAATATAAAATTAATTTTCTTTTAAAAGTAAATAATTTACCCTCTTTAATTACTATAACTTTAAATATGTTAAAAAAGACTATTTATAACGCTATACAACGTATTAAAAATAAAAATAAATAAGATTATAATATAAAAACGATTAAAAAAAGGCCGAGTTTTAACATTAAAGAGATAAAAGAAGTATTAATAGAGACTTAACTAGAAGTCCTTAAAAAAAAATAAAAGACTATTAATAGAAAATAGTCTAAATATTATAAAAAGGACTTTACAATTTTTTTTAAAAGAAGAGAACTACTCTATTAATATAAGTAAAAAAAAACTAATAATTAATAAAGAAAATGTTAAAAAAAAAGTAAAATACGCTAAAGAATAATTAAAACATATTAAAAAAATAAACTGAAAAAAAAATTATATTTTTTAATAAGTTAGTAATATAAAGGGGCATAGCTAGAAGGTAATATTATAGAAAAAGGTATAATAATAGAGTTAGAAGAGAATAAGCTATTAGCTAATGACAAAGTAAGTTATGTTAACTTTTTAAAAACATAAAATATATAACTTTTTATATATTTTTAAGTTATAGTTTTAGTTTTTTAATATTAATTATATTAATTATTTTACATATTATAATCTTACCCTATAAGTTTAAGGTGCAATTTAGATAAGAGGTAGAAGTAATTTAGTATTTATTAAAATACCTAATTCTTATACTTCTTATACTAGTAAGGACTATATAAACAAAGTCCTTATACCTAAGGTTAAACCCTATATAAAACGGGGTAAGTTTTATAATACTTTTTTACCCCTTTTTTTTAATAATATAATAATATATATATATATATATATATTATTATATTATATTATAATTATAGACTTTATGTTAATATTAATTTAGGTTAGCAATTTTAATAAGATAACGTCCCTATTTATAAAACTAGGGACGTTTTAACTTAGTTTAAAAATAATAAAATTAAACTATTTCCTTACCTAGCCTATAATCCTGATTTAGCCCCTATAAAGAATATATAGGGTTTATTAAAATTAGGGCTAATTAATAATAAAAAGGCTAATTTATGTATAGAAAATAGTTTAAATAGTATAAACGCCTTTAAAAGAGCTATTAATAAAGAGTAAAATAAAATACCTTAAAAAGCTATTAATAATTATATTTTATTACTCCCTAACTATTATAAGGTAGTTATAGAAACTAAAGGCTATTATACTAAATACTAGTAATATATTATTTACTAGTTTATTATTAAAAATGTAAACTAGTGACTTTTATATATAATTATATAATTAATATATAAATATATAAAAATATTTAATGTACTAATATAACTTATTATCTATTATTATATACATAAAAATAAGCAAATTTTACACCTTTAAAAAAAAGTTATAATAGCCTAAAATAGGGCCCTAAAAATATTCTATATTTACTAATTTTATTTTACCTCTAAACCCCTTAGTAAGCAGCCCCGGACAGAGTAAATAGAATCTACTAGTCCTTCTCTTTAAAACGCTATTTTTTTTATATTTTTTAGCCTACTAATAATAAAGTTATATTATTTTAAAAAATATTTTTTTTTTAATTACTCTTTTTTTGTTTCACCCCCCTGTAAAACTAATAAGGTATTAAAAAATAAGATATAGATAAATCCTTTATATAACCTCTATATAGCTATTAATAAATATCTATACTTTTATACTTTATAGATTACTAAATTAAAAATTAAGGATATTAAAGAATTATATTAAAGCGACTTTATCTAGTCTAGATAGTATATATACTTTCTTTAGCTAGATATAGTAGCTCTTTTTATATTTAAGCTTAGTATTATTACTTTAGCATATAGTAATTTAGCCGTCTAGTAGTAGTATATATAATAAGTAAATACTTTTATTATCTTATATAATACTATTAATAGGTTGTTTTATAAGCGTATAGTAATTATTACTAAGAGTATAAAAGAGCTAGTAGTATACTATAAGAATAGAATCTATAACCTTAAGCTATTATTAGAGTAAGTATAAAATATATATTTATATATATATAGAAAAAAGGACTAAATAAAAATAAAAGTATAAAAAAGTTACTAAACGTAAATACTTATAATAAGTAGTAGTAGTAGTAGTAGTAGTATTTTAAAATATATAATTTTTTAAATTATAACTAGTAAAGGCGCCTAAAAAACCTTAAATTAATTAGTACTTTACTAGAGATTAATATTATTTTTATAGAGGGAGAGATAGCGGAAAGATTATTATTATTAAATTATTAAGTATTAGAGAAAGCTACTTGTAATAGTAGTAGAAAAATTTTATATTAAGGGTTTTAGCGTATTAGGAGGTATAATATTATAAAATTAAATTAAACTATATTAAATAAAAACTATTAAAGTAATAGTAAACTCTATATATTAATTTTAGTAAATATAACGGAGTTTTACACTTAGGTTACTTAAGTAAAGTAGTTTTTTACCTCCTACTTAGGAGGGAAACCTCTTTATATAATAAGTATATATAGTAAGCTAATTACTATTAAAAAAATCTTATTTTAATAAATTAAAAAATGACTTCTATTAATTAAAGACAGTTAGAGTAGAGGCTATAAAATAGTTTACGTTATATATATAATTAAAGTTTTATAAAATAATTAAACTTATTATAGCACGGTTAAATTTATTTTTATATAATTAAATAAAAGAGTTAATAGTAAATATAACTAGAGTCTCTAAAAAAATTTTTAAAGTAATAGCTAAATTTATTTTTTTAATAAATTTCTCGTAGTCGGGTAAATAAAAGTATAAAATTAAAATATTATTAGTACTAGTATAACTATTACTTTTATTAAAGTCTTAATTAGCTATTAAGCTAAAGGCTAAAATTAAACCTAAGTCTATAGATATAATAGGTATTATAAAAGTAAAAATAATAGCTATTAAAAAAATAAAAATAGTAAAAAAATACATTGTTAATTAATATAATATAACTCTAAAAAAGTTTAGAATAAAGTATAAAAAATATTTTTATACTTTAACTCACTAACTCTCTCTAAATATAGCTATATAGTAAGGACGAAAAGAATTTACTATTAAAATTATATAATAGATTTTTACACTATTATAGGGCCTATTTTAGTATCTACTAGAAACTATTTTAGTAATATAAGTATAAAGGAAGTAATATAAACGTAATTTTTAGATAAAAAGATTTTCAGCTATATATAAATAGTTATAGTATATAACTTATATAGAAACTATAACTAATATTAATATATATATTAAAATTTAGCTGTAAAAAGTTAAAAATCTCTTTATCTATTTTCGTATAAAAGGTATTTATGAAAAATTAACTATAAATCTAAAAATATAAATCTATACTAAACAATTGTTAAAACAACAACAATTGTTAAAAGTAAGTCAAAAAGGACGTAGGCTAGCCTAAAAGTAAAGTAACAGCATGAGGATGTGTGTGCTTTTGCCATATACACGGGTACGAGGAGGCGTGTAAAAGGGGAGACAATGAAGGCGCATTCTATACTAAATTATATTTTATAATAGTTTATATACTATTAGTATCTTAGCACGTAAAAAAAGATATTTATAAAATATATAAAATATTTATTAGAGCTAGTTTAAAGTAAGTATAATATTTATTAAAGTACTAGGAGAAAAAAATTAATAGTATATAAAATGTAAAAGCGAAACTTATATACTACTATAATAGTAACTAATAAGTAATCTCTTTACTTAAGTAAGCTAATATACAGGTACCTAAAGTAGCTTAGTATAATTACTAAATTAAACTAACTAGGGGCCTATTTAGAAACCTAATTATTTATTCTTTAATAAACTATTTTTAGGTACTAAATATTTATAATATAGATTTTTAAATTTAGGTCCCCTTAAAGTGCCTTTAAAAAGAATAATAGTTTAAAAATATAAAAAATAATATATAAAATATCCGAACTATCTGAACTACTATAAAAACTTATTAACTAAGTACTTTAATATACTTCGCTAGTTTTAGCTGCTAATATAACTTTAAATCTTAGTCTTAAGGTATAAAAAAAAATAATAAACTTTTTAGAGCTTTATACTACATAATTTTTAAAATAGATTAGTAGCTTATTAAAATAATAAAAGAACTAGATACTAATCTAGTCCTTATTAGTACAAATTTTAAACAATTTTATTTTCTAAATAAGTGAAAGGAACCTAAAAGCTATTATATAGTACTTTACATAAGTAATATAAATAAAAAAATTAAATACTATAAAAAACATTTTCTCTAAAGTCTATAAAAAGAATATAAATATAATAAAAAAAAAGACGGAGATTAAATTTTTATAAAAAATTATATTAAACGTCTTTACATCTCTATATACGTCTAGTAAGTTTTTTTAGCTAAATAGGAGAAGCCTAAAATAAGTTTTTTTATTTTATAAAAATAACTATAATTATAATACCTATTTTATTATAATAAATAAATTAAAAATCTTTAGGTACTATAAATTATAAAAATAAAAAAAAACTATTTTTATACTAAAGGCTCTTACTCTAGGTTATACTCTTAGCTTCTTTTAGTTTAAAAAGAAGATAATGCCTATCTATACGTAGTAAAAAACTACCTATACTAAAAAATTAAAAAAGTATTTTAATTTTACAGTATTATAAGTCTCGTATATATTAAATTTTATAAGAATTATATATAAATAGTATTATATATATATTTATTAATATTATTAGCCTTCTAGTTCTTTAAAATATATTTATACTATTATTTTTTAGTCTAATTTACTGAAAACTTTTTTTAATAATAAAATATTATCTTTTTATAGTATTACTACTCTTAAGATTTAAGTTTTCTATAATATTTATAAAAAATAGTATCTAAGCCGAAAAGTCTTACTATATTATTTATAAATAGTTATTAACTATAGATTAATATTTACGTATATATTAATATAGCGTTATAACCCCTATTAGTATTTTTAATTTATATAGTTTTTAATTACGGCTAGCGTAATACTATTTTATTAATAAAAATAATTTAAATTATATAACTTATTTAAGCTATCGTATAAGCTAAGTATTAAGTTTATAACCATATAGTAACTTACGTAAGAAATTAATTATTATATAATAACTACTATTAATAGGGAGATATATTAGTAGTAGAAATAGAATTTTAATTATATTTAAATTAAAAATATTATACTTTCCTTAAAAAATACTTATAAATATTATAATTAGTCTTTTCAGTCTAAAGTAAATAGAATCTAAGCTAGCAGTACGATAGGCGTTATAAAAATACTTAAAAATAATATAACTATAAAAGTATATAAATAAAATAGTATAAGCCTATAATTTATATACTAACACCTTATATTTTTGATAAAAAGTAAATAAATCTATTAAAAAAAGGATAAATAAAGTAAGAAAGGGTTATTATAGTATAACTTAGGTAGTTATAAGTATAAAAAGTAGTTATAAAGTTTATTAATTTTATTATACTAAACGCGTTAAATATAAGCTAATATATAGTAAGTATATTTAGAGTTGGTTTAGTACTAGCCTATAATAAATATAAATAGGAAAAAAGCTTATTTTTAAAACTTAAAAAGGAAAAAAATAAAGAAAAAAGTAATATATTTTTGTATTATTTTACTAGTAGTTTAATAGCTATAATATTTATATTTAGTACTAAATTATATTATAAGGTATTAGTATAGTAATAAACTATTCTATTAAAAAAATAACTTATTTAAATCTAATAAGTTAAAAACAAGTAATAGTTTTACTATACTATTATAATTAAATTTAGAAATATTATATTTTTTTTAAAAAATAATTTTTAATATCGCGCGTAGAGGGTTTTACAGTGAATTAATAAAAATAGTAAAAAAGAATAAATTTTAATATATATATATAAAGACTAAGTATATTAAGGCGCTGCTTATAAAGGTTAATAAATATTTAAAATATACTAATAAAGAGTAAGAAACTTATTTTATATTAGCTATAAAAAAAAATTATATAAAAGTATACTAAGGCTCTAAGAATACCTAATTATATATAAAACTAATTTACATTAATAATCTTTATTATATATTATAATAATTTTAATATAATTAAGTAAAAACTTAATATAAAATAGGTTATAAAAAGGGGAGTACTTTATAAAATATAACAGTATACGGGGCTATATAAAAATATATAAAATATAACTAAATATAAAATAGTTATATTTAATAAAGTACTAACTATAAAATAAATAGAGCTTATATATTACTAAATATTTTTTCAGTTATTAGGTTTATTAAAATAATACTACCTATTTTTTATTTATTTCTATTTATAATATCCAAGCGGTAGAACTCTAATAGTTTTATTAAAACATAATTAGGATCTAAATAGCTTCCTAATATATTAATTAAGATAATATAGCTTCTTAATATATTAATTAAAATAATCTTTGCTATTATATAATTTTTAAAAGTTTTACTAAAAAACTATTAGAGTTTAACCTATAATAAGTAGTATACTAAATAAAATAACTTAACTAAGAATACTAACTTAACTAGATTAAATTTAGTTTTAGAGTACAGCGTTCTAAAAGGGAATACTTAAGTAGTAGTAAGAAATACTTAAGTAGTAGTAGTAGTAGTAGTAGTAGTAGTAGTAGTAGTAGTTTTTACCTACACCTAGATTTTCGCTTACATTTATAGGAAAAAGGGATTAGGATTAGCGTAGGCAGATTATTAGAATGAATTAGATCCCGGTTTTTTTTAATCTTACTAATCGAAGGAGATGATGGCGCGAAACAGAGGCGGGTTTAAAATACTTGTTTATTCTGCTACATCACTATACCTATTTTTACTACCTTGGTACCCTAGGCATAAATTAAGTAAACTTTCACAGCGCAGTTCGTCCACATAGCCCGCGATCCAAGACCAACCATCCCCCCGTGCAGACATTACTACCAACCCCGCGTTAGTCCGTCTCATTTAGCAACATTGAATGTGGACAGGGGAAACCCACGTTGGAGCAAGTCTTCTGGCACTGCTTCGAGCTAACCTTCTGCAGGCAGATGCCATAGCGGCAGACCTGGCCGCCGGTGCAGGGCTTGGAGGCGTCGCAGTAGATCTTGCCGTTGCAGAAGTCGGTCGTCTTGTAAGAGACGCAGTGGTAATTGGGCGCCTCGTACCACTCGGCAAAATTGAAGCAGTAGTAGCTGTGGGTGCCCTGCGTGTGGCCCCAGTCCGTATAGGGGTTGCACGACGTGTCCTGCTGGCGCTGCTCCACGACGGCGGGAGTCCCGAGGACCGCCTGGAGGGTAGGAGCGAGAGCGACGAGGGCCAAGAGTCTCATGTTTTGATGTTCGTTCCGGGTTGCTTGCTGGGTTTGATGGGAGTGGGACAGGAATGAAGCAGATGGCGAAGAGGTCTTCTCTTATACCTGCGCACTATGGAAAAATCAGAACATGGAAACCACTCGATTCGTATCCTATGCCTGGTTTTCTCCAAGCCCTGCGGGGCAACGGGATATGCCGGGCGCCGTGGCGCCGGCCAGACCCTCGAGCTGAAGCTGAAGTGGGCGGCTGCTTCCCAGGTCCAGACATGACCCAACCATGAATTGGCCGTGTGCAGACACGAAAAAAGCTGGTTCCGAGAATCCATGTGTGGTTACGGACTCAGCCGCAACGGGGGCGTTTTGCAAGGGAGCAGGAGAGGAGGGCGAATACTCACATGAGGGCGCCAAACCCGATGGTGTGCATTAGATCTAAGGAGACATCTCGTATGAGCTGTGGTGGTGTGATCTGGCGTTGCACAAAGCTGTTGCCAGGTCTGCTACTACGCCTCTAGCTCCCTGGGTCGTTACATAAGGACAATTCATAGCAAGAGTAACGAGTGCGCCGCTGCCACGTCCTCCCTGTCTAGGGCACAATTTTAGAATTATTGTGATAGCAATAGAGACAGAGGCTAAGCAAGATAAATGCGAATAGCATGCGTCAGGCTAAGGTATATAGCAAAGACGATTAGCACTTAGTGTTAGAGTAGAAAGCCCGCGTCTTCTGCAGTTTTATGCAGGTCTAATTAGTCTTTATAAATATCCTTATATTTAAAATAAAAGCAACGCCTACTACTTGCTACTACATATAACGTCCACACTAATTTAAATTCTAATTAGCATTTTAATATAATTAAAACTAATAATATAAACTTTATATTACTAAAAAAAAAACTAGCTTACACTATAAACTAAAAGAACTTAATATTATCCTAAAAGTAAACTTAACTAATAAATAAAAATAAGTTTAGCTAAATTTATACTAAACTAAGTTTAATATAAAAAATTAAGTAGTTTAAAATAAAAATTAAAAAAATAATTTAAAATTTTACGTAAGTTTAATATAATACTTATAGTACCTATAAATAATAATACTATAACATAAACTACTAGCAAGTAGTATACTTTTTTTTTTAAAAACTACTTTTATTATTAGATTTAGAGTAATTAGTAATATATATTATTAAATTATATACGTGTTAGAATATTATAGAACAAAAAGGGTACTGTAAATATTTATTACGTACACGGTTTAGTATTTAATAGAGTTTCCTCACTGCGTTTATACCCCTGGATCGAGGTCTAGGCGTACTTTTACTTTTCGGTACTATAAATATATTATCTCCCTAGAGGTCTAAATAGATCCTCTAGTATTTTAAAAATAATTAAGATTAAGATTAGGTCTCTCTTTATACTATAGTGCTAAACTAATAGCTTATAAGTTTTATTTAATAAAACTCTAAGTTACTGTACACAGAGGTCTTAATAATTAATTTAGAGTTTTTTTTTTATTAAACTTTAATCTCTAGGTCCCCTATTATAACTTTTTTATAGTTAGATTAATAGTACTAAAATAATTCTTTATTATATCTTCCTTATAATTAGATTATTAGGTTAATACACTATATAGTATTTTATAGTAACTATTTACTACTTACTATTTACTTTTATAAAGGCAGAATATACGGATAAGGTTAGAAAATTTAAAAAAAAAACTTTTTTTTAAGGTTTTAATATATACGGAAAGAGTATATAAATTTAATATATTTTTTTTATTTTTTATTAAGACTATAGTTGTAGAGATATTTACATTAAAAAGTAGTATAGTTATAAAGTAAAGTTCTAATTTAGTAAGGCGCCTAAAGGAAAATACTATTTCTAATATAAATTTAATTTAGAAACTTGTATATACGTAGTATTATAAGTACGTATACCATTGCGTGCACGGTTTAGCACCTAATAGAGTTCCCTCACTACGTTTATACCCCTGAATCGTCGTCTAGGCGTACTTATTACTTTTCGATAAGTGCGTATACTATATATAGTAAGTTTCTTAAAGCTATTATTATATTACTAGATATAGATTTACTAGTAAGTAAGCTTATAAAATTTATATAATATATACAAAGTTATATATAAAGTTATATAATCTAGATTTAATTTAGAGTACGCACTTAGCCTAAAATAGTTTTAATTTAAAATTTTACTAGACTATATCCCTTATACTCGTATTTAGCTATTATCTATATATTTATTAAAGTAGATCTATTTTACTATTTTTAATTTATTATACTATAAACTAAAATACTTTCTATAGCTAAGTCTATAAAAATAGAATAAGTTTATAAAAGGTCTTAAAAGCACCTAAACGTATTAGTAGTAGTAGAAGTTAAAAAAAATAGTTATTACTAATAATACTAGTAAAGTTAAGGTTTAAAAGGACTAGTTAAGTTTATTTACTACGCGCCTATATTTCTAGGCGCTTTAAGTAATATAAATTTAGATTTTAGTCTTTAAATTAGCACTAACGTTTTTATTTTTTAAAATTTTCCTATTTAGCTAGATAAGTTACTAGTAGGTAAAAATATATATAAATTACTATCTTCTCTTATACTACTAGTAGTAGATAATATAGAAATCGTAGTAGTAATTAATTAATTATATATAAGTAATAGAGAGCAGACGAACGAGTATATTAAATATAAAAAAATATATACTATAGTAAATAGATGATAAAGATATAAAAACTATTAAAATTTTATTTAAAATATAGACTAATATTACGTAAGTATATATAAACGCAAATAAAGCTCTAGAGTATATAAAAAATATAAAAAAAATTAATAGAATTAAATAGTAAACGTTTTAATAATATAGTAGGCCTAAGCTAGACTATTTTAAATATTAACCTATAGTAATTATTTAAAGTACTTATTATTAAAAAGCTAGCTACTATAGAGGAGACTTCTATTATAAATATTTATAATATTAGGTATATATTAATAGCTACTCTAGTAAATATTACTAACGCTTATATAAAGGCTTTAAATAGTTTAAAAATATTTAGCTAGCGTAGTATTTTTTTAATCTAGTTACGTATAAAAGACTAATATAAGACTTTTCTAGCCTAGAATAATATACTATTATCTTAGGTTTAAGCCGTATTTAAATAAACTTTTAAAAATAATAATATACTACAGCTACTATAATTATTTTCTAGCTATAATATACCTTTATTAATACCCTTATTATCTAATAATAATATACCTCGCCTACTACGGCTATTTAGTAATATTAGTATATTTTAGTCTACTATATAAAAGACACTAACTACTATATTACTCTTATCTTTTATTCGCCCTAGTAATATACCAAGTCTAAGTATTACTTAAGTAGTATTACTAGCGCGATTAGTACTTAAAGTAAGTAGTTTACTTATACTACCTACTAAATAAATAATATGTAAACTTATAAAGTAGCTACAGAACTTCTAAGACTATATTTATATAAAGTATATAAAGGTAAATAGATTTTATTAAAAATACGATTAGCGCTTAGATATATACTTTATATATTACTTATTTAAAAAGATTACGCGCCTGCTTTGCAAAGTATATAATAATAAAACGCCTCTTTTAAATATTTTTAGTAATCTAAAGCTAATTAAACCTATTATTTTATTTAAAGACTTAAATCTAAAAGCTGCGTTTAAGGGTAGAAGTCCTATAGTATTCTTTAAACATATTAGTACTTTTAAAAAAAAGCTACTCTATACTTTATATTTATAATAGCGCTATAGCTATAGTAAAAAAGAATATATTACTATAATATTATTTAATATAAATAGCGTCTACTACTTTTTTAGTAGTCTAGCGTTTATTTAAAATTATATTAACTAATATTGTTAGCCGTATTTTATTCTAAACCTAACAGTAAATATTTATTTTAGTTTTATAATATATACGTATAATGGTTATAGTAATTTAGTAATAAAATACTTATTATTATATAAAGTTTTCTATTACTACTTTAGTTCTATTATAGGAAGTACTAAATTATTTTTATTATTTATCTTTTTTTTACAGCTCTACTTTAAAGGCTAGTATAAAAATAATATATACCTAAATAAGTGAGACTAGTACCTTTAGTTAAATATTATACTTTTCCCTACTATTAAAAAAATAGTAATTAATTTAACCTTAGCGTTATATCTTTTAGTTTTAAAAAATAATACTAGTAGAGAAATAACTATAGTATTAGTAAAAGCGTAAAAGCGGAAAAAGAGCGTATAGAAATAGTTTTTAGAGTATAGGCTATAATATTAGTACCTTTATTAGCTATAAACTACTATTTTTAAATAAATTATTAAAAAATTTAGTTTAAATTATTTTAATAATACTACTTTATTTATATACGTAAAAAATACTAAGCTTATATATATAATAAAAAACTTAACTATGACGTATAGGCGCTAAAAAAAGGCTTAAAAAAACTATTATTTATAGTTCTATAGTAGAGATCGTATCTTTATTAATATTATTAAAATAATTATATCTAAAGACTAAGCCTACCTATACGACTTAGTTTTAGATAGATTTAAAATTAAAATATATTTTTAGAAATACTATTATTTAAAATTATATACCTATATACGCGTAAAGCTGCTAGAGAATAATAAGCAGGCTAGAGACAGCCCTTAGGTAGTAATCTACCCTTAGGCTATTATATAAGACTTAATAGGTTTTACGCTTTTTACCTTACCGCGTAGATAAAAAAACCTAAATAGGCTAGTATACTTGTAGTTTTATACTAATATTAAAATATTATTTAATAATTCTAAGGTATACGTATTTAATAATAAGGCGATAGAGAATTTAGCGCTAAATTTTAGCTATATTTATTTACTTTAGTAGTAGAGTAGCAGGACTACATTTTTTAAAAATTTTTATAAAAATTTTTATTTTTATAGTAAAGACTATATATTTTTAAATTTTTAAAATAACTAGCGGCGGTCGTACAGGATCTAAAAAGAGTATTAAATTTTTTTTATAATAATAAATAAAATCCTTATATAGTAAAATAAGTAGGATTTCTATAATAATAATATTAATAACGCCTATTTATTACTATTTTATTATATTATTCTTTTATAGGAGCTGTTTGTATTTTTTTATATTTAATTAATAAGTACTATTTTTTATTTAAGTATATACTTATATATATAGTATAGATATATTTACTACTAAAAACTATTATTATAGTAATTATACTATAAGCGCTTTAGTTCTACTATAGTAGTAATATACTATATAAAAAATTACTATTATATAAAAATTACTAGAAATAAAGGCGTAGATAGGATTTTATAGTAAAAGAGGGCCTTAGTATATAAAAGACGCTAAAAAAGTATAATATAAACTAGTTCTTATTTAAGTTTAGCTAAGTAATTTAATAGCTAGCGTAGTTCTATAATAATAATATATTAGTTAGGAATCTGTTAAATATATACTAAGTATAAGTATAAGTAAAAAGTAGTAAGAATCTACGGAATGTATTTATTTAGTTTTACTAAATAATATATTAGTGTTAGTAGTAGAGTATTTAGTTTTATTAAATAATATACTAGTTTTAGTAGTATAGTATTTAGTAATACTCTTAGCTACTTTAAAATTAATTAAAGTATTTTTATATTTTAAATTTAGAGTAGTTTAATACGAATATATAGTTATTAATATTAGTTACTTATAAAAGTTATTTTAAGCGGTTTCTAGCTATATTTAAGTAAAATAGTAATATAACGTTCTATTATAAGGGTATAAAGAATATATTTTTTAAAAAAGATATAGTTATCCTACTATATATAGTTATAGAAAATAAAATATACCTTTTTATAATAAATAAGTTACTAAATTTTTTATTTCTTTAGAACGATAACTAAGAGCGCGTAAAATAAAAGACTAAACCCTATTATTTTATTTTATAAAAAAGCTTTAAGTTTATAAAGAACTAGCTGGCCTACTAATAGATAAGTAAATAACTAAATAAGTTTTTTTATTTAGTCTGTTTAATATATTAAATTATATTCTACCT
Organism: Pleoardoris graminearum; assembly: GCA_030770415.1. NCBI lineage: Eukaryota > Fungi > Ascomycota > Dothideomycetes > Pleosporales > Didymosphaeriaceae > Pleoardoris > Pleoardoris graminearum. The sequence continues at coordinate 10,888 of JASEKS010000011.1, read as the reverse complement.
ATTTAGTAAAGTGCTAATTATATTTATAAAAAGAAGGAGCTGTACATAGAGCTTAATAGGGCGTATAATATAATTTTTAATTATTTTTATAAATTTTAAAATAGTTATACTACTATTTAAAGAAATATTTAAAATAGTTTTTAATTTTATTTATTAAGCGTACTAATGCTCTTATTAAAGGGGCGTATACTATTAAGTATAGAAGATAATAATATTAATTAAAGTATATAAAAGTTAAGGGCTACTAATACTAGACTAGAATAGAATAGAGAACTACTAAATTATTGGCTAAATAAATACTAAAATAAAAGAATTTTTACTTATATTGAAAAGAGGGATATCTTTTATATTATTAATATAAGAAAGAATTAGAGGGCTAAGTTTAGATAAGCTAAATAGGCTATTAGTAGTAGTTATATAAGAATAGAAAGGTATAATTTAAAAAAAAAAGAGATTTAAAAGGGGACTACTTTAGTAGTAATTATAACGTCTTTAAAAAAGTTAACTAGTATTACTTAAGTCTCTAAGTAAGTAGACTAAAGAGAAATAAAGTAAAAGTAGTAGCATATTTATACTATCTATTTATAGTAATTAAATATATTAAAATAATATTATAGAAAACTACTTTTAAAATTTAAATATATTAACTAGACTTCGCTAGCGTAGCGACTAAACTAGTATATACTTAATATTATTTTTACTACTTTTACTATTCTTTTTACTATTTACGACTTTTTTTACTTAGGTAGATAGTATAGGCGCGTTTATTTTAATATATAGTATTTTCTTACCGTTAATTAGCCCTCCTATAATATTTTACTACTTAGGTATTTTTTTTTAAAGTGCATTATACTCTAAAACTAAATTTAATTTAGTTAAATTAGCTTTCCTACTTAAGCTATTCTACTTAGTATACTATTTATTATAGATTAGACCTTAATAGTTCTTTAGTAAAACTTTTAAAAATTATATAATAAAAAAAAATTATTTTAATTAACATATTAAGCAGCTATGTTATTTTAATTAATATATTCAAAAACAATTTAGTCCCTAATTATTTTTTAAAAAAATTATTAGAGTTCTATTATTTAAATATTATAAATAGGAGCGAACGGGAAGTAAATAATATTATTTTAATAAACTTAATAACTAAAAAAAATATTTAGTAATATATAAGTTTTACTTATTTTATAGTTACTATTTTATTAAATATAACTTTTTTATATCTATTTATATTTTATATATTTTTATACAGCCTCTTATCCTATTATATTTTATAAAAGGTCCCTCCTTTTATAACTTATTTTATATTAAGTCTTTACCTAATTATATTAAAATTATTATAATATATAATAGAGGTTACTAATCTAGATTAGTTTTATATATAATTACATATTTTTAGGGCCTTAATATATCTCTATATTGTATCTCTTCTTATAGTTAATGTAAATTAAATTTCTTACCCTTTATTAGTATACTTTAAATATTTATTAACATTTATAAATAGCGCCTTAATATATTTAATCTTTATATAAATATACTAGAGTCTATCTTTTTCTATTATTTTTATTAATTTATATTAAAACCCTCTACGCCCTATATTGGAACTTATGTTTTAAAAAAATATAGTATTTTTAAATTTAATTATAATAGTATAGCAAAACTAATACTTCTTTTTAGCCTATTAAATTTAAATAAAATATTTTTTTAATAAAATAATTTATTACTATATCTATATCTTACCGTATAATCTAGTACTAAATATAAATATTACAATTATTAGACTACTAATAATAAAATACTATAATATATTATTTTTCGCTTCTGTTTTTTACGCTTTTAGGCTTTAAGAATAAGCTTTTTCCCTATTTATATTTTTTATAGGCTAATACTAAACTAATTTTAAACGCGTTTACTATATATTAGATTATCTTTAGTATATTTAGTATAATAAAATAAATAAACTATATAACTACTTTTTATATTTCTAACTCTTTAAATTATACTATAATAATCCCTTTTTACCCTATCTATCCACTTTTTAATAAATCTATTTACTTTTTATCTAAAATATAAAATATTAGTATATAAATTATATACTTATACTATTTTAATTATATACTTTTATAATTATATTACTATTAAATATTCTTATAACGCCTATTACGTTACTAGCTTAGATTCTATTTACTTTAGACCTAAAAGGCTAATTATAATACTTATAGGTTTTCTCTAAAAGAAATATAATATTTTTAATTTAAATTTAACTAAAATTTAATTTTTACTGCTAACGTTTTTACCTACTAATAATAGTTATTATATAATTACTAATTTTATATATAAGTTACTATATAGCTATAGACTTAATAGTTAGCTTATAAAATAACTTAAATAAATTATATAATTTAGATTATCTCTACTAGTAAGACGGTATTACGCTAGCCGTAATTAAAAACTATATAAGTTAAAAATATTAATAAAGGTTATAACACTACGTTAATATACGTATAAATATTAACCTATAGCTAATAATTATTTATAAATAACTTAGTAAGACTCTTTAGCTTAAATACTATCCCTTATAAGTATTATAGAAAATCTAAATCTTAGTAATAATAATACTATAATAAAATAATATTTTACTTTAACAAAAGGTTTCAAGGAAATTAAACTATAAAATAATAGTCTAAATATATTTTAAAGAACTAAAAGGCTTATAACATTTATAAATATCTATCTAATACTATTTATATATAAATTTTATACAGCCTAATATATACGAGACTTATAATATTATAAAATTAAAGTACCCTTTTACTTTTTCGGTATAGGTAGTTTTTTATTATATATTAATCGGTATTATAATTTTTTTTAGAGGGCTAGCGGAAGGCCGCTTTAGGTAATTATATAAAAAGATAGTATCCATAGTCCTATAACTACTTTTAAATATATTCAAGGCCCTATTACTATATTTAGATATTAGTAGTATAATTAAATTAAAGTATAATACTACGTCTACTAATTTATTATTTCCCTAATTTATTATAGCTTATAATTTAGAACTATTTTCTAGACTATAATTAGTTTTATCTTTATTAACTATTTCTTTCTAAGCTATTAGAATAATCTTATACAACGTATTTATTAATATTTAGCCCTTTTATAGGATATTCTTGAATATACTTTATCCTTATAATATTATAAAAGTCTTAATATATTTAAAAAGTATATATAAATATTCTAAAAAATATGTTCCTAAATAGATTATAAATAAATACACTCCTTAATACAGGAATATATATATATATTTATAGTATAAATCTACAGATCCTAAATATATAATTATAATATTTATTATAAAGTAGCTTTTTATACTATAGTAAATTACGTGCTTAGGTTAATTAGGCCTAACTAATTACGTAAAGTAGGGTAATAAGACTTTTACTTATAAGTAAAGTAGAATTACATTACGGCTACGTTTAAAATAAAACTAGTTTTACTAGGAACTATATTTTAATAGTTCCTTCTATAATATATTTTTAATTAGTTAAATTACTTTTATTACGATTATTTTATTATAATTAACTTAGTTATAGCTTCTTATTAAGATTATTATATAAATATAACGGAAGCGATAATTAAGTAGTATTTATTTAATTTTATAAAAAATACTTAAAACGGAATACCATCTACCTATCTAAATAGATAATAATACTATTATTTAATATTTTATATTTAGTAGACAGGATCTATAAAACACTTATTTTATTATTACAGAATTTATTGTTTATCTTCCTTAATATATAAGAAATACTAAATATAAAAAATAGAAAATTGTATATATTATATTAGATAATAAAAAAATTTTTTAAGTTTTTAAATATTACTATAACGCTGTTAGTTTTAATAAAAACGTAAAAGATTATATTATATTACTAAATAATTTACTATAACATTTTTAATATATAGATAATAAACTTTAATATTATTATACTAAAAGCCTTGATACGAGTTATTTAACCAAAAAGTTATATAACCTAAAGTATATATTATAATCTTATAAATTACTCTAGTAAGATAAGTAATTTATTTTAATATCTATCTACTCAATATATTATTACTAACGGTAAATTATACTATACTGCCTATAATAACCCTATTTCTTATAAAATAATAAATAGTAAAACCTACACTGTAAAATTTAATATTAAAAATATAATATAATTATTATAAAGAATATAGTAAAAGTAAAGCCCTATATACTATAGCTATATAGTTCTTAAAGTATAAATAACTAAAAAGTACTATACTTAATTGCCTATACTATTTATTTAGGTAAGAAATTAAGTTATTTAGTTTAAACTACCTAAAATACTACTTTTAACGAATTTTTTTATTTTTTAAGATTAGTAGAAGTCTCCAAATTACCCTATTTTATAAATATAAAAAATATATTATTTATATATAATTATAATAGGGGCTAGTTTTAGCTTAATAGTAGACTATAGTATAGGTTTTAATATAGATTCTAGTATTAGTAGTAAATTTTAATTGTAATTTTATACTAGCTTATATTTTACTAGAGCACTTAAAACGCAATAGAGATTAATTAAAGTTTTAATTATATTAATTTAGTATTTAAGCTTTTCTTATAGTATAAAATCTAAAAAATATTTATTTAGTAGTTAAGTAGTACGTTTTTATTTTAAACTATATTTAACTAGATTTAGTTTCTACTCTACCTTATTTAGATTAAGAGTAGATAGACTAAGCTATCTTTTTATATTTTTAGTCTTAATTATATTAAAAATCTTAGCCTATAATTTAAGTAGTTTTTTTTAATTCTTTTTTTAGTATATTTTAGGTTTAAGTCGGTCTACTTATATAAGTTATAGATTTTACCTTTAACTATTTTTACTTTTTTAAAAGTTTTATATATTTATTATATTTTTTTAGAAAGACTATCGCGCTATTCTTAAAGCTTTATAATTAGTAAATATATTTTAAATAAATTAATTTCTAAATTAGTAAACTAGATAGGAGTCCGTAGATTAATATTATAATTTATATAAATTATAAATTTAAAGAGGGCGTCTGTAGAAGAGCGCCTAAAAAAAGTAACTTATATATTATATTAAATACGCTTATTAATATAAGCTTAAAAAATATTCGTATTTTAATAATCTATTACCTATTATAGGCGGGCTTAAGTTATAATAGTATTAATTACTTTACTATATCTACGCCAGATATTATAAAAATTAAAAATTTTTATTAAATTAACTATAAAATCTAGTTACTAAATCTAGTAGAGGAAAGTATAATAACGTAAAAATTTTTTATTTAAAATTTAAATTTTATTTAAAGTAGAGACTGCTTACTAAAATATTAGTTTTTTTTTATTATTTTTATTATTTTAGGCGTATACTTCCTTATATTAAATTAACCTAAAGTTAGAATATTTATTCTATATACGTAAATTCTAACTAAAAGCCATTATTAAAAATTTTAAGAATAATTATATATATCACTAAATTAAAAATAAAATAATTAATTTTATAAAGATAATAGATTTTCCTATATTATTATTAATAGTTATAGAGAGAATTTACCTATATAGTAGTTACTATTTAGAATTTTACTTATATCTTTTTATAAATTATAAATCTATTTTTATAGTAGGTAGATTTTTTTTTCTTTTTAAATTTAGGGGAAGAATAAGTATAATATACTTATAGTATAAAGCCTTAATAATTGTTTTTAAATTTAGAGATTTTTTATTAGTATTAAAAAATAGTACTATTATTATTATTATTATTTTTATTCTTATTACTATTACTATTATTATTATTATTATTATCTTTATATATATTACTATTTTTATAATTTTTAAGAGCGTATTTATTTACTATTTTTATATTTCTTGTTTTATAAACTAGCGCCGCTAGTCGAGATACTATATATATATAGATAAGTATTAAAAATATAAGTTAAAGTATTTATTATACGTCTGGAAATATTAAAGTATTTTAAATTTAATAATAATAAACATAAAAAAAACGTTATTTATATTTATAACCGACTTTTTATTTATAAATATATTAAGATTATACTTTTTTATTAAAGGCCTATTAATATACTATAATAGTAATAAAGGTATATATATACTCCTCCTTTTGTAAAACCACTATTAGTTGCCCCGAGCTACTATAGCTACACTTTTTATTTAATTAATATATAAATATATATACTATAATAGTTAGTAAGTCTTTAAATATTTAAAATAGTTAGTTATATATTATTAATTTTATCCTTTTATATATTTAGCTAATTTTAATTAATATATTTCTAATAAAACTGTCGCTAATATTTAAATGTTTAATAAATATTTATTCTCTTTAGAAACGGAAGTTGTCTGAATTTTATTAAAAAAAAAGTATAATATCTTATTTTAAAATTTTTTATAATTTGTAAAATTAGGTTTAGTTTAATATTTTACGAGTACTTAAAGAGACTTAATATTATAAATTATAATCTAAACTATAAAATTCTTTATCTTATTTATCTATTTAAGATTTTATTTACGTTACTGATTATTAATAGTAAATAATTATTTTTTATTATTTTTATCCTTCTAAGATCTTTGGGAAATTGTTAATAATATTTTATTAAACATTTAGGTTTAAGTTATAGTTTTAATTGCTAAAGAGTTTAGTATTTTAATTTAGTTAGTCTACACTATTAAGTAGGTATATATTTATACGTTTTTTTAATTATAAATAGTTATATATATACTAATAAGCTAAGAAAACAGTAAAAAAATATTCAATAGCCACTAGAATAATATTAATTATTAATTAATAAAATAGACTAATATTAAACTATATAAAATAAGCTATTAAATATAATAAAACCCCTTATTAAATAAGAGTAAAAAAACAAAATTATATAGTTTAATAGGGTATAAGTAAAAATAGTAAATTTATAAAAGGTAAGTAAATAGGCGTATTAGGTTTTTTTAAGTATAGATAAAGTAATATTCTAGTATAATAGGTATAGTAAAGGAAGTATTAATAATATTTTAATAGAATAGATATAAGTCTATTTTAGGGCTTATTTAGTTGTTAGAATTTAAAAAAAAATAAAATAAAAAAATATAAAGCAGTACGGGAGTTTAGTTAATAAAAATTAATAATATTATAAAAATTAGACTTAGTATTTTAGGTATAAGTAACCTTAAAAGTAGCAATAGAAGACCTCTAAAAATAGAGTTACAGGGGGGTGACAGCGAAAATAAGTACTCTAAAAAGTTAGCTTTTTTTAAAATTATATAACTTATTAATTAATAAGCCTAAAAATATAAATAAAATACTGTATTAAAGAGAAGGACTAGCGTAATCTATTTACCCTACTAGTGGCTGCTTACTAAGGGGTTCAGCGGTAGAAAAATTAGTAAACATAAAAAATTTTTAGAGACCTACTTTAGACTATTATAACTTTTTATTTAAGTTGTAAAATTTGCTTATTTTTATATATTTAATAATAGTACTTATAATATATAAATGTATAATATATTTTTATATATTTATATATTATTTATATAATAATGTATCAAAGTTACTTTTTAAATTTTTAATAATAAACTGGTAATAATAAATTACTAGTACTTAATATAGTAGCCCTTAGCTTCTATAACCGCCTTATAATAATTAAGAAGAGATAAAATATAGTTATTAATAACTTCTTATATTATATTATTCTACTCTTATATAATAACTCTGTTAAAGACCTCTATACTTTATATACTAGATCCTACACCTAAATTAGCCAAATGAATATTATTTAGCCCTTATTTTAAATAACTCTATATATTTTCTATAGGGGCTAAATTAGGGCTATAGGCTAGGTAAGGAAATAGTATAATTTTATTATTTTTAAACTAGTTTAAAACGTCTATTATTTTATAAATAGGGACGTTCTCTGGTTAAAATTGCCAGCCTAAATTAATATTAATATAAAGTTTATAATTATAATATATATATATATATATATATATTATTATATTATTAAAAAAAGGGGTTAAAAAAGGTGATATAACTTACCCCTTTTTATTAAGGGCTTAACTTTAGGTATAAGGACTTTATTTATATAGCCCTTACTAGTATAAGAAGTAAAAGAATTAAGTATTTTAATAAATACTAAATTACTTCTACCTCCTACCTAAATTGCACCCTAAATTTATAGGTTACAATCTCGGCCTATAAAATAATTAATATAATTAATATTAAAAAACTAAAACTATAGCTTAAAAATAGATAAAAAGTTATATATTTTAATATTTTAAAAAGTTTAAATAACTTACTTCGTAATTAGCTAGTAGCTAGTTCTTTTCTAACTCTATTATTACCCCTTTTTCTATAATACTCCTTTTTAGCCCTACCCCTTTATATTACTAACTTATTAGAAAATATACTCTTTTTTAAATTTATATATTTTATATTTTTTAACTTATCTTTAGTATATTTTACTTTTTTTTTAGCATTTTCTATATTCATTATTAGTTTTTTTTTACTTATATTTATAGAGTAGTTTTCTTTTTTTAAAAATTTTTATAAAGACTGTTTTGTAATCTCTAGATTATTTTCTAATAATACTTTTTTATTTTACTTTTTAGGACTTCTAGTTAAGTCTTTATTAATAACTTTTTTTTCTCTCTCTTTAATCTTTATTATCCTACTCTTATTTATTTTTTTTATATTATAATTATGTTTTTCTTTATTTTTAATACGTTAAATAGTATTATAAATAGTCTTTTTAGGCTTTTTTAAAGTAGAAATAATTATAGAAATAGGAGTATTTACTTATAAAAGTAAGTTAACTTTAAATTTAAGTTTTAAAAAATTTAGCGCTATTATAACAAAATAGGAGTTTAGGTTTATAAAATCTAAAAGATATTAATATATACTATAATATTAATAATATATTACGTACTTAGTAATTATATAAGCCTTAATACTATTTTTATAATTAATATAATTTTATTATTAGATTACTAATATACTTTAAAAATCTAGTTACGTGACCTATACTAGGCCTAAAAGGGTATAGTTAAAATTTTAGTTAAATATATTTACTAACTAAAAAGTTATAGGAACCTAAACAAGGGGTTAAAATAATTGCTATATTTAGGTAATTTTAATTTATTACAGATTATTAATAATTAGTAACTAGAATTCTAGTAATAATCTTTATAACTTTTTCTTTAAAACGGTATTATTTACGTATTTTTTAGCTTAGTAATTAATTTTATATAAATTTTTAAAAAAGATAACTTTTTGGAGTACTCTTTTTCGCTGTCACCCCCCCGGTAAAAGTTCCCGGATATACAGTTACTGTAGTAATGTTATCAGTCCAGGCGGCGCCCAACTTCGAAACCGCGATCAGTCCAGTTTTGCGATGCAGCGCAACGCACAGCTTTGTCTATGTCGCAGAGTCGTCTGACACAGGATAAACACCCGTTACGTCGCCCTGAAGTTTCGCAAACCCAACTTTAACGCCTCCGCAGACCGACGAGAAAGTCCTTCGCGCAGGCACTCTGGCGCTATCGCTCTCTTCAAAAGACATCCGAGCCTGAAAGCACATCGAATAACGTCCGCAAATAGAGCTCCGACTTGCACTAGGAGTATATGATGAGAGCGAGCGTCGCCTTGGCTGAGAGGAAGCGCTATTGCGATACGTAAAAGATAAAGTACGGTGCTTGATTCATGATCAGTAAAGCTGAGAGAAATCGTTGGCGAGCACAATCGGAGAGGGGCAAAGCGAAGCATCAGCGCGAAGTAGAGCAAGCTGAATGAGCACGTCATCAACGTCTGCAGTCGACAACAGATACCGTAGCTCGTGGACTAAGCACGCGACGGACTAGGGCACGCCCCGCACCTCAACACCAGAATCTCACCACCACTTCCAACGTCCACCAATCACGCAATATGGATCCAATTGAGCTCGCAATAGGCGAAATTGACGCGCGCGCGAGCCAGGAGAAGACTTCTCATATACAGATGTTGCCAAAAAGTATGGTGTTGACAGATCTGTACTCAGAAAAAGGCACAGGGGCATTCGGGGCTCGAAAAAGGATGCCGCACAACGTCAGCGCGCGCTTGGCGCTGAGCAAGAGATAGAGCTTGTAAGATACATAGAAGGGCTTACTGACAAAGGCCTTGCACCGACAAGGGAGATGGTGGCTGGATTTGCTGGAAGTATCCTCCATACGTCGCCACTGAGTCTCTCATGGGCGGACTCCTACAAACGTCATAAAGAGGCCCTTTTGAAGAAATCGACAACTGGACTTGACAGAGTACGCCACAAAGCCGACTCGTACGACAAGTACGTCGACTGCTTTGCCCTAGTTACTCAGAAATGCCAAGAGCATGAAGTCCTGCCGGAAAATACGTACAATATGGACGAGAAAGGATTCCTCATCGGCAGAGCTGGCAGGACGAGAAGGCTCTTCTCCCGTAGTATCTGGCTCTCCGGACGACGTCGACACGCTCTCCAGGATGGCTCTCGTGACTGGGTTACCTGTATGGCCTGCGCCTGCGCTGACGGAGAGCCACTGCCGCCAGGGATCATCTTCAAGGCTGGCGCCGACGGCCCTCGTGACACCTGGGTGGAGGATATGGCCGGGGCATGGGTTACGATGTCTTCCAGTGGCTGGAGCAACGACGAGATAGGGCTTGCCTGGTTCCGCGACATCTTTGACAGGCTCACAAAGAAGAAAGCTCGACGGAGGTGGCGGCTCTTGGCTGTCAACGGGCATGCCAGCCATATGAGCGACAGATTTCTCGAGTACTGTATTAATCACAGGATCTACGTCCTCAAGTTCCCTCCC